>JAEIGQ010000149.1:0-600000 GCA_018904275.1 Lordiphosa clarofinis
GAAATTAGATCATGTCCATGGTATAAAATTTTGTGCAAAGTTAGTTCTGATAAATACAGTTCGGTAGTTTCTTTTGTGAAGCGTTCAAAAGCATGTATATTTATCGGGTATCCACTTCCCATGCAAGTAAGTATTGTGCGAAACTTTTTTACTAGATCGATATTTAAGCCTTCTATTTCCGATGTTGTTTTGGCGTCATTGAAAAATCTTCTTGCTGTATTGCCATCATAAAACTGTTTTGAATTTCTTTCTTCCTTTCCGCAATTTGAGCCTTATTAACCTCACCTGGCACGTTCGACTTCTTTATTTCAATACTGTTCGAGATGTGCCCATGTTAACTCCAGTGTGACCGTTCAACGGCAAAATACCACCAAATAGTATACTGCTTTTGCCAGCAGTGTCTCGATAACATGTGAATTTGATTGCAGGTTTAATTACAATAAAATGAAAAACTCAAAATGGCGGAAACATGCGGACGGTTTTTTTTTTTAATAATGTTCTGGAAATCCACCCGCTAGTTGTCCATGTGGTGGCATCGCCGAACTCGATGGAACTTAGAAGTTGTAGTCCATAAAAGCAAACTGTTTTTTTGCAACTTGCCTAGTTTTTAGGTGTTTATAAAAAAAATTATGTTAAATGTTCCAGTAAAGGTATTAAGACTTGGTTTTGAAATTTGTACTGTTTAACTATTCGAGAATAAGAAAAAAATAGCTCGTCTTGGAAACAAGACACTGACGGCAAAATTTTAATCACTTTAATTTTGTGCCTGAAGCGAGTTGTCAAATTGAATTTTTCAAGCGTTGCAATGTGGCATGTCTAATGACTATTTTGTTGCTGTTAATGATACTTTAACTCTGATTTTTGTTTACTTTCATAATAATAACTGGATAATTTACTAACATTTAAAAAAAAATTATTCAATTTGAAGCACTTTTTTTTGATTAAAGTCCCCCTAGAATGGAAAAATCTTACACTGTGCTTCGATTTGATACTGATACTGGGAGGAAAAAAAATCAAATTCTTTTCATTCACTTATAAAATTAAAATGAATTTTTCAAAAATATGAATATTTGCAATTAATTTTGATAAGATAAAAATATCTCTCTGGTTCAAAATAATATCGCTCACTCAAATTTAGATTAAATTGTATCAGAATGATACAAAAAATGTAATAATGATATGCTAAAAATATCGATTTGAAATTTGTACATATCAAATTGATATTTTTCATATCGGAGTAAAATTGATATAACAAAATATATTTTTTTTCTGGATATTTTTGCAAAATAACCTTTAGCAATATGCGCAGTTTTGAAGTAAAGAGTAATAGACAAACTTGACATTACATCTCGTTATTTTACAACTGCATATAAGGCTTAAGCTCCAAATTGTTTTTCACTTTCTATCTAAGCTTTATATGTTAGGAAATTAGTACCAAGTCAAATACAAACACTAACTGAATCATTCCTTAATCCTTTTTAGATTTTTAATTTTCATTTGCTTATTTTGGTTTTTCTGGAGCAAGTCTCTTTCTGGAATTAGTTGTTATTTTTTGGAACTATTCTTATTCTAAATTTTAGTGATATCTTAACATTTTGGTAAGTTATTGAGGTTTTAGAATTTCCTAAGAAATTTTAGCCCATACATAAATCGTCCCCCACACATAATAACTAACACTAAATAACTTTTGTTAAGTATTTCAAAATTAAATAAAGGAACTTGTGTTGGCCTATTAAAGTGCCAAATTGATTCCAGCCAACCAATCATCTGTTTTGACCATGTAGTTTATCTTAACATCCAAGTCAGACTCACTTATCAGACTCACTATCATCTACATCAACACGAACACAGTAAGCAAATCCCTCAGTGTCCTTCCAGTGGTTCTCTTCATTTGGCGCCATATTCTTACGCTCTTTTCTCTTCATCATAACAGAATTTCGAATTTCGAAAAACCGACTGCCTCGGTCGTCCCCACCAAACGAAGTTGTTGTCGTCGGTTTGGCATAGACGCCGCCTTTCCACCAATCCAGGCGAGCGCCATTTCAGTCGTGCATCGGTTTTTCATCTGTACGGACGGATTATGCGTCTACTTGGCGGCAAATAAAACGCTTCAGATATTTTCTATCCAAAGTGCGAATTGCGATTTAACGCGAGTGTTGTACGGATTTCACACGAAATGTACGAAATGTTGTTCGGTGCGTTGTCATTTGCCGGCTGTTGGCTGCCTTCGCCAAAGTTGTGAACGGAAAAGCGAGTGAAAGTTTTGTGAGAGTGTGTGTGGTAGCTCCGGTTTACCGTACAACGTTTACCATTTACCGTACTCTTGCATTGCGTGCTCAATTTGATGTAATTACAAAATTGTTTGTTATGCGGCAAAATCATTTTAAAGTTGCTTTGAAAACATTTAACAAGGCTTTTGCGGTGACAAATTCCCAGGCATTGTTTGTTTGTATTTTGGAAGGAGAAGTTTTTGGTTAGAAGTTAAATGGTTGAGGTTAATAGGATTTCTATAGTTGGGAAGTTTGGATGAACAACTGGAAATTTAACACAGAACACTCTGCCGTTAAGTAAGTGACCCACACTCCAAGAAAAAACCAAACCGATCATGCTGTTTATCAAGCAGTTTTTATGTCAAGAGTAGAGGAAGACTTAATATTCTTGGATCCAAGCCGAAAATTTACTAGACACGGACGATCAACAACACACTACCTTCAATGATTGATTTTGAGCATGGCTCTTTTTTATTTGACGATCTTTTTTTTTCAAATTTGAGATGTTTTAATATGATCTATATTTTATAGAATCCCTTTAATCAATTTTTTTGCCAACAACACACTTTCCTCGCCCACAAATTTGAAAATCAAAAAGAAAAAAATCTAAATTGAATCCGATTTCAGTTTTGCCAATTTCTGCTAGATTTCTTTGGGTGGACCTAATATTTCAATTGCAAGAATATAAAGTTCGATTAACTTTGAAATTAAAATTTGATTTTTATATATGCTGAATATTTTTTAATAGGTACTTAAGAATTCGTTAATTCAGTTTTAAAACATATGGTCCAAAAACGCTCTTGCGTGTCTTAGCTGATATCTGGAGCAATAATGAATATCTATGAATTTGCAATTTTAAATTGTCGGCAGTAAAGCGATATTATTTAAAGACTATTCAAGTGCTGGTTGTTAGAAAAATATCAGTAATTCAAAATACCAACTTCCCTTTTTAATTCTACATATAAAAAATTTGCTCAAATTTAGTTAAATCTGATGACGTTTTAAAGTATTCACAATAGGAACGATCGGACAAAGAACTGGTCTTTGTAAGAAAATGTTTTGAGACAGCTTACTGCATGCTAAACGTGTATAACGATAACATTACATTTTATATGCGAGCTACTAAACGACCCATGGAGATTTATCGTAATAATTGTTGTAGAAAGTCTGCTGTTTTTGATAGTCGGTGTATTTTGCTGTTACTTGAGTCTGTTTTTACCAAGATATCAGTGGGAAAACCCTGTTCGGAAAACAAGTTGTCTTCAAATCCAAACAAGAATGAAATATTAAACTGCTTTTGTCTACTTCTCATAAATTCAGAACATTTTTGAGCTTCTCATATGGGAATTCAGACAAGCTTTATATTCAAAACAAGTTACTCGACCGCTTCGCTGCTTACTAAATGAATTTTGAAGTTCGTTCATTGGACCAATTATAATATGCCTACGAGAAGCGTAATAGGCAACACTATGCAGATTTTTTATTTCACGACGTTCATTTGCAGTTGTGGTTGCATCATTGTTCCGTTTATCTGCACGGGACATTATTATTACTTCATTGCGGTGTGTAATGTCTTGGCTACTTTTACGGCTCCTCGAAGAAACAACTTGTGACGCATTAAGCGTTCGCCGGCCCAAATTTGATCGTCTCGACATTTAACTTGAATAGCCACACAGGTTGATCTTAAACGCACACATTTTCAAAAGAAATAAATATACTTACACAAATTGAATTTTTTTCTGAAAACAATATTTTACACAAAAAGGTAGAAAAACTATCATAAAATGTAATGTTTTACAGAATGACGCAAAATGAAATTTGACCAAAATTTGGGATTTTTTTGACTAATTTTAAATTATGAGAAACCTTTTTATTGAAATGAACATTTTTTTATAAAAACCATGCCACATACCCTGGCTATAATTTCAAAAAATGCATGCAATTTGGTGCAAGTATTGCGGAGATAGCCCTTTACACACACTTTTTTTTCAATAACAAGTTTTTAGTTGATATTTTGAATAATTTTACAAAACTTTAATTCAATTTTTAATTTTGCTTCTAATTTTATAAACCTTCTTCTGTCTTATGTGTTTTCTGAGATGTCGTGAACTTTGGAAGTTTATCATTTACCAACATACGAGGACTATTGAATACCCCAAACTGAGAATATCTTGACAGCTTAAATTATTTTAAATATTTCTAGATTAATCACTGGCAGGTTACCAGATTTCTTATGTCAGTCTACACCCTGGGAAACGCCTGGTATCTAACGTATATGAAGTTACTTATTGTTCTCTATACGGTGGTTGGTTAAAGTTGAATTGTAATTATTTTTCCGAAATTTTTATTGTTATTTTGAGTTTGTTTTATAAAGAGGTAATTTGCAAAGTAATATTCTTCCACATTTTTAGAAAAACTATTTTCAGGAAATAATAAGAAAGGAATATTTTACTCAAAATTCAAAGGAAAATTTAAGCCTTGTTTTAAAAAAGAGACATTTGAAAAATGCTGCCAAACTATTTGAAAAATCTCTTACTTTCTTCTTCTAAGAAAAGTTTTCTTTATAATTTTTTTCGAATATATTTATATAAATTTAGCATAGTTCATAGATTTTTACAAACAATTAAATAAACTTGTAATCATTTTGTTATATTGTTAGCGTAATTTAAAATCCAATAATATCCAATACAGCTTCTACTGTCATTTTAAACAATTTAACCTAATGATAATATTTGCTGTGCTTCCATCAAATTTAGTTTTACAATAAGTTAAAATACAAACCTGTATCCAACATTTTCTTTAATTCTTCTGTATATATTTGTTTTAAAACCCTAATTTGTTTACAATTGGGCACAAAACCACCGCTTAAAAATTCAACACCAAATCCTGGCACAAAAATGAAACCAAAATAAATGGCCATAAAAACCGCTTACAGTGTGTGGTGTAATGTTGAGGGAAGAGGGTGAGAGAGGAGGTGAGACGCACAAAGTGCCGCCATATAACCAACAAAATAATTTGTTGCAATAAATATTTTAAAATCCAGTTAAGCGAAACATTTTCGTCACGAAGAGGGGCACAAACTGGCTTAGAAGTGCAAGAATGCAGTCACAATAGGGATACCAAAAAACAAAAGAAAAGGAACTAAAAGGGAATAGAATGCTAGAGCAGCTCAGAGTTGAGCTCTGGACCTTAGTAGTGAAATGTGGTCTAACAAATGGGTATATTGGCTGGATGAAAACTGATTTGCAGTTTGTTTAAAGTTTTATCAAGAACTAGAATTGCTCTTGTAATTGATAGAATAGTTTGTTAGTTTAACTTTACAAATTAAGTACCAATTGGGGTATGCTGAAAATCATAGCCTACTTATATGGGCAGTTCTGTTGTAGGGCATTCAAACGTCTTCCCCTCTCTCTTTCACCTTACCCGTATGCATTCTTTCTCGCTTTCTGGGTCCCCCTTGTTTTTCATGGCATTTTCATGGAGTCGCGGCTTTTTGCATGCCCCACATGCCATCGGCAATGTTATGCCGTGTTGCATTTTGTTGGTTGTCCCCCCAGTCCTTCCCAGCCTGTTTTGTGTCTCTATCCCGGACGCTTTAATATTAAAAGCGTTTAAAAATTTTGTATGTTTCGTCGCCATTGTTCCATGTCTGGGCACCCTTCTTACTGCCCGCTCCTACTGCAAGCCTGTTAGCCCCAAAGGGGGCAGGTTGTTGTTGCAGCAACGCTATGGGGCACAACACTAACAAGCTTTGTTATGTTTCGTCCTGTTGTTGCCTTTGAGTTTGCTCAACGTTTTGCCAACTGTGCGAGAAACTCGCCCGCAGCGTCGGAAGCGGAAACGGAAGTGTTGCCATTGCCATTTTGCAGCAGGCATCGCCATTGCATTTTCGGTGTGGTGCGGTTCGGGTTTTTGGCATTTTTGTTGCTGTTTCTGTTGATAATATTCCTTTCGGCTTTCCGCTTGTAAAATGTAGCCATGTTTCGTGCTCAGGGGTGGAACTTGGCCCGGGGAAGAGGTGTGGGGATATCGCCCTGTGTTTGCCATTTGCGAAAAGTTTCTGACAGGTGGTTTGTGTATTACGTGTTTTCTGTTTACTTTGTGTAATCATTTCATTTGTCAAAGTTGACTTGGCTTGCTAACACACAGCTTGTCGACAGTTGAGCATTCCCAGGCAGAAAAATGCGCAGAAATTAATTTGTGTTATTATTGTCAAATGAGGCATTTGGAATTGATAATTGTTTTGATCCAGTGCGGAAAGATTTTCTTTTCTTTGCAAGCATTTTATACTCCGCGTTGGAATCGTTGCAAGAAGTCCTGACCATTTAGTAGTATCTGTATTGTGAATCAAGATTTCGATACTACCGAAGCTGCCTAAAACAGACCAACTTTTGGTATTTGTACTTTGTATTTATTTATCGAAACATCCGAAGGCTACACAGAAACAAAACTCCTTTTACACGGGTATTCAAAATATACATTTTAAGAACCATTGTTGCAAATGTCCTTTTCACATTTTTCAGCTCCTTTGGATGAAGAATAAAGATCAATGTACAGTGAACTATTCAGTCCAAACGAATACCGACAATATCCTGAGGATTATCAAAAACAATCCGTTTTTTTTCTCAGTTTTCGATTATAATACAGTTATTGCTTGTCAACTCAGCCTATTTCTCATTGCTTTACAAAAGCTGCTTGATTATTGGCAATAGAAACGATATAGGAAAAATGCAGTTTTTGAAACAAGAAAAAGCTTTATAAGAAGTAACTTTCTGGCTCACTTAACAACGCAAATTATTGCATCAGCCAAAGTTAATTTGTAGTTTCTTTGTCCGATACTTCAAGTGAGGTCATTAGTAGTCATTCGATAGTCTTCACAGAGTTAACTTCAAGTTGTCATAAAGCCGTGAATAAGAACAATTAATATAAGCGATGTGCCCAAGTATGTCAATTTTACCCAAAAAACTAAGTTTTGTTTGAAAAAACCTTAACTCATAAAAAAATTTCACAAATTTTAGAAACTCAAATATATTTGAAATTTTTTGCTATCCAGAAGCACAAACTCTTTTCTTGAATTTCAAATCAAATTGCAATTAAACACAAATTTTAAAAGAAACTATGGAATAACTTCCTTAAAACAAGGACAAAATCAACATTTGTTTTCAATGTAATAAAGCCCATCAAATGATTTTGAATTTCTGATAGTCAGATTCCGATTCCTTTAAATTCCGATTGCATTTTCCTAAGATCAGGCAGGATTTTCTGAAAATAACTTACTTACAAATATTCAAAAGTAAATTTATTTTTCAAAAAAAAAACACATCTAATAGTTTTCTTGATTTAAATTAAAAGTTTGCTCGTTAAAAGAGGTACTCATTGGAAAACAAATTTCACGTATTAAGCAAATTCTTCAGAAACTAGTTTCCGTTTTAGAAAAATAATTCTACATCGTACAAATTGTTTTCTAATTCACAAATTGGTAAAGCATTCCATAATATTTGAAAATGTTTTATCTAACTAATATTATAAATGTGTACCTTAGGTCGGACTTCAAAACGGCAAAATGGAAAAAAAAAGTAGATCTCAGCATTCCCAAAGCTAGTTGTTGGGCTTTGTTGTATTATAAATAATTGTAAAAACACATAATGTTTATTTTTATTTAAATGGGCGCGGCAAAGTTTTGAAAAAAATTTATAAAACGACACTTTTATCAAATACAAATTTTTACAACGAAATTATCGGTTCAATTGCTGTTATATTTTGAAATAAATTCATTATTCATTTTAAAATTGGAATAGTTTTGAAATAAAATTAACGCCAAAGAAATCAAATATAAAAAAATTGGTAACACTGCTGTAAGAGTATAGTTGTTAACGTTATTTATATGTATTGTTTGTATGTTTTTTTAATGTTTGTTAAGCGGTAGCACTTAAATGTGTCAATTGGCTTCTGACGCTGTCAATCGCTCGATTTAGACTGCCGACCACCAGCGTCGTCTGTTCTGCTTAAAGCTAAAACCCACCCTGCCTATGCTCTCTGAGAGTGAGAGAGTGTAAGATCAAACTCCTGAGAGAGACCAAGAGAGAGAGTTGGCTAGCCTTGCCTACTACACTGCGTATGAGTTATTCACCAAAACTTTAGAGCCTAAAAACGCCAGTTAAGACTAGTTTTTTTTTACTTTTGATTTTGTTTAAGCTGACCAAAAAGCATCAGCTAATGGAATGAGACCATGACCTTAAAATTGTCATACTCAGCGGATCCTATCTAGAGTGTCTGTTTGTTATTCAATCACGAAATGGCTTAACCGATTCTGATGAAATTTGGAACTCATAAAGTTTATAACCTGGAGAACTTGAGCATAGGCTAAATAACTTTTATTTTATTGTTCCAAACAACCGCGAATATGCTAAATTATTATTATTATTATAGTATTTATAAAAGCGCTAGATGTACAGATGACAATGCAGGAGTTGGTGAATAGAAAATGTAGATCACGTAGTACAAAATCCGCGAAATTTGCTAAATTTATATAGGACTTACGATTATTAGGAAGATTCGATAAATAACAATTAAAGACGAATTGACAAGAAGTGTAGACCAAAAATTTTCATCTGAGTAGTATGAAAGCGAAGCGTTGGTAAATAAGCGGTATAGATTGAGTGTGATTTGATAAACGATAACTTTTTCGACGGTGGGCCGGCAGCTCTCTGACACCCACCCTCCGCCTAACTGTCCAAAATGTAAGATAGAAATGTGGAAATAACGGACCAAAAACTTGCGAAGTTTTAAAATTTTCATTTGATCTTAGATTAATAAAAAAAAGACTGGTAAATAGGAGTTGTAGATCAAAGGGTCGACCAAATTGTTAAAAAAAAAATCGCGAGCTTTACTAAACTGTATAATGAGAACAGAATATCATAAAGACTTGATGGATTGCAGTAGTATGCCTGATTGTAGAATGAACGACACAGAAAATAGCAAAATGTTCTACATGAAGATTTGATAGATCTCGATCGAGCAGTCTAAAAAAAAAAACAAAGTTGTGTAATTAGTTTACATTATCATGCAGATTATATAATTGCCAATAATATATTATCGGTCAATCGCTTTGAAAAAAAACCTCAAAATTTGCAATTTTCATTTGAGTATAGATTGTTATAAAGATAAGTAAATAGACGTCTAATTGTAGATCATATGAATCAAGAATTCGCAATACTTACAAAAATATAAACGAGTTGAGATTATTGCAAAGGTTTGATGGTTGGAAATTGAAGACGGGTAAATAGGAGGTGTCGAACAATGGGTTTAAAAATATTTGAACTTTGCCCAAATTCTTATATTAGTTTTGATTGACATGAAGACGGGTCAATCGGAGATCTTAATCAAACGAACCAAAAATTTGTGAAATGGGCAATATTTTAGAATGAGTCTAGATTTCTATGGAGACGGGTAAATAGACGGATGGTGAAATTATGTATTTTGATAGATCGCTTTACTTTTTCGTTTTGTGTGTAAAATTCTTAATAGGACGTAGCAGCATATGACGGGTACCTGCTAGTACATAATTTTTTATTAAGAATATTATACAAAACTATATAACATTTCCTTCTTCCCGCTGGAGAGACGGACAAGATGTTCTTGATTATGCTTATCTACACAAAATTGTTAAAATCTAGTTAAGTTTCATTTTATTCTGGGCTCTATAGGCTAGGGAATGAAGATGAGTTAATGAAGTTTGGTGTTTAGAACTCATGGATCAAGAAATTCATGATCAAAAGCTCATTATTGGATCATGAAATTCCTTCTTGAATCAAGAAGTTTCATTTTAATTGTACCTTGGAAATTCTTGATCTAAGTACGATAATATCGGTTATGTTGCCTTTTGCCATTCCGCATTCCTTTTTTAAAAGTTGAAGTTGGAATCCAGAGCGTTTTCTTTTTCGTGGCACACTATTACTTCATTCCGATCAAGTTTCTTCACCTTTACTGAGGGGTTCTATTGTCACATTCGCAATCAAGCATTTATTAAAAACATTGCCAGAGGCTCCTTTTTTGAATAAGGGGTTTAAAAATCTTCTATTTTATTTTTGTTTATATTTTTTAATGTTTTATGTGAATTAATTTGTAGCTTTTGACCGACCAACCCGAAAGGGCCACTATTTACTTTCAAATATTATTTTCCCCAGTAAATTCCTAAAATTTGTCAAGCTTAAATAAACCCCAAGCACTTAAATTTCTCACTTACTTTCAAACTTAATATTAAAGCCATGGGAAATCAAATTACTGTCTAAATGCTGTCTAAGCATATTTTATTTAATTGTCTCTTGACTGAAACAAAGTCAAAAACATGGCAAATCAACGCCTGAAAATTAACTTCGACAACAAGGACAAAATACAAACAAACAAAGTCAAAAGGCAGCAGCTAAACTAAACAGGGAAAACGCGTGTAAACATCGACAACAACAACAACAACAACGGCAACACGAAACATTTTGACTTTTGCCACGCAGCCAGCCGGATGCGGATTTGGGGGGCGGTTGTTGCTATCGTCGCCTCCATTTCAACGTTAAGTGCTGGCAAACCCGCACGTCATCATCATCGTCATCATCATCATCACCATCAGCCTGACGCTCCATTTCAATCCAGTCGACGGCAACGGTGTTGATTGCTACCTTGTTGTTGCTGTTGTTGATTACGCGCCGTTTAAGTGATTAAAGGTGAAATTGCCCCGTCCACACCCGCCTCCTAATCTCTATACTCTTTTAGGCAACTCACTTTTAGTGTAGCCGAAAAACAAAATTAAAGATTGGTTAAATCATGTCCGGATGCGGAGCAGTTGGACCCCCCCGACCACGCTGGGTCATTGTACTCATTATCAATGTTGTCGTTGCCATGCTGATGACAGCCACGCCCACTCTGGCCGAGATTCCGACAAAGGGTAAGTGCTTTGATAATTTAATGAGTCGCAGTAGCGTATAATGGGGCTTCTTAACGATTGATTGAGTGACAATTACGATGGCGGCGGGAGACCTTAAAGAAAGCCAATAGATTTTTGGTGGGCATATAAGAGGATATTCATTCCATTTCTTGGGCTGTGGGTTAACTTTCTTTTTTCTTCTTAATTCAGAATTTGTTATTATTATTCTCCTGAATTCATGAATTCAAAGTTCTTTCCCTGTATTTGCCTTTGGTAGATTTACGGACTGTGTTTCAACCAACAAACATTGAAATAGTAATCGACATTCGTTTTTTTTGTTTTGTACAAATTTACTTGAAATATCCATTTAAGTATCTTTGTTTGAAGCCCAAGAAATATTTCTCTCTTTTTCACCAAACAGAAAACCCGAAATGTTTGCTATTTAATTTAAATCACAATTCATAGTGAAAACTTTCTTTCCATACGTACGTACGTCTGCCATTGCATTCAATTTAACGCTTTAAAAATCAATTTCCAAGCCAGAAATGTTCGTTTAGTGTTTCCTGCAAAAATATTTTCATTTGCCATTAAAAGCAATTCAGAGAGAAGCCAAATCAAGGCCTATTTTCCAAATGGTTTTTATGTCTTATCCCCGTCCTATTTTTCCAGCAATATTTAAAAATTTACCAATCATAATTTTACCATTTTGGCATATTTGCATATTTCCTAAATTTATCTTGAGCTAAGCAAACAGTGAAGCTCCTTTTACTTGCTGCTTGAGGTTATTTTATGACATAATCAAATATGCTTTAAGCCAAAGCCAACAACTCAACCCGTTTGAAGTCTCCAGAAAATGAACTGCAGATAAAAGACACTTGGGCTGGAGCCTTTTTGTTTAGTTATTTGTTTATTTTAAGGGAAATTTGAATTTTCATTTTTTTTCTTTATTTTTGCTTTTATGTGCGAGGAAATGCAAATGCTTACAAGACGTTTAACATGTCACCTGCGGGCCAAGAAGAAAATGCTCTGGAAAATGCTCTCCGCACTTATCTGACAGTTGTGCATCTGCCCTCCGCACCCGGCCCCCTGCAGTAGCTTCAGCAGCAGCAGCAGCATCAGCTCATATGTATAAAATATACATTTGTTTGCCTTACCATGTTTGTCACTTATCGTTCGGTCCAATGTTTTGCAGCTGAGTGCCACATTCTGGCTCTAGTTTCCCCTCCTAGCTGGTTTACTGTTCTCATTTTCTCTGACTCTGGGCGAAGTTTATATGATGTTTGTTTATAGATAGATGTTTGTGCGTACCATTATGTGTCTTTTTTTTTTTTGAATATTTTTTTTTTTTTTTGTGGTGGAAAAGGGAAAAATTTTTTTTTTTTTTTTTTTTTAGTATGTGAAATACTTTTTTGCTGTTTAAGGACTGCAAAAGATCATTAATAAATGTGACCTAAAAGTAATATAAACTTGAATTTACTGTGTCGATGCTCCAATGTCAGGGCTGTGACTTAATTAGTTTAATTAATTAATATATTTTTTCCAGAACGCGACAACCCTTAGATTTATGCATAAGTATGGAATAGACAAACCTTAGGCTCTTTATCTTTTTCATCATTTCAGTAGATTAGAAATCGAAAATTACTTTCGCTCCTTCCTTTGCACACTGGTCCAAATGTCAAAAATTTTGGCAGAAATTAGAAAAATGTAGTTACAGATCTGAAACTTGGTACACTTTATGGTCATGGCATATGTAAATCCTGAGAAAAAACTTAGACCGATCGGGCCACGCCCTCTCTTCCGCCCCATAAATGCGAATATCTTTGAAAACAATAAACTCTAAAAAATCTGAATCCGGCACATATATTCTAAAAATCTTAAATGTAAATACATATATTTTTTTGAAAAAAAATCTAAAAAATAACCTCAACCCCCTTAGCACCCTCCACACCCGCCCCGACCACCCAACAACAGTCAAGTTCAGAACCTCAAAATATAAACATCATAAATTGTTATACAACTTTTTCTTTTCTCTGAGCATACATTTTTTGCATTTGACTTTTTTATTTTATTCATTATTTAGTTCCTCATTTTCTACATCTAAATGGAAAGAATATTCATCGATATATTCATTTTGGTCCAAGTCGTCTTCAGTTTCATCGTCATCTGCATTCATATAATTATTAACGCAATTGACATCTGGTGGCCTTAAAAGGTCAATTACCTCTACTGGATAACTGCTGCGTTTTTTATTTTGCAGTAATCGTTCTTTTAAGTAAACGCTTGAAACTAGTGGATCCGATGAATCGAGTGCTCTGCAAAAAACGTCTGTTATGGTATTTAGACGACTATTTTGACGCGCATGTGAACGTCTATCATTTTTATAAAACTTGTTCCGGGCCTCCGATGCATTTTCACCAAGGCAGCCAAGCGGAAGGGAGGATGCGGCTATGATCTGGGCCCCATGAGCTAATACTTTATGTACCGTAGCTGACATTGGGTACCAGGGATATTTTTCCATGTATGAAGAGGCAGCTTTATTACAAAAATGTTGAAATTTTTGAACATCAATGTCAAAGTTGCATGAAATGGCAATTAAAATGAAATTGAAGTTTTTTGAAACTTCACGGTCAAATCCAAGTACAGCCGCAAATGTATCGGTGTTTAAAAATGCTCTTCTAGCTGTGTTCCCATCATTAGTACTGCCGCTACCGTTTGCCTTGGGTTTATCGACATGAAGTCCAAGCTCCGCCCACAATCTGTCTTGAATTTTCGTTTTCCGTGTAGTCATTTTTTCTTTATCTTGAGGACCACGTACTTGCCATTTATTAATGCCAATCCTATAGGAAATTTTGAGAACAAATTCGAAAAAACGAATCCAAGCGTGTAAAGGACTTACTCCGTACTCGAGCGCTTGGGAGTTTTTTGGCATAAAATATTCTGATTGCAGATCAGTTATTTTCATAAATTGCAGAGGCTTAGCTCCACAAATTGGGCAAGACTGAGATGAATTTGTTCCTGTTAGCACACTTAGAACTTTTCCATCAATTAACGTCATTTTTAGTTCGAAGTTTATGGTGTAGCTTTTTTTGTTCATATCTTCATACACAAGCGGCAGTAAATTTTGAATTTCCAAGTCTAAACTTTCTTTCTCTTTTAATATATGAGCCTTTGATTCTTTAATGAACTCAATTTTAAGAGGTCTGCAAAATCTAACAGACTGCGGAGTGCGGTTCATCCAAATAACTCGACCAATCGAATCCACCAATTTCAATGGGATTAGGGTTGTTACAAACAAAGACTGATCCAATGTGTTTGATGTATCCAAGTCAAAATTTTGTTTGTAGAGGCTTTGGCCAGTCGAACCGTCAAATCCATAACTGGCAATTAATTTCAACTCGGAAATATCTGTATGAGCACTCACTACATCATTTTGTAGCAACATTATGCGCTCGACTGTGTGATCTAACAAGTTTTGTAAAGGAACAGACGCGACTGACTCAAAAATAGATATTCCTTTAGGTCTGCATTTCTCTTTTGCAGTAATCAGTTTGTTGTAGCTCGGGTAAATGTCGCAATTTCGGTTTTTACTATGTTGTCTAATGTTCATATATTGTCTTTTTGTGAAGCTATTTTCCAACAAAAAATCCAAGGCTTCTTCTGGAGTAAAAGGTACAGGACCATCCTCCTTTTTCTGATCTTCCACGTTTTTTAAATGCGCCTTCTTTGCAGCCACTGCTGCTGCATGAGCAAGAAGATTTTGATCATTTCCATGGTCTGCTGAAACCTCTGTAGCTAATTTACGCTTTAAGCGAGCACTCCCTTCATCATATAGTAATCGTGGACGTCCCACATTTTTAGCGGAATCTTTAACAAAGTCACCCGGTTGAATTTGTATTTGCAAACGTGATGCAAGCCAACTTTGATGCTGCGTCTTAAATCTGGAGACCATCCGATTGCATTTGCTTAAGTATAGATGAACATAGCTAACAAAGTTGTTAATTTTCTTTTTTATCTCCTCCTCCTTGATTTGGATTAGTTTCCTGCTACTCTTCTGCAGCACAAAATTAGTTAGGCTTGCGGTTTGGCGACCATTTGCAAGCCAAAACTCAAGCATTTCAGCGTGACTCAAATCTATGTGGTCTGGATAAAGTTGATTTTTCGGAAAAGGGGCAAAAAGGGGCAAAAATGATTAATATCCTTGCATTATATACATATTGAGGAAAAACACTGCGTTAATAGTTACGTCAATCCACGTCAATCCAACATACTTTTACTCCACGAAACACAGCAAGTTTGAGGTTAGAATTGCTAAAAACATCACTTTACAAAAACCCATATAAACGAACACAAATCACATAAAACAAGTAAGGTATGTAAACACTTATAATATACACACCTCCAACTCTGTTTTCCATTTTGGTTTACTTCAATATTCGACTTAGATTTTATTATATCGTAATTTGAAATTTGCTCTTATTTGCAAGACAAACAAAGTCAAAGTTTGTGGAAATCGAACAGCTGACTTCCAGGGCTGCCTTGGGTCGCAGTGTTTCAATTTCAATTGTTCCACTATGATTTTTAACTGCCCTAGATAATACTTTATTGAAAGAAATTATTGTTTTTGCATAACTCTTAAAAAAAAAATTGAATTTCTGCCAAAATTTTGGGCATTTGGACCAGTGTGCTTTGGTAGATTTAATAAACAAATCTTGAAACGACAATTTATTATAGGAACATTTAAATATCTTTATTAATTAAATACTATTTATTTCCACTTTTTTTAAACAGACGAGCTAAGATCGAACTTTGATGCATTGGAAAGAGCGCACTTGCACTCAGACTACTTATGTTTTTCGTTTTGTTTGTTTAAGATGTGGTATGAAAGTATCAGATTTTAGAATATTGTCATACAAAAAATTATATATTGCGCAAGAAATGTCCACAAACGGGGCTGTGCGGCTAAATTGAAATCTCGTAGCCTTTTCCAGTCCCAAGTGTCGTTCGGCAGGAATGTGATTTGTCTCCCATCGCTATTTATATTGGAGGTCGATTATGCAAACGAAATATGACTCCTTATCAACAGGTTAATGGAACCGGTAGAAGCGCTGTCCGCACTTGGCAGCTCGCCTTAATCGGGAGGCATCAAAGAGGCTCGGAGTCTGTTCCGGAAAATTGCAGATTCTAGTAATGGATGGACAGTCGATTCGACAATTCCAAAAAACGTATTAGCAGTCGAGATACTTCGTACTTTTGTTGTGATGACAATTATCTCTGATTTGCAAAATATCAAATGATATTTGACATATCGCTTTGAAAATATCGATATAATTGATATTTTTATTTTTTTCATAATTACAAACTTTAATTTTTGACATACCGGTTTTTCTTGGTTTGCCAATTCTTTTAAAATATCATTACATCCTTTTATATCTAGGATCAAGAAATAACGATTTTACTTTTTGAACTCAAGTGGCTTGAACCTTTTCTCAAATAGTTCAAAAAGCGACTCTTTAGTAAGGAAGTCCTCGTCAGATTCAACGTTTACAATCTGTGTTTTGTTGAATAATTGTGAATTAACGGGATACCATACTGAGAGTGGAAAAATATTTATCGCTTATTTTCTCAGTTGCATCTTTAATTAGGCTCAAAAGGCAATAAAACCACTGCAAATGTTTTATTTTTTAGCCGATAGCATTTCTGGTAATTATTTAACATATTCTACTGTTTTTATAAGAAAGACTGCCACTTTATTTGCAAGACCTTAAAAGGACATCAGCATATCAAGGCTCGAATTCCATCGCGTGTCAACGTTTTGCTGTAGGGTCTTAATACAACCATCCGGGATTCCCTCATTGGCCTGGGCTTTTCCCAACTGGTCCCAGATCATAAGTAGAGTCACCAACGCACAAATATTATAAAATATTCCAAAAAATTATCGCATATTAAATATTTGGACAAAAAAATTTCTCAATATAAATATATCTGTTTTTGAACAAATTTCTGCCATTGAAAAAATTTGATATATTTTTTATAAAGCTTGAACTTTGTATTAGATCTCCAAAAACATTCCAGCAGATCCGAAAATTTAAACAAAAAATTTTTCCGACCTTTGGTATTTGAAAAAAATATTCGTCGTAATTTGTATTTGATGAAGATGTCGTATGTGTAACTATTTCCAAACTTTTAAGGCTCTGCCGCTCCTATTTAAAGTTAAAATACAATATCTTGATTCTCACAATTTTCAATTATACAGCAAATATGGGCTTTAGGAATGCTGAGACCTACTTTTTTCCATTTTGATCCATAGATCGCAAGGCCATTTTTTTCTGGTCTTGATTAATGTTTGAACGTTTTGCCATTGAACGAAGCCGTTCTTTGACATATTTATAATCATGATACAAAACCTACAGGGTAGTGCCTCGTTGAGCTTCAATATGGTCAGTCCGCCTTGGTTTGATGACTCAAGTTGTAATCTAGAGAATCAAACCATCATCGTCGCCTTCGATTTCCTGATTTAGTGCGAAACCTTCATTGAAAGCTGTCAAACATATACCCAACAACTAAGTTGCCTTTGACGCTTGCCCAAAGTGACTTGCGGTTGCTTTACCTTGCTGATATTGTATAGGTCGTTCGAATAACTAAAGCATATAGATGGTATTGCAACTATCGGTCCGGCAATTAGTTCTTGTGGGAATTTGTTAGTGTTCTAGGCCTTTTCATAAATCCACCAACTTTGGTTAACGGTGGTCAACTATATGGTATAGCTGCGATAAAATATAGTTCTAAGAAATTGTCAGTACGAAATACTTTTTGTTCTTAATGCCTTCTTTACCAAACTTGATATTTAGTTATTTTATTTTATTTCACTTATTTTCACAAAGATCAAAATTGGCTCACAAGAAATAAAGCAAAAGCTCTATGTAGCTATTTTCGCATATTTATAATACAGAGTCTGAAATTTAAAAATATTAAAAAAAGGAAGGAATAATCTTTTACTATTTTCAATTTGCTATTCTGCTTTGTTGCTTTTCTTTTTAATCCCATCTAAGCTCCGTCAAACCATAATTATATCTTTGTTATTTTAAAATTCCTCACACACTCCTTAAAAGCAACTTTAAAACTCCACAAGAAAATTAATTTTTTAAGGCAGGTCGTTGACTAGCAGCCGCAGCGTGCACCGCATTTCCACACCCCGAGCCAATTAAAATTAATGAAAATTATAGATATGCAGGTTGACACCTCACCTCGTCTCGTTCCACCTGTGTCTGCTGCCCCCGCTATCTCCAGTTGGTTCATTCTGCCCCGCAAAAAGAGGTGTCGACCTGTCACAGTTTCTGACAATTTAAACTCCTGCCTGGACTTGACCCACGGGTCGGTGGGTGGGGGTGGGGGGGAACTAAATTACTATGCTTAACACATTAAGGTTGGAAAATTTAATTACACAGAATGGCCACCAAATGGGGCAAAGGAAAAATGCTAGTGGGAGGACCCAGAAACAAAGGCATAGGCGTTGCCTCCGTGGTTAGACGCGTTGAAAAAACGACAACAATCCCCCCTTTGGGAATATGACTGCCCGGATGTTCCGAGGGGCGAGGGCAAGCAATTGGTGTCAACATTGGACTAGAACTATGACTTTCACACGCTAATGAGTTTGTTTAAGTAATTTCAATTCATTTGTTAATTTTCAACTATTGTCTCTGGTCCTCGGTCTATTGACTTTATTAATGTGCTTGGGGCCTGCCCATCAGAATGTCGGGCTGTCAGCTTGTCTGGTGTTTGCCTGTGGGGGATTAGGGAATTTGGGTTTGCGTGCTCATAAATATGGGCGCCGGTGTCCTTTTGTCATTGCCCAGTCGAAACGAGTTTGTCATTAATATCGTTTAATAAATAGGACTCAGTGCACAATTTGAATGCTCCCCTCACTTGGTGGTGGCTTCCTTGGCCTCCTCCGCTTCCACCGCAGCCATGGCATCGAAAACGGTCACCGTGCCCATACCCATCTCCTCGCGCAAAAACTTTACCGTGCGATGCAGTTCGGCTTCTTCAATCTGTCGCTGCCATTTAAGCCGCTTGCCCATTAGCTCCACTACGCGGGGAAGCATATGCAAAGTGGCGGCCACATCCAAGAAGGCGACACGCATTCGTCGGGCCAGCACATCGACCGCAGTCACAGCATACTCAAAGACCACCGCGTAATGCACCTCCGCCTCTATGAAGGGCAGACGCTCGTACAGCCGATTACAGTGGCCATCGAAGGCACTCAGCATGGTGAAGGCATTGCAGCCATAGGAAGTGGCCAAATGGTGGGCCACATCGAAGGGGATGTGAAAGGTTTGGGTCAACTCGAAGGGCAGCTGACTGCACCAGCCACGAGCGCCCTCCAGGGGCAGTTTATAAGTCGAACAAGCGCTGGCGGGTTGCAATTCCGATATATTCACCGCCGCGTCGACCGGCGTCTTCGGCCATGGCCCGATAGTTGGTCCAGTTGCCACCCGCTATGGTCAACAACTTCTTTTCGCTGAGCAGCAAAACAGAACGACGGGCCAGTGGTCTGTCCTTCACAGCCACGCTGGGCCACAAGCCCTTCCAGGCACTCAGCACATGTTTCCTACTTAACACCACATCGGGCCGCAGCTTCTCGCGGTATCTTTGCAGCAATTGGTGAACCTCCTGTGCCGTCGGCTCCAGACCAGGCGGACCATCGGTGCAGCCAATTAAAGTATGACCCTGCCAGGGCATGGCAAACAGCTCGCCCGGCTGTAGGCCGTATACAGCATGGCTCTTGGCAAAGTAACCCGGAAGCACTATGTGCGTTCCAGCCGCTGGCCTCGCAATGGGCACCGCTCGGGGGGCGTCCAAGCGTCGCACACAGTCCACAAATGGCCCAGCGGCATTGATGACACTTCGTGTTCTCACATAATACTCTCGACGCATTAACAGATCCTTGACGCAGGCCAAGCGCACACCATTCTGATCGGGAGGCATCAATTGCTGCACTTTCACATAATTGACCACATTCGCACCGTGACGAGCCGCAGTCAAAGCCAATGCCAGACACAAGCGAGCATCATCCATTTGCAGTTCATGGCTCACCATGGATCCTTTGACGTCATCCAGCCTAAAAGAAATGGAGATGCAAGTTGTTAAAATATATCAAAGTGGCAGCAAAAGTTGGAGAAATTGGAGAGAACTTTGTAGATAATTGAAGAGCTAAAAATTACGTAATAAATCCCAACGATTTCGTCGTCTAATCCTAAACGTTATTTTTTATTTATTTATTTTGACTTTGCAAATTTTTTTAAGCATTTAATAGTGAGGCACCCCACATAAGCAGTGTTCAAGGATCGTTTGGAAAAGATTATAAAGAGAGTTGAAATGTGTGTCTGATTCTGTATCTATTGCAATCAATTGCTTATTGAAACTTCAAAAGGTACTTCAATGGAAAGACAAAATTTACACTTTTCACAAGGGGGGGTCAAACTGGTACCGGAATCGTATTCCGAAAAGAACTGATTATAACTAAGAAACAGAACTGGAACCGATAATTTAAATTTTTTTTGTATACCGATATCCGAGTACCGATTTAATTGGATTTCAAAGGCGAAAACGAAGGCTCTACTTTTATTTATATATATTTTTTTTTTTTGGTAGTATAACAAAATTGGAGTTACCTCTAGAATTCAATTGCACTTCATGGTCCAAAAGTCCAGTGCGATTTTCTTTCAAAAACTCAATTCTACACACAAAACATATGGGGTATTCACTTTGTTGAGCACTTGAGCACTTGAGCAGTTTTGCCTGACTAGTATTGTGAGCAGCCCTCTGTGCATGAAATTTGTGCACAACTACGTTTGAGATTTGATTCGGCAGTAATTCATGGTTCAATCAAAGTTGGCGCTTTTTCAATACAATTTATATGAATGTTTGATCACACATTTGATTTTAGCTTGTACATATAACCAAAGATTTATTTATATTATAGATGACGCATGTGAAACTAAAAACGAGTCTTTTTGGGAGCTGACATTGGATGCAAATTTTTGCATTTCGCTGCCTTTACGAGGATGCGTATACTGAAATTTAGCTATACGTTTTCTAAATTAGCTATTCTGCCAAGAGCAAAAATTTATAGGTTATTAAGATGACACATGTGACGCATATAACGATTTTTATTGGGAGCTGACATTGGATCCCAAAAAAAAAATTTTGTATGAGATGCGGTATCTATATATGTATTGTCTTTGATATAACACTTATAGCACTATGGTACAAGTGCCCGACTTTTCGTAGTCAGGGTCTGGGTCGAGCAAGCTGTGCACAATTTGTTCAGAGTAAATTGTTGTTGGAAATGTTTACACTTTTCCCCAAGTGCTCAAGTGCTCAACAAAGTGAACACCCTAATAGAAAGGCTCTGAAAAGGGCAAATTGCTGCATTAAAGCTCAAAAAAGGAGCATTATATCGAAAATTTATTAAAATCCACATTTCACAAGCGGTTTCCGTAAACACAGGCTGTATACATAGAATTGTTTAACAAAATTTGTCAGCGAATCGGTTGCGGTGTCTAACTCTTCCGATTTCGATTACGGATATATTTGAGATAAAACGGGAATGGGAGGGTTTTGTCCGATTGCTGTACAAGTAAAAAAAACATTAGGTCTATATAAATGCCTTAACTCAAACTGAAATTAATTTCAGGTTTAGTCCCTGGTTTGGAGGTAAAATTGGAAAAAAGAAAGAGCGCCCCAGAAAATTTTTATACCCGTTACTCGTAGAGTAAAAAGGGTATACTAAAGTCGTGCAAATGTATGTAACAGGCAGAAGGAATCATTTCCCACCATATAAAGTATATATATTCTTGATCAGCATCAACAGCCGAGTCGATAGAGACTTGTCCGTCTGTCTGTATGAACACTTAGATTTCAGAGATGGTAAGAGATAGAGGTTTGACATGTATGGGACAAATGCTTCTTATACTTGCAGGCAGATCAAGTTTATTTTCAAGTTTTGCCACGCCCCCGCTTTTTTTTGCGCTTGCTTTTGAATTCCGAATCAAAGTTGGCCAAATATGTACAACATAGGAACATCAGAACTGTGGTAATTCTGGTGTGAGCTTGGATATTTAAGATCGGTCCCTAAACAGCGAAGTCCAAATTAAAAAAAATCTACCTATTTAAATCTACCATTTAAAACAAAAGTGTTTCTGAGATAATCGCATTTAAAGTTTCGACAACTGCTTTCGATGATATGAAAACTATTTTTAATTTGGCGCAGAAAAACGATCTCGATGACTCCGTTGAAGAATTCGAGGGAAAAAAATTATTTATTGTCTACTAAAACCGTTCTATTATCAAAAATACAGATAGTGATTTAATCAAATTTGAATTAATCTCACGTTATTTCAGTAATTAAAATTTATGATTTTCGTAGATTATAAATAATTTTAATTATAGAAAAATTCCTTCTCCTGCGATTTCTTTGACGGAGACATAGTGATCTTTTTCCTCTAATATTAAAATGGGCACTCGTTGCAAGAAAAAATTAGTTCATTAAATAATCGGAAAATATATTTGAAAAATATGTGGAAAACCATTAAAATTCGATAAAACCATGCCTAAGAATGGACTCGTGACATTTGCTTAATTTTTTTGATAGAGGACCTGATTTATTCGGATGCACCATTACAATGTTATAATCGAAGTGGTAAAATTGTTGTTAGATTTGTTCTTCTTTGTCGTTTATCTCGCGAACTGTTAGTAGAATGTCAAACAAATAGGACTACAAAAGTGCGATTAGGTCAAAAAGCTATACTGGCAACGGGCACAGCTCTCATCGAAACAGGTTGTCATCATTCTGAATGCTGAAAACTGGAACAGCCTACACCATTATATTAAAGATGCATCAACATACACACCGAAGATTTTTAGTTTGGATAATGTTAAAAAAAAGTAAAAAAAACAAAAGACGCTTTTTCGTATTATTAAATGTTCTACATACAAAAGCTGACGGCACACTGCCAAAGCTAGTTATTTTCCTCGAGTTTATTCCCATATTTGTATCATTTTTTCACGATATACTTAAACCTATTAATGTTCATTTATTGAATAAAATCTCACTACTACTTCTTCTACTACTAGCGCGGTTAGTCAATTTTTTTGAAAACAAACAAAAAAATTTGATGGCTGAGCTCACATGGAATCACCCATATGTCAACTCACCAGCTTTGAGCTTAACTTGCCTTTTCAGATTTCTGCTACTCCTTTTTGATAAAGCTAATATGAAGGAAAATTTGATAAGAAAAGATGTTGTCTTAGACAATTTGCTATGGCTGGTTTGAATTATGGTTCTTTCCCAAAGGTCTTTAAAAATTGATTTCTTCGAGTATTTTGCTATATTAATAGTTTACCAACCTTAAAAGCGGACAAGCCAGCTGAGTCTCGCGGGTGGATAGAAAATGCGCAATCTTCACCTTCGGCAGACTGGACAGAATGTCGTAAAGCTTCATTAAAATCCAATATTTTGTCAAATGACTATAGCTCTCTAAGGGCAATATCATGGGAACAGGACGTACCAAATGTGGTGCAATCTTCAGCATGGTGGCCCTCTCCTTTAATGTATCATACACTATATCCAATTGTTCCTTATCTAAATGATTCTCAATCATTTTCAAGCTCTGCAGGCCCCCATATAAGAGTTTGCTTGACTTGGAGCTAGAGCCGCTGGCAAAGTCCGAGGCATCGACAAGGACTGTTTTCAGACCCCTCGATGCTGCATCCAAGGCACAGCCACAGCCTGTGGCCCCACCCCCAATAACTAGGACATCGTAGATATAATTATTGAAGGATTCCAAATGCTGTTTGCGGGTGGGCAAACGAAATATTTCATGACGTCGCTGAGGGGGTGGCTGCGACTGCTGATGATGCTGTTGGGAGGGAGGAAGCGACAAGGAGATGGGAGCGGTACGGTTACAAGGACCTTTCACTTGCGCAACATTGTATAGGTTAATATTGAATTTTAAGAACATATTATTTCCATTCTTCCGAAAGGCTTATGGGCTTGAAATTTGGAATTTGGAAAATTTCGATTAAATTTTTGCGAATAGTAGAAAAGTGTTTAGTCTAAAGCTACTGAGTACATAAACTTCAAAATGTTTCTTTAGTATTTCACAGAACATAATTACTTCTTTTATATGCTTGCATTCCGCTGGACTTGAATTTCTTTTCTGGTTAAAAATCACTTACCCCAAGTCACGCTCGAAAAATTCACTGTGGCCATAAATAAACCTATTAAACTGGTCTAACGTCAAACACTTTCACTCTTCGAGCGCCGCTTGCAATATTTTTGTTTTTTTTTCCTTTTTGGCGTGTTGCATTTTTATGCTGATTAGTTTCGTTAACAATTTGCCACACGCGAAACTATTTCAAGAATTTCAGCGCCGAGAACTTGAAACATAAATTGCAATGGCCGGGCCAGGCTGGGCCCGGGGTGTGCCAGTGTTGGTAAGCGCCTGCGGCAAAGAAAATTTTAATAAGTTTCGTCCCGCAGTTTAAAGGAAGTAATATGGAAAAATGCATGTGGCGCACACGCGAGCTCGTAATAATGCGAATTTCTGCCAACGAACCGCAGCCATTAAAGTCAAACAGAGACGGGGAGAGAGAGGGAGACAGAAACTGGGGGAGCAGACAGGGACCCATGTGTGCAGTTTCTTTTTATAATGCAGTCAAGGACATTTAGGCAAGAATCAAGCAAGGCAAAGAAATGCTTTAAAGTGCCACAGAAAAAAAATCACACGAAAGTGCTGTAAAATGGTAAAAAAAAATATATAAACGTCAAACGGAAATGGCACGAAAATAGTATGTAATAAAACATGATTTACTGCCACGAGAGTGGTAAACTCTGTGTGCGTTGGTGTTGTTAGTTGTGTTAGTAGAGTGTTAAGTGGAATTTTACTTATTTGGGAATTTTATTTCGAAGAAATGCTTTAGTTGTGTTTTTTAAGTACACGAAAAGTGAATAACCAAGTTTTTAGCATCATTTGTAAATTTAATAATATTTGAATATTTCGCTAGATGAGCTTCTTCATTAAGACTCAGCCGACATTTGCACTAAAGATAAGTCTTTTCTAAAATTTAATGATTTGATCTGTGCTCAGTCGCCGAACTGTACGTTCCTTTTGAAAATTCCAGAAAATGGAGACGTTAGGTACGATAAGAAATCTAGAAATGCTGAGTGGTCGTGGTACTGGTAAATTATTGAGTGCGATACTAAGAACCCCATATTAAGTTGTCGTTTTTGGTACCCAATGGAAAGTGCTCGTTACTTAGTTCTCAATACTAAGTACTCGTTCCGCATTACTCGATACTCAATATTTGATAATAATTACTTGACACTAAGGGGGCGCTTCCATTATCCATCTATTTTTAACAGATTTTGGTTGAATTTAATAAGATGTTCGCAGTTGCGAGACATTTGTCTGAATAAGTTGCCGTCTGTGACCCAGCGGTTCGTGTGCTGGACTGCTGGGCGGGAGGTCATGGGTTCGATCCCGCCTCTGAACATCTAATAATAAAAGTTTTTTTCTTTTTTTTACACGTACGGTCACCTTTCCCATATCGAAAAATCCGATATTTCCCTTAAAACTTCAAAATGACATTATTTGTCAGTAACCCTTTAGCCCAATTTGAATATGCGCTCTCGTACACTACAGTGGAAGTCCTTGATGCATGCATTTCAAATTCGGAAGAGTGTCTGGCCATTAAGACGGCCAAATGTAACATTGTCCCCGGACTTGACCGAATCCCTGTCGAGTTCTTTAAGAATGCCTCCCCAATCTGCATCCACATGATGACTCAGGCTTATAATGGGATCCTGCGAACAGCCAGCATTCAACAGCAGATTAAGTTGCTAAGACGACTTACGGACTGGGTAGCTGAACATAATATCCCTAGCGAGTTTCAATTCGAATTTCGACGAGGATATTCAACAATCGATAGCGTTTTCTTGCTGACCGCAATTGCCAAATCCTACCTCTCCTCAAAATGAAAGCTGAATGCTGAAAGCTTTCGATACCGTTAACCGTATAAGTTTACTACGAAAGCTAAGCCTCTTAGGAGTATCTACGCGCTTCATAAATATGGTTTCAAGCATGTACGAAGAAAACACTTTTGCTGCTTGGGATGGACGAGAGCTTTCACATACGGTTTCAAATAACACCGGAGTAAAGCAAGGATGGCTCCTAAGCCCACTTCTGTTTTCCCTATATATGTCAACGACGTTACCACCTATCTTCCACTACCAAGGCATTAATGTACGCAGATGATATGGCGCTACTAGCAGAGTCTCCCGAGATGTTGCAAGCCATAATTGATAAGCTCTCTGATTATTGCATACAATGGAGTCTACAGATAAATGTGAATAAGCCGAAAGTCTTAATTGCGGAGACCATCACTGGAAATTTTAGCTTCAAATCTCACGTACAGGAAAAACTGCAAGACTCTAAAAAAGCAATAAGTAGCACGTGAAAAAACTTTTTTGGAAAAAGACACATCCTGCCGAGCACTAAATTTAGAATGTTTGAAGCTATGCATCTCAAATCTGGGGACACTGCCGATATGAAGAGGTGGAGCGTTTGCAAAGATTATTTAAGGGTACTGTATACCTCAAGGATATTTTTTGATCGGTCAACAAATAACGGAGCTAAGACCAATACAGTGGGAAAAAATAGTCGATTTTCGAAATTTTGACTTTGAAACCCCATAACTACGTCATTTATTGACCGATCCAAAATATCCTAGTTCACACCAGAATTACATTAATTCTTAACAAAACCCTGTCTTCAGTTTTAAATTCAGATCATCCGTTCTCAAAAAATTTTTTGGCAACTATGGGCCTATGTTTTAAAATTTTGGGTAACTTTGAACAGAAATACAACAACAACCGTAGGAACAACAACAACAACAAAAATTACTAAATTTAGTTTAACCGATTACCTATCCAATAAAAAAATCCGCTTCTTAATACCACTTATAGTTTTTGAGTAATCTAATTTTTGTAAACCTTATAAAAATGACACCTGAAGGTATACAGTACCCTTAATAAACGCATATTTAAACTACCCCGCTCCACACCGAACTATGCACTCCACCTAGAAACTGGCCTGACTTCCTTATTTTTGTACTGTTTGCAAAACCACTTCACATTCATTCGGAAGGTCATAGATATGCCAAACTGTAGATTAGTGAAAATAGTCACTGCTATGATGCTGTCAGAAAAGTCCCAAGTTTTTGACAATTGACTGTCCTTTCTTTCCCATTGAACTTCAGTGCATCGGATCATGGGAAAGATCTTACCAATTGTTTGACTTATTTCACAGTCAGGCCAGGCAAAGTGTGGTACGAAACACCTACAAAAAACTGGAGAATTATCTGAGCACAATAAACTATTTTCATGACCGGTACGACACTCAAGCCATCTCTCTGATCTGTGTTTTCACTAGCTTTGCTGGAGTAACCACTGACCTCTATCCATGCCTTATCACGGCCCCTAAATAAAACATAGATAAATTCTAAAATCAATTTTATTTTAGGTTCAGCTGCAATTTGGTTTAATTTCGATAATCTTTTGAATGGATCCGAAAGAATTCGGTTTGGTTTCCGGACTACGTTGGGCCCGCAACAGACACACTGGCTCACGCACATACACACGCACTCACACAATAACACACCTCGTTGTCACCGTAGTCGTGGCAGTGTGTGAGATGTTTCGCGGGTACTTCAATTGTGACTCGTCTTGTGTGGGATTGGGCAAAGATTTGGTGGTTTAGGATTAGCTTGAAGTGACTGAATCGCCCTTGCCCAGCCCCGCATCCGGGACTGCAGCTGATGAAGTAATGCTACTTGTGGGAGGTAGAACATTCTCCTTCGCCAACAATTGACGCGGTTTGTTCAGATTTTTGGTCAGGTCTGTTACTTGCGGTGTTTGGAAGAATAAATGTTGTCCCGAATAGCTACGCTTCTCCATGCGCTGCGGCGTCGGCTTGGCTGTATCGGTCTCTGACGAGGCTTTGGTCTTGGGACTTGGCTTGGGTTTGACTATAGAACCGAGACCCATTTGACGCACCAGAAAACGCTGGGCCATCAGCAATTGCTTCTTTTGGTCCGCCTCCTTCCATTTGTGATGCTGCGACATAATGGAGAGTATGCGGGGCAGCATCTGCAGTGCAGCGGCTGCATCCACAAACGCTATGCGCAATCTCCGTGCTATGATGTCCACCAGAGTGCAGGCATATTCATGCCTAGCGGCATACTGCACCTCCGCTTCAATGTAGGGGAAATTCGGATGCAGCCGCTTCTTTAGGTCAGCCCCCTCGGTGAGCAGGATGTGTCCGTTGTAGCCATACGAGTCGGATATATGCTGAGCCACATCCATGGGCACATCGTACTCCTGCACAAAGTCCAGGGGCAGCATACAGCACCAGCCGTCCGCTCCATCCAAAAGCACCTTGTCCGTGCAACAGGGTGGCGCATCGCGATCCAGATCACAGTAGTCAATGGCAGCGTCAATGGCCTGGCAGGCCATGATGCGATAGATACTCCATCTGCCACCAGCCAACGAGATCAGGCGACACTCGCTGACTTCCAACAGAAAGTTGTTGACTTTCTTCGACGAAGAGGAGGAGTCCACCTCCGGTGGGGGAGCGCAGGGACTGATCGATGAGCGAAACCCCTGAGTGGGACAAACGACATCTGGCCGCATGCCTGTCCAGGCACTCAGCACGTGTTTGGGCTCCAAGTGAACGCACTCATGGAAGTGCTCACGCGCCGTGTCTAGCAAAATGTCCACGTCCTCGGGCAGGGGCGCTGGACATTTGGTTATCTTGTCCACTTCACCATCAGAGGTACCCAACAGCACACGATTCTCGAAGGGAACCATTATCAGTGTGGGGTCGTCCTTGGTCAAACTGGGACTGAGCAGGCCGTACTTATTGGAGCCAAAGTAAATGGGCAGCGACAAGAGAGTGCCCTGGGTGGGTACTGATATGGGCATCATGGTGTCATCGTCCAACAGCCTCACCTTATCCGTATGCGCACCCGTGGCATTAATCACCGCCTTGGTCTGTATATAGAACGTCTCGCCGGTCAGCTTGTCCCTCACTCCCGCACAACGGCAGCAGCCATCCTTGCGTATCAGCTCGATGAGCTCCACATGATTCGCCACACTTGCACCCAGCTCCACGGCTGTCATGATCAAGGCTATGCACATTCTGGCATCATCCATCTGTCCGTCGTAGTAAACCAATCCTCCACGCAGTCCATCCTCCTTCAGGAGCGGAAATTCAGCTAGCGTTGCCTCCTTGGACACAAAGTGCGATCCACGCACATTCGACATGCCCGCCACCCAATCGTACACCTTCAGACCCAGCCAATAGAACGGCAGACGGAGCACATTGTATATGGGCATCAGCATGGGCTGCACCCGATTCAAATGAGGCGCTATTCTTAGCATGGTGGCCCTCTCGTGCAGAGCCTGTTGCATCAGGTACATCTGATCCATATCCTTTTCCTTCAGGGCCGTGGCCAAATACGAGCCACTGCCATCGATCAGTTTACTCGACTTGGAGCTGGCTCCACTGGAGAAGTCATCGGCCTCAATTAGCGCCACCTTCAGGCCCCGACAAGCCGCATCCATGACACAACCGCAGCCAGCGGCACCGCCGCCAATTATCAACACATCGAAATCTTCCTGCTTCAGTGCACACAGATGCTCCTCGCGTGTGGGCACCTTCTTCTTCTGGATATTTATAGAGCGAGCACTGTGAGACAGCGCGCCCGTCTTGAACAGCAGGCGGCGATGCATCTCAAGTCGGCGGTAGCCACCGCATTGGATAAAAGTGCTACACATTTTGGACAACATCTTGCCAAACTAATTTGGTGGAAAACGAACGAAGAAGCAACCGAACCGAATTACAAATTTTGTATTTAGAATTTTGACCGAATTATTTCGAATTGGAATTGCTGAATGGAAATGTGCGGGTAGCACAGGCGAAAGGAAAGCTCCAGGCCTACTTTTTAACCAACAAAAAGTGCAAAATCAAAGAAATATTTTTGCACATAATTAGTACGCCCACAGACATAAGACTGAACTTCAAAACGGACACCGAAAATAGTGCTCACATATACAGAAACCTACTTGACCAAAGTAATATCTCAGTTTCAAACTCCAGCAGCTCTCTGTATGTAAACATTTTGAAAGCTTTTTGATTTGTATCAAGTATACATATTTTGTGGTTTCTTGTGTTATTGTTATACAGCACTGCTGACGAATGCCGACGGCATCTCAAAATATATTGCAGATTTTTCTAAACGAACTGTGCTTTAATTACAAAGTAATTTAAAACAAGCTCAATTACTTAGCGGGTGCCAAGTTCCTCTTCGAGAAGCTGAATGAATGGTAATTACAATCTTAATATAATTTTATACATTTTTTGGTGGGACCCATGGAATGCATTACATGATTTTGTCACCTGCCGGACTCAAAGAAAAATTGTATCCAATTTCTATCGATCGGACTCGGATGAGAACAGTTGTGATAGTCTTTAGCACTGGGGAACTTAACCAAAATAGCTTTAATTCAAGCAACGAAACATTAAATTTCTTTACTCAAACACATTTTTCACTCTGAAAATCTTTCTTTCTTAGGCCCAACGGGGACACACTCTAATGCCTAATGGTGCTTTGGCGAAAACTAATGAAATTAAAGAATTAATGATTTGAGAATGTTTTCTTTGTCGTGTTGTGCGTGTGCTTTTAATAACTTATATGACCTGGAGCTGTTTAAAACCTCCTGGTAGAGATAATTGAATTTTTGTTATCCACTTGGTTATATTTCATTAAAATATTTCCCTATTTCCAATTCCCTTCCCATTCATTATACTTCATTTCATGTGACATTTTTATATTTTTCTATGTTTGGTTGTCTGGCAATTACATTGGCAATTTGTGCCTCTGGCAAAAACAATATTTTTGCTTTCTCGAATTCCAGTGGCAACATTCGGAAGTCGTTTAAATATTGTTGCTTCGATTTTTTCGACGCCTGTTGGCGTTACTTTGGCAATTTGCTGCTGCTGCTGCTGCTCCTACTGTTGTCGTTTGTTTTTAATAAATTAGCTAAATTTGCTCTTGAAGCTGGGCATTGGGTGTAGGGTAGGGGGTGTTCATTTTGAATTATTGTTATGGCCGGAGAGAGAGAGGGGAAGACCATGAGTTTTTGTTGGAAAATATGCTTATCGTTCATACATTGCTTTATTTATTGGCTGATTGGAGGCGGCGTGGGAGCTGTGGGCGGGGCGTATTGAATGTGCGTCTCATTTTGACTAACGGGCGCTCGTTAGCTAGCCAAATGAGCTTTTTATGGCCAATTTTTAAATTTTGTGTGTTTGTGATGAGTTGAGGAAAATTTAAACAAAAAGTTGTATATTAAAGTGATAATAAATTTAAATGGAAGGAAGGTTTTTTTTAAAGTCACGCGTATATTTAGTTGCTGATCCAGAAGCATCTTCGTCCGCGTACAAGATATTATAAAATTCTAGTAAGACAGAGCAACTTATTGAACACTTTGTTTGGTACAAAACAAACTCTCTTTTCATATGATTGGCTTTATTTTATCTTAGGGAGAGTTTTGAATTCGAAAAGTAAAAATCAAAATTTGGCGTGGTAAACGAGGCCGGTACACTTGTGAAAGTCCATCCCGAGCAGAATTCGCTTTCCGCGTCCATTCTGGTAAATACATTTAAGATGATTTTGCATTTTTCCCCAAGTCTTTCAGGAAACTTAAAAAGTCTATTTTAATCTCTGATTGAATTAGTTTTATTTGTATAACTTTTCTGCTAGGTGTACACTCCGTCACAGAGTGTCACATTGCGGTGCGAAACTGAAATGTCTATCAGAGTGTCTGTGAAGCAGCGTACACACAGCATTATTTTTTTCGCTTTTCAATAGTGAACATCTAAGTTCAGAGTGACCACATATTAATAACCGATATCCATTGTGTGTTCCTTGGATCGAGTACAGGGTTTTCTTGAGAACACAACCTAGTACAATATTTTTTAATAAAACTTCGACATCCATTAAAAAAAGGAGGAGTCCAACAAAATTATTCGGAAGTACAAATACTTAATCTTAATCTCTGTCTGCACGATTCCAATCCAATTTCATCATTTTGAAATTCTGTTAAAGCTCTTTCTGTGTTTAGTTTTTGCCGCAAATTTCAAGTTAATTGGACGAAGTTCACAGCATAAGCTATTATAAAACTCACCCGACATTTTTACCATCTTCTGGTAATTATTTTCAAAATATCATTTCATGCTGTATGATCGGCCCTGTTCCGAATTCCCAGTCAGTTTCCGTGTAAACGTTGTTTAATCTTGTTAAAAAGTATTAAAACGATATAAAAAGTGCGAAGAAAATCTGTGGTTACTAGATTAGGTCGTCACAGTTTGTCGAATTGATTCCAATTGATATGAGCAATCGGTTTCAACTACTTAAGCAATTCCGATTTTTCTCAAACCTGATCTAGTAACCATAGAAATGATTGTCAACTTTCATGTAATATTGTTGAATTGGAACTTCAGTTTCAAAAAGTGCCCTTTTCACCCATTTTAGGATTTCGCACTGAAGCTTGCGTTTGAAACTAGAACTAAAAAAGAAAAATCACAAATAAAATCAAGGTTGGGAAAGGATTAAGTTTTTGCGCGTGGTCTTGCCCATCACTATTATGAGATTTTTTTTCTCTAACTAAATGAAGGTTAAAGAATGTACACAGAGAAAAAAAAAAAGATCAAATTCATGCCGATATTAACCAGATAAAAATGAACTTTGCAAAATATCAATATTTTCATTTCATTTTGACAATAAAATAATATCTTTCTGATCCAAAATAATATCATTCACGTAAATTGATATTAAATAGTTTCAGAATGATACTAAAAATATTAATATGATATGTAAAAAAATAACGATTTGAAATTAGTAAAATATCAATTTGATATTTTATCATATCGGCCTAAAATTGATATGAAAAAATATCATTTTTTTTTCTGTGTAATATTCCATATATCTATACCCTTGGAGAGGGTATATTAAAATTGTCCGGATGTTTGTAACGCAGAGAAGGAAGCATCTCCGACCACATAAAGTATATATATTCTTGATCAGCATGACGAGCTGAGTTGATATAGCCATGTCCGTCTGTCCGTCCGTCTGTCCGTCCGTCTGTCCGTCCGTCTGTCCGTCCGTCTGTTTCTATGCTATCTTCTCCGTCAGTTTGAAAGCTATCGTAACCAAACTTTGCACGAAGTCTTTTGGTACAAATACGCTGCACATTTGTCGGAACCGGCCGGATCGGATGACTATAGCATATAGCTGCCATAGGAACGATCGGTTGAAAAACTAGTTTTTGTGAGAAAAACTTTTTGTTTTCAATGGTATCGCTCCCAACGCTCGTTTTTATAAGTTTTCAATGATTTCCCCATAATTTCTCCAAAAGGTGTCGAAATCGGACTACTATATAGTACAGCTGTCATACAAACTGTCAGGCATATATCAAGCTCCAAGGGTATATAAACTTCGGTCGAGCCGAAGTTAGCTTCCCTCTATTTTTTATATTGAAAATTGACAAACGCCCAGTTTAAAAATGCCTAAGCAGGCCTACAGCCTGATTATGTTTAGTATGTGACATATGATGGGAGGAAGTTGCTGGAATATTGCTGTCACATCAACTTCTTAATTTTGATAATCGTTGAACGTCGTTAAAGCTCTCGGTGTTTTAGTAAGTGCCGTAAGTTTCATGTCAATTTGACAACGCTCACAGCACAAACTCTTATTTTAAAGTTCTTCTGATATGTCTGATATTTCGACAGAGGATGAAAACAGCCAATAAATCCAGATATTTTACCTAATGTGGCTTCCATAAATCCTAAAGTTAAAAAAACAAGAGCTAATAGAGCTAAACCGAAACCATTTTTGGAATCAGTGAACAAATCCTTATCATAATTTCATATCAACAGTTTTGCACCTCACAAAGTTAGTAATTTTGTTGGCCTAAGTAACTAAACGAAGGTTTATACCAAATCTAAGATCTCTAGGATAAGCGGTCTGGCTAAGGGCTGATAATCAGTCAGAGAGTCGGGCGTAGAGATTTTTATGTATTGATTTGTATATTAATATATTAAAATCTCTGGAAAGTCGGCAGCATATCCATTTTAACAAAGAGAAATGTTTCTGTTTTACTTTTTACAATGTCTCTACATGAGTTTTCTCTTCACAGTTTGTCGATATGGATTGTTCTGTTGTCAAAAATATACAAAATACAATACCTTAACCCTTAAATATCGATATATTTACATCTGGGCGGTCATTTTCAAAAAATTCCTAGGGCAAAAGGAAGGAAATAAATATTTTTCTAAGTTATTCATAATTCTTGACCTTCGCTTGGCCTTTACAGAAAACACTCCATCTTTTAAATGTATGCTTCCTGACTCCCTAGAATCCCCCGCAGTGAAGAACCGTTGACAGCAATATTATCAACAACAACAACAGCAAGAGCCTAAATACAAATTTCCGTTTTAAGCCACATTACCAAACCAGTCCCGTTACCGACACCATCTCCTTCCCCTAGTGACCTCGACCTGCCCGCCACTTTGTTACATTTCGTTACCTCGGCAAAGTGCCTCAACACATTTGGTCTCTGGTCTGGTCTGTTCGGGCCTTGTTGCTGCAACTGGCTTTTGTTTTTTTCTTCGGCTTGTGGCTCACCTTTTGGGTGTCCCGACCCCCCGCCAGGCTCGTCCATCTGTATGTAACTCCCTCTCTTTGGGCATTATTGCAGCTATAAAGTCAGTGCCTTGAACTTTTTTGTTTTGCTGTCCCTTGTTCTTTTGTGTTTTTCCTTTTTTTTTGCGCTTTTTCGTCGCCTTATTGCTATTGAAGTTGGTTTTTTATGGCCTGGTCGAGCTTGACAATAAGCACGGCGGTGGCAAAAACTTTTCCACTTCTCATTTATTATTACGCTTTGTTGCTGCTCTTGTTGTTGTTGTTGTTGTTGTCGGGACAACCGAGCAAAAAACGAAATCTCAGTTTCAACAAAATGCAAACAAGCGCATGAAATTTGTCTAATATTTTTCCAGCGAAACAGAGAGAGAAAATGGCAAAATTAAAATAATTCAAATAAACGATTTGTTGCGCTTCGGCGGGCGATCAGCGAGGTGTTAAGTGGCACAAATTGTATGGCAACAAAACGGAATTGGTTTGGGTTGGAAAAAAGTTTTGCGTTTTGTCTGGACACGGAAAGTTTTGATTTATTAGCTGCGATTTCCAGGTGCATTGAGCAGAATTTTCAATTAGACAAAAATTAATTAATAATTTGATAAAGAATTCTGCACCCAAAAGTCAGCCCTTGAGGTGTAAATATGGACGACAAATTGCTGTATGATGTGGGGCCACTGGGCAGGTCAAGACTGTCCGCCTTGCTCAGCCAGTCGTGCACATTGCCTGGAGCATAAAGGCGCTAATTTGCAGCAATTAGTTTGGCACTCGGCAATGGCCAAATGGGTTCGGCCAAAGGACAAACGGCAAACATCCACACACACACACACATACAAACTCGCACGCAGGACAAACAGAGGACATTTGATAACAATTAAATAAACGTAGCCACGCTTACAGCGACTGAAGTTGCCGCCGCATTTTTTACGACATGACATCAATTAAATTTTTACCTCTTCCTAGGGCCATTCACACACACACACACACAATCACACAGACAAACAAGCTGCCAGTAAATTTAATTTTTTATTATTCCTGTTTTTGCTATACCCTGGCTAGTGGCTAGCTCTGAGGGTATATTATGTTAAAAAAATTTTGATCAACTCGACAATTGCGCCGGACAGGTGTTAACACACGCAGAACAATTGCTCGATCTGCTTCGTACCTTTGTATCGCATTCGAGTATGAGCCAGATATCGAATATTCCGCTCATCAAGCAATCCACATAATTCACAATGCTATTTTATGGGCGGTGAGGATGTCAGTCGTGTGGATGCACGTTGCGGCTACAATAACCTCAATTCGCCTAACTCCAGGCGCATCGTCGGCCAGCTGGACTCCCTTTTTAGTTCAAATTCTTTAAATCACACATGCACGAACTGCAGCTTCATAAATACGCTTTGGTTATCAATCCTGATAAAACACTAGCAGGAGAGCCCGACCGCCAGGTCAGTTTTTTTTTTATAAATATTTTTCCCTTTTTTAGGGGTACAATAAAGTCGAGTTATTCTTCTAACGGAACTCAGACTTGTTGTTATTCCTTTCGTTGTTCCATGCTTGCAATTTTTACCCCTTGTTGTTGTTGTGGTGGGCAACACTATTTGTGTCATGCAACAATGTAATTGCCACTGTCGTTGTCATTTCCGCTGGACACACGTTTGGTCAGCGGGAACAAAAAGAAAAGAACGAAAAAAAAAAATAACGCAGAAAACATTAAAGATATTACGAGCAAGGAAGGTACCACATTGTGCTGACCAGCCCCTAAACAAGGAGGTGAGAAAGTTGGGCGTGGCCCTCCAACCCCTCCTCCATTAAGGAAGGAAGTAACTTGTAGGTTGGCTTTTGTGCACTTTTGCGGTGGGCAATGTCCCGGCCAATTGTTAAAGGCGCGCGCCATGTTAAGTTGAAAATAATAGACGTGGACATGCCTGTCAGGCTGTCAGGCCAGACATTGAACACTGGACACTAATCGATGTGGACAAATTGCAAGAGGTTTCTGGACTCTCGTGGCTGTACCTTACCTTGAGCTAAAATTAATGACTCAATGAGATCGAGGGTCGGCCTAGCATTCGTATCCTTTTGTTTACCCCTGAAAAGGGCTATTTAATTGTTGCCCTACGATGGCCATTTTGTGGTTGGGCGGCCATTTGTTTGCATTTGCCACATGCAGGCACAGTTCAGCTGTTGCGGTTAGCTAACCCCTTGGTCCAACTCCCCAGATTGTTATTTGGTATTATCTCGATTACCCCAATCCCTTTTGGCTTTTTAGTTATGCTGCAGTAAACTTGCGGTTATCCACAGCATTGCACTCGCATCATCCTTATGCATGCTAAATAGCCAAGGGGTGAGGTATAGTTAATTTAAAGTATTCAATAAAGAAGTGGGAGAGTGAAGTTTGCAAGAGCAAACAGAACTTTTTAAATGAGCGTTGCTAGGTTATGTCAGGATATGCGATAATGAAAACTTAATGTTATTTGTAAAGCCATTTTTTAAATCAAAGGCAGATTGTCTGCTTCCTTGTAGTTTTACGCTTTGGTAGTGAATTTATCAATGGTGATTTAGACCTGAGAAGGTATTGCTCCAATTCATGACTGAGTTAACTTTTTACAGATTATGGTTTTTTCGTAAAACTAATACACATTTTGGAAGTTTATTATACCCATATTTAATTCGAACTCTCAACAGACTTAAAAAAAAAATTGAATTAAAGAATAAAATAAAAGAAAAATTATTTTATTTTAAAAATAACTTTGTTTGATTTATTTGATTCCAAAAAATTGTTCAATTTTATTAAGGGCACCAAAAAAGAAACTGGAACTCATGATTGCTGAACCAACCCATTATGTACCGTCTGAAAAGACTCTCGCATTTTACATTTGGTTATAACATTATTATTATTATTATCAGTGTTATTATCTCCACTGATTTCGTCCATTTCATTTTCGACCACCAATCGAAAATTATTGCTTGTCTTTTCTCTGAACCTCCTCAATGATGTCTTTATCCGTCATCGTACTTTTACATGATACATAATACACAACCGTGAAAAAAAAAACAAATTTCTTTAAGCAATTCTTAAGCTAAGTTCACACAGTCAAATTAATTTGTCCAATATGGCGAAAATTTGACAAAATAAGTTTGAATTGTGTGTGAACGCCATATTTATTTGCAGTCAAACTCATTTGACGAGTTTCACCAAGCATGCTTTCGATAAGTTTGTGCGCTGTCTGAACGCAATGTGAAAACTGTTTGTCAAACTGTTATCGCATTTGCCGAGTTTGATCTTGCAAGTCAAATGTAAGAACAAACTTTGGCAAACTTGTGATTATAGTCCGAGTATTTTAATTGCTAGGACTTTTGTAAATCAGTTTGGATAACTAATTTGGAAAAGAATTAGCATAATGGAACTAGATAAAGTAGAATAATATATTTTTTTTTATTAAATTATCACTAAAATTGCAAAAGAATTATTGCAATGTTGTCCATATATGTTGGACTTGTCATCTCTAATAAAACTGTCCCGCAGAAATTGTCTTTGAGGTGAAGATTGCGTTTTAATTGTAAGTACATAAATAATAAACAAGAATTTGACTTTAATTTAATACATGTCTTTGATCAAATGGCCGAATCATTTTTAAAAGTACTTTACTACGAGCCTCCGACAAAGCAATCACGCAGTCGTCCACTAGTTTTAAACCTTGAAATTGATATCTCTGGTGCAAAAGCACCCAGCAATTTGGAATGCCTTTGATTTTGAAAGCTGATAATTTGACTGCGACTATCGACATTCCACAATAGTTTCTGTGAAACACAAATTTGACGCACACCAAATTTCCAAGTGTGAACACTAAGCCAAATTCAATCGAAACTTCCGAAATTTCGACAAATTTCGACTAAAATTTATTTGACGAGTGTGTGAACACCCAGACAAATTCGAACTCGAATCAGTGAAACTCCGCCATGACAGTTTGTGTAAATTAATTTGACTGTGTGAACTTAGCTTTAATTATGTTAGATTAAACTTTAATGTCTCTATCTATTTTTCGATACATGTCAACATCTCACTCAAAAATTCATTCATGTAATGAACTTTGTGAATATCTTTTTTGTGTGCAGAGCAGTTGTCGAAACCACTTAAAGCTCTGATCTATTTTCAACAGCCATTTTTCGAAAACTGAATGAAATCATAATCAACTGCGAGTGATCCTATGTTTTTAAAGCAATGAGGTCGCTTTGATCTGCTAATTACCAAAAGTGTAATGTTTTCAGTGATACGACATATTACTGTAATGATCTTTAGACTGCAAATGTCTTCCCTGGAAACACCTTTAGAAAAAATGCCAGTTTCATCTGTTAAACCATCCGTTGCTTGCTTTGAAACCTTCACAATTTATGGCTTCCACATATTTGTGTGCCTTCTGCTGATTCATGCTCCCACTTAGAGGAAGGTTTCTATTTCTGGATTCGGATTTAAAATGTTTTCCTCTCCTGATGCGCATCTTATTTGCCATTGCAAGATTATTTTTCTAACTTTTGTCTTAATTTTTCACGATTCTTGTAAATTCTAGACTTGATTTGAAACTTTTATGCAACATCCCTTTGAGCCTTTCCATTTGTAATGTCCAGAATAGCTTTTAACTTGTCTTCAACTGATAATGTATTTCATTTCGGTTCGACATTTTGCTGTTCGAAATATTTAAGAAAAAACTAATTTTACTGATATCGAATTTTTTGAGGTAACTCTGTTTTAAATTTGCATTCACAATCACATCTAATTATGGAGGATTCGAATTCACGAACTTATCAAAGTAACTTGAAATATTGAACGGGCAGGAAATTAATTCAAATAATCGAGAGTTCAAAAGTATTTATCGAACCTAAGATTTTGATGCATCGTTAAGACATTTTTTGGTTACAAAGTAAGAAATATTTATATTGAGAAGGAAGCGTTCAGCTTACGAAGCTATTTGATGTTAATCAGTAACCGAATAAAACTTATTTGTTATAAATTATTATTGTTCACACATTCTATACAAGTGCCCGGACTTTCAAATGGAAAGTGAATGTCACCTTCTATGAACATCAATTATACTTTTGTGTACAAGGCTTTTTTTAGTTTTGGGGTTTTTATTTACACATGGTTTTCTATTCGCAATGTCATTTGACGGTTTGTCTCTTCTCGGATTGTCCATACGGGCTTCTCTTCTTTCTGACTGTTTGTCATTTCAATTACACCGTCTCACTGCTACTGCGCTCTTCTTTCCGTCTCGTCTTCTTCAATTCTGTAAACTGTGTGACCATCATTTTCAAATAATTCTTAAGACTATTATTTTTTACTTATTGAGGTCGTAATATGCTTCCATTGCGACATTGTGATAGTTTTATTAAGTCTGCAAAGCTTGATCTTTAATCTTCATTTAAGAGGAGGCGTTCCGGTTCGGTTCAGGTTCGAGATGTTAAAGTTTGAAAAAGTTCGGTTCTAGGTCCAGATCGATAAACGCAAAAACCCTAGTCAAACCGGTTCACCGTGTATAAAGTTAAGAACACCATGATAAGCTGTTATGATTTACATAGTACGTTTGTCTGCGGTGCTTATGTTATCTACTTTCTCAGCTTCAACGCTGCCTGAATTTAACATGGTACTTGGGCATCTTACTTATTATTTCTGAACGTCAGAACCAGAGTACTCTGATAGCTAGATCAATGGTCGAAATGATATAACTCCTACACTAAAATGAACAACTCAAGCCAAAGGGATAAAGGGGTAAATTCTTGCTTTGAACAATGCTGGTTGAGGGATTTTCAAAACTAATCAATAGATGGCGCCACTACTGTAACCATTTCACAACTCATAACTTGAGTGTGTATCATCCGATCTTTATCATTTTTTCGGCTAATCGATAAATAGTCTCGTTTACCAAATATCTCTAGAAGATACAAACCATCTATCTTTAAACTTAGTATACTCTGTGCACCTTGGGTACAGATTGGGGTGGAATCAAATTTTGTTTTCCACTTCCATCATTTGTTATAAAATCTTTTTGATATTTTTCCTCTGTTAAAATGTAAAATATCATAATGAATAATTTGTCTCCCATTTCCTTTTCATTGCAGGTAAGTTTCTGGCGATTTTGGGCTGCTCGTAAGTTTATCAATTTACTTTGCTATTGACTTGAACAGCAACAGCTTTAACCTGGTTCGTTCTCTCCGTCGACACGTTATCACCTGGTTGGCTATGGTCAGCCATTGGCTCAGGTTTTGTGCTACACGGCCATAACATTTAATGGCGATGCGCTGAACGCTTGTAAACAAGTGGGGCAATCACAGAGCAGACCACGCCCACACAATCTTAGAGTGCGTGCGTGTGTGTGTGCTTGTGTTTGTCTGTGTGTGTGTGTGTGTTTGCTATTCTTTTCACCAAATTATGCCCATTGGGCATGGTAATTTCACTTTGCCTTCGAGCTGGCATTTTACAAAGTCTACAATTACCGCTAATAGCTGGCAAACTGAAATCAAATGCTTCCCAGAACCCATTCATTAGGCTTAATTGCGGCTGGCGAGTGGCGGCTTGCTCTGTATTATTACAAATTAACAAATCACTTTGGCTGAAAAGTCGCTGAAAACCACAAAATTAATTGACTTACTTGCTAAACTTGTACCATTTGAATTTCGCTTATGGAAAAAATATGAGAAAAGGAATTGCCATTAGGCCTTAACGCTCTGCTTAACTCGTTATTCGAGCTGAAGTTTATTTGGCCCCAAAAGTTTTTAGCCGGCGGCAAAGCAATTATCCTCAAGGAAGTGGTAGTGGATTCGACTTAATTGATTTTCCACCCGGCAGCCGTTACAGTTTCGAAAAAGGATTTTAATAAGCGCATTGAGTGGCCCTGTGTTTTAGTATCCTTTTGTTCGGAGGGTTCGCCTTTTGTCTGCCGTCCTTTCGCTTGAGCAAAAGTTCTACGCGCATTTAGATAACAAAATTTTCGTCGGCTTTTTTCACACTTTGCTCCTTATTTTTTCAGCAGCCGGACATGCCCTAGGGCAGAGGAAGGTTAAAGGATTTTCGTAGGTTGAAGTTCAAGAGTGTGTGTGTGTGGGTGCGAGTGTTTGTGTGTCTGTTTGACCGGAAGTTAAGCGGCAGGGCAAGTGTTGTAGTTTAAATATAATTTTCGAAATTGTGTTTATTTAATTGTCCGGAAAGTATTCAGTTACGGTTGGCGTTCTGTGCTGAATGGTAAACACTTTAATTTTTGCAGTTGATTGAGTTTTGGTGAAAAGTGCGCAATGAAATTTTAGTATGTGGGTTTTCGTGACAATTTGGGAAATTTGCTTGACATGCGGAATCCCACTGAAAATCCAAAATTACCTTTACCACTGAACGATTCTCTTAATTAATCACTGAGTTCTCTGGAACAGAACAACAATACGTCATATTGCCACACATTGCCTCCTTTTTAAACTACCGACATGCAATTTCGCGAGCCTGTGACATTTTACAGCACATTACTCATACGCCATGTCGGACGTCGGACGGGTGACGACATCTTGCCCAGAAGAAAGCTTCGCTTCCCGTAAGTGAATTTATTTCAAACAATTATGTAGCAATTAACAAACAGATGACGGCAATTAAAGAACCGTCGAACAAGCAGCAATGTCAACTGTTCCGCCCGTGAAAGTATGCTACATTATTCAGGCAATATTGCGCCCAAGCAGGGAAATGCAATTTGCATGTGCGGCAGGTTTCACCCAGAACAGCTTTAATTTTTCAATTATACAATTGCCGGCGTTTCTTCATTTCCCTTTTGGACTTCTCACCTGGCTGGCAGATCGGCCCTGTCGCGCCATAAATAATTTGCAATTTATTATATTTGTAGCATATTTCTAGGGGCTCCATTTCCGGCCGCAAAAACCACTTCACAAATTAAGTTGTCAACAATTTTAACCATATCGCTGCGATATAATCTTCACACCTAAATTATTTATGTAAAAAGCCAAGCGGAGTGGCTGTCACACACACACACACACAAACTCACGCTCACACTCACAGAGCGAAATGCCTTGTTAGCCGTCGCTCAGGCAATAAAACGTTCTGTGTGTTGTTCTCGTTTGAGCCTTTTGTTTAATAAATTATGTAAAATGCGCCAAATTGAATTTGAAATTCATGCAGACTTTTGCCTGGTTATGGGAATTAAGATATGTCGACAGTCCGGACAGGCGAGCGGGGCTTGGAGCCAGACATGACATCGCGCATCGTTTTTAGCTGGCACGTACAGACGTTTAACATGTGTTCGTATGTATGTACGAATGTTTGGTCGGGGATTGCGCTGTTTAGCTCAATTAATGAAGCGAATTTGGCTGGCTTTGGCATTGTTGTTTATGGCCGATCGCCAGTGCAAATGCGACGGAAATGATTATAATTTTATATAGGGCAATCAAATAACATAGAATCTTAGCATAGTTCCAAATTAGGATAAATAAATTCGAAACGGAAAGCGGTTCAAACTAAGGCCAAAGTTCGTAAACTCTTAAGGCTTTCAAGCCCTCTAAGTACCCTCTGAAGCTAAACATAAATTGAAGCAATATCCCACTGAAAACCCACATATTTGTTATTATGTGTTGAGTTTTGTGTTTAAACTTTAGACCTAAGTATACTTACGTTTGCTCGATCAGGTTTGAGAAATTCCAAAATTTTGTGTAAGCAGTTGAAACCGATTGTCAAATGTCAAGTAGATTTAATTCGTACAAATGAGACGATGTATCTGAAATATAGTTACCACTGATATTCTTCTCCCCTTCCATATAAATTTGTAAATCTTAAATTTAATATATCAATTTGGAACAGGGCCAATTGTGAACAATTTCATATCCATCTTGTTCCTTAAGCAAGAAGAGTTAAAAAGGAAACTATTTATTTATAACATATAATGGATGGAAGTTTGGACAAAATTCTTAAATGAGCTGGGGAAATATTCGAAAATATAAAGGAAGCATCCAGGACAGGCAAGGAAATATCAGGGTATTTCGAAAAAATATAGAAGTGAGTCAGGGGTGCAATTTAAGAATGAATATCAAACTGTTTGTAAAACTTGGAAGATTGAAGCTCATATGCCAAGATCGGATGTAATATATTTTGACTAGAAGGGCGTCTTAGGTTGGGTTAGGTTATTTTGGGATGGGAAGATCCTAATTTTTTACATAGGCCCTCAAATGTACCTTGTTATCTCCTTTCTACGCTATAATTGTTTTTTTACGTTAAGCCATGTAGAAAGTAGCACCAATTTTACCAAACAGACAAAGGAAGTGCAGTACACTCTCTTCTTCATCCACAGAGTGGCAGCTTCTACAGAAGTCATTGTGTCTGATGACGAACCTCGCGGTGTGTCTTCTAGTTTGGGAAATGTTCTCTTTCTTGACGAAACAACGCCCTTGATTCTTTATTATTAAGAGTAAGCCTAGATCAGGGTTTTTCAAGAAGAGAGCGCGAAAATGTGAGTGTGTCTCTCTCTAACACACAGTAAAGCATGATTGTGGTATGTTCGTGCCCCAGCGGCTATGGCTAGACAATTCTGGCCTCGATACTTCACATGTGTGATTCTGTTTGCCATCAATTTTTGGTTATTCGACAGATTTTTGTATCACCCCTATGTTGCTCTTATCCAGTAGGAGCAGAGTGGTAGTGCCAAGTCTAGCGAGGTGGTCGGCGATCTCGTTGAAGTGTCTAGGCACCCAAACAAGATTAATTTTAATGCGCTGAGCCATCTGATTACACTGTGACACATTTTTGAACTCAAAAAAGTTGATACGGTCGAGATCAAAAAATTCTGAAAGGGTGTGATGGTAGTATAAAAACGTTGCATGGGTTTGGTCTGATTAGCTGCCGTTTTCTTTTTATTGACCTTTGAACTTTTCAACTTCAGTGTACGATTAATGATTTCATATCTCGTAAGCTATATTGAATTTTGCTTTTGTGTCTTTAGCAAAGTTGTTGCTCTTGGCTTGGCCTACAAAACATTTTTTAGTAGGAAATCAAAAATTACGTCTTGGTACTTAAAATTGCAAAAGATGTCCAAAAAAAAAACCAATTTTTCACAATTTTTGTCAGTTTTTCAACTTTTTCCTGAAATCCGTTACAAATTTGGACAAGTAATGTAGGTAAAAGTTGTTCCTTAGACCAAAATAAACAAACCGTTAGTACGAACACACTTCATTTAAGTACTCTTTGATATAGTAAAAAGACCAAAAACATGAAAAACTGTCGAAAAAATTCGAAAAAAATGAATTTTATCGGTAAAAAAGTAAATAAATTAAATTTCTTTAGCTACATTTTTTAAATTATATTTTTTGACAATTTTATTGATTTAATACAAAACAATCGAAATTTTTGATAGTGTCAGCCAATTTCTACCAAAAACTGTACTTTTTCGAGTTTTGGTTGAAATATTCATCTTTCAGGGTCTATAACTATATGAAGGACCATTCGAATGAAGTTGGTATGTTCCAACCGATTGTTTACGTTAGTCCATGCTACTTTTTCGTCGTTCATTGCTTGGTCAAATTCGTTATAGTTTTCAAGAAAAAGTTGAAAAACAGTACAAAATGAGGGGAAAACATGATGAATTTACGACATTTTGGCAATTTTGAGTTTAAAGATGTGACTATTTTGACTTGTTACTTAGAAATGTTTTGTAAATTAAGTCAAGAGCAACAACTTCTTTTCAGACGTCAAGGCGAAATTCCAAATAGTTTACGAGATAGAGAGTTACAAGTCGCAATCATATGCTTAAAACTTCAAAGTGCTATAAAAAGAAATCGGCAGCTAACCAGACCAAACCCAGGGATGGTTTTTGTACTATTATCATACCCTTTCAGAATTTTTTGGTCTCGACTTTTCAACTTTTTAGTGTTGCACATAATTATGTGTGTTTCCAGAAGGTTGGCAGCCTCTTCGATGGCAACAACGGTTCCACGTCTTTTCAACACAAAACAATTTAAACACGTCAATTCAATAAACAACAAAATGACAAATAAAATCCAAACATAATTATCACGTTAACAATGTCAACATAATCTATCTATTTCATCACAAAACAATTGAACATCGCTGAATTTCAACACTACAGTTTTAACACTAGAAAATAGATCACCGCAAAAATATTAACAAAAATTCTATTATCAATCTTACAATTTTAGGAAAGTTAGTCGAACCCGATATGCAACAGAACTAATATTCTATTGTTCATAACTTGAATAACTTTCATCCGAATACAGGCGTTGTAAATATCACCCGCCATCCGCTTGTGTCACCCTTAATTTTGCCAGAATGAACTTACTTGTGTTTAATTTGTTATGTGTTGAAATTACGTATGCTAAATTGACTGTTCGAATTTGATTTGTTTTGAGTATACCGGGAATTGTTTGTTGAAAGCGGCGGCGAATGCATGCGATGATTGATTTTTTTTCCAAAAAATTTTATAGGATATATGATTTTATACTTAATTACTGTGTTATAGTTTCATTGCATTATTGTATTATTGTGTTAAAGTTTTATATTGTGTGCGTTGCTTTTAAGGTTTACAATTATGTCATCGTTAGTGTTTTAGAATGAAATAACTTTTTTTCAGGCGAGCGTCGGAGTCTCTGTATTTCTTCCCCTTCGTCTGGTCAATATATCGGTTGGGTGAAATGACTTAGGGATATACTTATATATTTATAGATGTGTCATCGGCAACAACGTCTGCTTAATAAACACTACAGGAAGTCGAAACAAAGTTTTTGGGATGCAGTAGTCAAGCATGTACATTACCGCCAGTTGAGGCAGAAGTATACAGAAGTGGCCACACTTAATATCTCTCCAGGTACCGCTTTCTCTAAGCCTGTAAATGGTCTTTCGATTTCCTTACCCAGAGATCCAGGGGCAAAGGTGTAACATTATGTTGGAGTTGTACGCAATGCACCCATAATGCATGGTGCAGCACTACGTCGGTTCAACTAGCAGGTGAAGAGAACGAGTTTACTTTTAATTGGATTGACTTCAAGTCCACTTTGTGTCGTTCAATCTGAAAGCGTTGAGATTGCTTCATGCATCAAATTTCCTCGTGTAATGTGAAGGGCTTATCTTATAAGGATGAAAATTTCGACATTCTTAAGTCTAGAGTAAATTTAAAATCATCTGTTGGTCCTAAAACAAATTTGCCAACTTGCTTGCGAAGATTAATACAGAGCTGGAATTTCGGCTTATTTATTACCTTAGACACAATTAAGAAAGTCAGGCCCAAGATGTTAGTTTCCTTAGTCACTGCACACATCTTAATAATCATAAATCTACCTACTGCTATCCAACCGCCCTGCCACATTCTTCACTTCACTTTCTCCAAACTCCAGGCAAATTGCTGCACATCAGCGCTAACTTACAGCCGAAAAACTTTGACTACAACTGCCTTAACTGGACCATAAAGTCAGGCCATAAGCCAGGCGCCACATAAAAATTAATAGCATTGCATTGTGGCGGTGGGCGGCAAAAGTGTGCAAGCATAAACATAATTTACATCAAGTGGCAGCCATCAAGGCAACGACAATAATTAGGCCCGGCCAGCGAGTCCTTGGCCCAGAACAAAGGCTGCGCCGGACCGAATTTCAAATGAAGTGTGAACCAGTGCGAACAAAGGGGCTCAAGAAAAATGTGTCTTTTGAGACATTATTAAAAGTTTTTCTTTGCGCCAGTCATTTACATTAACATCCTTTCATCCTCTGCTGACCAGCAGAAATATCAAAATGAAATTGCTGCATAATTTGTACTTTCCGTTTGGCAACAGCAGGGAAACTTTTCTATTAATTTTTGCGGCTGGCAAAAGTGTAAATAAATACGGAAACTCTTCGAAGTCCATTTCCCCTCAACAATTTCTTATCTAACCAGGCAGCGAAGCGCAAACTTAAATTAAAATGTTGGCAGGACATTCGTTGAATAATTCAGCAAGCGGCCTGGGCGGGGGTGAAACTCTTTTGGTCATTTCTTTTTTGTTATTTTGAGGTATTTTATTTTGCGGCCAGTTTACTTTTGTTTAAGAAATGTAAATGTAAATTTGGGTTGTCAATGTCTTTTGGGGGAGTTGGTGTAATTAAAAGTCAACACGAAGCGAAGGGAAATAAAAGGGGAAACGTGCCAAATGAATGAACGGCAGGTAGAGAATTTCCACTGTAAAACTCAACATTTTATATAGACATTATTTGCACACGGAGTCAAAGCACTGAGCCAACAAACATTCATGCATCATTGGCCACTAAACATAAACAATTTATGGAATTTATTAAATTGGCCATTGTGTAGCTACAAAAGCCCTTAGGCGGTTGGCAAACAAAACGAGCGTGGGCGAGGGGGAAGAAAAATCTTTCCGCAGAGCAAACACTTGAGGAAATTTATGACAACGAGCCAACAACTGTGAGTGGTCATAATATAAATAACAAGTGGGGCAGTAGGCAGTGGGCGTGGCTGGCCCATTGCGTAAACGTAACTGACCGTGGCAAAAGTGTTGGCTGTGTGTGTGTGTTGTTGTTATTGTTTTTGGAAAGAGATTCAATGGCCCATTGTGCCTGATTGAAGAGGGAGTGCAAAGCAGGGGTGGAAGGGGGTTTGCCTTGTGCCACATGTGCCTGCAATTGCGAAATTATGCCCAACGGGCCAGAGAAAAGTGAAAAGAAGCCTGCTTGACTTTTCGGCCTTTGACGTTTAACTTGCAAGAAGTTGGGGTAAAAGCCTGGGATTTTCCCAGATTGAAGTCAACAGGGCCACATTAATTTTGAATGCCTGTGTAAATTTACGACAATTTAAGTTAAACGTTTGGGGGCAAACAAACATTTCCCAACGAATTTGATTCAGAGATAGGCAATGAGCTTTAAGCGGACTTTCTTAATACTTGTTGAAATTTCACTCCACAAGTTTTTCATAATTATATGAAATACTGTAACGAAATAAATAAAGGCATATAACTGTTAATATGAAATCTACGCAGAAAACTTGGAACAATTATTTAAATGGCAAGGGCTGTTTCGGAACCAGTTAGGAACCAGAAACCAATTTCAAGTTCATTGCATTAAAAATGTTTGACTTCTGGAATTAGCTTTAATTAGCTAATTTATAAACAGGCTTTAAACCATTTCTTTTTTTTTCTTCTTTATTGGCCATCACAATCGACTGACGGTCTCGGCCTCTGCTACTACTTGTAGCGTGTGGGTACTAAATATTTTGATAGTCGAACGACCTGCTGACCTTAAGATCGGCTCGCTTCCGCGCATTCGACCTGGCTATGGAGGACTCGGGGCGTGCACTTATAGCTCTGCTCTTGCTCAGCTCGTCGGATGGGGTGGGGTTCTTCCTCATCCTACCATAGCGGACACACCACGACAATACTAAGTGCACTGTCAGAAAATATTATGATGGGGAAAATCGACTAGGAGTACATACTAAATCTTAAAGACTCGGACAAACAAGGGACTAAATAAGATAGATTGGCATAGGGGAATTAGCTGGAATTTAACCCCGATCTCTACCCTCCCTACCATGGCAACACCTACAGAAGTTGGTTTTGGGTTGCCCCTACTGCTACTAATAGCTGATATTTAGGTTTGGTTTGGCATTGGCACTTGGTTCGGCGACGGATCCATCAAGAAGACTTAAGATTTCATTTCATAACAATTATTCCGCATATTTTTATTCTTATATTCTATTTTCGTATAAGTATCCATATCTATTCAATTCATTCTTTTCATTTCACTTAAGGTTTCGTTCTACAAGTAGGTTTTGGGTAAATAAATGTAAATGTAAATAGGTAATGTAAATGTAAATGTAAGGATCGAACGTAAATCGTTAATTGTAGGCAACCATTCTATGTATGTTGCATTCAAAGATCAGTTTTATAAAAGCAAACTTACCAGGCACTGCCGTCGTTGAGCTCAAAGATGACTTGCTGCCAAAAAAAAGGGATTAATATGACCTGTCATACATACATGCATACTTGGCTTACTAAGGCTATAATTTATGTTCGATCTTGAGGGCCGTTATCTCTATGCACTTTCAATTATTTACCAAAAATTATTTTATCTAAGTATATATTACAATCTAGCCATAGTTGATTAAAGAAAAACTAAGTAATTAATTAGGCAACTAAATTCGTTGTGGCTTCCACATTTCGGAGGAGAAATTCATTGATTTGGAGACTTTTAGGGTCGCAGCCCAATTATCTGGTTGCCACTTATACACTTCTGGCCACTGTAGCCTCAAAGGGAAACTTTAAAAGACGTTTGTATGCATGCTTAAAAAACACAATGGGACACAGAGCAGCTCGTCATATGATGGGCAGTGCTGGATCCTAGGGTAGCTAATCCTCTCGATCGTGCGTATCCATTCCGGCTCAAAATTATAGGGCATCCAGTTGGCTTGAATTGCTCCAACAAATGCACTCCACTAGTTAAACACTAGCATATTAATAGCAAGGCACCATCATTAAGCCTGGCATAAGGAGGCACTGGCACAAGGCACTAAGAAAAGAAAAATTAGATTTCTGCTGAAACACTACACTTTTTCCGTACCTGGCCAAAATTAATAAAACACAATTTCACTAAACGCTTTTCGACTGGCACAGCGTATTGAGGAAGGCTCTATCCAATGTAGGGTTTAATCCACAAATTAATTTATAGTTGAATGCAAATTTTTGGTTACCGCGTGGCCTTCTTGCATAACTTGCACATGGTCAATTTAGAGGAAAAATTAATATAATCTTGTACAAATGAATTAGGCGTGTGTACTGCTCCAGAGACGCTCGCTTAATGATCACGTCTCCCGAAGCTAAGCAGCTTCCAGCCTATGCTGACTAGCAGGCCGATTTCCGAAATCAAACGAAGCTACGGATCAAGCGTAGGAGGCAACATGATAAGAAACGGTTTAGTCGTACGATATGTTTATCCAAGGTGACCGTCAAACTGTTCTATTTTTGTGTTGTTTCTCCTTTACCAATTCAACCTTTATATCGGCTGCCTAAGACAGCGCACTGCTTTGTTAAAAGAGTTCTTAAGCCTATGCCGACGTTACAGTGCAGCGAATAAGTATTCGCCCCAAGCTGTTTGAAGCTGGCCTCTACACCACAGTGAATGTTATAAGAGTCTTACTCGAGAAATCATTCACTGAAAAGGGACAGTCAAAAAAATATCTAGAAATCATTTTCCAATTTGTATGTCCTTCAGATGGTAGATACCTAACGTTTTCCCAGATTCATTTACTAACTCATAGTAGGTTGGACTAAGCTTGCGCTTCACCTTAGCTTGCAAAAACACTGGTGCAAGTTTGGCATTAAACTTCTTGCCGGCATTGCTTTGGGCAAAATTCCGGGCATAAACTGAGTCGCCAACCTTAAGCTGAATGGTTCGGCTGCGCAGATTGTAAGCACGAGCGTTAACATTATGGGTGGCCGATATTGTATCTTTTGCTTTGCTTCGGGCAATCTGCAGAGCATCAGGTTGCTTTAGGGCAGTGTCGTCAGTTAGGAGATTTAGCTTACGTAAAAGCTCGTAGTCTCTACCATTTAAAATCATATTTTGACCAAATGTCAGGAAATAGGGAGAAAATCCAGTGCTGCGATGTACGCAAGCTCGGAGAGCCCCACTAATTTCATTCAAGTGTTTATCCCAATTAGCATGATCAGATCCAATGTAGGCGCGGATAGCTGCTAACACGGATCTGTTGAGTCGTTCACTGGCGTTTGCTTGTGGAGAGTAGATCGCAGTGCATATGTGAGATACTCCAAAGCGGGTGAGGAAAGCCTCAAAATAGCCAGAACGAAACTGAGAACCATTGTCTGTGAGAACTACCTCTGGGACTCCGAACATATAAAACAAATAGTTCTCCAAGTAGTCACAGATTTTGTTTGATGTGAATTTTTTAAGGGGATGCAGAAAATGAAATTTAGTGTTATGATCGACTATAATAAGAAGTCCTATATTTCCACTCTTCGATCTGGGGTATGGCCCTAACAGATCGAGGTATAATTTTTGGAATGGTCTGTCGGATTCTATAGGTTTACCCATGGGAGGTCTTAAAACGGTATTAGGGCTTTTGGTGGATCTGCAAACGGCACAAGATGATACGTAGTTCCGAATTTGCGTGACCATTCCGGGCCAGAACAAGTATCTTTTGAGTTTTTCTACCATTTTAGCTATGCCACAGTGCGCCGAATCGGGTGCATCATGTGCTCTAACCAAGATTTCACTGGTAAGCCCTGATGGGATCCAAAGTTTCCAGGAATCAAACTCTTGAGCCAAATTACCTGTAGCAGGTTCTGTGCGCTTGTAGACAAAATTGCCCACAACCTTCAAGTCAGGCAACTTAGACTGATTATCCTGAATACGCTGAATCAAATCTAAATACTCAAATGAGCCAAACTCTTTAGAAGTCAAGTCTACGATGGGACCAATATTTTCAAATTCACAAACAGAGGGTTCAAGACGTCTAGAAAGAGCGTCGGCAACGACATTTTGAGAGCCACTGCGATGGTCAATTTTGAAAACGAAACCCTGAAGGCTGATAGCCCATCGAGCTAGTCGTCCTGTTAGGTCCTTCTGGTCCATTAACCATTTCAGAGACGCGTGGTCAGTTATCACCTGAAATTCTTGGCCTTCAATGTAACACCGAAATTTTTTAATTCCTCTTATCACTGCCAAACATTCAAGCTCGGTGACGGTATAATGTCTCTGAGCTTTAGTAAGCTTCTCCGACATGTAAGCAATCGGTAACTCTTCCCCAGCCTCATTCTTTTGCGCCAGGACACATCCTAGACCATAAAGACTGGCATCGCACAATAAAATGAAGGGCTTATAGAATTTCGGGGTATTCAAAATGGGAGCTGATGTCAATTTAGCCTTCAGCTCTGTAAAAGCACTTTCTGCTGCTTCATTCCAGATGAGACTTTTGTTCTTTTTAAGAAGTTCGGTAAGAGGGAAGCTGATTGAGGCGTAGTTTTCAACGAACCTTCTGTACCATCCTGTGAGACCTAAAAATCTTCTAAGCTGCTTTACTGTCGTAGGTACAGGGAAATCATTGATGGCGTCTATTTTGCCGGGGTCAGTTTTAAGATTCCCATCCCCAATGATGAACCCAAGATACTTAATCTCGCGCATGCAAAACTTTGACTTAGCGATATTAATAGTCAAGTTCGCCTTGCGGAGGTATCCAGCGATCTCTTGTAAAAGAGTCATATGCGATTCAAAGTCGTCCGAGAGGACAAGGAGATCGTCTAGATAGACAAAAACTCGAGTACGTAAATGGGGAGGGATGACATGGTCCATGAGTCTGCATAGGGTCTGGGGTGCATTGCACAGTCCAAATGGCATTACCTTGTACTGGTACAACGGCCTATTTGGTATCGTAAACGCAGTATATGACCTAGACTTTTCCTCAAGGGGGATCTGCCAAAATGCATGTTTCATGTCGAGCCCCGTAATATATCGTGCCGGAGGTAATCGACTTAAAATGCCATCAATATGAGGCAGTGGGTATGCGTCTTTGCGCGTATACTTATTAACGACCCGAGAGTCGAGACACAACCTCAATTTTTCTCCGCGTCGAACCAAAACGCAGTTGCTGCTCCAAGGACTCTTAGACTCTTCAATTATGTCCATGGCTAGCATTTTATCGACTTCTTCGAACATTTGTTTTTCCACCGCAGGTGAAATAGGCCAATGTCGTTGCTTGACCGGAATAGCATCACCTACATCTATACTATGTTCGATCACGTGTGTTCGCCCCAATCCTTCTTTTCCATATGAGGGAAACTTAGCAATTACGCGATCAAGACTATCTTTTTGAGCAGGGCTTAGAAGGTGCATATTTGGAGCATCAGTATTATTATTATCTTCGCAGCCGGTATCGAGCGCAGATACTTGTCCTATCGGATTCATTATCTGACTTATTAAGCCGAATGACTGCCAAAAGTCCATGCCCAAGTAAACGTCCTGCTTAAGTTCAGGTATGACATAAAATTCTATAAATTTAGTAAGGCCACGATAAGTAATTTCCGATGAAAGTTTTCCTACTACAGAACACTCAGAATTGTTTGCGGTTTTGATAAAGCCCGAGCACTTTTTGAGCTTTGGACTATGGAGAAGTTCCGCAGCTGCTTGATTGCCTACGCAACTGATGGTTGCACCAGAATCTAAGAGAGCAATATATTCTTTATTTTCTAGAGTAAGTTCTGTATATAGCCGATTATCTGAGTTGAGGAAAATGGCCGAAATTAGCTTTTTCCGAGTAAAATTAATCTTTTTCCAAAACGTTCTGAGCCTCAAAGTTGATCGATTGGGCTTAGAATTTAACCTAATGCTGTTCACATCACCAAAAATGCGTTCTCGTGCGGCTGTGTACTTGGCTAGTCTTATATGAAAAGGCAAAAGTTGGTTTGCACTCGTATTAGAATGAGTTGAGCTGAGTGCTGCTCGTTGGTTCAGATCTGGGATTTGACTTGTCTCAGTCTGACACCAAGAATCTATAGTTATTGTCTTGGATGCGGCAGAACTTTGCTGGACTGCGCATCCCGACGCCGGTTTTCCGAAGGGTTGCAGACCAAACACTTTGGCTTGAAGGTGTTCTTGGCTCCGCAGCCGTAACAGAAAATGGTACGTTGCTCTAAGCAGTCATCAAATCGATGTCCTGGCTTATCACAGTTCCAGCACACTAAAGGTTTGCGTTGGATAGCTGATACTTCCTCGGCCTTGTCTTGACTGGGTTCGATTTCCAGTTCAGCTTTGCGAGAGCGTGGCTCAAATTTGCCTTTGGGAATGTGCGATCGAGCTTGCTTATAAAATTGCTCATGTGTACGCACTTCCTCCCGAAGTCTTGCTAAGGTAGAAATACCGAGATGCATGAGCTCATAACGCAATGAGTTTTTGGAATTATGAATCAATAAGCGGACAAGAGATCGTTCTGAAATAACTTGACTCAATCGACCAGTAAGTTTCTTAACTGCAAACTGAAAATCTTCGAACGATTCTTGTTCGCCTTGTCGACGGGAGTTTATCATTTCCCAAATGTCCATCTCATCATCGATATCCTCGAATTTTTTCCTAAATTCTACATCAAATGCTTCCCAGGTAAAACGAGGATTAGCGCGATGAAACCGCCAAAACCATTCGTTTGCTTTTCCAGCTAGGAGTAGGTGCATATGGTTACATAGCAATTGGTAGTTTTTATAAAGGTTTTGTTTAGCAAGAGCTTTTACTCTATACAGAAAATCTTGTGCCTGCATGCCGTCTCTGCCGCCATCAAACCTTATACGCCAGCTTTGTATTATGCTAGATACTTTCTCTGTGGGAATAGACGGGAATTGCCTCGATTCATTCGAGGAATTTGCAGCACTATTACTGCTGAGTGCCGAAGGCATATTTAATACTTCGATTTGGGGTCTAGGAGAAGTTCTCTCACTATTCTGTGATGCACTCAGTTCTCTGCGCTCTATCTGCAAAGCCGCTAATTGAGTACGAATTGATCTCTCAATAGTTAATGCTACACTAGCGCTTAAGCTTTGCATCATCTGATTCTGACTGGAGTGAATTGCAGTCTGGACAATATTTGCTACCTCGGTTCGATCTATAGTCCTTAAATCTCCCGTTTGAGAATTATCAAGTGGAGGGTTTCCCCTAGGGCGACTCATAGATCGTGTTTGTATCCCTCGTCGAGGGGTTTGACCTCTACTTCTTCCTGCTCTAGGAGCACCACGTCTTTGAGGAACTCCCTCAACTGGGATATCGACTTGTTCGGATTGATTTGCAATGCCTCCAGTGGCTTCTTGCAATTCTACAGCTATACTGTTATTTAAGTAAGTAAGTTGGCCAGTGGTACATTTTTGTTTGCAAACTGGGCAACTACCTGCGGATTCGAGACACTCGAATATACAGCGGTTGTGAAAACGGTGATCACAGGGAGAAACTGCTATTAAATCTTGATTACCTAACACTTCATGACAAACGCCACAAAAAGGGTCTACATTTTCTAACGCTTGAGCTAAGTCTTCGTGACTGTGCTGCACAGGCATTATAAAGCAAAACTGTTAATACTGCTGACAAAATAAATATCATAAACTTGGATCCGTCACCTTTCCAGATACCAAAACCAAAACCAAAGAAAAAGTTAATCCAATCTTATCTATCAAAGTGTTGTCTGTCCTATTTTATACTGTTAACTACTGGTTACTATTGCCGATCTGCTGCTAGATTAAATATTTATGATGGTCAGTCAGCCGAAGTGTACTCAACTGTCTGCTATTCCAGTCACAATTATTTATATTCAGAGCAAACTTGGATTTCGAACTTATAAAACTTCATTGTCAGTGATTTCAGAGAACAGACTGGCTCTGGTCGACCAATTCGTAACCACCGAATTGCAATCGCTTTTCCAAGAGACCACATTCCAGACTCCTAAGCACCGTAAAGTCAATTTATAATTCTACGTGATGATAACAAACTTTGAACTTTAATGAATGACTAATAGAGCATAAAATCGCGAAGCTAACCAAAGCAAATGCTTCCTGTGGTCTTGCTCCACGTTTGGGCGCCAATTGTGTAGCGTGTGGGTACTAAATATTTTGATAGTCGAACGACCTGCTGACCTTAAGATCGGCTCGCTTACGCGCATTCGACCTGGCTATGGAGGACTCGGGGCGTGCACTTATAGCTCTGCTCTTGCTCAGCTCGTCGGATGGGGTGGGGTTCTTCCTCATCCTACCATAGCGGACACACCACGACAATACTAAGTGCACTGTCAGAAAATATTATGATGGGGAAAATCGACTAGGAGTACATACTAAATCTTAAAGACTCGGACAAACAAGGGACTAAATAAGATAGATTGGCATAGGGGAATTAGCTGGAATTTAACCCCGATCTCTACCCTCCCTACCATGGCAACACCTACAGAAGTTGGTTTTGGGTTGCCCCTACTGCTACTAATAGCTGATATTTAGGTTTGGTTTGGCATTGGCACTTGGTTCGGCGACGGATCCATCAAGAAGACTTAAGATTTCATTTCATAACAATTATTCCGCATAGTTTTATTCTTATATTCTATTTTCGTATAAGTATCCATTTCTATTCAATTCATTCTTTTCATTTCACTTAAGGTTTCGTTCTACAAGTAGGTTTTGGGTAAATAAATGTAAATGTAAATAGGTAATGTAAATGTAAATGTAAGGATCGAACGTAAATCGTTAATTGTAGGCAACCATTGTATGTATGTTGCATTTAAAGATCAGTTTTATAAAAGCAAACTTACCAGGCACTGCCGTCGTTGAGCTCAAAGATGACTTGCTGCCAAAAAAAGGGATTAATATGACCTGTTATACATACATGCATACTTGGCTTACTAAGGCTAGAATTTATGTTCGATCTTGAGGGCCGTTATCTCTATGCACTTTCAATTATTTACCAAAATTATTTTATCTAGGTATATATTACAATCTAGCCATAGTTGATTTAAGAACAAAAAACTAAGTAATTAATTAGGCAACTAAATTCGTTGTGGCTTCCACATTTCGGAGGAGAAATTCATTGATTTGGAGACTTTTAGGGTCGCAGCCCAATTATCTGGTTGCCACTTATACACTTCTGGCCACTGTAGCCTCAAAAAAAGGGGAACTTTAAAAGACGTTTGGATGCATGCTTAAAAAAACACAATGGGACACAGAGCAGCTCGTCATATGATGGGCAATGCTGGATCCTAGGGTAGCTAATCCTCTCGATCGTGCGTATCCATTCCGGCTCAAAATTATAGGGCATCCAGTTGGCTTGAATTGCTCCAACAAATGCTACTCCACTAGATTAAACACTAGCATATTAATAGCAAGGCACCATCATTAGGCCTGGCATAAGGAGGCACTGGCACAAGGCACTAAGAAAAGAAAAATTAGATTTCTGCTGAAACACTACACTTTTTCCGTACCTGGCCAAAATTAATAAAACACAATTTCACTAAACGCTTTCCGACTGGCACAGCGTATTGAGGAAGGGTCTATCCAATGTAGGGCTTAATCCACAAATTAATTTATAGTTGAATGCAAATTTTTGGTTACCGCGTGGCCTTCTTGCATAACTTGCACATGGTCAATTTAGAGGAAAAATTAATATAATCTTGTACAAATGAATTAGGCGTGTGTACTGCTCCAGAGACGCTCGCTCAATGATCACGTCTCCCGAAGCTAAGCAGCTTCCAGCCTATGCTGACTAGCAGGCCGATTTCCGAAATCAAACGAAGCTACGGATCAAGCGTAGGAGGCAACATGATAAGAAACGGTTTAGTCGTACGATATGTTTATCCAAGGTGACCGCCAAACTGTTCTATTTTTGTGTTGTTTCTCCTTTACCAATTCAATCTTTATATTGGCTGCCTAAGACAGCGCACTGCTTTGTTAAAAGAGTTCTTAAGCCTATGCCGACGTCACAGTGCAGCGAATAAGTATTCGCCCCAAGCTGTTTGAAGCTGGCCTCTACATACTCGGTGTGGCACCAGTTGTTTACACCAAGCTTGGAAATGTCTTTCCGCACCTGGTCGACCCATCTTAGTGGTGGTCGTCCCACTTTGCCTTGTCCCAATTCTTTTGCTTTATTCTTTTAGACCATTTTTGCTGGAGCTTGTTCATCCATACGGGTGACATGTCGTCATCAGCGCAGTCGCTGTTTATAAGCTTGACTAGACTGGTGTCCCTATACAGCTCATACATCATTTTTCTGGATGCGAAAATCCTCGACAACTTTCGAAGGATCATAAATCCTCCAAAGAATCTTTCGCTCGAAAACTTGAATCGCCGCCTCATTCGCTGATGATATTGCCCATGCTTCTGCGCAGGTCTGGGATAATAAGCGAATTGTATAGTATGAGCCCGTTGCAGCATCGGTTTTCTAGAGTATTCCTTCTTTGAATTTACAAGCTGATGCTGTAGTCAATGGTTATCATCGGTGCAAGGTTGACGTTGTACTCTCCCATTGTAACAAATTGTCAAAGACGTGTAGATTTCTGTTTCGTAGCTACTAAGTACTTCGTCTTGTCATCGTTTACCGCAAAGCCCATCAGTCAAGAGAGCTTCTCAATCTCATATGCGAGTAGCATTACATCTTTTATAAAGATGGTGCCCGATCTGTTGGTTTTTGGACACTGGCGCAGTACATACTTCATCTCCAGATTAAATAAGTCACACGATAAGGTATGACACCGTCGAAAATCTCTTTTGGTATCAAAAGGCTCGGAGAGGTTCGATCCTATTTTGACGGATCTTTAAGTGCTTTTCAACGTCATCATGCAAAGTCGAATGTACTTTGCTGGTATAAGGTCCAATCAGTGAGCTTATAAGCGGTAGTTGGCGCAAACTGCAGGGTCTCCTTTTTAAAAATTGGGCAAGGAATACTTGGATTCCAATCGTCAACGCATATTTGGAAAAGAAGTTGGTGCATGCACCTTTCCAATTCTTCGCCTCCAGCCTTGATTCAACCTTGATTCGATTTAAAATATAGATAAATTAGCTTCTTCCCGCTGTTTTACAATTTTTCCCGCAGTCGCAAAAAACCCCAAATCTGGGGGGAAAACGCCCTAAATTCAGTGGACAGCTCACTAGCGCCAGCTGATTTATTGTTCTTTAGCCTTCGTATGGCTGAACAACCAATTGAAAAATCATGACGGGATCAAATTTCATGGTAATAAGACCACAAAATACCAAAGAAAATGCTTTTCCAGGCCACAAATGACCACACATAACTACATTACTTTAAATATTACAATACTAATCCGCTATAAGTACCATAAATAACCATGCCCAAAATGAATTGAGAATTTGTGTCATGAACGTAATTCAGACAAATAAATTGCGGCGCAACAAGTGCAGTTGCTTGACATAGAAGAAAGTAACTAAAACAAAATTCAGCAGGGCGCAACAAGGACAGTGTGCGCAATCGAGACCCCTTGGCACTGAAGCAAACAATCTTTACGGGTGATTAAGGCCTAAGTCCTAAAGCTAAATTAACACTGGCAAATAATTTGACGAAATTTTCGGACATTCCGATGAAATTTTCTTTCAGTAAGTACTTCACTATTAATCTATCATGGTTTGTTATTACGAAAAGTGGTTTAAATCATTCTTTATGATCTTATAGATTAGAATTAATCATCCATAACATTCACTTGATTAATGTTTTACTTCGTTATGAAGGTTTCTACTTCTTGTTACGGAATTGGGCTGAGGTTCGTTACAATTTCTTACCGATTCAAAAAAGTTTTTAAAGATTTCTATTAGGTCAAACCGGTTAACCTCATTTAGGCATTAGGTTTGCTTTTTTAGTATTTGTTGCTTTGCTGATGTGTAAACAAGGAAAACAAAACTATTTGCCAAAATCGACTCGAAACCCGGATATTCACGGTGGTAAGGGGATTCTCTGCATTTGGTGGGACCAACTGGGCCTGGAGTGTTACACTCAGTTGATGTTTGAGCCAAGCATTGAAGCAGGAACGTCCAGAATACGAGCAAAGGCAGGACATGGAAATTTTGCCATATGACAATACATAAACATACCTTGGAGCTCTAAGACAGGACCACCTACATTGCCTCTTCCGACTACTTTTTGTTTTCGCCGATATAGCATGCCCATGAGGATCAGCACTATCGTTCTTTTAAAATACTCCAAAATTGGAGCGATTTGTAGATCGCATTAAAAGTCGAAATGGAATCCGAAAATTTTCAGAAAAAAAGGGAACAAGAAGTGGCCACTTTGAAATATGAATTTGTGACAAATTTTCCGCAATAAATCGTCGATAAAACACCGTTTCCCAGCGTTTCCCAACCTTGAGAGTTGATTTGTTTTATCATGCAAAAAGTTTTTAAAATTTCCACAGAACTTGAAGTAAACAACTTCTGCATTCTACACCAATAAGAGCTGTTCACCTGTTATCGCTATAATTTTACGCAAAGCGTCTGTAAAAAATATTGCATAAATGCCTTTTCAATTTTATTTAACAACCTAATTTCTGTCACATAATTTCTCGTCCCCTTGGGAGCTCCTTTGTCTCATGGAAAAACATTTTTGAACTTAATTATTGAAGCCTGTCAGAAACTTGTGTTTCTGGTTGAAATTTAATAAATTAATAAACTGATTTAGTGGATAGTGTATGTGTGTGTGTGTGTGTGTGTGTTTGTTTGTGTGCTTAAGTGGCCTTTGAACAAAACTTGAAATATTCTTAGACATTTTCGTGCTAGTAGCTGCATGTGCTTGGACAATATTCTAAATGCCTTCTTCTTGTAGACACCAAACCATATTTGAGAAGTGCTTAAATTAAATTGGAACTTTTCCCCAGATTTTAAGCAAATTTATTGATTTATGAATTTTTGTAGAAAACTTAAAGATATTCAGTAGATACACAGGCTTGAGTAAAGCGTTTGGTTTTGTTTGTTGTTAAGCAAATGTAAGGAAACTTTGTTGTGTTTGGAGTCAAGTTGTGATTGGAAATATCTTTTAGTCATAGGGTAGCTAAGAAGAAAGCTATCGAGATAATTCCAACTAGTAAGATGTTCATTCTTATTAATTTGATAATTTAGAATGTAAAATCCAAATGCAATGAAACTTGCAAAGATTTAAGAAAATTATTTTCCTACAACTTTTTGTCTAATTTGTCTTAATAACAAACATAATTAGCTCCCAGATCTAGCTAATCCTAGGCAATTGGCCCACCCTGACCCTAATTTTTATTACCCCATTTACAACGAAAACTTGTCAAAAAATTTGAACAGCAACACCAATTTAATTACACCTCAGGTCAGACACAGATAAAGCTGATGACGACGACGACGAAGAAGAAGAAGAGAGCCCATTTACCCATATTCATTTGCACCTCGAACTGGAAAACTTTTCAACACCCTTCGAGGAAGTTCTCCGAACATGCTGCTGGTGGGCCCAGCCACTAAGCGCATAATCTTGTAAACTTGGCAAAAATGCCTGAAATGCCATAACTAAAATAAGCAAGAGAGCGGGATACATACGAAAGTACTACGCTGCCGGGCAGAACCAGATTCCGAGTAAGTTTTTGCCATTGAGCCCAGTGCCAGGTCTTGATGCAAATTATTTGGCCTGGAGGTTAACTAGGGTCGTTTAGCAAAATGCCTAACACACAAAAAGCCACACCCGTCCGCCTTTTTATGATTGCTCTATGCATTGGCATTCATAGGAGTAAGTAAAGCATTTTTGCTCGGCTGAGAAGGGATTTCGACTCCAGCACACACACAGACGGTGGGAGTCTGTGCGGAGCTTCAACAACTCCTTCTCCAGCAACAATGACAAGTACAATAAATGCCTTTCAACTGCGGTTTCACATGCACTTGAAGTGAAGCGGGTGGGTGGGAGGTCCCTCCCACTTCATAAGCCTCAAGTGCAATTTGAAGTGAAGTGCCTCGTTCTACACTTGAAGTATGATAGCTGGGGCGTGGGTGTCTCTGTGTGTGTCTGTCTCTCTGCCCGGCTGCCGGTCTGTGGCTTTACTTTAGTTTCGGAGTCCGTCTCCATGTTAGGCTGTTCTTAATGAAACTTTATCCCTGGAGTGTTAAAAGTCTTGCCATCTGTCAGTTTTCCCCCTTTTGCTCTCCTGATTGGGGCCCGGGCTGCGTGTATTGTCTGTGCCAGAGCCTGGTACTTGTATATTGTGGTTGCACTTAATTTGCTGAGCGCAACATGCTGGGGCTTTTGGGTATTTTGGGTATTCTGTCTGTTCACCTCCATTTAACGAGGATATTTCAAATTGTTCAGCCATCAAATTGGACCGCAAGTGAAAAATGATTAATGAAAACCATATGTGTATATACTCTGATCAATTGGAAAATTTTCAATATTTTTCAAAATTTCTTTTGTTTAACACACGCGAAAATCAAGTTTTTTACCAGATTTTTGCAATTGACATTAGTATGACCAGTTCCCAAAATATAAATAGTAGAATTTGTATACACTTCTCTGCCATATTTGGTCACATCCATTCACAGGGTTTTATTTTCCACAGCCCAGCAGTCGTTACAGTCTTTCCAGTTCTTCAGCCTTACTCCATAACTTGTACAGAGTTTTATTGTTAACCCTAGTGAGGCTTAGATAGTTCTACTCTTAGGAGTTACACCATCTGCCTTCCCCGCTTGTCGCGAGATAGCAAATCTTTCACTTCTAAGGGGGCGTTCTCAGACTCCTATTAACTTAACTTAGCTTCTAGCTGCATTATTATCCTATAAAGCTTAAGCCAAGATCTTTGCTCTGTACAAATAATTTCTCAATCGCCTGCAGGATTGCCCATTCAGCAAAGTCTTTAACTCATCCATCGTGAACATTGCATAAAGGCGTATGAATTGGCGTTTGAAGAGTCATTTTCATCAAATTATGGCCAATTTTTTAAACTTAATCGTCGCCATTGAGGTGGGTGAATTTTTAGGTTAAATCACTTTAGGCTACATGCTAAAGGCTATTCTGTTTTCAGAAATTTTATTGCATTTAAATCACTTGGATGGACAAATTTACAGTCGTTGACCAATTCATAAAATTTGTACATCATTCTCGAAGGGTTGTTTGAAGCTAGAACATGAGACATGATATTCTAGTAGTCATGCTTTTTGTTATGATTTTAATTTGAATAGCTTGTCAGACTCACAGAATTTCATGGGGAAATGCAAGCTAGTGCTGTCAATATTTTATCGATTTATCGATATTTGTTTGGACGATAAGGTTTATTCCGATATGATATTTCTTGTACCGATATAGGCGATTATCGATATTTTTTTTTAACGATATATCAGAAAAATTTACAATGGTAATTACAGGAGCGCATGGCATTGTCATAACAAGACGGTCGATTTTGTTCTGCCCAAAGGGAATAAAAAAACGAAGTCTTCGGAAAATAAGACTTCACATAAACCATGGGTTTAAAATTAATTCCTCTATTCAAATTGATCCAGGTTTGGTATATCGGCATATATAATATTTTCTTCTCTTATACCTTATTTTTTCGTAGAATAAAAATAGTTATAAGAATAGTTTGTTTTTCAGTCCTGTTTAGTTGTCGATTAATGTCGATTTTTAATATTTTAGATCGATTTGCACCGACTAGGAATTCATTTTGGAACCATGGGTTCTTGGTGAATTTTTTTTAGAATTTTCGTAGATTCCGTTTTTGCTATACGTCATGGTAGTCTTTTAGTATTTCCTATCAATCTAGTTGTCCAGCCATAAATTTTAATTAAATTTTTCGTGATTAGCCGGCTTTAGCATTAATATGTGTACTGTCGTATAAAACTCATAAATACAAACGATTTTCCTCGGTGTAACATCTATAAAAACTAGATCAGAATCTGGTATCAAGAAAGTTGGACCAAAATGGCTGTTGGCCAGAGTGGGCCTCAATCGATTGAAATTTTTAGTTAGTTGATTAGTCAACTAAAATTTTAGTTGATTAAATTCAACTTGATTAAATTTAACTTTAACTCAACTTGACTAAAATCAACTTGATTAAATTTAACTCTAAGTCAACGTGACTAAAATCAACTTGATTAAATTTAACTAAATTTAAATTTAGTTGAATGAATTCAACTAAGTTGAAAATTTCAATCAAAGATACATTTTCAAATATTGTTTTATTTACAAATCAATGTACACTTTGATTTATGAAGTAGTTATGGAAACCAATAATTCAAAAAAACTCTGTGCGATTTTTGATGGCAAATTTTTCCAAAGAGATGAGTCGTTATCGACGGACGCAGTCTCGGTTGCATTATGTACCCGATGCCAAATGCGGATCAGTGGACATCATTTCAGTTCGCCAAATTTTATATGCCATTTAAAAAGAAAGCATGGAGATGATGTATTCGCAGAATATAAGGAACACATGCAAATCAACAGAGCCGAAAGAGAGTCACAAGACTCTTTTAACAATGATTTGGCGAAATATGTTATAAACACAATGATTCCACTTCGCGCAATTGAGGACCCATATTTTGACCAATATGATGAAGGCCAATATGGCAAAAACAAATCAAAAATAACTTTAGTTAGATAACAATTTTTTATTTTTATATTCCACTAAAATCAACTTTACAATAATAAACATTAGTTAAGTTGAATACTTAATCAAGCTGAATTTATTCAAGTTGGTTTTTAGTCATGATTCATTCTTTATGCTGTACTATGTTCTTCATACTTACTCATCCGTGGTTCGGGGTTAAGCATGGTAAAAATTATGGCAATGTAGTTGTGTGTGGCCATTTGTGGTATTGAAAAGTAGTTTCTTAAGCATTTAGCGGTTTTGTTACCGTGGAGATCCGTTAGCTGTGAATTCCGCTTATGCATAAATCCTGGCATGATTTTCCTCTTGGTTGAAGGTAAAGTTTGTTTGGCAATATAACGTTTTCTGATCCTCTTTGGTATTTTTCTGCGACTTAATGATTTGTCAGTAACGGAAAGTGGTTTGAAATATTCTTTATGATCTTGACTATATTTTGCACCATTGGTCGCTGATTAATATTGCCATAATCATGGTTATATATGTAATTGTGTGTGGTCATTTAGGGGCTTAAAAAGCAGTTTCTTAAGCATTTAATGGTTTTGTTACCATGGCGATTCATTATCCATGAATTGTGCTTATTCATTGATCCTGGCATTATTTTCAGCTTAATTGACATTAACGTTTTTCATTCTTACTATATTTTTTAGCCTTTTTGCCATTCTTTTCGCGATTTAAAAAGTCGTCAGTCACGGTATATAGGTTTACAAAACTTACCTACAACAAAGTCTGTAATTTATATCGTGTTACAGAGTGTACTTAACTAAAAATCTTATAAGTATCTTAAAGTTGTTTGAAACATTATATACTTTGTATTAGCGCTCACTCTTTTCTTTCCCATGAGACCTTTCCACGTCGCATTGAATGCTCTTTTGGACTTTCCAAGTTTAGCTTCAATGTGCATTTCAAAGGACGTATTTGGAGCAGTTGAGTGTTTGCCGAGTGTCCAGCTTTCATTTCTGGACATCCTTTCTCTTCTATTCCGGACTACCATCACTTTGTTTTTTCCGTGTTAATCACCAGTCGCCATTTCTGAAAATATTCTTGTACTTCATCTATCGTCTCTTGGAGCATCGATGGAGATTCAGCAACAAGAATCTCTGCACTCATTACTATTTTCAAGACACTGATTTCAAAACGTACGCTTTCACTTAGTTGGTCGCCGATTTCGTTTATGAACATGGAAATAATAACGGGCTTATTATGCAACCTTGTTTAACTCCCAGATCTTTCTCAAACCACTCCGAAATGTTATTTCTATCCCATTTCGCAGTCCTATTTTCCTCATACAGGCTCTTTAATACATCAATTGTTTTGGACGAGGCGCCCATAGCCGAAAGTTATTAAAATTATAAGAAGAGGAGCTCCCCAAATATCGACGCTAGCACGAGTATATTGTCTATTGTGGACTATCCTGTCTTGCACCCACATTGGTTTTCGCTAAGTACCTTTTGTTTTTCAAGGAAATAGTTAAGCCGAGTTAATTTTACTAAAGTGAATGTTTATAGCTGCGTATTCAGAAATATGTAGTATTCAGCTAAATTTTCAGCGGTGATTTGACTGCTTTTTCTTCCTGTTGAGCAGTTAATTTCCTTACCATTTCCCAAAAACTTTTACTGTCTTTTTCTCTAACTGCTTTATTTACTCTTTGAATCGCTGTATATTCCCTGCTTTTTGTGAGAAATTACTCTTCCTTAGTCCATAAGATAAGTGATAGAAGCAGTTGGGAACTTCTTGGGTAGACTCATCTTGAAAATTCACATTTTTCGTTGCAAATTATTTTTAGTTGCTCCAACTGAAGGTCGTTTTTAGACATAAATCTTTACGTTCATTTAAAACGTTAAACTTAACTTATTCAGTGCACCCTTTATTTATTTAACTAACCCCAACTTTACAAAGTTCTCTTTTTATACCACACTTACTTGCCCCACTTGTTTAACCTTCTAAACTTTAGCTATAAAATTCTACCACAAAATAGTACATCAACTGCAATTAGTTGAGCAATTGAAGGAAGTGGAAGTAACTAATAAAACTTCTTTCTGCTAAAATCAAAACAACAACAAGACTTCTCCCATTTAAGCGCCCAGAGAAGTAAATTCTTAATTAAGATTGATATGTTCAGGTGTCCGTATGTATGTGTGAGTGTTGTCTGTGTGACAGCTAGACAGGCAGCCTTGCAAAGGACACTTGAATTTCGTTTTCATTTTCCACTTGTTTTCGTGTTTTTTATTCCACCTTTGGGAATTATTTATGAGCTTCGATTTTAGTTTCTCTCCTTCGTGCTTTTCTCCGCCTTCTGTTTTTCTGGTATATTAGCGTAATTAGTCTATCGAATCGTCAAATGATTTCTTTTGAACTTTGACTCGAACCCGGCGTCGAGTCAATCAAAGTGCCATGAAACGAACTGATTGACATGCAGAAGAAAACGGAAAGAAGCATTCGCTTCGTTGGTTAAGTGTTCGTATGCAAATTTCAGTCAGTGTACCTGACTCCGGTTCTGACTCTGCTGATGTGGTTAACCGCAGTGACCAGCATAAGGCGACAACAATAGCCCGCCAGGTGACTGCGATTGGGAGCTGGGAATTTGCTTTAATGGCAGAAATGAAGAATTTAAAGGATTAAATTGAAAATCACAGGATTAGTAAGATATTTGGCATTTGGAATGCTTAATTCATAGTTTATGTTTGGCCGGAATTCGCATACCAGGAAGATTCTTTGAATAATTTGAGGTCAGACCTTGTGTAAAACCCCCCGTTTACAGTTAGAGAGATAAAATATCTGCTAGAGGGAGAAACCAGACAAACAAATAATATTATTATCTTTCTTTATAACCGACTTTTTGTTAAAAATTATTTATGCATTAAACACATCACTCGTTATTCTACACTTCCCAATTTAAAGCTTTAATGTAAATAATCCTACACTTTAATCCCATTTACACACACAAGTCCGCCGGTTCTGTATGTCCGTCCGTCTCTGGCTATTGCCAATAAGCCAATGCCCACAGACTCTGAAGCCATTTAATTGCATAATGACCGAGAGCTGGCATTTAATCAGCTCGTTTGTCAACAAAGTGCATATATCAGCAGATAGTAGACGATGCTGATAACACACACACACACACACACACACTGAGGGAGAGCGAAAGCCTTGTCATCGCTAAACTAATTACGTATACGCAATGTGATTATGAGTTTGCTGCTGATTGGCCAGCCTGCCTGCCCCATCAAGTATGCAGCACTCAACTCATTTAACAGCTGCCACAAGGCATAACGACCTAAACATTTCCCGAAAATAAAAACTCTCCCTCCAGCCGCCCCAAGAAATATTTGTTGACATATTGCGGATTTAAAATGATTTGTGGTGGCCCAATCCCCGAGAATTAAACAAATACATTTGAATAATGGCAAGCAATCAGCAAACAAAACAGAAGACTGATTGCTGGCAATAAAAATGGACCATAAAAAGCGATAACATCATATTTATAAGAGCCCAAAAACCTAAAACCGAAAGGAAACAAACGCCTCGCCATTTCCCAAGGCGGCGGGCGGCGTGTTGAAAGCGATTATATGCGTAAATATAAAAATGGCAAAAAGACAAATAAACGACAATAAACGGTCAGGCGTATAAGACCAAGTACTCCCCCCGCACACACAAACACACACAGAATGGCCAGCATAAAAGATGGGGCCATAAAAAAGCAAACCGAAAGAGACCGGAAACAGTTGGTCAACAGTGGAAGAAATCAGACAACAAATGAATCACACAAAAGTTCAAGTATTCATGTTTGGGTTAAGCTACTTTTTTAATATTAATCGAATAAGCTTTTTCTAGTTAATTGCATAGAATATTTATATTTTAATCAGTGAAAACAGCATTTTGGATATTTTGAAATCTCTTTCTTTTAATAATAAGAATAGACTTTTTTAGGGTTATTAATTTACCTTTATTGTGAACTCGTTTGAGTATGCCTTGCTCCAATTTCACAAAATTTTTGCAGATCAGCAAATTTATCTTACAGTAAACTTTATCTTGAAGAAGAGATTTTAGGGCTTTTGCTAGAGTTTCACATACATCATTTACAAAAGGTTAAACCAATTGTTATCAGTTTGCAATTATACACAAATGTTTGTTTTATCATAACTGTCATACGAATGCAGAATTTAGTTGTGTTATAACTGACACTTCAAACTCTGGTCACCCTATTCCACAACAAAATTCAATTAATTATAGAATTCGTATGACAGCTATATGATATAGTCGTCCGATCCGCGTAATGTTAACATTTTTGAAAAGCTTGATAAATATAAAGCACACTTGCCCAATTTTAATCAAAAAGCTTTAAAACTGACGTCGTGGCAAAGCTTTTTTCAAGGGCATCTTTTTATTTGTTTATAACTTCAAAAATTCATAACTTTTTAAAAAGTTCAAGTATATTTAAAGCAATAAATTGTTTATCCTTAGAAGCTATATCATGGTGGTTAACACTGAGAAAAAATTATAAATAATTTTTAGCAACAATTACTTAATATTATTAAATAATTTAAAAATCTACAAAATTATAATTTAAGTAGATCTAGTAAAAAACTTTTCGCCAATATCAACTTGAGACCTGTCCGATGAACCAAACCTAAGATATCACGTTTTTAAAAAACCCTTTTTTCCATTTTCTCGATTTTGACGATTTTTGAAATTGTTTATAAAATTAACAAAAAATTTTTGTGCAAAACCGCAAATTATGTTTTGGTGGGCATGTCAAGATGTAATTTCGGATATTTTTTTATTAAAATAAAAATAAATATTTTTTTTACTGTTCGGGTTAATGACCCATATATAACTTTTTCATATATAGCTTGCATTTTAATTCCATCTCATCAGTTATCTTTTCAAAAATTTTTCCTCACCCTTTTCCCCTTTTTTCCATAGTTCATTTAAAAAGTTGCGTACTTTTGGACAATACGCTTGGGCATGGCAAAAAACTCAGTAGGCGGCGGCAGCACGTTGTTGGCCAAAATTTTCTCTTTCTTTTTATTTTGTTTGTCTGTCTGGTTGAGTATGTGTGTGTGTGTGCGTTTTGTTTATGGCAACCATTTGGTAGCCGAGATTAGGTGGAGAAATGGCAAGGTGGTCCAGTTGGCCACGGTCATCTTCTGATGGCAAGCCTCGTAAATGTTCACGACTCATTTTAATGCCACGGCCCAAGACGTGGCTTGGATTTGCATTTGCAGTTTAGAGGCGATGCTCTTTCATGTACGTGCATTTAAATGTTAAGCTGGAAACGTAAAAATAAAACCAGGCAGGTCTTTAAATGCTACTAAAAGTATGCCGACAATTCGTGTTTACTCACACGCACTGGACGGGCGAAATAAATTTTTCGAAAAAAGCACAGGCAAATTTACTTTGGCTTTGGTGATTTTATAGCGTTCTAGCTTGTTTTTTAAAGGGTGCAAGAGGTATATGGGAGGCAAAGGAGCTCACTTTTAATGTTTACTAAGTGACAATGAAAATAACGGCGAGAATTTGACTATTATTGGAAATATATTTATAAACCAAACGTATTTTATTGTAATGTTTAAGCGCACCGCAATGGACCTTAAACATTACTTATACGACACGTAAGCTACATCCAGAAAATTATTTTTCTATATTTGAGTAGAATCAGTCAAGTGTTCAATTCTCTCTGAAATTTAGAAAGAGTTTCTATATTTAATACATTTTTCTGAATTTTAGTAAAGTTGCCCCTCAAACGAATATTTGGAAAAAAATTTCTCTAACACAGAAACTATTTCTAAATTTTAGGGCAATTTCAACTCATGATGGAATTTTCTCAAATTTGGACAAAAATAATTTTATTAGAGTTCTATGAATTTACACCCACTTTGAATTTGGTTCAACAAAATCTTTCTAATCTTGTAAACTTATTGATCGTAAACGAGAAATATGAAATATTAAAGATATTGTTCTTGTATTAGTAGAAGATGAGCACAAACGTTATATTTGATAAGATCAGAGGACAATGCTGTATAACAACAACAACCGACCAACTTCAGCCAACTTTATTCACTTCAGTCTTTCAGAAATACACAGAAAATTTTTGTTCTATTCTTTTCTATTCTGTTCTATTCTATTCTATTCTATTCTATTCTATTCTATTCTATTCTATTCTATTCTATTCTATTCTATTCTATTCTATTCTATTCTATTCTATTCTATTCTATTCTATTCTATTCTATTGTATTCTATTCTATTCTATTCTATTCTATTCTATTCTATTCAATTCTTAATATTTTTAAGTCCAATCAGTTCTTAAGACTCCCTATTGGTTCTAGCACTTTGGTTATGAAGTAAATGTAGTTTTTTGACAAATTTTTTGGAAGTGAAAAAATCGTTCTAATTCTAATTTTCTGAAGCGAATACTGTTTAATTTTGTACATTACATTTGCTTTGAAAGATATGTGTTATAGAATCATCCAATGTTGGGCATCAAATAGTTGATCTCTTTCTGCAAGTTTCCCAAAATTTTTGTTATATTTTTTTTCTAGCTGGTCATTGAAAGTGGCTGCCACTTTTCAGCGCTCCGGCATTTGCCAGCCGCGTTTTGTTTGCACAAAGCGCAAAGCCAAAGGTGAACTAGGGAGCCGCCGTCGAGCCTGATAAATTGAATGGTCAGTTGCGTTTACATAAAGAGGGTGGGGGGCTGGAACTGGGGTCGTGTTTCAGGTGTACAGCACCTTTTGCTTGGACAAAGGTAAACAGAAATTTCAACGCCAGATCGCTGACTGATTGCCACGAGTGTGGATTGGAGTCATGTTGACACAGAACGAAAAAATATTGTAGGAAGTTTAATTGCGCACATCTTGTCCACTCGGATTACAAGGCAAGCAGAGAAATCAGCATGAAAAGTCGCTCATTAAATTCAAAGCTGGCAGGTGAAATTGAAAAGCAGGTGAAAAAAGAAGACAACTTGACTCCCTGACTATACGAAAGCGTGCTAAAACGTAAATCAACAGCGAAAATCGTGTTGAGCATTTTTCATAGTCCTGAGAAAAAAAGACATAAACAGAACAGCTGCTAGACAAGAAGTTGAAAAGTGCCAGCAGGCAGCAGCAGAGGAGCGAACAAGGCGATGGCCAGTGGCAAGGACTCTGGACTCCGGACTCACCAAAAACGTAATTCAATATGCAGGGCCGTGTTAAGAGCTGTAAAAATGTTTAAGCGTTTTTCAATTTAGCAGTTTTATTTTTGCTTGCGAATGAGATTTGCTGTTAACTCGAATTTCTTAAGCGATGGTGAAACATTTGTTAAGTGTCTGTGCGGGAGGAAGAAAGGAGTTGAAAAGGACACCGAGCACGGAAGTTAAAGATAATTTTTTAGGTTGCTTTTATTGCTGTCGGTCTCTGCTCTTGCAGCTAAATGGGAAAAGCTTTAGCCCGCCCTGCCAAATACCCAGACTGCATTCACTCATAATTTTCTCCTCTAACTAACCAGACGGTACCATGAATCCATGGATTCTCTGCCTCAATACCAACTTCAGCGAATTTCCCATTCATTTGCTGCACATCTCGGGCCAAATTTAGTTGCCTCTCCCCTGATGCGCCCTTGGGTCTCTATGTTAATTTTTGCAGGGCCGCTGCCTCTCATGTTTTTTGATGATGAAGAGTTTTTGGCAAGCGGCCAAAAGGAAGCAAAAAAATCGGCTTGCATCATGGGGCGTTTCTGGACAAAAAGCAATAACAATAACGCGCACATGTAGCTTACCCTCCGCCAATATACCGTGGAGGGTGGGGCCGGGGGAGTTCCCCCTTGCACGAGTTTTACTTTGTATTTTGGTTGGACGGTTTGATGAACTCCGTTCGGCAATTGCCGCTGCCTGGTTCTGATTGTTTTTCTAGATGATGCGCTGCTTGTTGATTTTGATGATGATGACGGCGATGGCGATGAGGATGAGGATGTGGATGATGATGTGGAGTGCGATGTTGTTTTCGCTCTTCGCCTGCATTTTTTTGTTGTTGTGTTTGAGTCCATCCTGTTGTTGTTATTTCGCTTCCTGCTCACTCCACGCATTTCCCATAGTTGATTTCGTTAATAGAAAATTTAATTGCTTTTATTGATATTTGGACGGGAGTTGTAATTGGAGATTACACTAGAAGGGGAACGAAGATTTTATTGATTGATGGCAAATAAATGGAGAATAGTTTAAAAGGTTTCAGTAATCTATCATCACACTTACTCACCTACTGGCGCCGAAAATTTAAAGTTGCTACCCTGCAATATCAATATACCCTTTTTATACCCTGTACCCATTAAAAATGAGTAAAAGGGGATCATGAAGTTGTGCAAATGTATGTAACAGGGAGAAGGAAGCATTTCCGACCCTATAAAGTATATATATTCTTGATCAGCATCAACAGCCGAGTCGATTTAGCCATGTCCGTCTGTCCGTCTATCCGCCTGTCCGTCCGTCCGTCTGTCTTTATAAACGCGTCGATCTCAGAGACTATAAGAGATAGAGATACAAATTTTTCCATGAACATAGGTGTTTGCCGTACGCAGATCAAGTTTGTTTCAGATTTGCAAAATTTCCCCCCCCCCCCCCTCTAAACCGCAAAAAACTGTCAGAGCCACAATTTTAAAGTTACAACATCGTCGCTTAATATATATAATCTTAGGCCCTTATTCTGAAAAGCACAATCAGATCTGATCAAAAACACCGAAGTTATTCACGAAACAAATTTTGCCCCCAACGCACGCTTTACTTATGGCGCTCTGTTTGAGGTTTGCGCGTGAGTGTATGTGTGAGAGCGCGTGATTATTTACGTTTGTGTGTATGTGTGCGTGTGTGTTTGTTAATTGTACAGGGTATTTTGAAGTCGAGAAAACTCGACTGCAACGGTCTTACTTGTTCATTTTACTTTTTCGTAGAAGTAACCTTGAAGATCCCAATCGTTGTTGTTGAATTTAAAATCATTTTTTAAAAATATTTTAAGCAAAGCAAAATGAAGGATATTAAGAATTCAAACAGCATTTTTTTTGACCGGCGCGTTGCGGGCAATGCAGAATTTAGCAAGGCCACCATCTCAAAGAGATGTCTTGCCGATTCTTCTGCAAAATATATGAGGACACAAATGCTCATTAAGGGACGGCCTAAACCGTACTTTGGTTCAAACTGATGGTGTATTGAAATCATTAGGGCTTACCTTAAAAATAGGATAGAAATGTGTGTAGACGCTTAAGGAGGGTGACACGTTTATAAAACACACAGTCATTTCACCCAACACAACAATTCAACAATCCGTCAATTCAACACAAACAAACTCAACACAAAACAAAGTCTTCACAAAAGCATTTCAACACATGTCAATACATCACTAAGTCAGTGAAATGACTTATAGACGTGTGTTGACTTTTTTTTGTGAAGACTTTATTTTGTGTTGAATTGACGTGTTGAAATTGTTTTGTGTTTAATAGACGTGGAACCAAAAGTTTAGTAACGATGACTTTTATTAGTGATACTTAATAAAATGCAAGTGTGTAGTACCATCAGAGATAGAAGGGAGACACTAGCTGCAGGTAAAAACTTTTGCCTGCGCCGCAATTTTTACACATTCGCAGGCTCTCTACCTCTAGTGCTTTCAAAAGTGCATTCGCTTTCTGAGGATTTTAAAGTCAGGTTCGACTGACACTTGTAGAATTGAAAGCATGTTCTAAATTGTTGTGTTCTATTTTCCAGTGTTGAAATTTTACTGTGTTGGAATCGTACTATGTTGAAAGTTTGGCGATGTTCAATTGCTTTGTGATGAAATTCATTATGTTGAAATTGTATATGTGTTGAAATATCTTGTGTTATAACTGTGCTGTGTTAAATTGACGTGTGTTGAGTTGACGTGTGTTGAGTTGACGTATTGAAATTGTTTTGTGCTGAATAGACGTGGAACCCTTAAGGAGACTTAATGATTAATATGTGGAACTAAGAAAAAATTTCGTTACAAAGAGTTGTACCGCAACAGGGAAGAAATTTTATGGGTTTTATGGAGCATTTTTGATGTCGGATCAGAAAACTCAATGAAATTAAGTTCTGATGCTGAGGGGAGTGAAACTAGTTGAGGACTTCGATGGGCGTAGCACAAAACGCGACCAGCGTTTTTCAATGCATCGAAGAGCACAGACAAGCTTATCCAAATAGCAAAATAAATATTTTTATAAATAAATTCATATTTTTTATATTTTTGCCGGCCATTTGCATTGATGTTTTTCGCCAGCTTACTTTTCAAGAATGATTCGTAATGTTAGCTTTGGTCTGGTGTTCGGCTCATATGCATATCTGTGATATTTCATAAAGCGACGTTCAGTCTAATGGTCACATTAGTGGCGCCATCTATTAGTCAAGTTATGAACAAAAACTGTTCGCTATAGGAACGCTGCTGCTGCTGGTAAAAGTATATTACTGTCGGGCTTTACCGACTTTCTTTCTTGTGCACAAACACGTCTCGCAAGTATACCCCATATGTTTTTGGCTGGATTGAGGGCAGGTGAACAAATTGCCCTGTCCATTTCATTAACGGAGCAATTTTCTAAGAATGTTTTTTTTTGACACCTTGTATAGATACGGGGATTGCCAGGAAGGATTATTTCATGTTGATATGGCCCGTGGCTACTCTTGAGGTAGTCCATCAGTAAGCTCCTATTTTGTCATACTTTTCCAGCATTTCGGGAGGTATCTCACCAATGTACACAAGAAACTTTCAAACAAACTCGCTTCTAAATTGGTCTATATAGGTGTCACCGTCTTGTTGAAACCACATGTCACCCAAGTCCAATTGTTTAAATTTGAGCAAAAACAAGTCGATACTCATCGCACGGTACCTCGAATATAACGTAACGGAAAAGTAAGATCCAGTGATGCCTTCGGCCTACAAACCCGACGGCAGCATGAGCTCTTTAGACGAAATTCGGCATTTTTGTAAGTTGACGTACCCATTGAGCCAAAAATGAATTTCGTCGTTGAAGATAATATATGAAGATAATATTGAATTGCTAATAAAAATTCAAAGACTTTCGAGAGCTCTTCTTTTGTTAGTCTTTTACTGGTGAAATGGCAAACCTTACTGAGCACTATTGCCGTTGCCACTTCTTACGAATCCCACAAGAAAAGTCAAAAAATTTACATGGTATTGATCCGCATCAATAGCTGAGTCGATATTACCATGTCCGTTTGTTTCTATTAACAAAATCATTTCCAAAACGGTGAGCTTGAGAATCAAAATGTATTGAACGTAGACTCCTTATTGCAATACGACTCACGTGGCCTAAACTTTTCATCGAAATGCATAAAACAAATACACAACTATTTAAAACGAGAAAGGCAAGGCTAACTTCGTCCGTGCCGAAGTTTTTATACACTTGAAATCGCTTGTCTCAACGGTTAGCGACTTCGACCAAACTTCGCAGATCAGCTTAAAAACATTTAATATTACCCATAACCATGATTGAGAGCGGTAATATTGAGAAAAAAAAACAGTTTTTCTCATTAAAATCCATTTTTTGACCGATCATTTGTATGGCAGCTACAAGAAGTAGTTATCCGATCCGGTCGGTTCCGACATATTAGCAGCGTGCAGACAAAAGAAGACTTTGTGCAAAATTTCAGCTCGCTAGCTTCAAAACTGAGGGACTAGTTCGCGTAGAAACAGACAGGCGGACAGACGGACGGACAAAGCTTAATCGACTCAGCTCGTCACGCTGATCAAGAATATATATACTTTATGTGGTCGGAGATGATTCCTTCTATGCGTTGCAAACTTCTGGGCAAAATTATAAGTAAGGAGACGATGGGGCCAGTACAAGCAAGCGAAGGTCACTGATGATATGGTAGAGATACCATTGAAACAGGCTGTATGACCAACTAGCTTCACTTGTGGTGTGATGTGTTCCTCCTTTTTGGAGTTATGCGCAAGCATAACGAGACCTTGAGCCAGCATAATATTGATGGTTTCACTTTTCAAGTGTATAAAAAAAACAATCTTTATCAGGGAGAGAACAAATGAATTCTTCAACATGATTAAAAAGGCAAATAAAATGAAATGTTTCTTACATGAAAAAGAGTATAAAAAAGTTTTTAAGTTAAGCTTAGTACTCAGACAAACTAAATCGTCCGCTAGCTAAATTGACAACTTTTTCCGATGGGTTACCCAGCGGACGATGGAGTGTGACTGTACAACGCCAAAACACCACCCCTCATCAAAATACCACCCAATGTGAAACGGTCATACTGCGCTGATTTGCTTGCATTTAAATTTAGTTAATTGTTTTTACTAATATTTGGATATTTTTGAATGATATATGGAATGTAGAAGTCATGGGCAATGCAAAATCTTACCGTTGGTTTCAAAATATGCGCAATCAATGATTTTCGTCGAACTTTTGCTGCTGACATTCCGACGGGTAGGTTTCGGAAAAATTACAAGCTATTTTTTCTTCTAGCACCCCATCGGAATTGTATCAGCTGTTTGTGTTTGTCAAGTTAGCGGCACTACGAGCTTTCCGACGCTGAGGCACGAAAATTTTAGTTTGTCTGAGTTCCACCGAGCGTAAGAGGCCTGTCGGAATTTTACGAAAGCTTTCCGACACCCTTTTTTTTATATGGAGTTGACACCTAGCTAAAGCGATTTAGTTTGTCTGAGTACTAAGCTTTAAAAAAAAAAAACATTTATCTAGAAAATCCGATAGAAATATGTTACTTTATATCCGTGGCAAGCATAAAAGAGTAGCAACATATGAAATGCTTTATGCAAATAGAATACATTTTTATGCCAAGCTAACAACAGGTCCCGACACCAGCAATCTGAAAGAAAAATGCAGCGCCAACCCCAAAGCATGCAATGAAATTTTTCACAGCATGCAAATGCCCAAGGCAAAGCCAAACGAATAGAAATGAAAAAAAAACCAAAATACTTTCAAATGCAAGCAAAACTTCTTTCTGTCGGAGTTGAGACTAAAACTGTGGGGAATGTGTGTGTGTGTGTGTGCTCTGATATTTATATGGCAGACCGCAAACAAATTTCAGTTGCGGCAAATGCATTTTATCCACTTGGCAAACAAATGAACCCCAACTTTACATATGGAAAGAACTGTTTGTGTGTTATTGTCTTTAGCAGAACTTTTTGGGAGAAGTTTATTGGTAACTTGCCTGTAATCGCCTGTTAGACAAAGCCAGCTTGATTGATTGATCAGCGATATAGAAAACTCATTAAGAACTTTAATTAAATCGAGTCTGCAAAAATAAGAAACAATGCAACAGCTAAAGAAAATCTCATTATTCATAGGGAGCGACATGAAAATGAAATCTGCGTCCAGCTGCAGCAGCGAAAATACGTGCGAAATTGTGTCAGAAAGTGAGCGAAAAACATAAAACATGGCACACTCTCAGCTGCTGCAACTCGGCACTTTCTCACTTTCTCACTCCCATGAATTATGTTACGTGCTCGTCAGGCAAAAGCCCGAGTCAGGGAGGGGAGGACCTTTCCGGAGAGTGGATGACAGGTTCTCCAAGGATGTTGGCGGCAACTGCGGCTGCATTTAGAGTGTGTTTAACATTTTAATAAATGATTGTGACAAATGGATCAACCGGGATTTGTTTCAAACGGCAAAGTGCTCACCCAAGCGCAGAGCTTGGAGCAAGAATTGAAATCACTTTTTGCCAAAACAAAAATCAATGCCAACGAAAACTTTTAATATTGAAAATGTCTCTGTAACACCTTTCACCTTTGGCTGCAACTTTTGGCAACAAAACTTTTTTGTCAACGTTGCCAGTTTCCCCGAAAAACAATTAAACTTGAACTTTTGTCATGAAACTGAAAAAAGGGAACGAGAACATAAATGAAATTAAAACTAAAAGCGCAGCACAAAATTTGCCCTATCAGCGAAACATGGCGACACACACACACATATACACAGCAGAAATTGCGCTAATTAATTTTTATTTATTACGTATACGACTGGGCAGCCAAAAATATTTCGCAATTATAATTAAATTTCTCTAACTCTACTTTTCAGGCAAACACACGCGCTTGGATACGCAACAGACGGCACAGGAAGGTAATTAATACGTTGACCATTTCTTTTCATGCATTTTTTTCCGAACTTTCACTGCAGTGCAGTGGCAAAGTGAAAAGGAAAAACGGAACTGAGTGTGTGCACAAATGTGGAGCAGGAAACTTTTAAGCAAATGAACCTCAGCGAGTGTAATTTTCCACCCCCCTTTTTGTGCCTTTCCCTCTTAGATGCGGACTTTCCACGCTTTGCCGAACCCATTGCCAATGTCACCGTTTCCATTGGGAGAGATGCCCTGCTCGCCTGCGTTGTGGAGAATCTCAAGGGCTTTAAAGTGGCCTGGGTGCGTGTGGATACGCAGACAATATTGTCTATACATCACAATGTCATTTCGCAGAATAACCGAATAAGCTTGACCTACAATGACCATCGATCGGTGAGTGTGAGACCTAAGTATAGCGAGTTAAGAATAAGAAAATATGAATTAGAGAATAGATAAGACGGTGCTACCTGTTCTCAGATCGAATTTAATCTCGTCACAAACTTAAACGACATAATGCCCGATTTCTCCTTTTGTTTGTGTGTTTATTTTGAACATTTCTGTTATTTCTTTATTTTTTGCGTTTATTTATATTAATGCGGGCAAATATCTGAGCATGTTCTCTACCTCTGAAGCCGAGGCGCTCATTCGTCTCCATGGCAACATCAGATGTTGTAGACGAAGACCATAGCCGAAGATAGAAATAATAATAGAAATAAACATTTCTTTTATTTTTAATTTTAAAATATCAATTTAATCCTAAAACGAGAAGGCCAAGCTAACTTCGTCTTTGCCGAAGTTTTAATACCCTTGCTAATGTTTTAATACAACAGAGTTTACGAACGTCAGCATTAAAACAAACCATTTTTCTGATAAAAGCCACTTTTCGGCCGATAGTTTCTATGGCAGCTATAAGATATAGTCATCCGATCCGGTCGGTTCCGACATATTAGCAGTGTGCAGTAAAAAGAAGACTCTGTGCAAAGTTTCAGCTCGATAGCTTTAAAATTGAGAGACTAGTTTGCGTAGAAACAGACAGACAGACAGACGGACAGACAGATGGACGGACAAAGCTCAATCGACTCAGCTCGTCGCCCTGATCCAGAATATATATAGTTTATAGGGTCGGAAATGAATATTTCTATGCGTTGCAAACTTCTGGGCAAAATTATAATACCCTTTGCAAGGGTATAAATATCATTTTGAAATGTTCGAAAATTTCATTTTGATTTTTATACCTTGTTCCTATTAAAAATGGGAAAAAGGGGATCATGGAGTTGTGCAAATGTATGTAACAGGGAGAAGGAAGCACCTCCGACCCCATAAAGTATATATATTCTTGATCAGCATCAACAGCCGAGTCGATTTAGCCATGTCCGTCTGTCCGTCTGTCTGTCTGTATGAACGCGTCGATCTTAGAGACTGTTATAGATAGAGCCACAAATTTTGGCATGTATATAGGTGTATACTGTACGCACATCGAGTTTGTTTCAGATTTCGAAAAATCCTCCTCCTTCATCTTTCAACAGCGAAAATCTGTCGTTTTCTCTGTATGAACGCGTAGATCCCACAGACTATAAGAGGTAGAGCCACAAATTGTTGCATGTATGTAGGTGTATACCGTACCCAGATCGAGTTTGTTTCAGATTTCGAAAAAATCCTCCTCCTCCATCTTAAAACAGCGAAAATCTGTCGTTTTCTCTGTATAAACGCGTAGATCTCACAGACTATAAGAGGTTGAGCCACAAATTGTTGCATGTATGTAGGTGTACACCGTACCCAGCTAAAGTTTGCTCCAGGTTTGGCAAATTCCTCCTCCATCTTCTTCTAATCGCGAAAAACTGTCCGAGCACCAATTTTTAAGTTTGAACCTAGTGACTTAATATATATTCAGTGAGGCCTAACATCTATATATTCTGTGTACCACAATGAGATCCGAGCAAAAACACCGAAGATATGTACATAAGTACGCCTGCACATTTATTGAAATAAATTTAAAAATAAATGGAATTCGAAGCTATAGGAATTACATTACTTGGAACAGGGTATTTTGCTGTCGGGGCACACGACCGTAACTCTCTTACTTGTTATTGATAAGAAAATAATTTAATATTGAACACTAGATCATATAATTTTTTTCTATGTTGGTTTTATTTTTCCGTTCTTTTTTAAATTCAGGTCTGTACCAGTTTTCGATTTTGATCATGCGTTATCGGAATTGTTAAATGTTTTCGCTTCCAAAATTCGAAGACCCAATTACCTTCATTCGATGGAAGGAAAAAAGATTCGACCGAATTCTTAAATCGTTTCTTAGAAACCACAACTCTTACCAATTCCGATTAATCGGTTTCGGAAACGGGAACAGGCCGTTTTTATTTTAAAATTCTTTAATAAAGAAATGATGATGCCTTTATTGAAGTGCTTTCTTGAGATAGTTTGCCAACACATTCCAATGTTCTTCTTCTTCTTCTTCTTTATTGGCCCGATGCTTGCATCACAACCGTTTGACGGTCTCGGCCGCTGCAACTAATGTCCGCCAGTCGCTTCTGCTCCGTGCGAGCTGGCACCAGTTTTTCACGCCAAGCTTAGAAATGTCTTTCCGCACCTGGTCGTCCCACCTTAGAGGTGGTCGTCCCACCTTGCCTTGTCCCAGTTCTTTCGCATTCCTCTTGTAGACCATTTTTGCTGGAGCTTGATCATCCATACGGGTAACATGTCCCAGCCAGCGCAGCCGCTGTTGCTTTATGCGCTTGACCAGACTAGTATCCCCATAGAGCTTATACAGTTCGTCATTCCTTCGGATGCGAAAGTCCTCGCCAACTTTCAAAGGTCCATAAATCCTGCGAAGAATCTTTCGCTCGAAAACGCCAATCGCCGCCTCATCCGCTGATGATATTGCCCATGCTTCTGCGCCGTATTGCAGGACTGGGATGATAAGCGACTTATATAGCGCTATTTTTGTTCTTCGCTTGAGGTTTCTGCTCTTGAGCTCCCTACTTAGCCCGTAATAGCATCGGTTTGCGAGCGTGATTCTTCTTCGAATTTCCAGGCTGATGTTGTTGTCGCCGGTAATCATCGTTCCAAGGTAGACAAAGTCCTCTACAACTTTAAAGTTGTACTCCCATTGCAACAGATTGCCCAATTTGTGTGTACTTCTGTTTCGAGGACACTAGGTACTTCGTCTTGTCCTCGTTTACCGCTAAACCCATTAGCTCAGACTGCTTCTCAATCTCTGAAAACGCATTGCTTACTGCCTGTTCGGTTTTGCCGATAATGTCAATATCATCGGCATATGCGAGTAGCATTACATCTTTATTAAAGATGGTGCCCGATCTGTTGGCATTTGGGCACTGGCGCAGTATATACTCCATCAGCAGATTAAAGAAGTCACACGATAAGGTGTCACCCTGCCTAAAACCTCTTTTGGTATCAAAAGGCTCGGAGAGGTTCGTTCCTATTTTGACGGATCCCGCGGTAGTTGGCGCAAACTGCAGGGTCCCCTTTTTTAAAGATTGGACAGAGAACACTTAGATTCCAATCGTCAGGCATGCTTTCGTCAACCCATATACGGCACAGAAGTTGGTGCATGCACCTTACCAATTCTTCGCCTCCAGCCTTGAACAATTCAGCGGGCAGCTCATCAGCGCCTGGTGATTTGTTGTTCTTTAGCCTTCGTATGGCTAAACAGACTTCCTGTTGGGTCGGGGGGTCTATCTCAATGTTGTCGATTGGTGGCATCGTTACTTCTCTAGAGGCGGCATCATGTTCGTCATCGCCTCCCAGTAGGTTGGAAAAGTAACTTCTCCATTTGTTAAGCGCCACTTGCGGATCTGTGACCAAATTCCCCTGTTCGTCTTTGCATTGTGCGACTCTGGGCTTGAAACCTTCTGTTAATTGCTTAATCTTTTGGTAAAATTTTCGAGTCTCACTCATGCCGAATAACATCTCGACTTCCTCGCGCATTCGCCTTTCCTGCTCCAACTTTTTTCTTCTAAAAGGCGTTTCTCCTCTTTCTTTTTCTCCAGGTATCGCTCTTTAGCAGCCCGCGTTACTCTCGACTGCAGAGTTCTCCTGTAGGCAGCATTTTTCTCTGCAGTAGCGCGTCGGCACTCCTCGTCGTACCAAGACCGCTTTCGAGGGGGCTCGGAGTAACCGAGTATCTCCTTGGCAGCCGTACTCATGGAGTGCGATATACGCTGCCACCATTCGCATATATCGGAAGGGAATGGGGAGGTTTCCCTGAGCAGTTGGGCGAGTTTAGCTGAGTAGGCTTCAGAGGTCCCTTGTGATTGCAGCTTCTCGACGTTTAGCTTTCGACGTGTGCCAGAGCGTTCCATTCATTCCAATGTTCACTATTCTGTATTTCCTCGAATTTGTCCATGTCTATTAATTGGGTTCCCAAGTGTGTTAGCCCGATTTCTTTGCGCACCAGGCATACTGTGAAAAATGGAAGTGTCCTCCCTTTTATGTAGTTTACACATGCTGCAATCGGTATTACTGCAGTTCTGTATAGCCTTTAGTTAATATGCAATACCTCCGTTCCCGCTTTGAATATCACGGTTATTCCCTGTACGCTCGGGTTTCACTGTTTCTCGTTTTATCAAGAAATCCCAATCGTGCTGCCACTGCCAGGCCTTCAATGTGCATTCCTATTGCTCTAAGGCTTCACATTATTGCTTTTATGGAGACTTTATTAAATGCACCAGATATGACCAGGAATGATACGAGAGCAGACAACAGCTGGTACATTACTTTCTCGAAGCTGGGCACAATAGATCTTCCACTAACCTTCCTGTAAGCCTCAGAAAAAAGGATCGTTTTTGATGATCCTCAGGATGTTTTCGGTATCCATTTGGACTGGAAAGTTAACAATTCATTTTTGGGATCCATTATTATTATATAAAAAAAAAAATATTTCATTGATCTTTATTTTCTAAAGGAGCTGATAAACGTGAAAAGGATATTAAAAAAAAAGAAACTTAAAGTGGATATTTGAATATCCATTCTACGGGGACCTTTTTTTTCTGTGTAGGAGGTCTAGAGTTACATATATAACAAATGCATTTGCAACGTCTTCATATAAAGCAGAGCTAATATGAATTCTAGGTAAATGCGGAAAATGAAGCTGCTTTATCATTCGACAACTTTGGTAAGCGTCACGAGGACTCAAGGATCCGTTTTTATGGGTGGTGTTTTTATGGCTTAATTTTATTCGTCTATTTAGAATTTACTTTTCGATTTCGACGCACAATATTAAACAAATAACAAAAAATTTGCTAGATTTAAGAATGTATTAAATTTTGTTAAGTCGAACCAGAAATTTAAGCTCTGTAAGGAGCAGGGCGCTTCAATTTTCTCAACTTTGGTTTTGAGGCTTAAAAAAAATTGGAATTACGGTTTCAAACCGGTTTGGTTCAAAACTGGCTTGCAGCGGTGGTTTAAGCAGGCAACAGTTAATTAATAAGTTTTGTATTTAAGCCAGATAAAAGTGAAGCCAAAGCTTAATTCCATATAAATATATTTATTTTTTTTATTTCTTACCATCAAAATCCAATATTCAAGAAACAAATTTCCTTTTTTCCAGTGGTACTTGCACATCAAGGAGGTGGAGGAAACGGATCGTGGCTGGTACATGTGCCAAGTCAATACGGTAAAATAATAAATTTCTAGTTTCTAGCTTTTCACTAATTCAATTCACTTCTATACCCTCCCCCAGGATCCCATGCGCTCGCGTAAGGGCTATCTGCAGGTGGTGGGTAAGTAGTTGTCAATACTTCACTTAGGTCATTGCCAATTGACCCCTGCATTTTTCCGTATAGTTCCCCCCATGATTGTCGAGGGCATGACCAGCAATGATATGGTCGTGCGCGAGGGTCAAAATGTCTCGCTGATGTGCAAGGCACGCGGTTATCCGGAACCATATGTCATGTGGCGTCGTGAGGATGGCGAGGAAATGCTAATTGGTGGGGAGCACGGTAAGCCGAAGTAACATGTACACTCTGGAGAGGTGGCTTAATGCGGTTTCCTTTTACCCCTGCGTCTCTCCTACTCTGTACGTGGATAGTTAACGTTGTCGATGGCGAGCTGCTGCACATCACCAAAGTGAGTCGACTTCATATGGCCGCCTATTTGTGCGTGGCGTCCAATGGGGTGCCACCATCGATTAGCAAGCGTGTTCATCTGCGTGTGCAATGTGAGTATGAAAGGTGGTCCAAAAAGGTTAAGAAACTAATTGTAGAGAGTCAGATGATGGAGGAAATACAAAAAAAACTTACAAATATATTAAAAGTAATAAAAGTTTGTAAGAAGAAAAATGCAAAAAGCGGGATTACAGCAATGGCTTGTCTTTTCAAATGTGAATATTACAGCTGGAATTCTGTGACTAATGACGGATATCGCAACATTATAAAAGCCCTTTTCTTCCCCTTTTTATTATGGTTTCAACAAGACGGTGCAACATGCGTCAAACATTTTCCGGTAGTGATCTCTGTCTCCTTTCTGTGATCACTTTTTTTGTGTCCTATCATAAAAGCTAAATTTTTTAACGAACCATATAAACTTATTACAAATGATCTATTAAAATTTATAAGTATGTCACTTGGCACTTTAAGCTTTTTTCCTACCACAATCTCTGTTTAATTTCATTGTTATACAACAAAAACCAATCAATTTAAGACCACACAACACATAACAAATTCCATTCAACTCTTTCCCTATAAAACGGAAGCGACGAAAATAACGTAAAACTTCATTTGGGGCTTAACTCTTATGCAATATTTATGGCCTGTTGAGAGGAGGAACGAACGCGTTGTTTAATGCGTAAAATACACAAAACAAGGCCGGACCATACAGTCAGCCTCCACCATCTCTCTGCCTCCCTCATCGTCTGCCTCTTTCGTTTTACAAATGTTACCAATGCAGTTTTTGGGGCAATAACCGCAGAGCGTCCTCAACATTGGCATACAAAATGGGTAGGACGTAAAGGTGGGGGTGTCAAGCTGATGGAGAGCAAGGCAGAGCAAGCGTTTGGATGTTAACCCACGCACTTGGTTGAAAATCGACCAAAAGCTGCAGTCACGTTAAATTAATTTACCTGCGAGGAGATGAGTGCGTGTCTATATGGAAGAGAGTATTATGTGTTGGAGATGACAATGTGACGGACTAATCCGGCGGTCTGAAATCGCAAAAGCAACATTTACAACTCTTTTTTGTAGTAATTTTGAAAAGCACGATGATATCGACATAAGTACTATAAAATTTTATTTTACTTGATTTTTTCTATTAGCAGAATCACTTAAAATCATTTATACTTGGAATGAAACCGGTTTAAGGAAATGAAATCATGTTTTTTATTTTAAAACCAAAAAATACAACTTCAATACTTCGTGTTTGGTTTTTCTATTCCGGTTTTAAATGCAACTTACTTTACAATAATTTTGATTTGTATACCCTCAAATGTAGTCAAGCCCCGCTCAACACACTTTTATACAAATATCTGACTAAACCAGACTGTCTGGAGAAAATTGTAAAATTGATTTGAGTATATAAATAATAAAACATTTAGATTTCAATTTCAAGTGCTCTTCAGTATGCAAAGTTATTAGGGTTGCCGGACTCAAAAGAAAGAGTTGTAGATCGAAGAGTTCACGCTTACGTGGCGAGTACTATAAAAACTTTTTACTGGACTACAAAGTTTTACACTTTTCTAGAGACGAAACTAATTTTATTATAGTCTGTGGAGTTTTTTTTAAATAGCCGCCAATATGTACAGATGTATCGACATTTTCGTCTTAAAGCATTTTTAAAACGATGGGCACACTGTGTATAGAATGGACGAAGGGAGACGCTGTAAATAGATTGTACAAGACAGACAGACAGAAAGAATAACCAGGAGTGATAAGACGAGAAGAGACAACCCTATATATAAATATTAAGGCTGTGTAAATAGTGTGTAAATAAATGCAAAATGTCCGTATATACAGTTCTTAACTCACAGGTGAAATAAAGGAAAAACTATAGTCTTTCTCCACTATTGTGCTCTGATGAGAGCAAGTACTCTCCATCTGGCCAAACCTGAGCTGTTGTCATGTAAATTTCTAAAATGGAGGAACAAACTCTAGAATGTTCACTTTGAACCAGAGATTAAAAACGTTACCGAAAAAAAAACTTTAAAATTTGTAACCGAAACCAAAAAATATTTTTTATATTATATCCCTATCTTTACTTTTTCTCTTCTATTAAAAATTTCGATTAGATGTGGTTACAACGAAAATTGTACATATATATGTATTTATTCACTTAATATTAATAATGGTTACAAAGCAAAGAGAGCGAACGAGAAAGACAACGCGCAGCTAACTAAAATCTTTGCCTACCGTATCTTTCCTTATATTTGTTATTACACAGCCAATTTGTGTGTATGAAAACGTAATTATTTACACATATTGTAACGAATTTTGGCCGGGGTCGTGCTCGCCGAGTCCAGGATTACAGAAATTTGGGATTTCTTTTAGTCGTGGTTGCTGTAAATAGAGTCCCTAAACAACAATACGAGATTTCAATGTGTTCCCTTTTGGGTTTTATTTCAGGATGTTCTATATTGTAGTATAAATTCTAGGGCTTAGGAGATGTGTGCTGGATTACGATGTCCGCCGGGGTTCCGGGTTGGTTCCGATCATCCTGCTTCGTCTGTGGGCGTCAGTACCTGGTTCCTAGTGTCTCGTTCACACTTGTTAACGCTGGTGCCGGACTTTTTTTTGCTCTGCTCACTATCGGCTCACGCCACTGTGAGTTCTTTGTGGGGTTGCCCTCGATATCTATCGATAATTAATCGAAATCGATCGAGGGCGCCGAAGCTGTCCGTTAGGTTCAAATTCAAATTTCTATTTTTGTATTATTTTATTTGTACGTGCTGGGACAGTGCGTCACAATTTGTTTGTTTACGCGATTGCCTTTTTCTCATGCACGAAAGATACCTATAGCCCGGGCTATCAGCATGCACGATTCGTAGATAGCATCTACGCCTACCTCCACCTATCCTGCCAAATGACAATTGAGGATTCCCTTTCTTCCTTCCGAATCACTTCCTTGTGCGTGGTAACTGCTGTTTCCTTCCACCTCTCATAGATTGACTTCATCTCATTAGCCAGTATATCGACTGGAACCATATTTGTAAGTACCAATGCCGCATCATCAGAAACTGTCCGGAATTCCGAGATAACCCTGAGGGCACTAAGTCTGTGGGCCAATAGTTTTCTCCTAAGATCCTTATTGTGTAGCGCCGGAGCCTGTATCTTTGCGGGAGATGGAGTCTAAGGACCTTATCATACATTGCGTTCCAAAGGAGTGGTCCCAGGACAGAAACCTGTGCAACACCAGCTGTAACGGTGTAGCGCTTTGGGCCATCATCCGTGTCATACACTAGCACTCTATCTGAGACGTAGCTCGAGATTATTTTCAGCATATATTTTGAAAGTCCGATATTAGCGAGAGCCTTATGAATGCGAGGCCAGCTCGCAGAGTTGCAGCGCAATACTTTTTTTCTCCCCACTTCCACCGTTTGCCTTCAATGGCTTTTTCTGCAATGCTGGTCACTGTCGAGCGGAAACCATATTGTGAATCGGAAAGGGCCCCTTTGTCTTCCATGGCTGAAATCAGTCTGCAGTAAATAATTCTTTTTAGAATTTTTCCTACCGTATCCAGAAGACAGATTGGTCTGTACGCAGACGGGTTGTCCACGGGTTTATCCATTTTTGGAATAAGAATCAAACGCTGCACCTTCCACCGGCTAGGGAAAAGTCCTTCCTGTAGACATAAAAATCTCTGCAAATGCCTCTGGCTTCTAAGCCATAGCGAGTTTAATTGCTGTATTCGGTCCTATGTGTGTGAGAAAAAGGTTTCTGGCATGCCGTCATCTTGACAGCTTGTCAGCTTGGCGCCGATAACTTGCCAAGTTGCTTTGTGATCTTAACAGCGGATGAAAGTGAGGAATGAACAATTTTTATTCCCGTTGCTCAAGCAGAACTGTGGCCACATGACATCGACATCGTACATCAAAACGTTCTGAGACCGCCTGTACTTAAAAAAGTCAGACTTTATTTTGGTAATACCAAATTTTAACTATTGACATTAGTGTTTCCAGTTCCCAGTACCACACCTAGTTACTCTTACCTTTACCATTTTTCGTTTCGGGTTTTATTTTTAATTTAAAGGACACCGAACCATTAACATTTGAGTTTGATCCCTCAATACCTGAAAACCAATATATTTTAGAAATGAATTATGCATGATCCTGTTGCTGTGCTTTCATCTCTAGTTTCGAAGGGTAGTTTTTGCCCGGCTGCGCTCATTTCGCTTTGTTTGTGGGCGTTTTGTTTGTTTGTTTGTCAGCAGGTGTTATTTTGTGCCCTCGTGCTGTGTGCGTGGCCAAAATGTGTTCAACACTCACACAGAAGCTTTTGTTGTTACTGCCACACACACACACACACACACACAACCACACTCACTTGCATATGGTAACAAAACCTATTTACGCACACACACCCATTTCCCATAGGAGGGTGCAGAGTCCACGTTCATGTCCAGGTCCCAGGCACAATCACTTGCTTTCAGGCGCGCTTTTAATGACTGAGTGCATTTTAATCCAAAAACAGTTTGTAAACTCACGTAAAATGCAATGCAAAACTTATCGGAGGGAAAAGTCAGTGAGGTGTGTGCGTGTGTGTCGGGTTTTTGGGGAAATGAGAAAACAATCAAGTTATGTGATGATTAACGTGTGCTCAAACTCATCTGCAATAATTCCAGTTCCCCCCATGCTTTCCATACCTAATCAACTGGAAGGCGCCTATTTGGGTCAGGATGTCATCCTCGAATGTCACACCGAGGCCTATCCCGCTTCCATTAACTACTGGACCACCGAGCGCGGTGACATGATCATATCGGGTAAGTTGAAAAAAGCCAGCCGACCAACTTTACATTAACTTAAACGCCACTCATCCGCGACTCATCCTCCCCTCGCTGTATGTGTCAGTCAGTCCTTGTCAACCGACTCGCCTTTTCCCTATCAGCAGAATGCAATAAAATAGCTCGCTGAAAAGGCTGTTGGTTCATTGTTGCTGCTGCGCGTTTATTATCTGAAAAGCGTTTGTAAATGAGCTTACAATGTAATCAACATGCAGACCAACTTTGACTCTGACTCGGTCGCTGCTGCCGGCCAAGCAGCAGCAGCAGCAGCAACTGCAGCGCAGGCAGAAAATTGTCATGTAAAATGGAAAAATGCAAAAAATGAAATCTCGCTTCAGTGAGCGTGCATAAAAAAAGAAAAAAGAATTGGGCTGCCGCTGCCCCTGCCGCTATTATTGCTACAGTTGCATGTGGTGGCATTCTTTTTATTGTTTGGCATTCGAGTTGTCTGGCTTTTTGCATACTTTCCGCCAGCGCGTGTGGCGTTTGCTTGCCATAAAATTCGTTACTCATACGCAGTGAGTGACACGGCGAGCTTAACAACAACAGAAATAAAAGAGGATAACAGAGAAGGAAAAAATGCAAACACAGTGGCATTGTGATCGAAGGGATTTAAAGCAACTCGTCCTTATTGGGTGAGATTTTAACACTTGATTCATTGTACAGGAGTATGACAGAAAATTGGATAACTATTAAAGTGTGAAACATTGGCAGACTCAGCAGATAATTCCGATTAGCGATTACTGATTAACGATTTGTGATTGCCATAGAGTCTCAACTGAATGCCTAGCTTTAGTTTTTTATATTAACCTCAAACTCACACAATACGACTTCAATATTTACTTATAATATAAAGAAAATTTCATGTGAATGCAGGCACAAGGTTAGGCTCACCCATCGGTAACCAATCATACTCTTTGAGCCTTGAAGTGTAATTTTTATAATTATTTATATTCTATTCTACATTATATACGAATTTTTTTAATATTCAGCGGTTTCTGTTCGTGGTGTTCCGCTTAATTAGGTTAAACTTTGTGGCCATTTAAATATTGCAAAATTAAATTTCACATAATTGGCCATTAATTGAATTAGCTCAGATGTTGTATCACATTGCAATATTTTTAATTAACCTCAAAGCGAAACAAAATATTTGGGCAAATTAAATACTATCAAAATTGAAAATATCAAAACTAATAAATAACATTTTGACAAAGTGCAAATGAAATATATTTTAGTTACAAATATATATATAATTTGGTAGCGGAAATGATTTTATCATAATCACCAGGAGACCACGGAAATGCAAAACGTGTGCGAGCGTAAAGCGCCTAAAAGTATGCAACATCATGCGCCGCAACCAACCACCAACCAGCCAAAGTTTATAATCCCCCCCACACGACCGAATTGAAACGGAAAATAATTACCATTGTGTGCGTGCGCGTGTGTGTCCCTGTAAATTGTTGGCAATCCTCTGTGAAGTCGATGTCATTAAAAACGATTACAAACGAACTTATTATGCCTTAAATTGACCATCGAAGAGATTTCATATTAAATTCCAAAGGGCCTTGACTCGCAACGTACATAAACAGCAGCTCATATGCATAAAAAGTACATATTCGACTAAATATAGACCATGTTCAGTTGGAGTCACATTTCACATTTGATACTTAAATACCAGTTTTGTTTGTTCGATAAGAACGAAATCAGAGACATCGACTCACGTGTTTTTTTTTTCTGTACGCCAAATTATGGCACAGCCGGTTAAATGACATTTCGTATGCACACACGCATAGGCAGGCAGACAAACAAAATGCGAGCCGAACTGATATGAAGCGGCCAACATGATGTATGGCCAATAGACACCAAAACTTTTTGGGGTAATAAATTTTAAGCGCTTTGCCAACGAACTTCATGCGGCCCATAAAGAGGAGAGTGGTTTGAGAAATAGAGAAAGACAAAAGGAGCTTAAGAATGGGAAATGGAAAGAACGGTTAGCTTAAATTCTTCTGTTTCTGTTTTGGAGGCAAATTATGATTTTGAGGAAAGAGTTAAAAGAAGAATAAGCTGCTGAGGGTATGTTCCAACATACTGAGAAGCTGCCATATTTTCTGGTGCCAGTTGAATTCAACAAATTAATCAGCAATTTTATGACTAGAGCAAAATTGTTTAACCAATACAATGTAGATGTCTTTATTGAAGATATTCGACTCTCACTGTGTTCCCAATTCAATTTGAATGCTTATCGACTGGCTGTTGTAATTTAGCTGTAGTCCCGTAAACTCAAATTTGTTGAAATGAGTGTCAGATTTCATGTGTTAATTTTAATCATAAATTTGCAATCAGATTCAGAAATTTATTCTATATATAATTCTGCCCGTGAAGCTTAGTTCACAATTTAAAGCCGTTTTAAAGTAGCTAAATATTTAAAAATATTTCCAAAACTTAAAATGACAATAATGATCTGCGTGACTTAAAGCAAAACAATTTCTGACTTGATTTACTTCAGCCTTTTTTAGAGCTTGAATCAAAGGGCACTTTGACTCCATTCATTCAGGACTTTACTAAACATTAGGTCGGTCATTTTATATATATGAAAAAATGTAAGACCACACTGATACCCCCTTAAACGATGCATATTTGAGTAAAAAAGGCATAGCAAAAAAAATTTTTGAGAAAAACTTAGTTTTAGGGTCTGCGACTTGGATTCAAAGTTTATCACTCATACGTACTGTTGCATTTGTCTTTATGTTTAATTTTTATGTAGTTGGCGTAGACTTGGTTTAAAAATATAACATTTGACAAAAAGGTACCATGACCATTAAAAAAAAAAGAAGTGAGTGTCGTAACACTCTCGACGCTTTGATGTGAAACATGATGCTTAGCTTAATGGTATAATGGAAAAAAGAAAACACTAACAGAGAGTTGAAATACCAGCAACAAGATCACTTGTTGCAGAGTTCTTTAATTTTTTTTCAGGTAGTCTTGTTTATTGTGCTGATCCGTAGATAAATGATGATGACCAGACCCCATGCGGATCCCTCCCAGATCTCTCCCAGATACTACCCATATCCCACACATATATCCCACCCAGATCTAACCCAGATCCCTCCCAGAAACTACCTTGATCCCATAATGGTAATACCCAGATCCAACCAGGATCCCACCCAGATCTAACCTATCTAGATCCAACCCAGATCCCACCCATATCCCATCTATATCCCACCCAGATCTCACCCAGATCCCAACCACGATTCGACCCTGATACCGTCCATATCCCACCCAGTTTCTACTTAGATACCACCCAGATCCCGCATATATGAGACTCCACCCAAACCCCTCTCAAATACCACCAGATCCCACTAAGATCCCACTAAGATCCCACCAAGATCTCACCCAGATCTTTCCCAGAACCCACCCAGTTGCCCCTCTTCAGCATCTTTCCTACCTCTTCGCTTTCCCCTCAGACCATTTTCTTGTGTTTGAGTGTGTGTTTGTCGGGAAACTCCGCAAAACAAGAACTCAAAATATGAACGACGTCAGCGTCACGTGACGCTGAAGTCAAATTTTACTCCTACTAAAATCGTCCATACCGAAATTAAAGGTGTTTCACATCAAAAATGTTTGTTCATCGATGTTTCACATCAAAAGCAGCTCTCACCTTGGTATACAAATCAGCAATGGCAGTTTGTCAGTAGAAGAAGGTTTGCTCACAGTGCATTGTCTTTTCAGTACTTAGTAGCACTCACTCTCCCTCTCGCGTTTACAGAAAAAGTTGTGGGAGTACGCTCTATATTGTTCTCTCGTTGTTGTTGTGGTAGTTTTCTCTGTTTTGATTTTTTGGCTGAGCCATAGTCAAAGAACTGTAAATGAAATGTTGGGTGTGGGTGTGAGATCTTAAACTCTTCTCTGCATCTCTCTCCGCCCCCCATCACCAATCTTCCCCCTGCCATCACTCTACCAACCGTCTTGTGTGTGTGTGCCATGCCACTGCACAAAGCAGACACAGCAACATAATATGGTTGGCGTCAGAGTCACGTGACGTTTAAATCAAATTTTACTCCTACTAAGATCGTCCGTCAGCGTCACGTGAAACTGAAATCAAATTTTACTCCTACTAAAATCGTCCGTACCGAAATTGAAGATGTTTCACATCAAAAATGTTTTTTATACAACCAACACAATATGTAGGCAAATAATCTTTACTTAATATGTATTTATTAAAAATCGAATATTACGGCAAAAAGTCAACTATTTTTCGCTGTTCACTTCTAGATGAAGGCATGTTTTAGCCGTACATTAAGAGGCTATTAAGATATGTTTGAAATCAGGTCCCACACTGAACTGAAGTGCTGCGCATCACGGTTGCAGCCGTTTCTGCGAAAAGTCTATTTTTACTGGGCAGCTTATAAGTAAACATCTTCAGCATCGAAAAATAATGCGGATTACTATACCACTATGGGCAAAAACACAGGGAAATTGTTCATAAATCAAAAACTCTTTGTTTAAAACTAGACTAGACTAGACTAGAATGGCAGTGCGTTCATGCGGACATGGCCCCTGTTGAAACCCTGCTCGTGGACCATGCTGACTCCAACTTGCGAACCACACTAGTCGCACTTTATGACAGTCCCATATAAGAGCGTGGATAAATCGCATCTCTTCGTTGGAAATGTGCTCGCTTTGACAGAATAAGGTTTTAATTTACCGACCAAAAATACATTCGATTTCTGCTCTTTTTTTATAGTTGCTTGATTAAATTCAAATTTGACAACTTTTAAAATGATACGGAGAATTTGTCGAAAAAATTTTGATTCGGTGAACGCGTCGTATACGTAATATTTAAACTTTAAAGGCTGTTCGCAGAGGTTAAGACATGATCTACAATTTTTTGATTTTTTAATTTATTATGTACACCCTAAAAGTAATCGTTTTAGATAGTATCAGTTATCTTTTTTATCTGCGTCCACCCTAGTATACATACATCTCCATTGAACTAGTATAAAAAAAACATCAAAATAACCGATCCAGTTCGAAATTCAAAACATCCGACGAAAGTATGTTTAGGTTTTTATTTTACATTTACACAAACTTTTAAATCTGCCCTCGTTCAACTGTCTGCTGCACATGCCATATATCACATACATCTCAAGACAAGCAATTCTACAAAAAACTTTCGTTTTATGCGGCGAGTATTAAAAGTATAAAGTTCCGTTCGTCCCAAGTCGCTGCTCCGGATGATTATGAGTAAAATTATATATTTGCGTGTCAGAGTTTTATCCAGGTAGATGGATGGATAAATGGCTGGTTTGGTTCGTTGTATAGATGGCAAAAGTATCACAAAAGGTGACTGAATATAAAAAGAAGCCGCTACTAGTCCGGGTCACATGCATGCTAAACGCTACATGGAAAATTGTTTTCCCCGAAAAAACTAAAGACATTTGTCACACATACACATGCTCACGGGGACAACATGACGTATGAGTAACATGCGATATCGCCTTACAATGCGCCAAACAATCAAAGTGAAATTAAGTTTATATATTTAATGTCCCCCCCTTCCCACCATAAGAAAAGTAGGCAATACAAAAACGAACCGTCTTAAAGCCACACACAGTCGACACAGAACAAAAGTTTTTCTTTTAGATTTTCACTGATTAATGAGAAAAGTTTCTGTAAGAAGAACTCGCTGCAAACAGAACTGCGGCAGTTTTAATTACACATACATGGGCGAGGGAGCGATGGGGGGGAGTAATTAGTTGGAGTCGCCATTGAAAACGCCTCACGCTTCGCTGCGCACAGCAATAACAACAACAACAACAATAACAGCAGCAGCAACAACAGTGCAGGTGACATTAATTAATTGATTTTTTTTGTGGGTCCTACAGCCTGCAGCAAAATTGTCAAGTCAGCTGCTGTCGCTGTAAATTATGGTAGAAAATTTTAAAGCTCCAACAATATTTTAAACCATCGATTTCATACATACTTTTCTTTTTTCTGCTAGACACTTCGCGAGCTGGCGATAAATACGAGACCACATCAACCGTCAGCGGTTACACAAAATACATGAAGTTAAAAATACGCGCCGTTGGACCAAATGATTTTGGCACCTATCGCTGTGTGGCAAAAAACTCACTGGGCGAAACCGATGGCAACATTAAACTGGATGGTGAGTCTCCACTTTACTTTTTTTTCGTTTCATTATTTATTGCAATTTATTTTTGATTCAGAACAAGCAGAGAATTGTGTGCGACATGTACATATAATGGCAAACAAATTGGTCAGACAATGCGCATTCGATTAATTTTGGGTTGGAGATCAGAAATGAAATAAAAGCTGTCAAGTAGAAAATGAGAGATTTATTTATTTATGACGACGCCTGGTCAAATGTTATGTTCCTTAAAAAAATGGAAAAAATAATCCACAACTTTATTTAAATCTACCAAAAGTGAAAGTGGATTTTCAGTGAACTTTCCCAAAATAAAGCAATTTTTAAGATCCAAAAACCGAAATTGTCAAAACATTCCTTTTTTCATTTCGTTTTTCTTATTTAATATATCAGATTTATGCCCATTTTTAGGAAAGTCATGTCGAAATTTTTCGAAAGATTGCTCTAGTCTTAATTTTAAACGTGTCGTGGTTCTTTGGGCAATAACTATTGTATACGCTTGAAAGCAAAAGCAATTTGATATGAATGAAAATTATCAAATTTATATGTAAGAAAATAATATTTTTTTAATATATCATTACTCCATTTAAAATATCATTCTGAAAGTATTCTATGTCAATTATAGTTAATGATATTATTTTGGATCATAAAGACTCTTAAGGGTTTCTCGTCAACTTGGTAATCAAGTGATATGTTTATGAATATTAAATATAATTTTTAAACAGATTTGTTGATAACAAAATTGAAATGAAATAAAAATATTAATTTTTTTGAAAGTTTATATTAATGAAATAACAAAAACAAAGGTAACGGGAATATGCTCACAAAATCTTTATTTACTCTTAAATTTTCAATATTACATTACACATTAGACCGTACCTGCCCCATATGAAAAGTAATTTTTTGTCTAGTTCTAAGCACAGCATGGCTCAAAAATTTCTGTATAGTTTGTAGAGAATTTATCAATAATCTAAAATCAGATAGGTTTGATGGCCTCAGACAGGTTTGATGGCCTCGCCAAGGCTTCAAAAGATAAAATTCGCCTAAATTTTGATTTTGAGCTGCTAGTTACGTCATAGTAGGCAGACAAAAATTTTGTCAAAATTGTAAAAAAAAATTATTTCAACCTTTCATACAATTGATAGGGCAACACATCGGCCGGCACCAAATTGATGATTATTGCTGATGATGGCATATCCTTATTGCCTTCAAACCACAAAGGAAAAATATTAATTGCAATGAACTTCTTCACTTGTAGATTATAGACACTGCTTACTAAAAATGTATACAAAAAAAAAATAAGAAATTTAGTCTCTACCGAGAATTGAACTCGGATCGCCAGACTCAAAGTCCAGAGTGCTTTTTCCACAACACCGTTGAACATTTATCATGAAATACTTCATTTATTTGTTCGACAATTTTGTAAATGGTCTCTGTTACAGTGACAGTTCAACGATAAATTAAGGGGAAATTGAAACAAAGCTATGTCGAGGCCATGATGGCCTGGCCATCAAACCTCAATATATTTGATTTTGGATTCTTGATCAATTTTGTATAAAATATACTGAATTTTTTGGGCCATGTTGTGCAAAGATCTTTACATGTTGAAAATCGTATGGAAAAAATTGCAGTCTAATGCACAACACACCAATTAGGAGCCTATTTCTTCGTACAGCTGTTTCATTGGTAGCTACTTCTTCATGCCAGAGGTGCCATAATCGTTTGGAGTTCCTAAACAACTTGACTGCAAAAATCAGCGCTGGCTTCCACTACCTTTTGTATGTTTGTGTGTCCCCTATTGGGCCTTAATATGTTTATAAGAAAGATTTCCTACAATTTAACAAAATTCAAATCTCACTTAAATCGTAGAATTTGCTAAGGCGTTTTTCGGTTTTTTCTCTTCTATCGATTCAAAACGGAGTCCACGGAGGGGTCTCTTGAGTTTAGCGAATAGCCAAAAGTCACATGGTGCTAAGTCAGGCGAATTCGGTGTTCAAGTAGCGAAATGGGTCGAGCTTTAGGCGAAACGATAACGAATTACGAGTACTTTTTTGGCACCAATTGATATTTTACTTTTCTGAAGCACAAAGGGTCACTCAAAATAGGGTTCACTGATCCTTCTTATATTCCAACAAGGTCAAAAACGTCTCGAACTGACAATTTCGGAGCAATTCTATGATTTTATTATTTGGTAACTCATAAGTTGATTTTGATGGTCTGCCCGGTCGAGCCTCGTCTTCAACGCTATATCCACCCTCTTTTAACATTTTGTACCACTCATAAACTTATGAATTCGATAGACCTTGCTCATTAAAAGCTTTCTGCAACATTTTCAACACAAAATTAAATGGAACTGTGTTTCAGACATTATAAAAAACTCAAAATGTTCTTTTCGCTGTTTACCAATGGGACCAACAGTTTAACCCTCTAAGAATACATTTTAAACGAGGGGTGCCGCTTGTACACCAATAGAAATAAAGAAAAGATATCTCAAGCAAAAACAACCACAAGAAATAGAAAGAGAACCCCGAATTTTTATACTCTGTACCAAAGGTATATTAAGTTTTTGCAAAAGTATGTAACAGGGAGAAGGAATTATTTCCGACCATATAAAGTATATATATTCTTAATCAGCATCAACAGCTGAGTCGATATAGCCATGTCCGTCTGTCCATCTGTCCGTCCGTTCGTCCGTATGAACAAACAGATCTCGGAGATGGTAAGAGATAAAGGTTTGACATGTATGGGACAAATGCTTCTTATACTTGCAGGCAGATAAAATTTATTTTCAATTTTTGCCACGCCCCCTCTCGCCCCCGCAATTTAAAAAATACGTTATATCTTCTACAGTTTTGAAAATATACGATTCGTACTTTCTAGAGATAGTTAGTAATTACCAAAAGGTATCGATTTGCCAAAGAAATTATAAAGATCCGATGAGCGGTTCTTAAGTTATGAGCAAAAATGTAAATCACCCTCCCCCCCACCCCCCCTCCCACCCTTTCACAACTTACACCGCAGAATTTTAGAGAGATAGTGAGAGACTTTGACTTAGTGAGAGAAAGAGAGACGTAGAGATAAGCGCAGCACCAGCATTGCATTCAGCTTTTACTCCAGGTACAGAGTATGTTATTGTCGGGCTTGACCAACTTTCACACTTGTTTTGTTTGTGTTTGTTGTCCCCTGCTACTCCTGTCTGATGCAGACGCAACAACAAAACCTTCGCTCAGAAAGAACAAGAATAGAGGAAACGCGGTCGCGTGGAGCAACAGCAACCACTAAAAATAAAAATCCCGAAAAGCAAAAGAAACATTACTTTTGCGTTCGAATTCGTCACAAACATATGAAGTTCTTGACAATAATAAAACCTTCGCTCGAAAAGGAGTGCAAAAAATGCATATTAATGTGAAGTTGCTTTACGTAACCCATAAGGCATGCATGAAGACCACACTTGCCTTTTATTCCTCTGCGTAAAACCACAACGCATACTTGGCTTGCTAAATGGGCTTGGGCACCTCTGGCTTAAACTGAACATAACATATAATAGATTTTAAGTAAAACAATAGAAATAATAGAATATAAAACTCCCCAGCAATTGAATTGAATACTTTTAAGTATTCATTTAAGATAATAGTTTTTCTGTGTATTGAAGATTTAGTTATTATACCAATCGAGTCCTTTTTACAGGATTTACAGGAGTTTTTTTTTTCAAAGTGGGGTTTTTGCCACCTCAGTCAAATCCACTATGCAGGTGTTCAGTGCTCTACCCTAGGTAGGTAGGTATTACCGGCTGGCCCCATGTGGGGGGGCCACACATAGACCTTACGGTCCTTAGTGAGGCCGGGTGCTTTATGGTACCATTTCCTTTAGAAATCCTGTAGGATTCTTGACGTTTTGGCAAATGCCAATAGTTGTTTGGGGGAGCTCTTGGCTGCCTCTTCCAGAGTGGTGAAGCTTGGGGAGTGCAGATGTCTTAATCTTGTCGTGGCGATTGCTGGGCAGCTGCAGATGAGGTGTTCTAGAGTTTCTGCTACTCCAGGTTCCTTGCATTTCCTGCAGGTGTCTGCTGTCGTGATGCCTAGCTTTATCGCGTGAGCGGCTGCTAGGCAGTGACCAGTTAATATGCCTATAAGCAGTCTGCAGTCTCTTCTTTGGAGCTGCAGCGTATAGTGCGTGAGTTTTTTGTCTCTCTTATTGCACATAATTTTAGAGATTCTGCAGCCGGTCGTGTTCTTCCACTTTTCCTCTGCTTCTTTCTCCGCTATCTCCTCCATCTTGCTGTATAGCGTCTGTAGGGAGATAGGTATATTTAGTGTTGCTTCTCGGCTTAGTGCGACCCCGGCTTTTGCAAGAGTGTCCGCCATTTCGTTTCCATCGATGCCCTGGTGGCGGGGAATCCAGTAGATTTGCACCTTGCTGGAGGTGCTGAGGGAATCTAATGCTTCTCTGCTTGCCAGAACATTTTTGGAGTTGATGGCGTGACTCTGCATTGCTTTGATTGCCGCTTGGCTGTCTACGTATATGTTGATTTGATCGTTTGGTGCGTGTAATTCTGCCAATTCGGCTGCTTTCCTTATGGCGAAAACTTCCGCCTGGAATATAGTGCAGTGGTTTGGCAGTTTGTAGGAGAGTTTCAATTCCGGTTCCTTGCAGTACACGGCGGCTCCGACTCCTGAGGCCATCTTTGAGCCGTCCGTGAAAAGGTGCATTGCTTCCTGAGCCAGCCCTGTTCGCCAGTCTTCTGGTCCCAGTAATGCTGATGCGCCTGTAAAGTTGGTTTTTGGGATCATGTAGTCCGTGCTACTGTTGATCTCTCTGCCCACTGTGCTGTGTCCATAGCTTTGTAGAGCCATGGTGCCAGCCGCGCAAAGACGTTGGGCCGTCCTGTGTGCAGTGAGGCGTGCTTGGATGTCCAGGGGGTTGACACCTAGGATGTGTTCCAGTGCTTTTGTTGGAGTAGACCGTAGCGCCCCCGTTATGCAGACCAGTGCCTGCCGCTGGGCCTTTTCCATCAGCTTTAGATATGTGGACTTCTCTGTGGCTTGCCACCATACCAATATACCGTGTAGTAGTATCGGTCGTATAACTGATATGAAGAGCCAGTGTGTTAGTCTTGGTGATAGGCCCCAAGTGCTGCTTAGCATCTTCTGGGATGCATATAGCGCATTGGTTGCCTTTTTCACCCTTTCCTCCACATTGAGTCTCCAGGATAGTTTACTATCGATTCCGCCCTGGGGCGTTCCGCCGTGTGCCTCTCTTGTAATGGTTGTGGTACCCCACTCGGCTTGTACTCTTCTGCAGCTCAGCAGGTTATATATCCAGGAGTCCAATGCCGTGTGTATTGCTAGGGCTCTTAGGCTTCGCATTATTGCTTCTGTAGTGACGTTGTTGAATGCACCCGAAATGTCAAGGAATGCTCCCAGGGCAAATTCTTGATGGTACAGTGCCTTCTCGATGGTGGCTACTAGGGAGTGTAGCGCTGTTTCCACCGATTTCCCTTTCGTGTAGGCGTGCTGGTCTCCCTCCAAGGTCAGGTTCATGCCTTCTCTTATGTGAAGGTCCAGTAGCTTCTCCATTGTTTTGAGCAGGAATGATGTGAGGCTGATGGGCCTGTAGTCTTTTGGTTGCACGTGACTGCATATTCCTGCTTTGGGCAGGAATACAACGCGTGCTGTCCTCCAGGCCACAGGTACATAGCTCCACCTCAAGCATGCTATAAAAATGGATCGTAGCCATGGGACGATTGCGCATTTGATCGTTTTTAGCATGGCTGGGAATATTCCATCTAGCCCTGGGGATTTATAACTCGCGAACGAGTCGATCGCCCATCGGATCTTTTCTGGAGTGATGATATTGTCTGGGATGCTGACTTGTTGCGTGTGTAGGTCTTGAGGCGTATCTGCCTCAGGGACTGGAGTGCAGCCTGGAAAGTGCGCATCAAGTAGAGCACATGTCGCTTCCCTGCTGCTTTCTGTCCAGTGTCCGTCGTTCGTTTTTAGCTGACTCTGCATGGGTGGCTGCTTTGAAAACAGTTTCCTGAGTCTAGCTGTTTCGGAGACCTTCTCTATGCTGGAGCAGAAGTTTCTCCAAGAGTTCTGTTTTGCCTTCCGTACTTCTTTTTTGAAGACGCGAAGTCTAATCTTGTATTCCTCCCAGATTATTTGCTCATCCGCTTGTTTGGCGAGTTTGAAGCATTCTTGCACGTCCTTCCTCTGCTCTTTCAGCGCTGGGATCCACCAGGGGGTCTGGTTCTCCTTTTGCTAACTGTGAGTTTGCAGGAGGTTTTGTATGCTGCGGTTAGGTTGGCTGTGAGCGTCTCCACGGACCTCTCAATGTCGCCTACCGAGCAGATACTCGTTGGCTTTGGTAGTTTTGATTCTACCGTTCTAAGGTACTTCACCCAGTCTGTGTTCCTGGGGTTCCTATAGGCGTTTCTGGTTTGGTGGTTGAACTCGATCTTAAATTGGATGTACTTGTGGTCTGAGAAGGAGTTTCTATCAAGGACTCTCCATTCTGATGCCTGTGTACTATTCCCTAAGGTCAGAGTTAGGTCTAGGACATTGGCCGATGTTGGTCCCACATATGTGGGCACATCTCCAACGTTTTCTATTTTAAGGTTAGTTTGTAGGATAAAGCTTAAGAGTGACTCACCTCTGTCATTGATGTCTGGACTACCCCACACGGTGTGATGTGCGTTGGCGTCCGTTCCGACGACGAGTGGTTGTTTTCTCCTGCTCGCCTCAGCCGTTAAGTGTTCGAGCTCGGGCGGTGGCGGCTCTCGTTCGTGTGCCATGTAGCAGGATGCCAATAGTATTGGCTCATCATCGCGACCTTCCAGGGCCACAACTGTGAGGTCATCCGTGCTGTAATTAGACATAAGGTAAGCATAGATGCCTTTTCTTACCAGAATGGCCGTCCTTGCCTTACTTACTGCGGTGGGATAGAAAACGTTGTAGTTTTGTGACCTTAGCCCTGAGACCTTGTTCCCTGCCGCAATCCAAGGTTCCTGAACTAAGGCCACTTCGGCGGGCCCTGTCTCAAGGGTTAATAGGAGCTCCGCCGACGCAAGCTTGCTTTTATGCAAGTTGACCTGGAGGACCTTCAACTGCATGGTCGTTGTCGGCGTCCCCAGGCCTGGATGGGTCAACTACCATGGTTGCGTCCACATCCTCATCGTCCTCCATACTGGGTGGGTCAGCTGCTGTGGCTGATTCCTCATCCCTTTCGGTCTCTACCTCCGATATATTGAGGCTGCTGGCTTTATCGACCATCTCGTCGATGCCCAGGTCTTTCTCGACCTCTCCAGCCTCTAGCGTGTGCTCGTTCTTGTCTTCGGGATGGCGCTTTTGAGTCGTAGGTGCACGCTTCCTACTCCCCACGCCATCTTCCCGAATCTAGGGTAGAGCAAATCATCGGCCTCCTTGTTGATCTGGAGGACCATGTGCTGCCCGTTCTTGTCGGGCTTAGCAACATGCAGTACCTTCCAGTCAGCTGTTGGCACGTCTGGGTTTTGCCACCTTAATAGTTTCAGCGCCTGCTCCTTTGGTACAACCCTTGGGAAGAGTACTTTCGCTTTCGGCACTGACGGAATACAAGTTCTGTCAACTACTTCCAGCTGGGCACCCTCCCATGGGCTTCCCATGTCTGCAACGACGCTGGTGACCCACTTGAGGGTGAGGTCGTCCTTACATTTAAGGATTTTGACTCCAAACAGCCAGCCTGCTCCGTCAAACGTGACAGGTTGCGCTGCTGGGTCGTCCATCCTTTTAAAAATCTCCTCGAACAGCTTCCCCTCCACTAGCTTCCACTGTTCCAGGGTCATTTTGCCGAAAGGGTCGCTTTTGTCGACGAGGGCTACGGTCAGATGCCGTTTCGCCACGTCACTGGCTGACTCCTTTCCCGGCGTTTTTCCCTTTGGAGTAGAGCTTGGTGGAGCCTTGCTCTGCGGTCTTGGGCGTGGCCTTTTGCTCGCTGGGGCCTCCGCCTTCGCTGGCTCAGTTGAGCGCTACCGCTTGACAGCCAAGCTCTCCTCCACTTTGTTGGCGTATAATGCGGAGGTGGCTTGCATCGCCTGTCTCTCCGCAAAGTGTTTGCGACCCTCCTTGATCTTTTGCTCGGCCCACGCCAGCTTGTTGCTCTCCTCTAGGGTGAGCTTACCGCTGCCATCGAGCCTCGCTTTAATCTTGAGGGCCGCCTTATATTGGGCCTTCGCTCGCATGCCTTCCTTCGTCCTTTTGGGCCTTACCTTACAAGAGGTGCTAGAACCCGACAGGACTGGGGAAAGCAGCAGCTTTTCCTCGGCCTCCGTATTTATAGAGCCGCCGTGCGACTCGCAGTCCGAGTCTGTATCGACTGCGGTACCACGCCACACTTTGGCTTTTGACGTTGTGGCAGTAGCTGTACAACTGTCTTGGCCTGCTCCAACCGCGACAGAGGTGTGACCGCTGGCGACACGAAGAGGGGATTTCTCCCCACCGTGCCCGCCGGTGGTAGCAGTCACGCCTTCCACCGACGTTTGGGCTGATATCCCAGCCCGAGTTTGGTCCTTTATGTTGTGCATTTGGAAATGACCATGGTGGTTGCATTTTGTTCTTGGGTACCACCCCATAGCATTTTATGCCTACTGCCAGGCACCTCGTAACCATGGCTCTTGCTCAACTCTGCCCAGCTAAAGCTGGACAGAACTGGCCGTCACCTTAGCTAGACACTGCATTTCCTGGGTGTAAGACGCGCAAGTGACACTAGGTATATAGCTCGCTTTAAGCCGAGGTACATACAGTGTCCATTGCCCAGCCGACACCCTCGGGGAGGGTTCAGTTAGAGGATTTCCTCTACCCTATTAGTTTCTAAACAATTTTTTTTGCAACAAAATAAGATATGCAAATTGCCTAAAATGGAAAATTTTCCTCAAAAGGGTCAATTTTTCTTCTTCTCATATGTGATACTTGATTGTTTTAGTTAACAAACCAAACATGCGAAATTTTTATGTTAAAAATTTCATGATCTTCAGACCTCGAACTGTGTTTGTAAATGCAATTATTATGATACTATGATATCCGGCTCGAAGGACCAATGAAATGTTTGGGGGACTTCTTTCAAATGTTACGACTTTCTTTTCAGCTTAGATGTTGAGGCTCATAAAAATGTATAAATGTAACAAAACCAAAGAATTTGCACAGTAACACTTAGAATATGATTTGTCTATTTACAGAAATGCCCACACCAACAACAGCAATTATTTCGGAAATGGCTTTGCTCAATCGTAGCTATGGTAAGCCCAAAAATGTTTTTTATTCAATTAAATACCTTAAAATTGTTTAGATTTAATAATTTAAGTTTTAATTTTTTGTATGTAAACATTTTGCCATCATCAAGTAGATTTAAACCATTCGCTCAACCTTGGGATAATTGAAATTTTATCAACAAATTTGCCATCTCATGAATTATGAAATGCAAAAATGGCTTTTTAATTTTATGCACTGCAAAGCACAACAACAAACATGCATACATTAACCTCCATGAAAACTAAACAACGAACAGATAATTTATTTGCAACAAAATATTGCAAGTCATGTGTGGAACTAGAAGGAAACTCCTATATGATATAATTGAAACAATAAATTGATTAATTGGAATTAGAGTTGGAACAACTAAAAAATATATAGAATAATATAAAGGATAGTGTTAAAACTTAAATGCAGAATTAAAAGTATTTCTAAATCAAACCATATTAAGTATTAGGAAAAAAGTTAAATTTTTTCATTCAAAAACTAATTTTAAACTTCTCTTTCAACTAAATCGCTTCAAACTAAACTGAAATGAAAGCAATACGAATCCTTTTTTCCACACAATGACTATAATCAAGGCAAATAGCTGTAAAGTGGATGAAATAGTTTACACAAAACAACAGCCTCACCTCACCTCATCACATTCCTTACACCCACCCACCCGCCTTTCTCTCTTTCTTTGTCTCTCTCAACTCCATCAAATCCTTGTAGCATGCAATTTCTGTGTCCAGCTACTTTTTTTTTTTTTTGCTTTTTGCATATTTATTTGGGTTGCCATTTTATTTGTTGTTCTCTCTCGCTTATGTTTTTGTGGCCTCCTCTTCAGTGCGCTATTAAATGCAAATAAATGCAGAGAAAAAAAATATTAAATAAAAATGCCCTGGCATACAATTTCATATGGTTTTTTACTTTTTACCTCAAACATTTCTCCCTTTTTTGAATATTTCTTTCATGTTTTGCCCCACCAACAAAACCTGAACCAAAATATATAAAAACTCCTCCTTGACTGACGCTTGCTGCATAAAATTAAACCAACTTCACATTGAGAAAAAAAAAACAAGATGGCAAGAGACGTCATAGAAATAAATTTGAGTCGGCTAACGCTTTGCCTGATTACGGGGTTGAGGAGTGGCGTGATGGTGCCCAAGGTAAGTACCCATCCCCTTAACACAGTTTCCCAGCTCCTTGGTAGTGGCATTTGATGTCACTATTCCATCATCGCGTTGCGTTTTCTTTTCATCTATTTTGTATTTCAAATTTCAAGTACCCAGTCATGTCAAGCCAAAAAGTAGAAAATTTTTACTAAGGTTTTGGCTCAAACGTTAAATAAAAGGAAAAAAATTAATTAAACTATCTCAAGTTTCATTTCGAATTTTCAAATATGGAAAAGGCTTTTATTGCTTTGGAAAGGGCCTCTTTGTAGGAATTTCTGAAGTGCCCTAAGCCTCTGGCTGCAGTAGACAAACGGAAAAAGCAATAAACAGAGTTTTATGCCTACAAAGAGAAGTTAGGTTAACAAATGCACATAAAAAATGATTAAACTTGAACGAAAATGTGCAGAAATTGAAATGCTAAGGCCAATTGTGGTTGACAAATGCTCAAAGGACAGTTTAACAAAATGTTAAAAAATGCATGGCATAATTTCACATCTGGGCGGCGAGTCATTCGATGTCACTATCGTTCAGCGGTTCCGGAATCTGTTCAACGCCGTCTGCAAATATCAGTACCAGACCCACATTCGGGCGCAAATCCTCCGGCATGTGTTCGTTATCGCCACCCAGCACTAACACAACAGAAGGTTTTCCAATGATCAAGCATCGACTGCGGTATTTTTGCACTAGTTGGCGATTTTCTCGACGCGCGTCCAAAGTCCTTAGGCCCTTGGGCCAGTGTGTCTCATAGCAGCACTTGACCATTAAGAGAATAAAGTATTTCGGACAGCCCAGGGTACGAAGACCATTGCGCACCATTTTTTGCATTGAGATGTCCGGATTGGATATAATGCTGCCCCAATTTCGCACCTTAGCCAAGGGCAGGACAATGCTCCAGTGCATTAGCCTGCTATAATCGAGATGATCGGCCAGCGGATTGGGCAATTTGAGCGCCTGTATATAATACTGTAGCAGCTCCAGCTCACGGCTCTGGGTATGAATGCGCAAGTCCTGACTGGTCTGCATGTTCCTCAACTCGTTCATCTGCTCCTGCTTTTGTTCCAGCATTTTCCGCAGCTGAGTCACACAATTATGTGTACCTAGCTCATCTTTTGGCACTTTAACACCGCAGCCGAGGGTGCACTCCGCCAGCTGTCCATTTACGGAAAAGTCAGATTTGATCGTGAAGTCCATTAGAAGTAACCCAAAATATATGTAATTTTTCGCTCGATTGCTTTAGACGTGTCTGGCCAACTAGAAGCCCTGTAAAAACTTTCAAAGTAACGAGAAGATAAGTGATGTGAAAACAGCTTTTTTCCCGTCAAATCTGGCGTTTTCGCCAAACTGAAATTGGCAGATTGCGGGCGGCGGGAAATATGGATTTTTTAAAAATCCGTTTAGCTTTTTAAGTTTTTTAAATATATATGTTCTTTTTTTGACAAAAATATTAAAAAAGGGCATGTCTTCAGAGTGATGAAGTTCCTATTAGCTTTAGGTTACTAACAGGGACCATACAATCGACGAGGCCTTTTATGAAAGTACGAAAAGTCGATCAGTTGCTTTATAAGATCAACTGAAAATCTTGTGCAGCATCCTCGAATATCTATTCTCCAATTCAACATCCATCTGATGTAATTTAAATTGCTACCCAGAATGACATCAATCACTTACTTCAATAACTCAAAAAATACGATTTTTAAATTAATGATACAGAAATATTCGTCGAATTCGGGGTGCCGCAGAAACCTCTTCCAACCGTTTTCCAATTCTTAGGTGCCACAGAAATTTCTTTTGGTTGGTTTCAAACCTCTCATGTTTTGTTAGATTTTGAAAAGCTCATTTTCCACTAGCTCCCTCCTTCGATGTATTGATCTCTACATGACAGCTAGCTGATTAAGGGATGGAAACTTATACCTCATGTTTGGCGCCAACAAATTTTTAAATTTTTCATTATATTTATTTATGAAGAATATGACTTAAATTTGAATATTATTTCAAAATGCATCATAAAACATATAACACAATTAAAAAATTTCAGTTAATCATCAAATTAACCCACAACTAAAATAAGGCAAGTTTTTTGGCGAGAGATTCACTCCTGTATTTAGAGATGGAACATCAATTGGAACATCTGGTGCTCTAACTAGATTTTCTAATTAGAAAATGAAGTCTCTGTAGCACCAACGAATTTTTCGAGAGATTTACAAACCAACCGTCGGCAAAATCTCTACAGATTTCTGTGGCGCCCCCGATTGTGTACTATTTTGTATACATAATACAGCTTCATTTTCATGATAATGCAAAATCGCCATATCTGAGATGTCCTCAAGGCAATATTGCACAAACTTAATTCGGCTTTCAATTAAAACATCATATTTTCAAAATTAATTAAAAGGCATTCTTTTATAATATTTTAAAAGATGAGCTCGAAACTAAAAGAGCTATTTTTCTGTGTTAAGCCCATTGAGATCTTTAAACGCGTTTTTCTTAAAATGGATTATTTTCTGTTATGCCAGAATTGAAGTAATTGAGCGATATCATATATATAAATCTTTGACAATATATTTCTTCTAATCGTCATTTCATTGTTTTTTTTTAGCGAATTGAAAGCAATCAGTAGATCTTTCAACAAAACGGACGCGTCTGTGTCAATTATTAAAAAAAAACCTTTAAGTTTGTGGCAAAAGTGACTGACAGAGGTGAAAAACTGTCGATTTGCTATGAATAAAAAAAAAGCTGAAAAGAAGCCGAAATCACTTTTAAAAAGCCAGAATTTCCGCTTTCCGCTGAATGTAATTTTTTTTTCCAAATGGAGGAAAAAAAGCTGATTTGGCAACACTGGGCGTCAATACTAAAATCGAAGCTTCACATTATTATTATCGATGGTATTTGGAAATGGTAAAACATTCTCAAAACCTCAAAAAGTTGTAAAAATTGTAAAGAGAAAAAAATAACGGCCAAAGATATAAATAAATTCGTTGTGATGGCTGGCTTGGATTCGAAAGGATGACACGGACTCAACTCGAGTCAAGTTAAGGTCAATAAAATATTATCATGACTGCCTGAAAATTTTAAAATTCTTCAACTAATTAGGTGGGGGGCCCATGTACTTACGCGCGAATCTAGGAATTAACTAAGGGCACTCAAGAAAATTATTTTCCAATGAAAAATGTTTACCTTATACTTTATTATCTTATGAGATAATTAAAAAATTTCAATTCTCATCTATACTTATAGATCTCGAGGCCTGACTGAGTGACAACTGACAGATTGACATACTGACAGACTGACATATTCTCAACCCACAGCCGAATCTGCTTATCCTAGAGATCTAAGATTTGGCATAGACCTACGTTTAGTTATGCAGGCGCGCACTACGAGAAAAAATTTGGAAAAATTTTCCGCGAAGTGAATGAAAACGCCAAAGAAAATGAGCTATTGGATTCAGGCAACATTCCAGTCGGACTTTGCAGTATTTGTTTACCCAAATAAGTACATTTGTCCATTTAAGTCAATTTTTCAACATGAAAAACCCAATTATAATTGGGACAAGTTAACGTTTCCGAGCGCTAGCCCGTTGAATCTGTCCTCAGACATATTGACACGAAGGTAGGTTTTCAATCTTTTCAGCAGAGAAAAGCTCGTCAGCTGTTGACGAGATGACAGGGATCGTTCGGTAGAAAATTATTGAATTTCCTCGATTTAAAAAGCTGCCTCGAGTGCATTCTGAGCTATTTTCAACTCTGAGTTATTAAAAAATTTTCGAAAATATCTTAAAGCGTCATATTCTCGGTGCTAACAAACGCTCATAAATAGATATGCCAACCAATCAAACCTTTCAAAATTGTACCGTACATTTAATTTTATACTTGAATATTTAATTTCAAATACAGCTTCCAAATTCCATTCCAATATGCAACCACATCAAAGTCACCTCCAAACCGACTGGGCATGAAACAAACCAAAATACAACAGAAACTAAAATCCAAACTAAATACATCTAACAGAATATATTTGTATATGTACCATTTTCTATTGGAATGCATGCCAACTAGTTGAACCGAAGCGTTTGTCATGTTTGTGGCCACAGTGCAGTATTTGCTTTTGATTCCCTTTTTCCCAAATAAATTTGGTTGCAATAAAAATGTCAGTGATTGACACTGACACTCGAATGTTGTGATGATTATCTGGCCGATGCTTCAGTTTTATTGACTGTCTAATTTGGTGGGTAAACGCAAATTAGTTGGCCAAACAATCGGCTGCAATAAGCCTTATAGAATTACAAGACCAAAAGTGTCCAAACTAAATATGTGTTTTTATCTCTTTGCTGGGCTGGCATAAATGTTTATTGCATTTAAAATGCAATTATTTAAGGCACGCGTCCGTAAAATGCCGTTCAACCGACCGACTGCACTAATGAACTGAAGCCAAAATGTTCCTGCTGAACGGTTAGGGGGAGAGAGGGGAATGGGGGGAACTGGGATCAGGCTCTAGAGTCAGCCGTGCATTACAAGTTCCCGAAATGAAGAGAAAATGAACAGGCAAAAAAAATACAGTTAAAATGTTCGTTCATTGTGGGGGAGTTGCCGGTGAAAAGGGGACGGTTCCCAGTATAGTGGGCCGTTGACTTTATTGATTCAACATTTGGAGTTCAAAGGCGGCAGGTTTGGTGTCTGGTTTAAGTGAAGATGCAAAAGCTAAGAGAGTAAAACTTTAGCTGAAGAGCAGAAAAGTCTTGCTCATATATAAAAAAAACTTGAGTAATCTTTTAAATGAAGAAAATACATTTTTAATAAACGTTCAAAATTACAAACGGTTGAAGTCAACTCCTTTCAGTCAATTATTCTTTGAATTGGCAGTGAATTATAATTCTTTAAGCTCTCTCTCTCTCACTTAGCACAAATATTTACTTTTTGAAATCCCTCAATAAATTTCAAATATTTGCCACCACACATATTGATTTAGCTTCCTTGCAGCTTATAAACACACACACACACACACACACTCATACATATTTGCCGTATTCAAAACAACAAAATGTTTTATTTAAAAACCCACAAATACGCAGATTGCAAATGCTTTTTTGATTGATTGTCGACTGGCAGTTTTGACGTTGATTTCTCAACGGTCGCGGCTTATAAATAAAATATCAAATAAAGTATGAAACGAGAGCGGAAAGCTAAAAAGGCCATCGCATCCCACCCTATCCCCGATTTACAAAAACAAACGCAAACAAAAGAGCCGAAAGGGAAATATTTATTGCTTGACATCAAATGAAATATGCCATCAAAAATTGTCTGAATGTCGTCGGTCTGACACCTTTTTGAATGTGCTCTCAATCAAGCGGAAATGCGGGCCTGTTTCAGCTTTTTTTTGTTTGCTTGCTGCTTTTGTGATGCGTAACGGCATAACCGTTGACATCAATCAAATAAGAATGAAGTTTTGTGGCGGTCTTTAAAAATAAAGACTGAGCAAACATATGAATTTGTTATTTTAAGTTTTGGCATTTTGTCAAATTAATTGAAAATAATTCGTTGTGATTTTTGTCTGCTCCTGCCAGGAGAGCCTTTGCTTTGCAGCATCTATCACTTAATATTTATGACTTTGACTGTAGTAAAAATAACAACAAAGATTCAGCACCATCCAAATGCCCGGACCATACTGCCTTCCCTTCCCACCACAACAGCCACAAAAACAATCAATCCAACCACCAACATCCACAACAAGTCCAACGCAATGCGCGCTTAAAACCCACTTTGTTGTTATTTATGACGTTAGCTGATGAAAAGCCAAATGCCAAAAGATTAAAAGCAGATAAAATATATTTAATAGCCTCCCTTATACCCATATACACAAACAACTACCCTATACAGTGGGATGGAAGGTGTTAATTCTTGAAAATATATTTAGACGAATTGATGCCAAGGCGGGTCACTTGACCAATCGCAGAACGTTTACTTCAAATTATTTATGATGTGGAAAATGTTTAATGTTGGAATTTAAGCGAAAGCAAAAAAGAACTAAAACTAAATGTTATTGTGGTTACTCTTTGTTTGGTTTCTTGCAGTTTATTGCATTGATCGGCGAAAGGGCGAAAAAATGTACTCTGATATTAGAGACACCGTTTAAAAGTGTTTAATTAAGAAAACCAAACAATTCAACGCTTATGTTCTATTTCAACGTTTAACTTTTACAATGTCTCTGTACGATTTGACACCACACGGATTGTCGACACCGTTTTTTCCATTTTATTAACAGTATCTCTTGTGTGAACATCATTTGATGTCTTAACACTAAAATATAGATATACATATAGATACATATGTACATTAGAGCGGTCCCCATGTATATGAAATTTTTAAGGTCATGCTCTCACCCTCCTATCTGATACTTTTTCATATATAATTTGCGTAAATAAAAAAAAAAGATAAAAAAGTCGAGTTTTAACCGTCGCGACTGGCGTCTAAAGTTTTTGTATATAACTCATACGCAGTGTTGCCTATTATCATATATTTTTTTCATTTATAAGTAGTCGGCGATGATTTTATTTATAAACTATTCAAATTTGAAAAATATTTTATTTCCACAAATGTAGATCCCTTTTTGAATTTCGAACAATGACAGCAATTGAAATGAACTAATAATTTTGTTTGTAAAAATTTGTATTTGGTGAACGTGTCGTATGATTAATATTTTTTAAAACTTTGAGACCCTGTCGCGCCCATTTAAAATTAAAATAAAATTTTTTGATTTTCACAATTATTAATTATACAACAAATATTAGCTTTAGGAATGCTGAGACCTTCTTTGTTCCATTTTGCCGGTTTGGGGACCGGCCTAATGTACATAAATACAAATTCACATCGATGCGATAATTTTTAGAAAACTGTCAATAGTTTTCTGGGCTATAAAAGTGGCTTTGCTTACTCATTGGGAGACCAAGGTGCCGAATAAAACACAAACCATGTCTTTTCAATATTTTCGAAACTTTAAATTAGTACGGCCTGATTTTTGGATAATATCAATTCCGCGTTGATCACAAAATGATCATAACATTATTTCTAGCTCAATTTGTTTGTACATAAGGGAGAATTTTACCTTTTAATGTCCGCATCTTTCAAGAATTTGCAAAATCAGAAGCAAAGAAATATTCGATAACTCCTCGGTAAAATAAATTATCAGATTCAATTGTGAACAATTGTGATTTGGCGACATTTCTAATTGTAGATGTTTTGTTTCCGGCTTGGGGTCAGGTTTTGTTTTGTTTTTTTCTTTCAACCTGACCTCAAGCCGGAAACAATACACATCTATTATCAGGTCAATAAATATCGGAATTATGGCGTTTCAAAGTCCGAACACGGCTTTGTAAAGCGTCGATCCACTACAACAAACTTATTAGAGCTTACATCATCAGTGATCAAGGGATTCTTATGTAATATGCAAACCGAAGTAATTTATACTGATTTAAGTAAGGCTTTTGTTTTTGTCAATCACTGCTTGCTGCTTCACGAACTGAGTTTAATTGGTTTTCCAACTAACCTTCTTATTTGGATCTCTGATTACCTTAGTTCTGGAACACAATAAGTTTTTTTCTGTAATTCATATTCCTAACCAATCCAGGTTACCTCTGGTGTACCCCAAGGTAGTCACTTGGGTCCATTGCTTTTTACACTCTTCATAAATGATCTTCTCTCGGTTTTGACTCACTCTCGTGTGCTTATGTACGTCGATGATGTGAAACTATGTTTAACATATAATGATTTGGTTTCCCGCTTTAATTTGCAAGCTATTAGATCTTGATAATCTATTAAACCTTAACAGTTCCAAGTGTAAGGTTATGACATTTTACAAAAGCTCGCCACAATTGTTTTCTTATATGATTAATAATGTCCTACTAATATGTTTGAATGATACAATCAATGAGGTAAATGATCTTGGGGTTATTATTGATCACCGACTTAAATTTGACTCTTATATAACGGCTACTATTTGTAAGGCCAGGAGTATTCTTAAGCGCTGGTCGAAGGATTTTGATGATCCATATACGACTAAGATATTCGACCCATCAAAATATAATTGAATCTGTGCAAGAGCAATTTTTATTGTTTGCCCTTCATGGTTTAAACTGCAATCCTGAGGTCCGTTTACCATCATACTCTATTAGGCTACTTTTGAGAAACGTTCCCTCCCCCATTAACCGTAGAGTTATGGTTGGAGTAATTTTTATACATAGATTGATTAATGGTGAAATCGATTCATCTGAGTAGGTTGGCCAAATTTACCTATTAGACCGACTCGCAAATATCCTAGTTCACACCAGAATTGTGGGTCTAAGGAGTAACTAACTAAACCAATTTGAAAATCGGTAGCTCTTTAAATTTTTGCAACCTTTTTGGATAAAGTAGCTTAAAGTTTCGACAACTGATTTCGATAAAACAAAAATGGGTTTTGATGAGTTTCAAACATGGATTTGATGCATTTGAGTTTTAGCTTTCACCAAAAATGATCAACATCGGTTAAATAGTTCTCAAGAATTTTGGGTCACAGTGCGCCAAGACATGGTATAAAAAATCTCCAAGTAAATTTTTTTTTAAATCCACTTTTTTGAAAAATGCAAACATTTTAAAGCTTTTTTTTCAGTTTTTATTAAAAAAAAAAAGAAAACCATGGAATAAAACAAATGGGTCGATTAAAATATTTTTCACTTAAGAAGGTCGGAAATAATCGGTTTTTGTTTATTTGTATAAAACATGTTTTCATATCAGCTTGATAGTTGTACAGGATGTTTCTAAGACCCTAATAAATCCTTAAGGAGGATAAAAAAATGATTTCAAAATACAGATATCAGGCTTGTGCCCTTTTCCAAATTCAATTGATTGAAAAGTTTGGTAAGTTTCATGCGTGGATTAAATTTGAAGTTAAAAGCTGAATAACCCATTTGGGTTTTGGAAGTGAGAATACATAATCCTGATTCCGATTTTATTGAAATTGAAAATGGTATTAGGTGTTATGGTATTAGGTTAATGGTTTAGTGTCAGTGACAGCTCCTAGAAAATCCATGTATATAGGAAACACGCTTATGTTCTATTTAAACGGTTTCTATTTACAATTATACTAATGTATATATTTTATATGAACGCAATTATATATTAAAAACTTTTTTTAAGTCTTTTATCTTTTATTTTAAGAAGATAACTTATTTAACATAAATATTGTTGGAAATCGGGACGTTCTATAACAATATGAAAGAAAATTTCGGATTCAGCTCTCATTTTTTTAAATTTTTTGCAGACTTGTGTTATTATCTAAGGCAAATTTGATTGTAATTCATTAAGTCTTTTGCTTTAATATACATCTTTTTTTAAATGGTTAGACATCACAATCACAACCAGTTCAGTCTTCGTGCCAAATATTTGGCCCTTAGTTTTCCATTCTTATCTCTTCTTAACAACTTTAAGTTGAGAAGTCTTTTAAAGTTTTTCTTTTCTCATTATTTTGACGTTAACAACCACTGTGACCATGATATACTTACTTACTATATTGACATGCGGTCAACAAAGTGCGTTCAATGACGTGCATAAAAAACCTACAAAAATAACAACATCTGCTGCTCCTATTGCTTCTTCTTCTGCAACTCCAACCAAGGCACTCAATCAGCCAGAGACAGCTTTGGGGAGGGGGAGAACATTGACTGGCTTGCTGGTCCCCAACGACAGACTCACAGAACACAGAACGTTGAAATATTGTCAAGTAATCGCTGTCCAAATGCTCCAGCCATGCTTTGACGATATAAAGACACACAATGACATTGTAGAAAAAAATTATAGTCGATAGGGTAGACAAGTAAAGGATGTCAACGAACAATAAGCTGGGTGAGCGCTATAAATATAACTGTGAAGGATGATTGACCAACAAGATGGGCATGTGTTTATAGGACTGTTGTTATAGCGATTGTGTTGGGTTGTTGCACCTGTAAAGGGCGGCACTTAAGCTAAGAAGAGTAGAAAGGTAGCTGTTAAACCAAATTAATCTAATTAACTTTATTTCTACATATTAACAATGACAATGGCTAAACAGTCAACAGTTTAATGCTTAATCCATACGGTACAGTTTTTAAGAACGTTTTTGAAAAAGATGAAATGTTGTCTTTAAGATCATACGAAAAACGGGCCACTCGACCCAAAGATGGGCAAGGCTTTAATTAAGATTTTAATACCTCCATTTTTGTTAATCCCAGTTGGTGATTGATTCAGTAAAAGAATAAGACTTACAGCTAACCTTTCGCTTCTCATTAATCTACCAAAGAATATGTCAATAAACCGAAACAGAAACCACAATAGCAGAATCGATAAATTAACAAGCAAAACACATACACTTACTCACTCACGCACACACACAAAAAGAACTATTAAATGCACAGCATACTTTCAGGCAGCAACTGAGCAATTTTCTTTTATGCCCGCCCCTCTTTTCCCCTCCCACACATAACGTTGTATCCGATGCCATTTTGGTTTTTACCGAACTCACAAAATAAATGAAAATATAAACCCGACTAACCAAAAACTGATTACTACAAGAACCATACTTATGCTTTCCCGCTCTCTCTCTCTCTGTCTCTCTTTTGCAGGCAACTCGGCTGGCAACAATGGCGATAACAATCAAACGCCCGTGCGTAATCCGCCCGGAGCATTTCACAATTCTGCAGGCTCACTGGCGCAGCATAATCTACTTGGTAAAATAATGCGCGGCATTAAAACGCAATCATTTGGGATTTTCAAACGTTTATCGAGTTATTTGCCAGCGGCACTGCCAGGCCCATCAAGTCGGTGGCGTATGAGTAATTTGAACAAGCGCCGGCATACACGAGAGACGGTTGTCAACACCAGTCACCACGCACTGTGGGCGTGGCAACAATTGCCCATATTTCACATGGCTGCTGCCTCAACGCATCGGCCAAGGCTCATTTGCATAGTAATATTAGTGTTGCTCCCGCTGCTGCATTTTATCGGTCGCCTCATCGCATTTTCTATTAGCACAACGGCGGCGCCAGTGGATGTGGGGGCGTCAACGGCGGCGCCCAGGCAGCATTTAATGTTAACATTTTGGGCCGCCTTGGCAATTTATACCACAACAACAACAACAGCGTGCCCAGCCTGCCGAATCCAGCCAAACACATTCGCATTGCTCTGCCTTCAAAAGTTTTCAAGATGAAATCAAATAATTGCAAAAAACTCATTTAGGGCACAACAACAGCAGAAGCAGCAGCAGCAGAAGCATGATGAGAAATAAAATCAAATCGAGGCAAGCGATAAAATACTAGAAGAAAGCTGGAAAAGTACCGTAAGAAAGTGGACGACATACATAGAGTTTTAGGCATAGATATGTTCAGGTTACAGTATAAAATGAAAAGCATTTGTGAAGTAAGAACGGCTGATGGGCATTGATTTGGTTTCAATTATTGTGTTACTGTGTTAAAAAAACATAATTGATTGAAAGTTTTGGGCGACTTAAGCGTGTTTATTCCAAAACTTACTCATCAGACTTCAACTGGACGGTAAACGCGTTTGATAATTTTCCTTCTCTAAATATGAATTTTCTTTTCTACCAATTGGAACACTGGATCCAATACCAACTATTTTGCCATGAATCTATTTATTTTTCTTTTTCATTATTTTATTAATATTACACCTGGCAACACGATCCAGTGAATTAAAAGGTTGGTAGCTTTTTTAGAAGATTTTCGTGTGCTAAACATGAATCTGCTTTAAAAAATGATCCAATGCGTCTGGATACTTAGAAAGTTAAGCTTGAAGTTGCTTAAAATGCCAAAAAGGACCCTTTTTATTTACTTATTTTTAAGGAACCTTAAATGAAAGCAGAGTATAGTTCCATTTCGTAACTTTAAAAAAATGTGTCCCGAACAGTTTTCCAATTTTTTTTTTATGTAAAATATCCATTTTGAATTCTTGCTTTCAAAACAACATGTTTCCATAATGCCCAGGGCTTTGCAATGAGCATTCATCACATAAGTTTATTCAATTGGAATAATAATACGTATTTAAGGGCAGAGCAAATTTATTAATCTCAAAAAATCCATGAATTTTTTCGGATAGTTTATTTTAAAGCTTAAAAATAGACCATTACGATGATATTAAAAAAAAGTCATAACTAAAGCGTAGGTTTTCCACAAATTGATTTTTTAAAATGGTCAAAATTAAGCAACAATATTTCTAAAAACAGACTCTTGGTCAGCACACGAAAATCACCTAGAAACACCACCAACAGTTAAATAAAGCAAAAAAAAATTAATATTTTAGTTTGGTTGCCTTATTGTGTTATATACCCTGTTTATACACAAAATCAACATCATGATAAATGCCCTTCAAAGTATGCTATGAAAATTAAAAGTAGAAAAAAGTTATGTTTTTGTTATTTGGCTTAATGCTAATTAATCTTGAGTTCCTTTTACTGCTTCTCCAATCTAAGTGAATGTACAGCTTGGAATATTTATGACTCTGCCATATCTGACTATATTTTATTCAATTTAAATATATAAATATTTAAGAAATAAGGTAAGCATACTTTGAAGGGCATTTATCATGATATTTTGTTTGTGTATAAACAGGTTAATAGAAGTTGGCATTTCCCTCGAAGGAATTTGGTATTTTTACTTAAATCAAACCAGTCAGCTGTTTTTTGTCTACGTGACACTGTGAATGTCAAAAACTTGTCGATATGTCAATGGAAACGGCCAAGTTTTAAGAAATGAAATATGATGCCAGTGGAAAGGAGCAATTAAGCAAAGTTGACCAGGATAACAATTTGACAAATTTTTATTAAATTTTTTTTTTAAAACTTGGATATGTGCCCATGATCACAGATTTAAGCGCATTATACAACAAAGAACTGCCCTGGTGCTCTCTTTGATGACAGTCCACGCTTTACACAAAAGGCCTCTTACAACTTCCGATGAAATACTATATCCATATTTTTCAGTCTTTCTATCGATTGCTCCCCAAATGATGAATTTTAATTATTTTAAGAGGAATCGCAGATTGTCGATTTTCAAATGCGTTATCGGGAGAAAATTAAATATTTTTCCCATCAATAATGGAGCGCAATTTTCAAAGCTAGCTACAAAACACCGTTAGACTTTTACCAAATTTAAATTGGGTAATAATTGTAAATTTAATTATTGCCTAAGTGTCATATCTGCTTAAAACAATGCTCTAGGCTAAGTAATATGGTTACATGCATACAGCTAACAATCTGGTCACATCGTCACAAAACAACTGTTACTTTTAGTATTTTTGTTTTGGCAATTCCTTTGTTAATAAGCAGAGCTCGAGAAATATGGTCAACCAAATTTTTTTATGCTGTCTGCTTACCGAAATCACAGGAAAAATTGAACGCTCACTCTCTCAACAGAACACTAGATTCTGATTTTCTAGTGTTTTCATGGAGCAAAAAATATTAGAGAGGAACGTTGATCAGTCGACACCGCTTCTGTCAGAAAATTGTCTGCTGTTCGCTTTCATTTACGCTCTTTTGATACTTTTTGGTCAGCTGTTCGCTCTCTCTGGACACATTTGGGTTATGGTCGTCTCGCTCTAACCACAGTGATTTCCTACTGGCACTTTGAAGTATCTTTTTGGGCACTATCGCTTAGCACCAGCAAAATTGAGAGGCAGCGCAAATTCTAATTGATCCATGGTGTTTTCTGTCTCATAGTAATCGATGAGAGAAACACACGAAGCTGTCTGACTGTAACAGTTTGACGGGGATAATTTCGGTCGAGTGTCAGCAGCTGAGCATAGGAAACTGAACAAATCGAGCAAAGTGTTTGGGCAAAGTGTCTTTTTGTTGTTGTGTTACAAACTCACCTTAGCGTACTAGGATTAAAATATGTTTAAAAAAATACAATATTCGATGTATAATAAATTATTATTATTAATAATTTAAATACATATTTTTAATCATGAAGTAGTTGGAACATCCCAAGCGTTTTCACAGCTTTTAAGAACGGTTTTACATGGAGTTTTTTGTTTGTGAGCGATTTTTGACGTGCTCCATACTGTGCTTTAACCATTTAATAGATGATGAGAAATCACTTCATTCCTTATATTTTCTAACACTGTCTAATCGTTCCAAAACATTCTGACTCTTAGTCTAACTAACATCTTTAGTTAGTAAACTATTTAAACTATTTGCAATCTGTCATTATCCAAAGGCTGTTTAAAATATTCACAAATGAATTCAAAATTAAGAGAATTGATTGTTTTGCCAACAAGTAATCCCTACAAATATGCCTAAAATGGAACAAATGTTTATGTACATGAGAATTTATTAAATATCTATAAAAAAAACACATAAAAATAATAGAGAACAGAGAAAGAGGACAGCTGCATTGATGCGGTCATCGTGTAAAAACCATACAAATGCCCAATTAAATGGAAATAAATTAATTATTGTCAACACAAAACTGTTAATCAAATTTGCATTTAGATGAAAGTATTCATGCATACACATACACATACATACTTAGCGAATTTACATAGTAAATTTAGCAGAAAAAAAGTTACAACCAAAGCTAAAATAAATGTTCAATTTAGTCGAATATTAGTTAGTAATACAGTTTAGCCTAAGGCGAGAAGAGAAAAAATGGTAATTGTTTGCTATAAAATTAAATCGTTTATTTCATGTGTTTACATTTAATTGGCTTTATATTGTATTTAATTATCTAATTAAATTTCCGAAACTTTTGGCATTGATTTTGTATTTTTTTTTTGGTCTGCCACACTTTTTCATGTGTATATACATAACTAACTAATTAATGACTCTGTAAATATGAGAGCAAACTTTTTGTATAAACTCCATTTAATTTACTGCCTAAGCCTAAGACCAGAATTTGAATAACTCAAAGCTCTGCTTTCAAAGTGTGTAAATAAATCCCAGCATTAAAAGTATGAAAGTTAAATTGAATGTTAAAGTGTTGAATAAATTAAATATATATATAGAGAAAATATTTATGAACATAAACCGAGCAGCATTAGCATTCCCAAAACAATGTAAGAATTGCTGTTAAAAAATTAATTAAATATAAAATATTTAAGCATTGATTAAGAAGCATACAGAAGCTCAGCAAAATTATATACACAAGTATATATTAATTAATTAACACATACAGTTAGTTATTATACCATATATCGTATAAACGTACTATATAGAGAGCTCTATCTATGTGACTAAGTTGTGGCATATCTATGTGACATATTTGTATGAAAATGTATGCAAAAGTTTACAGCAAAAATAAAATGTGTGAAACGAAATGCGTTAAATGCGTGAGTTTTATTGGACTGGGTAATGTTCTCTAAACTATTCTTGTACTCTGATACAAAAGCTGAATAATGAAATAAATTTTTTAATTTGTTTGATCTTATAAATCCTGGTACAATTCCTATTTTTCTATGAGCAAAGGTATCTTTTGTAGCATGTGTTGAAATCATTTGCCGTTTTCTGTTGTTCATATTGTGCCTTTGTTACCTAATGTGGGATGTGTTTACTAACCAAACAGTGACTCTCTTTGTGCTTTATCCTCTCCTGCGTTTACAAAATCGGCAAACCTGCAAAAAGAAAAAACTACAAAACGAAAACGAACAATAATGAAAGAACACAATACAAGAAAACAAGAGTTGCCAGCCTCAGCCTGTGCTGACTTAATATAAAACCAGGCCAAACAGATTTCCCCTTCTTACCCTTTTGTAGTAGTTAAAATATGTTGCACTTTTTACAGTCTCCCAGTTTCGGTTCTGTTAAAATTGTTGCGGCCTCCCATTGAAATGTTCTCGTGTGGAAGTGAGCATATTTTCCAAGCAATTAGTGGTCGAAAGGCGTATGCCAAAATGGACAATGTCGACGCCATTGCCCTGGGTTAAGTGAGATGCTGCTTGTGTGGGTCTGTCTGAATGTATATGTATATGTGCACCCACATATGAAATGTGTGGCCAATTGTGGCCAACAGCGCGTATGAGCAATATTGGGCTTCTGTATGATAAAATAATTGATCAAATTTATATGAAAATGAATTCTGCTCACAATTGGCTGAATGACATTTCGGAGATGGAAAACACAAAAAAAACTGTTTTATGTAATTAAGTACGTTAATTAATAGATGAACGAACCATATTCATTATTGCTATCCTATATAATTTGTGCAACAGACTGGTCTCCTTTAAACAATGCGATTGATATTTGCATTCGTAATAGCTTTGCTCCACCCGCGGCACTTTAAACATTCTTGGTACTGTTATAGACTTTCTTATTTGAAAAATGTTAGGTCCAGATGTGTTATTTGAGTAAATAGCGGTTTTGCACAAAAATTTAATTTTGTTAACATTATAAACAATTTCAAAAATTGGCAAACACAAAAATATGAAAAAAAAAGGATTTTTTTTAAAAACTGTCTATCTGAGGTTTCGCTTATCGGACAGTTGTGGTGTGAAGATTGCAGAATCGTATTTTAGTGTATCTACTCATATTAATTTTAATTTTTAATTTAATAATATTAAGTAATTGCTGCTAAATTTTATTTACAATTTTTTCTCAGTGTTAACCACCATGTTAAAGCTTCTAAGAATAAACAATTTATTGCCCTAATCAAAACTTAAATTATGGTGTTTTCAAAAAATAAGAGACTTTTATAGTTTAAAAGATATTAACTTTTGAAGTTATAAACAAATAAAAATATGCCCTTAAAGAAAGCTTGCAGCGTAATCGGCTACCAGTTCAACGATCTGTCTCAATTGAGCAGAGGCCCTTGGGTAAGCAAAAAGCACAAAAGAAAGAGGCTCATCAGGAACGACTAGAGCCATTCAGTACGACGATATATTTCTGAGAAGCAGAGGACCAGAGCTCTGGTGCCCAAATCAGCAGCAATAATTGTAAACTTAAGTCTGGTTGACAGCTTTGCCGTTCGACAAATTTGAGCATGGAATTTTTTCCTTTTTACGTTCCTTATTTCCCCCTTTGTTGAAAATTATTAAAAATTTATTAAAGCATTATTTGTATTTATAGTTTATATTATTTTTATGAGAAATGAATTATTTTTCTTATTTTTTATACCCTTGGAGACGGTATATTGAAATTGTCCGGATGTTTGTAACGCAGATAAGGAAGCATCTCCGACCACATAAAGTATATATATTTGATCAGCATGACGATCTGGGTTGATATAGCCATGTCCGTCCGACCGTTTTTGGTGCTGTCGGTCCCAACGCTCGTATTTATAAGTTTTTAATGATTTCACATAATTTCACCAAGATTTGTCGAAACCGGACAACTATATAGTATAACTCCTATACGAAAGATAGGTCTGAAAAAATCTTTCATATCTCAAGCTCCAAGGGTATATAAACTTCGGTAGAACCTAAGTTAGCTTGCCTCTATTTTTTTTTATAAAATAAATTATTATACCCTTGCAAAGGGTATTATAATTTTGCTCAGAAGTTTATTATTATTTGTTGTTGGGGAAGTGGTGCACCGCGACCAATTATGGTCTATTGTGCCCCCCTACTGAATTTACAATTCCCCTAGCAGCCCTAATTCCTGTACAAAAGCAAGGATTTTGGTGGGTTCTAAGTTACTGATATTGCTTGGGTGTAGAATGTGTTTTCCAAATCTGCTGAGTCTGCGCCTTGCTAGGGCATCGCAGTGTGCTAGTATATGCTCAGAGGACTCCTCCTTCTCTTCACAGTATCTGTTTGTGTCAGCTGGGTGTTTGTTATTCCCAACTTGTACATGTGGCTCCGCAGTCTGCAGTGACCCGTGTAGAGCCCTGTCAGAATCCTGAGGGCATTCTTTCCTTGTTGGATTAACTTTTGGAACCTTTTGAGGTCGTGGTTCACTATTAATGCTTTAGCTTGTCTCATTCCCTTGGTGTTTACCCAGGAGGCTGTTCTAAGCGTATTCTCTTCCTTTCTTAAAAGTCCTTTAATTGTGTGTTGGCCTATGCCGCAGTAGGGTTCTGGCCCTACCATTGCGGTGGCTGCGCCCTTGCGTGCCAGTTCGTCGGCCAATTCGTTTCCGGGGATGTTGTTGTGTCCCGGTATCCATCGTAGGGTCAGGTTGTTCCTGCTGCCTAGTTGGTCCAATTTGTTCTTTGTCTCTAAGACTAGCTTAGAGGTGAACTTATTGCTACTGAGTGCTTTAAGCGCTGCTTGGCTATCGGAGAGGATAGCTATTTCTCTATTATGGTAGTTCTTCCCCATATTACGGTCTGCACAACGGGAGATGGCACATACTTCAGCTTGAAATATGCTTGTGAATTCTCCCATTGGTTCAGATATTTTCGTTCCTGGTCCTGCTACCCCAAGTCCGGTTCCTTGGGGCGTTAGGGACCCGTCTGTGTACCACATAATTGTGTGTGGTTTCATTTTATGTGTCTCTTCAAGTGAGATCCATTCTCTCTTATTACTTTGGTGTCCAGTGAAATTCCTGTCAAAGTGATACTCGGCCACCATTTCGTCTCTGGGTTGGAGGATTAAAGGGATTTCCTTTTCCAGTTTTTCAGAGTCTCTAAGGCTTACTATGTGGTTTCTACCCACTCCTTCTGTTGTTAATCTAAGCAGTGTTGCTTTTTTCTTCAGGCCGATGGTATGGTGGAGTGGTGTTAGCTCCATCAAAACCTCGATTGCCGCTTTCGGACAGGTACGCATGGCTCCAGTCATGCATATACATGCCAGCCTTTGCAGTTTTTGCAACAGCGTCCTTACTGTGAGGAGGTTTGTTCTATCTCCCCACACGACAGCTCCATAAGTGAGCATTGGTCTCACAACCATGAGGTATAGCCATCGGAGTATGTGTGGTGCCATGCCCCACGATTTTCCGGCTATGCTCCTGCATGTGAAGCTCAGAAGTTTGCAACGCATAGATATATTCATTTCCGACCCTATAAACTATATATATTTTTGATCAGGGCGACGAGCTGAGTCGATTGAGCTTTTTCCATCCGTCTATCTGTGCGTCAGTCTGTTTCTACGCAAACTAGTCTCTCAGTTTTAAAGCCTTTTCGTTTTATTTTATTTATGAGCTGGAATTTTGGCGTGTGCCAAAGGCATGGAAGCCATGAAAAATTTGAGCCAAGAATGGGTTAGACCTGATGGACGAGGACTAAAATTAGGCGATCAACCACGATGGCCAAGGTTAATCCAAAGGCCAGGCATACGCATGAGAAAGGGTGGGTTCAGGCCAGACCACCGATCATGCTGATGATCAAGTTGGCGAGAATGTGTGTAAATATGGACATTTTTACAACTATCGACTTAAGGCATTAACGAGTATTAATGTTTTGGTTTGTGTTTGGGAGACCCCGCGTACGTCGTGCCCAGCCGGGCTGCCAGCGTGCCGACCAGGAGCACAGTTTTTCAAATTAAAAACAAGTAAGACCATTGCAGTCGAGTTAGCTCGACTTCAAAATACCCTGTACAATTGACAAACACACACATACACAAACAAACACACACGCACACATACACACAAACGCGCCCTCACACACGCGGGCGCAAGCAGCAAACGTAATGCGTAATTAGCAGAGCGTGGGGGGAAGGGGGGGTGCAAAAATTGTTTCGTTACTAACTTCTGTTTTTGCTCAGATTTCAATGTGCTTTTCAGAATAGATAGATTATAGGCCTAAGATAATATATATTAAGCGACGATGTTGTAACTTTAAAATTGTGGCTCTGACAGTTTTTTGCGGTTTAAGGGGGGAGGGGGGGGAATTTTGCAAATCTGAAACAAACTTGATCTGCGTACGGCCTATACCTATGTACATGCAAAAATTTGTATCTCTATCTCTTATAGTCTCTGAGATCTACGCGTTCATACAGACAGACGGACGGACAGACGGACAGACGGACAGACGGACGGACGGACAGACGGACAGACGGACAGACGGACATGGCTAAATCGACTCGGCTGTTGATGCTGATCAAGAATATATATACTTTATAGGGTCGGAAATGTTTCCTTCTCCCTGTTACATACATTTGCACAACTTCATGATCCCCTTTTACCCATTTTCAATGGGTACAGGGTATAACAAACTGATTCTGCCACTAACACTTCTACATAGCAAAATCTAGCTTACACTTTTTACCTCTGAATGCTACAGTAGTCTCTCCACACTGAACACTTGCTGGCTTGATTTTACGCCTCGCATCGTTATTCTACTAAAAATGGAATTTCGTACAGAAAATTACTTAACGGTTTAACGTTTTAGTACAAATTTACAGTTTTTACATATTATATTTAAATTAAATTAAATTAAAGTTTTATTTTTTAATGAGGTATGACGGTCAACACATCCCACATTAGCAACCACAGTGAAAACCCTGACAAATTGTCTAGAGCTGCTAACCACAGAGCGATATTGGGCTATTGATGAAAATGAAAATTACTAAAATCAAGTTGCAAAAACACCAAATATTGTTTCTTTTCGGTACATTCAGTTACACTATGCAGCAGTACTTCCTGCTTTTATAAATAAAACTGCTGAAAAATTGGTTCTATTCATGAAAAGCATTATGCGGAACAAAATTTTTTACCCATCTGGCTAGAGGGCTTTACTCGGAACATAAGGACAAATTTATCTCGACTCTTATAATCTGACAATTTTACCTAACGCCAGCAGAAGCTTACAATTTAAAATTGACCGTACGAAAGTTTAAGAAACAAACTTCAAAAACTATCTATATAATGCGTCGCTTAAACTATATTATCCAATTCATATTATTAGCCATTCTTAAAAATTAAAACAACTTGCCGAGCAAGGGCTGCACTTCTCGTCTGGCTTTCCTCTTGTCCTTTTTGTTTTTCACTGCCAATGGCTGCTGCTGCGTATGCAAGTGGAAAATTCAATTTGTAAAAGTGCATTAAAGTAGCACCAGACCATGGAGAAAGCCGCCACGTGTGAGTTTTCTCCGCGCTCTGTGTGTTTGTTTTTAAACAAAAGCGTCAGCTAGGCATATAAAGAGAGAGAGACAGAGAGGAAGAGTCAGCGGGAGATACTCCCACAAATGTTTACATATGTTGAGAAGAAGTGGCAAGTGGCATAAACGTAAACGTAAGCGCAACACCAACATTGTAATTAAATCTGCGTCAACGCAAGCGACGAATGCAACGACTGAAAGAGAGCAGACGGTCCTTGGTGGGGTGCAAAACTGTAATGCGGACAGGAGTTTGTAGTTGTGTTTCGGGATGCCCAGGCATTATGTGAAGCCAAATGTCTAACTGGAAAGTGGCATTGCCACTGTTTGTCACTGTTTGTTGCTTTGTCAAGGTGAACGACAGTTGTTTGGTCAAAGGATAATTAAACTAAAGCTTAGATATTATATATAATATTTCTTTTATAAAAGCACTTAAAATTTGACGCTTCTTAAAATTGCTGTTAAATACTTGAATATGCATATGAGATGAGAAAATCCTAGGGCTGACTGAAAATTGTTATCCATCGCCTTAGCCAGACACTGCAAATCGAAGACGACAGTACCCGAACTTAAAAAAAAACTAATACTAGATATTTCTACCTCAACACCTGTGAATCCAAGCAGATATCCAAGTTTTGCTTAAGGGGCCCACAACTACAACCTACCATTCCAGCTTCTAATTCCTTAAGCACACTCTAATGTCCTTACCAAAAATTTATATATCTGAATTTCTTTCAAATTCATTGCCAATTACAACTCTGGTGTATGTAAATCAAGTCTTTGTTAAACTTCAACCAACAGAAAATCTTTTCGACAAAGTGACTTTCTGTTTACAACAGAAATCGTTCTCTTTCCCCTATGCACTTGTCTGTGTGTATGTGTGTGTGTGTGTGTGTGTGTGTGTGTGTGTGTGTGTGTGTGCTTCTGTGCCAAATGTAATTTAACTTTCCAGTTGCTCTTATCAAAAACAATTAAAAAGTGTCAGGCACAGGAAAACAGAGGAAACATACAAACACATGAGACAATGTGCAAAAAAAAAAAAGGAGCGCAAGCAAATACAGAACTAACTTTACATTCCAAATGTATGTATATGCTCGTACTTGTAGTTAGTTAATTGTAATTGAAAGCGAAAGCACTCAGAGTCGTGAGTTTTTGTGAGGCTTGTAAATGTTGACAGCTCAAATTGCATTGTTAAAAGGTGTTTCAATGTGTTAGAGAGTTGACATAAAAGGTGTCATTAAGTAGGGCGGGGGAATGTTTGATCAAAGTCCGTGAACCGTGGAGCAAAAATTTTTCATTTCCAAAAACGAGACACAAAGAGAACATGAATGAAGTAATTATATTTACAAAAAAAAAGAGCAAAACCCTAAGTGGGCTTTAGGGAGATAAGCACTAAATTACAGGGAATAATTCCGTTTCCGGAACCAAAATAAACAATTTCTAAGTTTTTCATTTCTTAAGTCTAAAATCTTGGAAATTTAGAGATTAGTCAGCTATCTCCAAAGCAGACTAACTTCGAAATATATCAATCTGAGAACAAAATTCTTTTTTTTTTGTCTCATTTTCCATTTCAGATTAGACAAAAATTCAGTTTGACCTATTCCTCATATAAAAAGACACATTTTCATATTTATTCAGAGTTTAAAACTGTTCAAAATTGCTATGCATTTGAAATATTGTGCCAAACTTTACTTTTATATCATTTGAGTATAGCCCTACAACAACTAACACTTTTTCTGTTATATTATCTGTTATATTATTACGTTTGGAGATCAGCGTTTTAAAAATAACGTACATACTGAAGAACAGACAAAACCGGCTCCGCTTAACATGTTGATTAGGGAAATAAGTAAGACTTAAGTCGAATCTGGATTATGAAATGATCCATCTTTTCTCTTCATCTGTTTTATTTCTTTAACCCGAATGGTACATATGGCATCAGCCAATCCTCCTCTCTTCAAACGAGTTCTGTTTTTAGCCCTCGCTTAGAGTTCTCCCCAGCTTTTCCCCATGCTTTCCGCTTCACAAAGCAACGTTACACTCGACTTTCGTACTACTAAGACCAACTCCGTTAAGCTGGTTTCGTTATTCCGCAATACAGCTTAATTTCATTCTGCAAATACAACACTAGTTTCAACTCTATCAATCCCTACACCCAAAAAAAATTTATATAAATATCAATTTGATACGCGTTGCCTCAAATTGAAACGGAAACAGCATCAAATTGATATTTCTAGGGTCTAAATTTAAACTTTGAATATTAATTTGATACGCATAAGTATTGATTTGAACTTAAAAAAAGGTTCAAAGTCAACGAATGTTATTTTGAAACGAAGCAAGCCGAAGGTGGCTGCTGGAGACGCTTGAGGTGTCACATTTAGTGTTTTGATTACGTGCAAACACATCAGTAGATGCTATGGATGTCACTCTCCCAGACGAAGTGCTGAACTTCTATATTTCCGAGTATGTTTTTTTACCCTGTACCCATTAAAAATGGGTAAAAGTGGATCATGAAGTTGTGCAAATGTATGTAACAGGGAGAAGGAAACATTTCCGACCCTATAAAGTATATATATTCTTGATCAGCATCAACAGCCGAGTCGATTTTGCCATGTCCGTCTGTCTGTTTGAACGCGTCGATCTCAATGACTATAAGAGATAGAGATAAAAATTTTTGCATTTGCATAGGTATAGGCCGTACGCAGATCAAGTTTGTTTCAGATTTGCAAAATTTCCCCCCCCCCCCCCTTAAACCGCAAAAACTGTCAGAGCCACAATTTTAAAGTTACAACATCGGCCCTTAATATATATTATCTTAGGCCCTTAATCTATCTATTCTGAAACGCACAATGAGATCTGAGCGAAAGTTAAAGTTAAAAGTTATTCAACAAACAAAGCAGTACTTAAGTATATGTCGGACAAATGAAACGTAAAGAAGATTAGTGGTGTATGGGTCATCAAATTCCTTAGACCAACGTTTAACAAAAGCAAACAAATTGAAAATTAAAATCTTTAGACAGAATAAACACTTCGTTGAAATGCTGCTGTGGCTGGCTTAACGCTTTTAAAGATGACGCACAATGTGACAGACTCTACGTGAAGACAGCTGCAACAGAGCCGTTTTACGCTTAGGGTCTCTGCGAAATCATAAACATCTGCATGTATGGGTTTCAGTATGAGGCAAACCATTACATTGACTTCTGATTAAACAACATACGCGTGGACACCGAATATGCAGATTAAGGTGTACATAAAATTCATTTTGTAAGAGTTCAAAATAAAGTTAAAAGTTTTTTAATAACACTAGTTTACAGCCAAAAAGACCCATTTCTACTGGAAATTTTTTTTAGTGTAGTTTGGAATGGTGATCTCAAAAATCAATTTCAAAAATTTTTTCATGGCTCCGTTTTTGAAATATAATTTTTTTTTATTTTTTGGTAGGGGCACTTACATTTGAAGCCATATCTCACTTTATAATTGTCAGATAGAGTCAAGCAAGATAAGAATCGAAAGGTTATTTATCTGCCGGTAATCGAGTAGAACATTGTTTTTAAATCGGTTTATTAGTTTGACTACAATATCCAAAAATATTTCGAAAAAATCGATTTTTTGCTCGAAAATTAATTTTTGGTCGCCTGGAAAAAATATAAAAAAATCCAAAAAAATTATTTTTATTTTTTCTACATAAGAACCGCACTTCTACGAAGAAAAACAGATATCGACGATCAAAATCTGTGAACAAACACAGGAGCTGTAAGCAATTTAGCGCAAAAAAATGTGATATTTTCCTGAATATTTTAAAATAAATTTTCGTTTGCTTCGACTTTTGTTCCGTTTTTAATTTTTATTTTTGTTCTGGCTTTTCGTTCACTTCATAAATTGACCAAAAAACGAAGAAAAATGCAATGTTAACTTTTGAAAACACACAAAATACTCAAATTTGACTGTTAGTTCCTCTACTCAATTTGATCCATCTATGGTACGTGTTACACGATTTTCCTCACCAATACCTTATTTTCTTCGTAAAAGTGCGATTCTTAAGTAGAAAAAATAAAAATAATTTTTTGTATTTTTTTATATTTTTTCTAGTCGTTTAAAAATGAAATTTCTTGGATTTTCGAGCAAAAAATCGATTTTTTTGAAATATTCTTGGTTGTTGAATTCAAACTACTGAACCGATTTAAAAACAATGCTCCACGCAATTATTGGCAGCTCCATTACCTTTCGATTTATTTCTTACTTGACTCTATCTGACAATTATGAACTGAGATATGGCTTAAAATGTAAGAGTACCTACCAAAAAAATTTAAAAAATTAATATTTCAAAAACGGAGCCATGAAAAAATTTTTTGAAATCGATTTTTAGATCACCATTCCAAACTATACTAAAAAAAAATTTCAGCTGAAATGGGTCATTTTTTTTTTTATTTTTGTAAACTAGTGTAATTGGTGGCATTCCTGAAAGTGATTTGCTTTTGATTAGATTTCGTGAAAGCAAAAGCAAAGCAGTTGGTGGAACGACCCTGATTTTATTTTGATTTGCTTTGGATGATAGACATGATTTAAATAAAGGAGCGAAAGCTAAGAATGCCGAAAAACATTGTAAATTCTATCTTTCCAAGCTTCTTTTTAATAGTTTGTAGAAAGAATATGTAGTTATAAATCACCGCAAAATTCAAACAAACACCAAACGCGTGTGGCAATTATTTATCAAAGAACGGTCACACTTAAAAGAAATCAAATCAAATGTATTTATTTAATTAGCAGTTTGTAAACAACAGAATTCACTCAAAAAAAAATCAATCCATATGGGATCAAATCAATCCTAAGCGGTAATGAAAACAACGTAATCCCGAATATGCTTCAACCGATCTGAAAAAAGATTGAGTTGATTCGAATTTTTTAATCCTAAGAAGGATTACATGTATCCCGGGGTAATCCTATAAAAGATTGAATTGTGCAAAAAATTCGAGCACAATTTAAGCCCAAAGCTGGATCATTTTATTAACTATTAACACCAACTATCTAATTAATAATAAAAAGTTTGTACACAAAGAGTCAACCTGATGTTTGACACTCTCGAAATTTGAAAAATCTTTACCTTATGAGCCATAATTAGGGGTATATCCTCTTACTAGGTTTACAATGCAATTTATCTTCCATTCTTTGGACAAGTTGTGGCTTTTATCTCCATTCCCACATATGCGAATTAATCATATTTTTATTGCCATAATAATCGTCAAGTATTTATACAATGCCAGTACTATGCCTATTTGTTATCACCGTATGCAACCATTAACAAACGAAGCATTACCACACCTTTTCACACACACTCATCGCACCTCCACTAAATATGCCATTAAATCCTTTTACAACAGACAGACACAACAGCGAACCGACCAAATATGAGACCACAAACCCATCTATCATCATAAAAATAAACCGGACACAGACCAACAGAACGTGCTGACTAGAGGAGGAGCGGAAAGTTAGCTCCCCAGGACACAATCAACATCATTAACGCCTGCTCTAAAAGCCATTTATTTAGTCGAGCCCTGTTAAAAAATGGCAGTGTGTGTGTGGGAAACTATAAATTTCACGCTTTTAGCATAATTGCTGCGGCGCATGTGCGTGTCCGTAACTTAAGCGTCTTTTGATAAGTGGCCCTCCAAAGAGGATATAAGCGTCAGCATTGAAGCATCTCCATCCGGCCATTATGATCCAAGTAACACTCATAATTGCTATCAACCTTCAGTGACCTATATCAAAAAAAAAATCTCTTGAAACTTAATATGGCCAAAACAGAAGAAACTGTTGATGTCCTAACCCTTTTATGGCAATAAACACTTGACAAGGCAATAAAACAGATAAAATATGAGAAGCGAAATTTATTGTTTGTCTAATCGCAACCAATTAGGTCAGAACCGAAGTACGGGGAGATTTGTAGGTAAAATATATTTCTGCATGAGAAAACCCTTTTACACATCCTCAACCTCAATTCTCAAGCCTCAACTGTCAACAGACAAGCTGCATAAAATTAAAGATAACTAAATGTTTAACATATGTAACTTTTATGAAACGCCACCCGCAACACGGAAGCAAAGAAAAGCGGAAGACAAAAAGTGAGGGGCTCATATTAATGCAATTTAACAGGGCGTATGCATAATATTTAGCTAAACCCAAAAGCCCAAAAAAAAAAAAACTTAATTAAAAATGTGCGCGCATAATTATAACTGTATTTAGCAGGCAGCAACCGCGCGTGCACACACATGCAAATCGTATGCACATCAAATTTGGTATGCAAAAAACGGCAGCTGCACACAAAAGCCCAACGCAAAAAAGTATGCTACACTTTTTTCTTTGCTCCTCTGTAAGCGGCAGTTTGGTGATGTTGATGATCCTGTGCCGAGGTTTTGTCAACACACGCGCCACCATCTCGTCGTCGCGTCCTGATGAGCGTCAGCAGTTACCGTAAATTATTTTATTTATACCGTTAGTCAGGCTGCAGGCTGCATTCAGCGGTGAGCGGTGTGTGGAGGAGGGGTTGTGTCTGTGTGCTTGACTTAATAAAATAAATTTAGAAGCGGCTGCCTGGCTTGCTATCTACTTTTGCTCCTGCTGCATCACGCCTCAGTTGGGCGCGTTTGCCAAACGGCAAAATGTGCATAAAGCCTGTGTGTGTGTGTGTGTGAGCTAGCTTGCCGTTTATTATTTATGCATGCTGTGCAACATTTTCACCCAGCAGCTGCACAACAAACGCGAAATCATTGCACGGCTGCCTGGCTATCGGATTTTTTTTTTAAATATATTTTTTTAGCTTTGTTTTAAGTAGAGCAAACGCGCAGATCGCATAGGTACAGTGCGTCGATGACTGTCAAAAAAGAACTAAACTGCAAAATGGTGAAAAAATTATATATCTATGTAAAATCCAGTTTGCTCTGTCTTCCGGCGCAACGCAGGAACCAGACTATTTTTGAAGCAAACCTGAAAACTGCTACTCGTTCACCCATTCTAATAATGCGGTACGAGCAAACTCAACGCTCGTAGCTCGCTAAACCCGTACAAGAAGTATACAGAAAAGGAAAAATTCAAAATCACACTTGTATTTGCGGACCACGATATGTCCGAGCTTGTGTATTGCAAAGCACAAGAACTCGTTTTGGCTCGTTGCTTCGGCCACAAGTCGCTACAAGCAATGAACGATCTGCTGCGGGCTGTAACGATTTATAGCTTGTGCACGAGTAACCCAAGCAAGCAGAAACAACAACATGTGAGAGCAAAGAAGACATTGTTTGGCATTGAGCGGAATTGAGAGCTTGAAACTTGTAGTCATCATGCCAAGTAAACTTGGTGATTATTTGGTCTCGAGCTCGAGTCAGTAAGCTTTAACAAACTTGTGCTAATATTACTTGTGAGTCAGACTCAATGTGCTAGCGATCATTTCGAGTGTGTCGAAGCACGGTGACGAGCGCAGAAGAGACGAATAAATGCTCGAGTGTGATAGAAAATTTTACGCTCTCGAGCTAAGCAGAATATTCATCAAGTCGTTGACTACACAGATAAAACTAAGATCCATTTTGGGATAGATAAATTTTTCATATCCTGTGGATGATTTTTAGATACATTGAATACAAACCTAAGATCCGTCTAACATTAAATGGATATTATGAATATCATTATTATTACCGTTTACAAATATCGTTTTGTGTGGGACAGACAAAAATCGCGTATTTTGCGTCTTTTATGGTCCCTGCACAGAGTATCATCTCAATTTTTTAACGTTACTTACAACTTGCAAAAGCGCGTCCGTTCTCTTATTCGCAGACCATTTCTTTTGGAAAATCTAAAAAAATTTCTTACTTGTTCCGAATTATCTAGGGACCTTTGGTTTATTTAGACATCAACCATTCCCCATGTCAGTGTTATTGCAATGTTCATTCAAAATAAAATAGAAAGAACATCTTGGATCCTAATCTATTTGATCTTGAAATTTTTATAGAAATTTGTTTTTGAAATCGATTTAAATTTGTTACCAATTTGGTTATTATAAGCGAGGGGAGTCAGGATGACTAACTCATCAAAAAACAAAAGTTTGAAATCGTTAAAACTATTTAATCCATTAATTTGGAAACAAAATAAAAAGCATGCTTGGATCAAACAATTTCTTCTTGAATAAAGATTTTATTTCTTACCGATCTTCTGATGTCAAACATTCTTGATCCAAGTATGAAATTTTGTAATATTTTTTTTAGTGTAGGAGTTTTTATTTTTGGGTCTTTGCTGCGGAGTTGCATGAAGCGAATGGCTTATAACAGCTGACTGGTAGTCATTCCGTGGCAATGTCCCGATACAGTTGTAAGCTGAGAGCTTTTCACACGCCTGCTTACACACACACAAACATGCGGCCGGCGTCTGCAGCACACAAGCACACAACTTGCAATCGCCGAGGAAGCCACGATCAAAGCAGAACTTGCGCATTCGCATCCTGCAACAGCAGTCAAGGTGTGGTTTTTCCCATGGAATTTCTACTAAAAATTGTGAAATTTCGACGGAAACTTACATATGAAAACGACGCACAGCACCGCACACATGCGTACCACTCCGCATTCGCTCAGCCACGACACATACGTTCATACACGACCGATAAAATAAGGTTTTCAATCAACTCATCAACAACGGTCACAACCTGTTCGCTGTGAACAACACGATCATCCATACAGAAAGACGTCACATCAGAGTTTAAGGAGCTTCTTCAGCCTGACTTAAATATCAACTCAAGAACCCTTGGTCAAGTCCAATCCACCTCGTCAAAAGAGACCGATGCCTGGAGGATCTATACTCGCACACGCACACATGTCCGAACCTCTGCATAGTCGACATCAGCTTCAGACGCACAGCACACATGTCCAGTCAATCTGACGACATCCAGCTACTGACTTCACGTCGATACATCCATTGAATGCTCGAGCTATCAAAATAAAAAAAGTCGCTCATTTCAACATTTCAACAACAACCTGGCAAACATGCAGTAAAGCAACCACAACATCCAGCCACTTGAGCATCATGGATAGCATTCAGCGTCAACTCCCCTGATAACCCAGTCGACTCCGTGCATTGTTTAAGGGGGGATTGGCTGTAGCAGTTCCAGCTCCAGTCCGAGTTCATCTGACTCCAATCTCAGAACCTCGATACTTCAGCCGTTCTATGCATCTTAAATCTGTAACTCACACTCAACATATCTCTCCGCCATTCTGGACACTCATTCTTACCGGCAACACTTCGTTTTCAATAAACCGAACTCAAACCTAATCTAAATTTGAACTAAATAGTTAATAAGGCGTAGCCACATGTGTGTGGTGTCCCCGATCAATTCCCTCATGCGAAAGCTGCAGCCACCTTTCGAAGTTGATGGACGCTTTCGATATGAGGCATTTGCCATCGCTGACCAGAAGAGCCTGACCGCGTTTTCCGCCGATGTCGCTTCGATAAAATTCAATTAAATATTAGCAAGTGGTATTATAATGAAATAAAGCTAGTTATAAAGATAACTAAATGTGTCACAGTAGTGGCGTCATCTATTGGTCCGTTTTGAAAATCCCTCAACAAACATTGGTCAAAGCTGATCAGCAGCGCAAAATTCAGGAGCTACTCCGGGTAACACGAGAGAATTTCAGTTACCCGAAAAATTTATCGTGGGTTGGAATTCGGTGGTGTAAGTGTTTCGCTTGCGAAAAGGCACATCTGGTTGCGCCTTATTGATTTTGTATTACATTGCTTACCGAAATAATCTGTCTTACTAAACGCTACAGTGATCTTCTCTTAAACTCTGCCTTGATTTTTTTCGCGTGTTTTTTTAGTCAAATAAAACTAACAAACCACTGAACGAAAGCCTTAAATCTAAAAAGATTTTATCATCAAAGCAAACACAAGTTGTTTTCAATTGGCAAGGCTCAATCAACAAGCCTCACACCAGTTAATAATTTGCCATATGCAATTAAAAATTCTGTTTAATGATTTCATAGCAGCTATCATGTGCCATAATTGCGCTAGACCATGCCAAGTTTTGAAGAGCCGGTGTTTTCGTTTTTTCTGTGTTTTTATTATCCTTTGCAAACTTTGCATATCCATTTGGCTGTTTTTCTCTCTTCAAGCACTCGCGGTTTATGAATGTTGATAAATATTTACAATTTTAATAAAACTTAAGTTGGTTCTCATTTTTTTCTTGCCTGCCAAAGGAACACAAAACGCTTTTCCATTTTTTTAAAGCTCAAAACTTTCGCCATGGAAATGCGGCAAGGCAAGTTTTTTGCCAGTTTCCGTATTCTTTTTTTGTTTTTGCTGTTTTATAGTGTGAAAGTTTTGAATATGATTTTATTTGTGTTGCACAAGTTGCGGGATTTTCATTTGGTCAGCTTGCAGCTGATTTGGTTGGTGGCAAAAGAAAAGTTGCAGAAAAGTTTAAGTAAAGTAAAACGAGTTTTTGGCAGAGAAAAACGTTTAAGCGTCTGTAAATCATGGCGTGTCCTTTTTCCAGCGAAGATTTTCTGCTTAAATGCATTTGGTGGCGTTCGCGTCGTCTCAAGTGCCAGATGTCTGGCGATACCCCGACTCACACCTCACTTTTCGCGTTTCCGCTGTCGGTCTGGTCTCTGGGCAACGTTAAGAACTTTCACCGTTTTCTGTGTTGCTCCTCAATCTGGTTGGTCTATTTGAATTATTAGAATAATTTACATTAAAGTTGGCTGTGGAACAGACTGTACGAATAGAAATTTAACAATTCTCGCATTTGCTACCCTTGTCAATTTGTTGCCACTTATTGGTCAACTTCATTTCAAATACACTTGCCATAACCACATTGGCCCATTTGAGATCCTGAACAGTTCTTCAAGACAATTGTCAGCAACCCTTTCTGTGAGCCACAACTCAACTTGGCAACTTGAAGTTCTACTAGACCCTACACCTGGAGCACCAAAAGTGATTTTATGTTTTATGAGAGGTGACATGTGCCAACAACATTCAGCATCCAGTAAGCACTTGCCCCTCTCCCACACCCTCGCCCACACATGTTTGTGGTGGTGTCAGTTCCATTGTAGCCTCATAGACTTCATCTTGTTTGAGATTGTGTGCATGCCTCTGCGGTTGATGCTGCAACATGTTGTAAATTATTATAAACTCAAGTGGTTTTCTCAAGTGCACGGCAACAGTTTGCAGTGGAGTTCTGGGCAAGGGAAATGCTTATAGAATTGATTAAGAAGAATTAAATTGTTGGTTTTAACTTGGATCATTTTTGAACAACTTTTTTCAGTTCTTTGTTAAAAGTTTATCAAAAATCTGTGGCTGAATTTGTCAAGCTTAGAAGTTTTGAAAATGTATTTTAAAATAAAACAACAAATATAAATAATAACCAGATTTTTTTGAAAAAATAGTCACATCTTCAAACGGAAATCTAATACGCAAGTATTCAAGCCAAATCCAACTTTAATATATTCAGTATCTGCCTGTATGTACATTTATATGATTTTTTTAGATACCCTACGAGTAGCAGGCAGGCAGACCCAAAGAAACTGGGAGAACGACTGTCGGTAGAGAAGCGGTAGGCATCGGAAAGACCTACGAAGAACTCAAAGCGACGGCCAACAACAGAGTTCGTTTGAAGAGCGGAGGGGTCCCACGTTTCTACAGCCAGTCGTGGGTGGTTCACTAAGAAGAATATCCTGCTTTAAGTATCGAATGCGCGTTCTCTGTACATGAATCCAATTGAAAAACATGTGGAGTAACCTTGCATGTCGTGCTTATGCTGGCATACGAAAGTTCAACTCGACTGAAGAGATTCGAAAAGCTGTTACTGGGGAATAGGACAAAATACCGGATTCAGAGTTCGAAATCATGATTTGTTTATAAATAAATCTAAAGTTTATATCTATTATTAGCTGATTTTTTATTATCCTTATTCTGTATCGTTATTATTTTTTTCAAAACTGGCTTCAATTAAATTTCGCAGTAAAAATTTTAATATTTTATAAAAAAAAAAACATTTTTTGTCAAACAAAATTTTAGAACATGTTTTAAACATTTTAAACTGAACAAAATATAGGTGCCCTCAGCCAGCTCACGTCCGCAAACAACAGAATAAATAATATTTTTATACTCTGTACCGAAGGTACATACACTCACGGTTGCCACTTGAGTATAAAATAATGCACCAAAAAAATTAAAAAAAAGAACCATTTTCATAAAAAAAGAGCCAAAAATTTGTTTCTTCCTTATTCATGTTATAATTTCAATATATCTCTTTGTCAATAACGTAAAATCGCACATCCATTTCCTTTCTTAAGTGTTCTTAAACATAGAAATAAAAATTAAAAATTCTTGTACCCTTTATTAATTTTGTTAACATTTAAAATAACCAAAACAGTCAATATTCATTACTATATCCAAAACAAATTTCTTCACTTATTCTTGTTATATTTTCATTTCATTGAATATAAAACATCTTTTTTTAATTCCATTTCTTTAGAATTCTTAAAAGTACAAGTAAATATAATCAATTTTCTTATACCCTGTACTCATTAAAAATGAGTAAAGAGGATCATGAAGTTGTGCAAATGTATGTAACAGCCAGAAGGAAGCACTTCCGACCAAATAAAGTATATATATTCTTGATCAGCATCAACAGCCAAGTCGATTTAGCCATGTCTGTTGTATGAACGCTTCGATTTCAGAGACTGTAATAATAGAGCCACAATTTTTGGCAAGTAAGTAGGTGTATACTTTACCCACATCGAGTTTTTATCAGATTTAGAAAATACCACAATAAGATCCTAGCAAAAACACCGAAGATATGCAAGTGCGCCTTCCCATTTTTTAAATTAAATTTTAAAATAAAAGGAATTCAAAGTACAGGGTATTTTGCTGTCGGGGCACTCGACCGAAACACTCTTACTTGGATATGTATTTTTACAGACCTGAATAAAATTCAAGTATGTTCTTAATTTGGTTTTTATCAAACTTATGGCAAAAAAATTAACCTCCGCGGAATCCAAGCAGTGTGGTATGTAAAATATATTTCTTATATAACCAACTTATTCCTTAAAAGATTTCAATATTAACGATATCTCCTTTTATTTTTGTAACTTAGCTTCTGTCAACTTTAACATGGCCCATTGGAAATAATTTCAACAGGATCCGATTAACATAAATTCCTCAAGTTTTCACTTAGTGGCATTATTTCAGTTTCTTTGCCCAAATAACTTTGGTTGGTGCAATCATATTATTCGGGGGTGTCACAGAAATCTCTAGAGATTTTGGCCTTGGTTGGTTTGCAAATCGCTCGAAAAATCCGTCGGTGTCCCAGAACTTCAAGAGATTTCATTTTCTTATTTGAAAGTCGAGTTGGAAGGTTTGTGTGGTATTTTTCTCTCAAATCTATAAACAGGGTTGTCATTTCTTGCAAAAAAAATTTCCCTTCTTCTAGTTTTGAGTTAATTTGATGTTTAAATAGAATTTTTTGATTGCGTTACATGTTTTACGATGCATTTTTTAATTACAATTCAAATTTAAGTCATATTCCTCAAAAATAAAATGCAAAATTTAAAAATATTTTTGCGCCAATCATTAAATGTAACTAGGCAACCCTTAGCGCTTGTTGGTACTCAGAGAGAGCCACCATGTGTAGAGAGCGCCCGCTGACGTTGAGAGCGAGTTGATTTGTCACCGTTCGGTTGGTTTTGCGAACAATTATTGAAACACAAATTTTAATATTAAAACAATTGAAATATTTAATTCATTTGATGCAACCTATGTAGAAAAATAACGTTGTTTACATTTCCAATATCAATTTTACATATCAAAATTGTTTTAGTGGTGAATTTCGCCAAATCTCCCAACAAAACGCGAGAGATTTAAAACCAACCGAAAGAGATTCCTGTGACACCGAGAATTGGTTTTGGGTTGGAATTTGGTTGGAAGAGATTTCTGTGACACCGCTGAATGAGAGATTTAATATCCTCTCGTCTAGAATCAAACCGCTGCATTACTTTCAGAAGCAGCTCCAAGTGAAACTCGCGTACCGTTTCCTTTACTTTTAAAGTTGTGGATTTCTCTATACACTGGCTATCAATATATGTATGGTTGGGCATTCAGACCAACAAAAATTTTGTCAGCGCGCCATAAATAAGAATTTAAGTCTAACATTAAAGCTACTAAGTTCCATATTCCTTAAAAAATATGTATGTATGTAATATGTGTATTTTGAAAATATAGCTTTCATACTATAAAAATATATTTCAGATATTTACAACTATCAGGTTTTAGTGTGGACAGCGAAAAATATCCAGGATCTAATTTAGGTGTCGAATAATGTTCCAACTTTTTCGCTTAAGCCAATTATAAGAAAAAAGAGCCAAAACGAGCCAATTCCAATAAAAAAGTGCCATTGCACCAACAGGGAAAAAAAACACCAGTTTTGGTGCAAAAACACCAAGTGTGGCAACCGTGCATACACTCATAAAAATCTAGAACGAATAATTTGAGTACGAACGCTCTTGAAAAAAAAATCTAGTCGCACTTGAATTTTCAAGAATTTCGGTCTTGCAATCGAGACAAATTCATTCTCAATGTGGTTCTATAGGCAAGGGGAGTGGGGAAACGCAAACTTTGAGAGAATAACGTTGGCCGCGCTCTTTCAAAGAGAGACAGCGCATGCGCAGTTTGTCATAGTCATTTGACCGTGCCGCGCCGATAATTATGTTAAAGTTCAACATTAAGATTGGGCAAAAGTAAGTGATTAAACGTCTGTATAATATAATAAAAATGTTTAAAACATCACAAAAAAAAATTAAATTAAATAAAAATACAAAAAAAAAGGAAAAATAATAAAAAAATAATTGCTGCTACGGGGACTTGATCCACGGTCGAGCTGTTGCGGCTGGCCAAATACCAACCGCGCTGCCTCATAAATATGCTTTTGCCGCTGCTTGTAGCTTATCGACAATAGTCGAGTCGGTTAAGCTGCTCGTCCAACTGTGTGTGTTGCAGTCTTCTAGGTACCGAGTTCAAGTCCCAGTAAAGTAAGTAAAAAAAAATTCTATCTGTTATGTTACTAACTCAAAATCAATCACATCTTAGAAAAAAGTGGGTGGTGTGGCTGATGGGGTGAGTGGCGAGCAGCGCGGAACAAACAACACCACGTCGGTCGGACGGGTTGTCCCGGGGTCTCGGTCATGTCTCTCACATCCAAACCCCCACCCCCTTCAATTATTAATTTAGTCTTTTATTTTGAGAATTATTCGTACTTGGATCAAGTACTGAAACTCTTGAGTCAAGAATGTCGGGATCAAAAATGCACTCTTGGATCAAGAATATTGCTCCTGGATCAAGAATTTTCACTCTTACCCTACTTTTGAGAACGAATGCTCTTGATTCAAGAGTGAAATTCTCTATTTTTTCTCTGAGTGTAGAGTATATTAAGTTTGTGCAAAAGTATGTAACAGGGAGAAGGAATCATTTCCGACCATATAAAGTATATATATTCTTGATCAGCATCAACAGCCGAGTCGATATAGCCATGTCCATCTGTCCGTCTGTCCGTCCGTCAGTCCGTCCGTACGTCTGTCCGTCTGTCTGTCCGTCCGTATGAACAAACAGATCTCAGAGATAGTAAGAGATAGAGGTTTGACATGTATGGGACAAATGTTTCTTATAGCTGCAGGCAGATCAAGTTTATTTTCAATTTTTGCCACGCCCCCTCCCGCCCCCGCAATTCGGAAAAAACGATATATCTCCTACAGTTTTGAAGATAGACGTTTCGTACCCTCTAGAGATAGTTAGTAATTAGCAAAATGTATCGATTTGCCGAGGAAATGATAAAGATCGGATCAGCGGTTCTCAAGTTATGAGCAAAAAAATACTACTACCTCGCCCCACCCCCTCCCAACCATTCACAACTAACACCACACAATCTTAGAGAGAGAGAGAGAGCGAGAGAGAGAATGAGAGAGATAGAAAATAGAGAGAGACTTTGAGATGAGCGCAGCACCAGCATAAAATTAAGCTTCTACTCCCGGTACAGAGTATGTTATAGTCGGGCTTGACCGACTTTCTCACTTGTTAAAGTCACAACAAGCACAAGAAAGAGAATGCATTTTTCAAATTCAGCAGTCATCCCCATCGCAAGTAATGTTCATCGCAGAATTCCCCAGCCATAGCCCCTGGGGATCAAACACATTTTGAAATACACATGCGTTAAAGCCGAATGCTTGACGAGGTCATTGTTGACCGAGTGTACACTGAGAAAAAAATCAATCTAAAATTAAGATTATAATCTTGAATCAAAGAGAAACGGTGTCAAAATTCGACTAAGACCAGATAATCTTAACTCAGTATTATATGCTCAATTTTCTCAATTTTAATCTTAATCCATTAATCTTGGATAAACATTGTTTATACTCGACTTTAAGATGAAACAATCTCATTTTTAAATATGAAAAGAAAAAACGAAAAAAATTATATTAAGCTGTTATTATTTTTAAGTATTGTTTTTTTTTTTTGTGTTTGATTTAGTTATTAACAATTTGTTGTTTCTGAAAAACTTATATAAATGTTAATTAATAATTCGCTGGTACTGGGACTTGAACTGAGTACCTCGGGGTGATTGACCACACTGCATCGGCACTCAGCCATCTCGGCTGTTCAGCCTCATTGTTGGATCGTCACTAATCGTTGTTTAAGAACTCAGCAAGACAATACCAGCTGAGTTCTTACACTGCAACTGGTCGCGCGAAAAAAATTCCTTCAATAGCAGAGACGGTAAAGAGGAAGTCAAAAGCTTTATTGGAACGCGTAGGTTGTGGTTCGAGTCCCAGTAGAGCCGAGTTGTTTTTTTTCATTTTTTTTTTAAATTTTTTTTTTAACAAAATAAATTTATTTATAAATATCATAAAGGTTTTTAACTAAAGCTTTACTTAAAACTGTAGGACGGTTGATACATTTCGAGATGATAAATCTTGTTTTTAAGATTTTGAATCTCATTTCAAGGTTTTTTTATCTTGCTATTACAAAATTAAAAGATTCTCGAAAAAAAATTTTCAATCTAGATTTTAGATTGAATTTTTTTTCTCAGTGTACGAAAGTCAGTTGCAGTCAGCGTTACAAGATCCCTTTCGCGGCAATGTATTGCCGAACCGCACTGATAAAAAGAATGTTATGTCCTCTTTCTTCTTGCTCCTCTTTCTGCTGGAAGCCGACTTAGTTTATTTCTTTTCCCAGAATCGCAAATTTAGAAAATTAAAAAAGTAATCTTGCGTGGAGAAAACTTTTCACATTGACATTCAATTTGTTACTGAGGTTTTTTTTACCATTCAACTTGTACTCCAAAAAGAGGCAGCCCATAATCTCTATAAATATAAAAGAGAGTGTCCTGACTGATTCACTGACTGATTGATTCACTGACTGATTGGCAATTATCGCACAGCCCAAACGGTAAGAGATGGAGGGCTGTAATTTTCACGGGAGTTTCTGTTGGTGGTGAAAGTGCGTACTAAGACGGGGTTTCGGAAAATTCCACCCGGAAAAGTCGGAAAAGCGTCGGAAAAGTTTGTATGCGAAAAATGTTATTTTTCACCCGATTGACTTGAAACTTGGTTTGTAAGGTTAGTAAGCGAAATAATTCGACACGTGTTTTTGTTTGGGCGGGAAATGGGCGGGAAGTGGGCGGGAAGTGGGTGGGATGTGGGCGGGAAGTGGGTGGGATGTGGGAGGGATGTGGGTGGCAAGTGGGTGGAATGTGGTTGGGGTGTAGGTGCGAAATGGGCGGAAAGTACGTGGGATGTGAGTGAGATGTGGCTGGGATGTGGCTGGGATGTGGGCGGGAAATGTGCGGGAAGTGGGTGGGATGTGGGCGGGAAATGTGCGGGAAGTTGGCGGGATGTGGGCCTGAAGTGGGTTGGTAAGTGAGTGTGCGTTGTTGTACTATTGAAGGCGCAGCGAAGCGCGACGGGTCATTTGCTAGTCTCTATATATATAAAAGAGAGTGTCCTGACTGACTGACTGACTGATTCACTGATTGGCAATCATCGCACAGCCCAAACGGTAAGAGATAGAGGGCTGTAATTTTCACAGGAGTTTCTGTTGGTGGTGAAAGTGCGTACTAAGACGGGGTTTTGGAAAATTCCACCCGGAAAAGTCGGAAAAGCGTCGGAAAAGTTTGTATGGGAAAAATGCCATTTTTCATCCGATTGACTTGAAACTTGATTTGTAAGCTTAGTACGCGAAATAATTCGACACGTGTTTTCCCGATTTTGGAAAATCCGCCCACGAGGAAAATTCCCGGAAAATTCTGCATGAAAACAACTATTTTTCATCCTATTGGCTTGAAATTCGGTTTGAAAGGAAAGTAGGTGAAATGAATTGAAATGTGATTTTCCGAAGTTGGAAAATTTGACCCAACGGTCGGAAAATTCCCGGAAAATTCTGCATGAAAATAACTATTTTTCATCCGATTGGCTTGAAACTCGGTTTGTAAGGACAAAATACGAAATAATTTGAAATGTGATTTTTCAATGTCGGAAAATTCACCCACGAGGAAAATGGTCGGAAAATTCTGCATGCAAAAAACTATTTTTCGTCCGATTGGCTTGAAATTCGGTTTGAAAGGACAGAATACGAAATAGTTTGAAATGTAATATTTCGAAGTAGGAAAATTTGACCCAACGGTCGGAAAATTCCCGGAAAATTTTGCATGAAAAACACTATTTTTCATCCGATTGGCTTGAAACTCGGTTTGTAAGGACAAAATACGAAATAATTTGAAATGTGATTTTTCAATGTCGGAAAATCCGCCCACGAGGAAAATGGCTGGAAAACTCTGCATGAAAAAATCTATTTTTCATCCTATTGGCTTGAAATTCGGTTTGAAAGGAAAGTAGGTGAAATGAATTGAAATGTAATATTTCGAAGTAGGAAAATTTGACCCAACGGTCGGAAAATTCCCGGAAAATTTTGCATGAAAACAACTATTTTTCATCCGATTGGCTTGAAATTCGGTTTGAAAGGAAAGTAGGTGAAATGAATTGAAATGTAATATTTCGAAGTAGGAAAATTTGACCCAACGGTCGGAAAATTCCCGGAAAATTTTGCATGAAAAAACTATTTTTCATCCGATTGACTTGAAACTCGGTTTGTATCGCACAGCCCAAACGGTAAGAGATGGAGGGCTGTAATTTTCACGGGAGTTTCTGTTGGTGGTGAAAGTGCGTACTAAGACGGGGTTTTGGAAAATTCCACCCGGAAAAGTCGGAAAAGCGTCGGAAAAGTTTGTATGCGAAAAATGTTATTTTTCACCCGATTGACTTGAAACTTGGTTTGTAAGGTTAGTAAGCGAAATAATTCGACACGTGTTTTTTGTTTGGGCGGGAAATGGGCGGGAAGTGGGCGGGAAGTGGGTGGGATGGGGGGGGGAAGTGGGTGGGATGTGGGAGGGATGTGGGTGGCAAGTGGGTGGAATGTGGTTGGGGTGTAGGTGCGAAATGGGCGGAAAGTACGTGGGATGTGAGTGAGATGTGGCTGGGATGTGGCTGGGATGTGGGCGGGAAATGTGCGGGAAGTGGGTGGGATGTGGGCGGGAAATGTGCGGGAAGTTGGCGGGATGTGGGCCTGAAGTGGGTTGGTAAGTGAGTGTGCGTTGTTGTACTATTGAAGGCGCAGCGAAGCGCGACGGGTCATTTGCTAGTCTCTATATATATAAAAGAGAGTGTCCTGACTGACTGACTGACTGATTCACTGATTGGCAATCATCGCACAGCCCAAACGGTAAGAGATAGAGGGCTGTAATTTTCACAGGAGTTTCTGTTGGTGGTGAAAGTGCGTACTAAGACGGGGTTTTGGAAAATTCCACCCGGAAAAGTCGGAAAAGCGTCGGAAAAGTTTGTATGGGAAAAATGCCATTTTTCATCCGATTGACTTGAAACTTGATTTGTAAGCTTAGTACGCGAAATAATTCGACACGTGTTTTCCCGATTTTGGAAAATCCGCCCACGAGGAAAATTCCCGGAAAATTCTGCATGAAAACAACTATTTTTCATCCTATTGGCTTGAAATTCGGTTTGAAAGGAAAGTAGGTGAAATGAATTGAAATGTGATTTTCCGAAGTTGGAAAATTTGACCCAACGGTCGGAAAATTCCCGGAAAATTCTGCATGAAAATAACTATTTTTCATCCGATTGGCTTGAAACTCGGTTTGTAAGGACAAAATACGAAATAATTTGAAATGTGATTTTTCAATGTCGGAAAATTCACCCACGAGGAAAATGGTCGGAAAATTCTGCATGCAAAAAACTATTTTTCGTCCGATTGGCTTGAAATTCGGTTTGAAAGGACAGAATACGAAATAGTTTGAAATGTAATATTTCGAAGTAGGAAAATTTGACCCAACGGTCGGAAAATTCCCGGAAAATTTTGCATGAAAAACACTATTTTTCATCCGATTGGCTTGAAACTCGGTTTGTAAGGACAAAATACGAAATAATTTGAAATGTGATTTTTCAATGTCGGAAAATCCGCCCACGAGGAAAATGGCTGGAAAACTCTGCATGAAAAAATCTATTTTTCATCCTATTGGCTTGAAATTCGGTTTGAAAGGAAAGTAGGTGAAATGAATTGAAATGTAATATTTCGAAGTAGGAAAATTTGACCCAACGGTCGGAAAATTCCCGGAAAATTTTGCATGAAAACAACTATTTTTCATCCGATTGGCTTGAAATTCGGTTTGAAAGGAAAGTAGGTGAAATGAATTGAAATGTAATATTTCGAAGTAGGAAAATTTGACCCAACGGTCGGAAAATTCCCGGAAAATTTTGCATGAAAAAACTATTTTTCATCCGATTGACTTGAAACTCGGTTTGTAAGGACAAAATACGAAATAATTTGAAATGTGATTTTTCAATGTCGGAAAATTCGCCCACGAGGAAAATGGCTGGAAAACTCTGCATGAAAAGATCTATTTTTCATCCGATTGGCTTGAAACTCGGTTTGAAAGGACAAAATACGAAATAATTTGAAATGTGATTTTTCAATGTCGGAAAATCCGCCCACGAGGAAAATGGCTGGAAAACTCTGCATGAAAAAATCTATTTTTCAGTCGATTGGCTTAAAACTCGGTTTGAAAGGACAGAACACGAAATAGTTTGAAATGTGATTTTTCAATGTCGGAAAATCCGCCCACGAGGAAAATGGCTGGAAAACTCTGCATGAAAAAATCTATTTTTCAGTCGATTGGCTTGAAATTCGGTTTGAAAGGAAAGTAGGTGAAATGAATTGAAATGTAATATTCCGAAGTTGGAAAATTTTACCCAACGGTCGGAAAATTCCCGGAAAATTCTGCATGAAAACAACTATTTTTCATCCGATTGGCTTGAAAGTCGGTTTGTAAGCACAAAATACGAAATAATTTTAATGTGATTTTCAATGTCGGAAAATCCGCACGTGAGGAAAATGGCCGGGAAATTCTGCATGCAAAAAACTATTTTTCATCCGATTGGCTTGAAATTTGGTTTGTAAAGTCAAAATCGGAATTAATTTTTGTTTTTATTTTCCGATGTTGGAAATACCGCCGGGATGCCCACTGGGAAGTGGTTGGGATGTGAGTGGGATACGGGTGGAAAGTGGGTGATAAGTGGATGTAAAGTGTGTGGAATGTGGCGGGAAGTGGGAGGAATGTGCGTTGGTTCTATACTGTTGAAGGCGCAGCGAAGCGCGACGGGATATTTGCTAGTCTATATATATAAAACTGTTCAACCTGACTGACTCATTGACTCACTGACTGGTGACCGTCGCACAGCCTAAACCATAAAAGATTGGAAACTGAGCTTTTAACAGTAGTTTTATCTTATGCTGAAAGTGAGTACTAAGAAAGGATTTTGGAAAATTCTGCCGGGAAATGCGGAAAATTTGCGGAAAACTTTTGTATGAAACTTCTTTGTTTTTCATTCGATCAAGTTCAAACTCATTTTCGAAAATCAATAAAAATAATTCAACATTAACTGCATACCAATCTTCCGGAAAATCAACCACCTCTGGGTGGGAAGATGGGGGTCAAGGTTGCCAGCCATTTGCTTCCAGTTCATTTCGAAAGGCACACTTGGCTTTACAGTTGCGAGAGCAGAGAGCGCACGCAAAACCAAAGCCCAGAGAGCATAAATCGAAGAGAAACGATTTCAATGTGTGAGTGGGAGCAATTGAATTGAGTTACCGATCAGGAGCGTAAGAAAATGAAACAAAATTGGTAACACAATGAATCAAGGCAGAGGAATACGTTAAAAAAATTACTCATACAACACGTTCATTGAGTACAAAAATTTAGATCGAAATTATTTATTCATTTCAATTGCAGTCATCTTTTGAAATAACACAAGGTAGTAGTCTTCTATTATTTTTCATTTGAATAGTTTTTTAATAAAATCAACACCGAAAAAATATATTATAATAGGCAACACTGCATATAAGTTATATAAAAAAACTTTAAAGGCTAATCGCGGCCGTTAAAACTCGATTTTTTTACTTTTTTTTACGCTAATTATACGTCAAAAAGTATCGATAGATGGGTGAGAGCATGACCTTAAAAATTTCATACTCATGGGGTCCAACCTAATGAACATGTAAGAGCATGTGGAGATCCCTTTTGATACAAAGTGTTTTCAACATTCAACAGGTATACAGGCAGCCAACTTAAATGACTTCACCTCGTATAATTACAGCATGGCCAGTACTTTAAACATTATTTACGTCGGTCTAGGCACTGCGACATCTCTTTTTCTCTTAATTCTTTTACGAACCCAAAATGGAGGCTGACCATCCAGATCCGTTATTTGAGGCAGCTTCTGCGGAGCCATCAACTCCGAATTTAAGACTGAAACAATTGAGATGATTATGATGCTTCTGAAATTTTCTTAAGGTTACTGAGGAACATCACAGTTCGACCTCCCCTAGCTAATTGTACCAAATTTCCATCTCGCTCTAACACTGCATATTCCGTGGTATCGAAATTAATTTATTAAGAAGCCCCTACATGCTATTCGGCAGAGTCGGTAAATTCGACCACCAAATCTTTGATCTCTGAAATTTCGTCCCGTATTTCACGATTAATCAGATGAAGCCGAGCCAGTTGGTTTATGTGGAGTAACGTTGTAAATTTAATTTAAAAATTCGTTTTACAGCCCCAAATGGCCAGGACAAACTTCTCTCAATCTCTTGGCGTGTGGGTTTAGTTTTACTATGATTTTGTAAAGTGTGTGCATAATATAAATAAATATGACTCAACATACTTTAAGAGTTTTTATATTGGCTAAATAGTGCAAATAAAGTTCAAAAGCATCATAACGTCTGTTTAGACGTATTGTAAAAAGATTTGCCCACAGCCCATTTGCACACCGCTTATCATTGTTGTTTTGCGCATAGCGAAAGCCGCGCGAATAGGCGTTAACACATAGAACCAATTAAATTTGATTACTACTACAACTTCCTATGTCTTCTCTCTCCTCTTTCTCTCCTATGCCTCTTGCAAAATCGAACCTAACAACAAATATGTATGCGTCGTCTTCAACGTAGTATTTTCTACATCATCATATCTCCCACAGTTTTGTAGATAGTTGATTCGTACCTTCTTGGTATGTTAAAAATCAGTTTTATTTATTGATCCGCCAAAGAAGTGATGAAGATCGGATGAACGATAGTCGAGTTATAAGAAAAACCAACAATTATGATGGACAGCACTTCACACTCTTTGTGGGCAAAGATCGCAGATAATTGGATTGAGGATATTCATGAATCAGCTATAGGATCAACCAACCTCCTTTGTTGTGTTGTGCGTGACTTGTTTGAATAATGTTAAAAACAAAATCATAACTTATTGATCTAGGCCTGCCAAAAAGATCTATGATTGACAATCAAAAAGTCGCTAAAACACTCACATTGCTTAAATATTTAATATAAAAGTATTAGCCACAACAACTAAAGATCTTTCCACTTTAACTTAAATTCCTTGAACCTCTCAACTTACAGTTTTCTGTTAGTCTTCATTTAATATTCCCTCTCACCTTAATAATAACTTACCAACAAAGCCATAAATCGCTCAACAGGCCGAAAATCCTTTTTAACTTGTCTAAGGACAAGCCACACAAAAATTGCAGTCTCTGCCAAATGCGGCGGGGCAAAAGAGGCAGCCAAGCAAGAGCCTAATTAGGCCAAATTAATTGCCTGCGCTTTTGACACTTGCAAAGACTGGGAAGCTCAACCCAAACCAAAGGCAAAGTCAACAAGACAAGAGCAGCTGCCTTCCTCAAAGTACAACACTCAAAAGTCTATTTGCACCCTCCCCCCCCCCTCACCCTTCTACCCACCCGCCATCAGCAGCGGCAGGAGTAATGTTGGCAATTTGTTGGCCGTCGTCTTATTAACCCGCAAAGAGCGTGGACTAAGATGCAAAAACTTTTTGGCCGACGCGAGAATGTCCAACGGGCATATAAATTAGCTGAGGAGAAGAAGTCGCTCCGGCAAAGTTTTTCAAATTAAGCTAATTTATATTATATAAACACACTAAACACGACAAATGAGTATCTCTTCACCCTCTTCACCCCCAAACTGGTACACACAAACACAAACAGACATATTTTCCTTTTGGCTTCGTTCAACATTTTTGATTTGCCTCGTCCACCTTTTAAGCCCTTTTTGGAAAATGGCAAAAGTTTCCGCAACTCTTGTTTTTGCTTTTGCCTTCACAGTTCGCTGCTGAAATTAACGTGACTTGCATAACGCCCGAAAGTATGCAGCGCGGCTGTAAAGTGTCGCCATCACCATTTTGCCTCCTTAGCACTACAACTTGCTGCTGCTCCCGGCGAGAGCACGAAAAAAATACCAAAGAAAACAAAATTTTTAAAACAAAATGCAACTGGGGAAACGTGTCACAAACTTTATGCTCCCGCCACGCGTCACGCACGCGATTTTCGCTTAGTTGTTTGTCACTTTGTCGCCTCCTCCTGTCCCCGAGCACCCTACCCGGACACTGGACTGGCAAAGAAAAATGGCGCTGCAAATTAAGTGAGTTGCCATTGCAACAGCAGCAGCATAAATTACGAAGTGTTGGCTCAGATTTCAACTGAAGCGAATTTAAAATTTACGCAAGACATTTTTTAGCAACATGGATTAACCCGTTATAGCATCCACTTGACACTAAATCGTGGTCGCATATTTCCCACCCTAACTTTGAACAGCGGCCACAGAACAAATCTGGGTGATCCCTTTGGATTTTTCAGACTACACTTAGTTAGTCATTATAACTTTTAATTCAGCGTAATAATATTTGAGATAACAAAAGGATTCCATTTCGGAGTACGACTATAAACTAAGGAAAATTTTTGTGTTTATTTTCTCTCTCTCACCAAATCATACTTTTAAGTTTCTTTCCCTTTTCACTTGGTTAATTTATATAATATCACATTTTACATAAGATCTCATTTCAGGGAAAAAGATAGGGACCCAATTCATAAGGAGTTTGTTCGGTCAGTTCCGAAAATATGTATGCTTAGGCTAACATCTCTTCCAAAAATATGGACGCTTGGTTGGGTAGGTCCGAACGGAAGATTAAGGCACAAACTTTTATCGGTGTAATTGAAAAGAGCGAGCACAAGAACGGAAGCGTCTGGATATAAATTTTGACAATTTTGATAAATATCAACCGACACATCCATCCGGTCACCTTCACAAGCTTTTTGGCGCCAGCTGTGAATAAACTAGCCATGAAAAGCATATTCTCAAACTTTGTCGTTCGGATTCGGCGCTTCGGAACTGTAGATCCATTTATCTTGTGCGAAAAATTTAAAAGCACACACGCCAAGAGAGCTTGGCTTGGCCCCTTTGGAGCTGTAAAGCCAATTTTACATTTTACAAGTATCAACCGAACGCATTCGATAACTTTTGATTCGATAAGTACTCGATCAGCTGATCTAGCTTTTAGCCAAAACCGCTAAAAGACTTAACTGTCATTGCCTACTTTTAGGCTGACCCTTAAATACATATGCAAAAACTTTACATTTTGGAGCATTGTGTGCAGTTTTTATATTAAAATTTAATTGCTTGTATGCAAATCGCTTATATGAAAATATCGCTTGTAAGCAAACCTTTATCACCAAAATTGAAATTTCTGCATACAATTTAAATCGGTTGTAAGCAAATATTCCAACATTGTTCCCGAGAGCTCATCAGATCACATTGTATTAACAACAGCAAGAATGTCACGACATATTCCAATAGCTAAACAAACAATAATCAGAACTTGAATTTTGGTCTGTACGTTAGTATTGAACTGGCATCAAACTGATAAAACAGTGGTTCAGAGCCGAATCTTTAAAGTTATTGAATCTATGAGCTTTATCTCTGGTCTGTAGGTAAAATTGAGTTGGAAATCATACTGGATCAGGACCAGTATGGAGCCGGTTTCGAACCGGTTAAGCAAGACCGGAGAACCGAAACTGCCCCGGTATCTAACCGGTTTCGAAACGTTTAGGCAGAGGTGCAGAGCCACATCTCAGAAGTTATTTAAGCTGTGAATTTGGAACATCTGCTACTCATTCTGAGGGCGGAAAAGTTAAAAAGTATTCAAAAAATTTTAATCCGTTTATTTATTATCCGATCTTTATGAAAACTTTAAGGAATTGAAGATATTGCTTTTATTAGGTTAAGATTAATTAAAAATAGTAGAAGTCACAGACAAAAGAAGTCAACATTTTAAATTTGGTTGCTCGAGCTCTTCTAGTCTCTGAGATGTAGGTATTGATACAGACAGACGGGCGGACGGACAGGCGGACATGGCAATATCGACTCGGTGATTGAGTCGATGCTGATTATCAGAATATATATAATATATTTTTTTATGAAAGAAAATAATTCGTTCTGCCCGTTGCATTTTTAGAGACTTTAGTGTACTTGCTCTACGAGTAAAGGGTTTAAACAGGGATCGTGTCTTTAGTGCAAATCTGTGTGACTCTCAAAGAGCTTGTTGGTTTCTCTCACAAAGCTTTACTATCAAAATCGAAATCAACTTTATCTTGGATATGCAGGAATATGCAGCACTCTGATTTTATACTACTTTTATACATACACTCAAAAAAAAATATTTTCTACATTTTAGAAATTCGCCATAAAATATTTTTTTTTCTAAATTGTAGAAAAATTTCTTGTTTATAGACATTTTTTTCTTTAATTTAGAAAACATAACCCTTAGATGAGATTTTCTAGAAAATAATTTCTTAAATTTAGAAAGTAGTTTTTTTTTTCTTAAATTTAGGGTAATTTTTCTAGATATTTTCGTAAAATCTTTCTTTAATTTAGGGCAGATTTGCCCTTGAATTAAGAAAACAAATGCAAAGCAAAATGGAGCGACCGCCATTAAAGTTAGTAAAACGCCCTTATTTTGAGAAAATCAAGTTTCTTAAATTTAGAAAAATTTGTTTAGAAATTCACCATAAAATTTAGAAAGATTAATCTAGAAATTCGCCCTAAAATTTAAAAAATATGAAAAAGAGAGTCGTGAGAACAGGAGAGGAGACGCTGCTGTGTCGCAGTTTCTAGTTACTTCTTTTCTTTGACACATACGCAAACGCCACACTCTGTACATTATTAATTGTGGTTAAGTCGCTACGTTTTACTTAAGGCAAGTAGTCGAGTGGGCTAAGGCGTCGTCCGAGTGTTCAATATTTGAGAGAGGTCCCGTGTTCAAGTCCCAGTAAAGTAAGTAAAAAAAAATTGTTAATGCGCTTATTTCTAAATTAATTATATATCTATCTATCTATAGCTTAGAAAAAAGTGGTTCGGTGTGAGGAGGTGGTGCTGGCGATGGGGGGTGGAGGAGGATGGGACAAACCCTAAAAACCAAACGGTTGGGGCGGGGTGGATCCAAAAACACAACCACACACGGGTTGGTCTGTGGTCGGTTCTACCCAACCTCCCCCTAAAATTTATTTTTAAGTGCTTACTGTCAACTGCTTCCTCCTTATGCCAGCGCTGCCATAACCGCTTGGGAATTTTAAATCGACCTAACACCAAAAATTGTCTAAGTGTTTTTTAGAAAAATTGCCCTGAAATCTAGAAAAGCATTTTCTTAAAAATAAGGCGAATCGCCTTTGACCCCTTTTTTAGGGCGAATTTCTAAATTTTAGGGCGATTTTGCCTGTTTTTTTCTTTGAGTGTACTGTCATGACCAAGTTGGTAAAATTTGAATCTGAATGTGAACTGAATAAAATTTATCTTTGTTTTTTTTTAGCTTTTAGTTCTGTTAGTGATTTACGAGCATATCTTAATAAATAACATTGAAATTGGACCTTGTCTTTTGTTTCTCCTTAAAAACTGGTTTGAATAATATTCAGTTTTTTTTTATATGTTTCACTTTTTGACACTATAACTATTTTGGTGATTTTCAAAAAATTTCTAGTGAAAAATGCAATTTAAAATCAATTTGACGTTTGTTATGCCAGTTAGTAGAGCTCTTCGTTTTTGTGGTCCTGTTTTCCATGTCCCATTTTCGATAAGCGCAACCAGCAAATAAATTTATGGCCTGGTCCACATAGTTTTGGCCTGGCCAACAAACAAATTTTTGCATTTTTTTCTATTTGTTGGCATAAAATTGTAAAACGCTAGCGAGCCCACAACATTATAGCAGTGGCAATTGTTCGACTGGGCAGCCACAGAAAACTTTGGCTGGCCCATAAATTATATGTGGAAAATTATTATATAAACGGCTAGTGTCGAACCGTCGAAAAGAAATTGGCCAAGAGCCAAGCCGGGCACAGACAGAGAGCGAGAAAGCTGGGTGCCAACTATTGGCAAAAGTTGTTAAGCAAATTATGGCCTGGCACAAAAATATTTGAAACTGTTACGCTTAAGTTGCATGCAGATGTGGTGGAAAGCAGCCAGAATGCTGATGGCAGGGCGAGACGCAGAGCCAGATGCTCAAAGCGGAGGGCCAGTTAAGTGCAGCTGGCCGAATGAAATTATCAGCAGAGTGGGGAGTCATAGTTTCTCTAACGAGGAAAATGGTCAAAACTTTTGACAAATGTCCAAAAAAGTAATTTTAAGCTATTAAATATTTAAACGGAATGTGCAGTCACTAAAAACCAAAGCTGATTAAGTGGGAAATTTACCAAATCTTAGAACAAAATTCTCTTTTCAAGTTGCATTTGGGATTATAATGTGGATAAGTTTTAAATTTAAAATTGATCCATGCATGGTTCATGAAAATGTACACTCACGCAGAGTATGAGGCAACCACACTTTTGTTGGTTTTCAATCCTCTCTTGCTCTGCTATTCCTGCACATCACTTAAATAAGTCTACCATTTAAAAGTAGCAATATCTCTGCAACAGCTGAAATTAAACTCGGACCTTCCTACCGCAGTGCCCTAGTCTTGGCACTAAGTGAAGATCTAGCTGGAAGTGCGTCCCAGTGACTATCTTAAGAACAAAATGGAGTCAACTGGAAAAGGATTAGACTGCTGCATCCCTAATACTTGGACATGTGGCCAGCTTCGTTTGATATCGATATTATCTCGTTGATAGGGGCACGAAAATGGTCCAAACATTTCAGAAAAAGGTTATGCCGCCTCATCGACTTGAATAAAGTTCTTTGCATTCATATTTGATATGAGAAAATTTTAATTTACCTGTACCAGAATAGAAAACTGCTCCCCAAACCATATGTCCGCCTTCACAAGAGCGCCAACGACTTAAGCGAAGCTCTGACTTTTGTAAACCATCTTCACTTCGAATCACTATTTCAACTGTAGAAAAAAATTTACTGCTTCGATATGAGGGCTGTTCAAAAGTTTTCGGCCGTCAAAGTGGGGGTCCAAAAAAAAGTACAATATAATTATAATCCGTGTGAAAGCATATATTACACTGTGCAACACTTAAAAGTCGAGACCAAAAAATTCAGAAAGGCTATGATGGTAGTACAAAAACCTTCGCTGGGTTTGGTCTCTGCTATGTACCGAAGGTACATAGAGTACATTAAGTTTGTGCAAAAGTATGTAACAGGGAGAAGGCATCATTTCCGACCCTATAAAGTATATATATTCTTGAGCATCAATAGCTGAGCCGATATAGGCATGTCCGTCTGTCCGTCCGTATGAACAAACAGATGTAAGAGATGGTAAGAGATAGAGGTTTGACATGTATGGGACAAATGCTTCTTATACTTGCAGGCAGATCAAGTTTATTTTCAATTTTTGCCACGCCCCCTCCCGCCCCCGCAATTCGGAAAAAACGTCATATCACAGTTTTGTAGATATATGATTCGTTCCTTCTAGAGATAGTTAGTCATTCGTAATATATATCGATTTGCCGGAGAAATGATAATGATCGGATGAGCGGTTCTCAAGTTAAAAGCAAAAAATCCACATCCCCTCCCACGCACTCACAACCAACACTGGAATATCATTCAACAACGTGTGAGTAAGAGAGAGAGAGAGAGATAGAGAAACTTAGAGATGAGCGCTGCAGAAGCGTGGCACTCAGCTTCTACTCTTGGTACAAAGTATAACATAGTCGGGCTTGACCGACTTTCTCACTTGTTTTTTATAGCACTTTGAAGTTTTAAGCATATTATTGGTACTTGTAAATCCATATCTCGTAAACTATTTGGTATCTCGTAAAAATTTAATTTATTTACTTTTTTACCAATAATATTCGCTTTATTCGAATTTTTATGACTGTTTCTTATGCTTTTGGGCTTTTAACTATGTATATGAAAGAGTACTTAAATGAAGTTTCCTAGTACTAATGGTTGGTTTATTTTGGTCTATACAAAAACTTTTCCCTTCATTAATGGTTCAAATTTGTAACGGAAAAAAGTTGTGAAAACTTAGTTTTTTTAAACATCTTTTTATTTCTTCAATTTTTTTTGATTTGCTACTAAGAAATGTTTTGTAGGCCAAGCAAAAAGCAACAACTTTGCTAAAGACATAAAATCAAAATTCAAAATGGTTTACGAGATATGGTATCGATAATTCTACTCTGAGCCTGAAAAGTTCAAAGGTCAATAAAAAGAAAACGGCAGCTAATCAGACGGCTCGAAAAAAATTTTGTGATTTTTTTTCCGACAAAATGGCGACTATTGAAAAATGAAAAATCGATTTTGGGCCCTTTACTTTGTAGTTTATTGAAAAAAATAGAAAAATTTTTTTTAAAATTATGATTGAGGTTAAGACCAAAATGGTAACTATTCTGCATCGATTTCACTTTGATATCAAAATCGGTTTAGTGTAACTGAAGATATTTAGGCCGCCAGTTTCAAAATCGTGGTTTCGAGAAAAATGCGTTTTAAGTTTGTTCGACGAAAAAGGCTATATCTTCTAAAGTATTTTAGCTATAAGAAACATTTGTCCCTTACATGTCAAACCTCTATTACAATCTCCGAGATCTGTTTGTTAAACGGACGGACAGACAGACGGACGGACGGACAGACAGACGGACGGACGGACAGACGGACATGGCTATATCGACTCGGCTGTTGATGCTGATCAAGAATATATATACGTTATAGGGTCGGAAATGATTCCTTCTCCCTGTTAAATACTGTTGCACAAACTTAATATACTCTATGTACCTTCGGTACAGAGTATAAGAATATGCAAAAAATAGTTCTAAAAAGTCATAATAATTAATAGCAGCCCTAGGAATGGTTTGTGAAAAGATCCGTCTCAAAGGACCCAAGAAACACAAGCCGAAAAGATTTAACTAATTCTAGTAAATAATAAAAACAAACTATAAAACTTAAGAAATTTGATTTTTTCACAGATTTTGTTCTGCATTCGACCAAAAATTTGAATCGCTTAGAATAAGTTTGAATCTGTATTTCGGCATTGTAAACTATAATTGGCACTGTAAATTCTTTACGCTTTGTGCCTCAGCTTATCGTTCAGCAGAGTTATTTACAAATAATACAAAAACAAATTGCTATACATGCTTCTCATTTTGCGAAATTTTCTACTTCAGAGATCTTCAAACAAGCAAACAAATGAATAAACAGATAAAAAAATAAGATCATTAAACAACAAATTGTGAGTCACACAGATAGGAGAGAATCGTGTACCTAAAAAGCAAAAACTTGTCATGTGAGAAGAAGCAAAAACCAACCAACAGAAAAACTCTAATGAATGAGCTACCAGTGAGAGTGAGAAAGAGAGAAAGCTCAAAGGCGGGCGCCCCCCCTCGAACAACAGGTGAGAGCGGCGCTCAGTCTGAGTTGTGTGGTTGCAGTCGAAGCTTGGGGAACGGAAACGGCTGAGAACGAAACACGTTTCTACATACAAACATACCCAGGTGAGGGCCCAAGTTGAGCGCGCTCGCGCCTTTAAGCCAAGCCAAGCTTTTGGCTGTGAATAATTATTTTGGATTTTGTGGCTGGGTGTGCCGCAGCAACAGTAAGACGTCAACGTGTGAGCGGTCAGCACGTAAGCGAAGTGCGGTGAAAATACTGACAAACTTGTGTTTGTTTGTGTGTAAACGCTGTTTATAAACAGCAGCAATTCAAGTGTAAATTGGTATTGAGGTTATGTAAGCGGCTAACAGACAGCAACTGCATTTGCCAAAGTCACACGCTTGCATCTGAAAGCAAGGCACGCGCTAAAATAAATCGCACAAACGTCACACCAAAAACAACAAATGGAGGAATCCAAGTCACAGGCGCAGCCGCAAACGCAAACGCATCCTCTGCAGGATGTGGCCCTGAATGATAATGACGATGGCAAACAGTCGCCCAAAAATTGGGTTAAATTCGACGATGAGGCAGATAGCAGTGAAAAAAATAATAACAGTAACGACGGCGATGCCACACAACATCAGCAACAGCAACAACAAAAGCAAAACAAGTTATCTCTGCCACCGCCACCGTCTGTGGTGAGCAGCAACAACAACAGACGTGCACGCTCGCGCAGTCCCCATGAGCAAACAGCAACAACAACAACACCTGTCCAGGTAAGTTACTCTCTACACAAGTCAGTCTCTCTCTCTCTCTTACTCGCTCTCTCTTGAGAGTGCGGGTGAGCCAACGCATTGCTACGCATTCCAATGCATGCGAATGCTTTTGGCCCTTTTTCTCCCTTTACTTGCATATCGCTTGATTAGTACAGTAAATACTCACTAAGCTGGATTATCAATGGGAGTATACATAAGTGCTAAGAATTCTGTGGGAGTTAACAATGCGGCGTTGCATAATTGTTTTTAATTTAGATCAAAATCAATCGCTTTGAATCACAGTTTATAAAACTGTCTTAAGACTTGTGAAAATTTTTAAAGAATATCTTTTTGTTTCTTAAGATTTGGTACAAGAATAAAAATACTGAACGTCACATCTAATGATTTATCTGGATGCGATCCAAAAGTGGATTATTTTGATACTATGTTAAGATGAAAACTGCAACATTTTCTTTTAAGAAAATTTCAGTAGGCACACTTAAAAACAAATTTCCCTAAAAATATCAAAATTCGCCCCTAAAATTAGAAATTCTTTTATAAAAATGATTTTAGTCAAAGACTTTTCCATTTACAGCTCAGCCTTAAGGTCTCTTTACCATCAACACAATGCTACAAAGAGAGCTTACATTCATTGGAATAATTGATCCATTTCACTCATCAGCAGACTTGTTGCTCTTCAAACTTAAAACTCTTGCATATTTGTATTTTTATTGGGCAACGTTTCCAAATAAAGACTTGAGAATTGTGAAAATCGAGCTCAGATTTTCTAATATGAATTTTCAGCCTGAAAATATGCAATGGTTTTGAAGAATCGAAGGTGAATCCAATTTATGTTGTGAGTTGAAACTGATTTTTATATGGCTGTTGTCAGATTCAGAACATCGTTCAGTGATCGTTCAAACGGTACCAACCCCACACAGAGGGAAAAAACGTGTTCAGAAAATAAGTTGCCGTCAACTTAAAATGAGAACAGAACGTTCTCAAAATTTTTGAGAACAAATGTTCTAAATGTTCTTGGAATGAGTAAAGTTGTTCTCAAACGAATAATATTTACTTTAAACAACAACAACACCGGTTTTCAGCAGAGACATATACAAGAGAGACAGCAAGTTGGTTCTCTTTTTGCTCTCTCTCTCTTGTCTGCTCAACAAAGCATAAGTAGCCCTCTTGACGTGCATCTGCAAAACTGTTCAATGGCTGAATTGTCAGGTGCCTTCTTCCCTACGGTTGAGTGCATAAGGTACCGGGCTCTAATCCCAATCAAGCCCGAACAAATTTTTCTGTGTTTTTCTGGAAACTTAAATGAAACGAGTCAGGTGAAGTGGGGCACAATGGGTGGGTAGAGAAGCAGCAGCGACCATATCCAGAGTAGCCTTGCCTCTCTTCACTTCCAATCAAAAGAGGTATGTCCCCGTTCCCTATTCCACCCAAATGTGAGTAATCCGCCCACACCTGGTCCCAAGTGCAATCAAATTTTTTTCTAGGTGAGTGTAAAATGTTCTTGAAAACGGAACAATATAAACTCAAATCTTGTTCTCAAAAATGGAACAATGTCAGCTCAATTTGAGCTTTTGCGTTCTCAATAAATTGCTCTGGAAGTGAGAACATTGCACTACATGTGAGAAAACCCGTTCATGCATACTTTTGATAACGTTTGTGCTCGTTTTGAGTCCAATGTTCTCGGTTTTTTCCCTCTGTGCAGGTTTTTTACTTAACCAAATTTCTTTATAACAGAAATATGCAATTTGTTAAATAAACTAACTATTTACCCTGTTCTTCTTTGTTTTCCAGGCTTTCATTTTCAAAAGTATTTTCACAATTGTTTTTCTTACTTCAATTTGCTCATTCTATTAATGTTGTTTTATTTATAATATGAATCAAAAACTTACAGTGAATTGCAATCACATGGTTTCTTAAGTTTTCTTATGCATTTTTTTACCCTTTGTACCTCAGTTTATCAAAAAAGGTCGCAAGCACGACATTGAAATCAAATATTTTTAAACGGGTTTTGAATAAATGTTAGATTTGCTTACATATTAGTTCAATTTAATTGTTTCCCTATCAAAATATAAAACGAGAGCGTAAGTTAAAGTCGGCTCTAACCGACTTCAATATACCCGTTACGACTTTAGTATACCCTTTTTACTCTACGTGTAACGGGTATAAAACAAATGTTTTTTACCTCTTCTTGTTTTTTGACCCTTTGAAGGAAATTCCCATATGCTAGATTATGTGAAAGATATTGCTATTAAAAAGTTGTTAAATCGGCGCTTAATCCTATAAAAAATATTTTTTTTATGAAGCTTCAAATTGAATTTAAAATATTATAATAAATATTGGTATAGGAAGATTTACTGTACTTAGCTGCCTGATGGAGTTGTCATATGCGGCAGTTTCTGTTTCTTTTCTCTTGTTCCTTTGTTTTTTTTTGGGGGGGGAACGGTGTACGCATGACCAAATAACAACTTCAAGCTTTGCATCGTCCATCCGGTGATAAAAGTGACTCGGCTTAATCATATTGCAGCCAAGTTACTTGATGACACATTTCCACAACTCCATAAAGCGTATGCTTAAACAGAAATGAGAAATTCCAGAATTTAACTAAATATTGATTGTAATTGTTTGACAATCATATATTCACGTAATTTCTTTTGAGTCGTAACCAAACGCATTTTTCACTACTTTTCTCGTATAATTTCTCATCATCATCAGGTTGTGCAGCTTATGTTAAATACAAATAAATATGATTCTTTTCTTATTTGCCAACGGGCATTTGTTTAAACATTTCGCCAGCCTTGTCTTTATTATGAAGTCAATATTTGTATATTTTTGTTTATTATTTTTATTGAGTTTGCAATGTGTATCTGGTGTCGGTGGCCTTAGGGGTTTCAGAAATTTTGATAAAATGTCATATAATGCCGAAAATAAACAATTTTCTTATGATCTTCTTCTTATACTGTTTTCAATTTTAAGAGAGGCAAGTTATATTCCCAAAAGCTAACAGTGAAATTTCAAAACATGTGCATGATGGAAGGGCATGAAATTAGTTTCGAATAAGGCATAACGAATTGCCACAATGTTTCTTTTAGAATTATATATAAATATTAATATAAATAATAATAAAAATTTTTTATTCGCAAATCTGAGGCCCTTGAGTTGTGCGCAAAGGTTTTGGCTCGAACCTGTGTTCAGTTCTTGATTAAGCCAAATTCAAGTGAAGAGCCATAAATTTGATTAAAAATAAAAATATAATTCACACAGTTATAATTAGATTTTGCAGTCTATGAAAATTTTAAAAACTTGTTGTTAAGCTTGTTGCTTTTGTGAATTTGCCTATAAACTTTGAACTTGTGGATGTCTTTATAGAATTTACTGACTCCAGTGATTTTTAAAATCTATTGACTATGGGAGGTGTACCAGAAATCTCTAGGGGTTAGCCTTCGTTAATTGCAAAATGCTTGAAAACAGAATTTAAAAGCATTTAGAAGGTTTGTGTCCAACATAATGGTCCATCTTCTCAAACTTAGACGGCGCGAGCTTGGTTTTAATTGATACGGCAGCCTTCGGTTAGTTTTGCAAATTTAATTTGTATTGAAGCAACCTTTACAAAAATAATAATAGCACAAATCGATGACATAAAAATTTTGATTGCCAATTTTTGTGATTGTGATTGTGGATGAATAAAAATGAATATTTTAAACTGTTACTTAAAATTAAAGCGGTAACTTTGACTTTTTTACCTAAAAATTTAATAAAAGCGTTCAGCATATGCCAATTAATTTTTTTCGATGGATATTGTTTAATGTATGATGTTTGTTTTATGCTGATATTTGCGGCCATTGTTTGTTTTGCTTATCAAAACAAAAAAGCAAGACGAGAATTGGTTTTCGACACTACACCTTCGTATAGAAGATACTTCTAAAACAGTGGCCGGCAAAACACACATGCTCATTTTGTCTTTGCATGTGTGTGTTTAGACACGCGAGAGCGCTCTCAATTCACACTCAATTGTTGTTGCAGAAGAGCGCAGTGTAAGCTCGTATCGTGTATCGGCGCCGCTGCTACAGAGGATAGACGTCACTGCTTGTATATTCAGAAAATGGAATCGTGCCGGACTCTGTTCTAAAATATTTTTCATTCCGCTTTGGAGGTTATTATATTAATTTTCAGCCAGTTCCAATCTATTTTGAGCTTGTTTGGAATCGATTTTCATTTCCCTTCAAATTCAAAGTTTGTAGGTATTCTCTTTACGGCTTTACTACATTTTGGAACCGGTTCTTAACCTGTCAACCAATTATTTTAAAAGACAGGAACAAATTTAACGGACTTGCTTACTCTCTAGATTAAACACTTGATTTTGTGTTTCTCCTGTTTTCTGTTTCACAGTTCTTTATAAGAGAAGCATAAAATCTGTTTTAATAGCACACAAGCACGCATACACACTTGCAATTTACGAAGCACACGCGCAACACTCTTACATGCGCAAAAGACACTTTCGGCAGATTCTGCTTACCAAATTGTCTCATAAAAACGTAAAAAAAATTGTTCGCATCCAACCTTTCGCTTTAACCTTTACACTGCTCCTTTGTCCCTACAAACAGAGAAACCGCTGTTTCGCTCGGTTTCACCTTATACAATTCCACCATGATTTGAGTTAGCTGTTCGCTCTCACTTGCGCTTTTTGGATTCATTTGGGAATATGTCCATCTCGCTCTAACCACTGTGATTTACAAAAGGCAATATAAAGTATATTTTCGGGTACTATAAGCATCTCGGTGGGAACTATCACTAACTACCAGTCAAAATTGAGAGGCAGCTCAAATTTGATCTGTTATACTTATTCTCCATGCCAAGGGAAACCCAAAGAAAGCACACTAGGTCAGCTCTTTCTTACAAACGATGACCAAAAAGTCGTACTTCTATTACGTTATTTCTTATGTGAATTAAAATATGTTATTTTTCCGAAGATTTGATTCCAGACTTGATTACTTAAGTCTTATGATGGTACAAGGTCGCCGCCACACTGTTTCGGCAACAATACCGCAGAGCAAATTAAACTTCGTGTCACCAAAATGTGATGCGTTTTTGGAGGCCTCTGCCTTTTTCTTAAGTTCCAACCGGAGCTTAGACTGAGTTCAATAGGGCAATCCATTAAGAAAAAATACATCTTAATTCGGATATATTTCTTTTTATCTCTTTCGAAACAGACCTCTGTTCATATTCATGTTCCGATGAGATCAGCTTTTTTGGATTCCGAGTGACTAATTTTGCTACTAAAAATCAGTCTAGTATGCCTTAATTAGACTCACCTTTCGTTAATTTCAGTTAAAATTTTATGGCATATTAAAGCTTTGCTCGACAAGCTAACCAATTTTGAATCTTAAAATAAAATTGCTTTAGCAATGTTAACACTTGCCCCCCTTTTAAAGCCAGCTGACTAAATGGTTGCCTTCGATTCTCTATATTCAGCGGTTCTTAACTGCGCTGCGTACGTGCTAACCCGCAAATTGTATTTATTTCGGTTTTAGTTTTTCAGTTTCAATTCAAGTTGAGATGGATTTGTGCAATTTATAGTATTTCGTGTCGGTCGCTGCAGCGACCCTCAGTTATTAAAATCAAAATCAATAAAATTGATTTTCTTGTGACAATTTGCATAATATTTTCTCATGTCTCTGACGTCTTAAGGCCAAGAACATTTAACAACAACAATGTGTGTTGCAATTTTCCCAGCGCCCTGCTGTCTCCTCCACAACAACAACAACAACAGCAGCAGCAGCGTCAGCAACGACAACCGGTGCAGCTGCCACCGCCTCATTGTCCACACCGGATGTGGCGCCCGCTGTTTTGACAACTGAGAGTACGCACGTTAATCTGAATGCATCCGGCAGTGGCAGCGTTGCCAGCAGTGCCAGCGGCTCCAGTCCGGCCCGTCACCCCCAGCAGCTAATAAACCAAAAAGCAACTGCAGCCTCATCCTCAGCTGTGGCCGCCTCTTCATCCAGCAGTCATCAAAATGGAAATGGAACCGGTGGCAGCAATAGCATCAGCATTCCTGTGGATCAGGCTGGCGGCATGCGCACAATTGAACTGTCAACGGGTCGCATCCGTGAGGGATTTGGTAAGACTAAGTAAAATCGATTAACCGATGTCCAGTCCCATCGATGATTTAATTGCTTAAATTGCTTCTAAACTTTATTTTTTCCATTTTTATCTTTAAAGCTAATGGCGATGTGATAGTAACCCTGCTGCCCGCCAACACCAAATGGCCTTGGATCACACCGGCCATATTTCGTCCGGAATTGGTGCCTGAGGAGCTGATGGCTCAGGGTTTGACGGTGAGTTTACCCTTAGTCTCCACACTGCCTCTGCTGTTAAACTTTCTCCTCCTTCCCAATCTTAGCTAACAGTCGAGGATTATGTGAATGCCATGGAAACTTTGGTCAACGATTATCGTTTTACTGTCTACAATATTTGCTACAAGCGGATCCTCGTCTGCTGGATTCTGTTTGCCTTTACGGTGCTGTTGGCTCTGCTCTTTTCGGGCCTACAGGGTGTTGCCCTGTTCGCCTTGGGTGTGGGCTGGCTTTTCCTTAATGCGGCTGCCATTTTCCTGTGTATGTGGGTCAAGCTGCGTTTGTCTCGGGGCCTGGAGAAGTGTCTGGCCCGAGTAAATAAGCAGCTAATGAGGCATAAGATTTTACTAATACTCGATGATCGAGGTCGCATCTCATGTCACAAGGTCAATCTGTGCTTCATGTACTTCGATGCCACACAGTGTGTGAGCTTTTTGAATGAGTTCCTGGAGCATACGGAGCAAAATGGCGGCGAGGCCATCAAAGCGGGTTGGGAGGCCAAACTGGACATTGATGTGAATGACATAGTCATTCAGGGCAGTCAGCCAGTGAGGCTCTCTAGAAAACAGGTAAGCTCGCTTAATCAAATACTACATTTGTGTAGATTCAAAGGGAAAGCAAATCATCTATCGCCTACATCCTCTTCTCTCTCTCTCGCTCACGTGCACCTCACCAAAACCAAAATACTTACCCATGCTTTCTTTAGGCTGTGGCCCAGGAGCTGTTTCTCAGCTATCTGCAACGTTGGGGCAAGGATTTCCTCAGACGTCGTCTGGACTGGACCGTGCAGGAGGCTGGCGTACATGAAACACCCAGGCATTTGCAGTCCTCGATTTGTCCGTGCCAATATGAGGAAGAATTGTTGCGCGGTAAAATTAAGATAAGTTTGCAGCATCGTCAATGCTGTGGCATCAATTGCATGGGCTGTTGGCTCTAAATCAGTGAAATATTTTTATATATGTTTTTGATTTTGTGTGAATTAAAGAGAAAAATGGAAATAAATTTTAATGAGGCTTTTATTTGCCGCCTGAAAGTAGGCCACACTCTTTAGTCACTAAACTGCACCGTCATCTCATTATTTCATTTTATTTCTTAACCCTTTGAAAGATCACCTTCAGTCATTTAATCTTTCACCTTGCCTTGTTCTTTTCTGTGTCTCATTTTCTGCCTGTTGTCTTCCGCACCTGGCTTCTTCCTCTAGGAACGTGGCCTGCAACTGTTCCTGCGCTATGGCTCGCGTTGGGGCATGGAGGCCCTCAGGGGATTAGTTGATGTCACCCCCCTGGAACCGGGACGGCATTGCGGTCAGTTCCAATGTCCCTGTCAGTACATCAAAGAGCATTTGCAATGCAAACCGCGAGGCAAGTTCAAGTGTTGCAATTTTGTCCATTGGGTGTTGGCTTCCGAGCGATATGACTACTAAACATTCTTGGTTTCTGTCCATGTAACTAAAATGGAATTTTAAGGTTGTGTATAAAGGTATCTAGAGGCTTGCATTGATTTATTGTTTTGTATGTTTTTAATTTTTTAACTAGACTCCGGATTTTATGCAAGATTTTGTCTTTGATAAGAAATACATGATATTGGTTTCTAGGCCAAAAAAAACTTTTAAATTTTTAAATCGATATTTGGACTCAGCATTTTTTGTTTTAATAAAATTTTTTTTGGAATTAGACTTTGATATAACCATTTTGGCTTCTGTACTGATAAAATATATGACCATATCGATTGCTTGGTCAAAAATGTTTTTGCAAATTTCAATTGGCTTCTAGAAAAATATGTAACAATTTAAAAGATGAACGAATTGCCCTATTAAGGTTATTAAAGTGAGGTAAAGGAAGTTACCTTTGATGTGAGGTATTATATCTTCCAATGTTAATTTTTAAAATTTTTGAAGTTGATTTTCGAATTAACAAACAAATTTTTTGCAATCCGCAATTGAAGCCAACTCAGGCATTTCTACACCAGCCTAGCTAGGAAGCTGAACTTTACGACGAAATGATCTTAAATGATTGAATTAAACGCACATAATTGAAAATGCAACTAAAACAATTATTAAGATATTTATAATCCAAATCAAAGTTGAACAAATTTTAAATGTTTCGTTTTTTAATTATAGAAAAAAAAACTTTTCGAATTGACATCAGTCGATACTGAACAATCATAATACGGCTTTCAGTTAAAGCATCATGTTTTCAAGTTTTATTATATGCATTCTAAATTAGAAATATTTTACTTGAATAACTTGAAACTAGAAGAACCATTTTTTATAGGTTAAGTCCATTGAGAACTTCAAACGTGTTCTTCTCAAAATATATTATTTTGAGTTATGCCAGTATTGAAGTAAGTAAGCGATATGTCATGAATAATGACTCATGATCCCAGTGTGCGTTTTCTGACACTTTTCGGACAATTTTTTAAGAGCATTCACCGTTTTTAGCGTTTTTTTTCTATGAAAACGGTCGCACTTACAGTGGAAGTTTTCTGAGTCTAATCTGACTCTTTTCTGGCACAGATATAAGGTCTTTCACCCTCCCAATAAAGCATATTAAAACCTCATAAAAGACACATAAAAGTCACTTTTTTAGGCCTCCTAAAAGGCTCTATTTAAACGCACATAGAAGTGTCCATTTAATTTAAAAAAGTGCAGTGGGGGCAAAAAATGCGCAAAAAAGAGAAAAAAAAGAAACAATTTTATTTTTTTTATGATATGTTAAATTTACCTTAAAAATTACCAATATGGGAAAACAGAAAAGTAGAAAAAATAAAAATTAAAATATCTTCAAGAAATATTGATCAGAACTGCCCAGCTAGCTAATTCCTCGCGCAGAGATTTCATATCTCTCTCGGAATCGTCAGTATCCATAAAATTTCACTCCAATTGAATCCCGGAATTCAAAGATATTGGTTCATTTCTATGATTCAGTTCACCCAGCTCCGATAGCAAAGTCTTCGAAATTTTCGAATCCGAGAATGCTCAAAAATAAGTGCTTTTTATGAGCCTGTGCTTAGAGGGCGCTAAATGTGCTCCGAATACCCTAAAGTTAATGTGTTTACTCCAAAATCGCTTTTAAGTTCGGCTCTTTTCAGACACAAAGTTTGGAGCGCTCCGAACTTTGCTTGCTGGGGATATGTCAAACGGTTTTCGAGGTATTTACCCAAACACTTACTGACTTTGACTGCCTGTCGAGGATTATCAGTCAATCTGATTACCCTCAGCGATTTTTCCAACTACTTTACTTGATTTTTAGATTCAATACCTTAAACTACAAAATATTATTTGTAGTATGCTACACATTGTAAGCAGAGGTCACAGAAATCGGTCTCCCGTTTGCCTGTGTCGGAAATCGACCGCTTTGGCGCGACCATATTGAAAAGAGGTACCGAAAAAACTTTCAACTACGCTCTCTGACACTCTTTGGTTGTTAGAACAAAAGGTCTTCTTTACACTTACAGCCAAGGCTTGTGGCTAACAACATGAATGTATGCGAAAAAAAATATTCGCATATATATATAAAAACGAGAAGGCCAAGCTAACTTCGTCTTTGCCGAAGTTCTTATACCCTTGCAAATGTTTTAATAAATCAGAGTTTACGAACGTGAGCATAGTTCCCATTGCATAGTTCCTATAGATAGTTCCTATGGCAGCTATAAGATATAGTCATCCGATTTTGACAACAACTTCCAAATCTGTGTAAAAGCGTACAAAACTAATAATTGCTGAAGCGAGAGGAGCTTACATTAAGAACCAAAAAGTTTTTTCACAAAGACCCACTTTTCGACCGATAGTTCCTATGGCAGCTATAAGATATGGTCATCCGATCCGGTCGGTTCCGACATATTATCAGTGTGCAGTAAAAAGAAGACTCTGTGCAAAGTTTCAGCTCGATAGCTTTAAAACTGAGAGACTAGTTTGCGTAGAAACAGACAGACGGACAGACAGTCGCCCTGATCAAGAATATATATAGTTTATAGGGTCGGAAATGAATATTTCTGTGCGTTGCAAACTTCTGGGCAAAATTATAATACCCTTTGCAAGGGTATAAATATTGTTCTCTTTCGCACTGACTCGCTCTCACCTTATGCTAAACTCTGGCGCTCTCTTGGGTCTGCAACCTTTTCAACAAACATTAGTATAGTTCGGTCTACAATAACCACGCATTTTATGCCTGGTATGGGGTTGCTCTCAGACCGATCAGTGCTGTGTGTTCAACCATAGTGATCGGAGTTCCAGCTTACATTCGGTTGAGGGAAGCCCGAGAAAGTTTTGTATTTGTTTTTTTCTGTCAGTGACGTGAGCAAAAGCAAACTGAACATTGGGTTGAAAGTTTTACGAAAGAATATTAAAAGAGGTACTTTTGGGCACTCTTAACGCAAAAGTTCCAATTCTAAAATAACTCAAAAAATTTCTGTTTTTTCCATTTTTTATGTATTTTTTATACCCGTTACTCGTAGAGTAAAAAGGGTATACTAAAGTCGTGCAAATGTATGTAACTGGCAGAAGGACCATATAAAAGTATATATATTCTTGAGATAGAGGTTTGAAATGTATGGGACAAATGCATCTTTTATCTGCACGCAGATCAAGTTTGTTTCAAATTTTGGCCACGCCCCCTCCCGGCCCCGCAGTTTGGAAAAAACTTTATATCTCCTACAGTTTTGAAGATAGAAGAAATCTTTATCATTTTTTATGTAAACGCTTCTATTGGAAACTTCAGTATATTTTTTTATGGCATTCTAGTCCGAAGTCGACAATAAGAAATCAAATTGCGGCAGCTGTTGCTTCCCAACTTTGACTATTATTTGATTATATTTTGCAGCAAATTTAAGAAAAATCACCATTGCACGCCTGCTATTCAAAAACAAAAAGGTTTCAAATTTTGCAACCAATGTTAATGTCATTGAAATGCAAACTATCCGGAGTCTAGTCTTAGGTTTACTAATTTTATTTTGTACCGAATTTTATAAGTTTTCCATAAGCAGAAATACCAAGAAGCTACCAAAAAAAGTATGACTAGAATTTGATATTGACTTAATTTTGTACTTAAAATAACTACTCACTCTTCACTCTTTCATTTCAGATGTTAGTCCATAATATTTTGGTATATTTTTGGTATATCTTTTACTAAGCTTTCGATATTCAAAATCCACCACTTACTTAAGTGTTTTCCAAATTATTTCTATATTTTTGCAAAACAGTTGCCATAAACAGCATTGGCCAAGTAGTTTGGACACGTTTTCCCTTGTTTGGTGGCTAAAACTACATATATACATGGTGTGGGCAGCAAACAAAACACAAACAACAAAATTTATGATAATTAACTAAGCCCCTTTCGATGAGCTTGAATTTAATTATGTTTACACTTTGAATAAGAATTTCTGTATTTATCTTGTTGATGATATTTAAATAAATTTACAATTGTATGTTGAGCTTATTTGTGCGTATGTGTGTGTGTGCGTTATTAATTTGTCATTTTGTTTATTTTATTAATTTTCCTCATTTTTACTTCCTCCATTTTGTTGATGTGGTGTCAAATGTGATGCTGAACGCCGTTCTTACAGGTTATCCATGTGGTTGCATTGCCTATGTTTCGGATCCAAACTTTCAGAATCGTTATTAGTTTTGTTTTGTGTTTTAGTCTGTGTATTCCATTCATTTTATTCATATCCTTAAAATGTAGGTAAAATATGCAATATATTTTGTTAAACAAATTAGTTACAAATAAATGATGAAACAATTATAAGTCTATGTGATAAAGTGTAAATACACTCTAAATATAAAAAGAGAATTTATTTGGATATTTTAAATATAATAAAAACTAAATCAACTTTTCGAGGTTTATGCTTAAATTAGAAAACTCGGATTATACTATGGTCCAAAGGGAAGATATCCTATGCAGGAAAACTGGAAATCATATCTAACACACTGGACCATGTTAATTAGTGTTATCAATTGTAAATTAAACGCAACAATTGCTTTCATATCTGTTAATTTCATTTCATTAGCAAAAACAAAAAAGTGCTTTAAAAAATGTTTTGCAAAATTAATTAAAAAACTTAAACCCCAAAACCCAAAACTTTTCAACTCCCCTCCGGATCCACTCGTCACACAGAACAAATAATAGCCCCCAGTTATAAATACTATATAAGCTCTTCCCAAAACGTTCAAATGTGTGCAGAACATGTGCCATTTTAGCTATTATTGCATTATTTTTTTATTGCATAATTTAACTTTACGTTTTGCCGCATTTTAGCCACATTCACGTTCCACAAATTGTGGTGCAGAAAGTTTCGTTCGTGCGTTGTTCTCATTTATGTGTTGCATGTGTAATGAGTCATTAACATGGTGCTGCAGTGTTACTTAGTTTTGGGGCCGATGTTTGTTTTTTATAACAAAAAAAAATTACTTAAATTTTAATTGTATTTTCGTTGAATTCAAATTAGGTGCGAGGCGTTTCTATTTATGTTGAAATATATTTTCGTCGGTCAATTAATAAAGAATGAATAAATATTTTCATGGCCATATGGACTAGCAGAAATGAATGAACAAAATTTGTTAAAATATTTTTAAGCTTGAAGTGAATAAATTGTTTTTGTTAAATAATAAAGTAAATATTATTGGAGACTAGATCATAAGAATGCTTAGACACCTGACGTATATCTTTTTTCTTCATGAGCTTGGGATTTGCTAAAGGTAAATGTAGTAAATTTATTATGAAGATATTTAATTTTCCTAAAACATGGGAAGGCTGTTTAAGTCTCAAATTTCAAAAAATTTTATCATGAAATTACTCCCTGCCTCCTGTTCATTTTTATACCCTTAGAGGGTATATTTTCCGTTGTAACCATAGAGGAAGCATCTCCGACCACATAAATATATATATTCTTGATCAGCATGCGAGCTGAGTTGATATAGCAATGTCCGTCTGTCCGTCTGTCCGTCCGTCTGTTTTTATGTTATCTCCCCCCAGTAAATTTATTATGAAAATATTTGAAAGTCTTTGGTATACCTACGCTGCACATTTGTCGGAACCGGCTGACTATAGCATATAGCTCCCTTAGGAACATCGGTTGAAAAACTATTTTAGTCAGAAAAACTTTTTTTTTAATTTATCGCTCCCAACGCTCTTTTTAAGTTTTTAGTGATTTCACATAATTTCACCAAGCCATTCGAATCGGACACTTATATATAGCTGCCATACAAAAGTTAGGTCTGAAAAATTAGTGAGAAAAACTTTTTTGTTTTCAATTATTATCTCCACCCTATTTATAAGTTTTTAACTGATTTTACATCATTTACTTTTAAGACTAAAGTTCCCAAACTTTCAAGTACAGTTAACTTCTCTTTTTTACTTGTTTAAAGTCCCAATTTCGTACATTCTTCCTTGTTTTTTTTCTGTTTATACCGCTTATGCTCTAAAATGCACAAATCACCTCAATAAATCACTTGCCTCCCCGATTTTACGCTCTAATAAAACAAATTCAAACTTTTCGGGCTGAGCGTGAAAAAACAAAAAAAAAAGAATGCACCATTAAATTTGCCAAAAAACTTCATTAAACTCGTTAGGTTAACTCGTCAGACCAACTGCACTTCAATCGCCATGGAGTGAAACGCGAACCAAGTCAGAGGGAATAGGGAGCACATCAAAAGCGTGTAAACTAATCACAAACAAACCTAATGGCGAAGGCTCATCAAAGTTTTTGCCAACGCTGGCTGCTGCTGATGTAGTTGGTGCTGCTGCATTTTTCGGAAATTCAATTCAATTGTGTGAATTTCATTTGAATTACACACATCAATGTAGGGAGTGAGAGAGAGGGAGCTCTGAGCGCTGTGGGCGTGGCAGTAGCGTTGATGGCCCGCACATGGCGTTGGCGAACTGAACTGGTGAATTGTGCTGGTACACAATTTTGATACTCTTAACTACTGCTACTCCAGTAATTGAATCAAATTTCCACAAGTTGCATATAAAAATGAAATGTGAAGAAAATTCAATGTCCAATTCCGAAAAAGAGTGAAATTTTATTGCAAAATTTGTCATTTTCAAAACGCTAAAATGACGCCTTTCAACTGAAATATAGTTTTAAGTAGATTTCAAAAATGTTTTCATGGTTCCGTTTTTGAAATATTCATTTTTACATTATTTTTCGTTGGTGCTCTTACACACAAAGAAATCTGTGGGTAAATTTAACCATTATTGTGGGTTAGAAATGCGCCAACCCACAAAGTCGTTCAAATTAACCAAAATTCACTGTAACTTTCTCGTAAGCCTTTACGTAAGGAGAACTATTGCTTAAGTAAGTCGGGATTTACACGTTGAAGCAAACTTCATGAAGTTTTCATATTTAGTAGGCTTGAAAATCAAGGGAAATCTACTAGATTTGTTGAACAAAATGTTTAGAATTTCACTTTTATGTCTCGCCTACTAAGAAAACTTCATGAAGTTTGCTTCATCGTGTAAATCCAGTCTAAATCTAACCGAAAATCTCGTTTAAAAATTCGCTATCCCTTATAATTTGTAATATTTATCGATGTTTACAGTAAGTACTTTTCCTACGGAATGTACAGTAAATTTACCATACAATTAGTAATGTGACTGCTATTACACAACTGTAGAAGAGTAGGGTGAGATACTGTTCTTGCTGTCACACGTTGGCAATTTAATTCAGGTCATCATCATCCTACAGCAAAAGAGGCAACCCCCCCATTCCCCCTACCGCACCAATTTTGGTCCTGAAGCATTTGTTTGAATTAAACAATATTTATTAAATTTGAAAAATTTTAACTTACTCTGTAACTGTAGTTTACAGTAACTTATTAAAACAACAACATATGTGAACAAAATTGCAAGCATAAGTAATTTTGAAAACAGTTACTGTCAGCGTGGTTAATTTTACTCACCAGATTTTTTTGTGTGTACATTTTAAGCCACATCTCACTTCATAATTGTCAGATAGAGTCATGATATTAAGATATTGGGGTCTGTTCCGAATTTTGACTCGATTTTCGTGTAAGCTTTAGTATTTTGCAGTCAAATTTGAAAACGTTGTATAGAAGGCGACAAATATACCTACGGCTACTAGATCAGGTAAAACGAAATTCGGAATTGTGTGAGCAGCTGAAACCGATTGCTTAATCCCAAATGAATTTAAATCGAGAGAAAAATTTACACGAAAATCGAGTTGGTCATCCGATCCGGTCGGTTCCGACATATTATCAGTGTGCAGTAAAAAGAAGACTCTGTGCAAAGTTTCAGCTCGATAGCTTTAAAACTGAGAGACTAGTTTGCGTAGAAACAGACAGACGGACAGACAGACGGACGGACAAAGCTCAATCGACTCAGCTCGTCGCCCTGATCAAGAATATATATAGTTTATAGGGTCGGAAATGAATATTTCTGTGGGTTGCAAACTTCTGGGCAAAATTATAATACCCTTTGCAAGGGTATAAAAATGATTTTTTGCTCGAAAATGCAAGAAATTCATTTTTAAACTCCTAGGAAAAATATAAAAAAATACCAAAAAATTATTTTTATTTATTCTACCTAAGAATCGCACTTGTACGAAAAAAATAAGGTATTGGTGAGGAAATTCGTGTTACAAGTACCGTAGATGGATCAAATTGAGTAGAAGAACTAACAGTGAAATTGGAGTATTTTGTGTGATGAAATGAAATTTTTTTTTTTCCTATTCCAAAAATAATGTTTTTGCAGGGACCGTAAATAATGATTATTTTATTTTTTTTTCAAGTAAAAAAATCACCCACTTATAATGGACCTAGAAAGAAATGATTTACACCAAAATTCTTATTTTTGTACAATCTCTGCAAATCCACCATGATTTTTAAATTTTTGATTTTTACGATTTTCTTCAAAAATAATGATTATTTTTAAGTAATAAAATAAAACTTAAATAATAATAATTATTTCTGAGCAAAAAAATAAAACTCAAAAATAATGATTAAAAATGATTTTTATTTTTTTTGCTCAAAATAAAACTCAATCTTAAATTACGGCTTCTGTGTTAAACTTTTTGCGGATGTGATTTCACATTCTTGATCTATGATTGAATGCCTTTCTTATGATATACCACATGTCCTTCAAGGACGAATATTAAGGATCTACTATTTTCTATTAAATTTCATTTATTCCCCTATTTTCTGTTGCAGTATGTATGTAGTATGTATTATTTTGGGTATTATTAGTTATTATTTATTGTTTGTAAAGTGGTGCACTGTTGCTAGCAGCCCTATTTCCTGTACAAAAGACAGGATGTGTGTAAGTTTTAAGTTATTGATATCACAGCCCAACAGTGATCTTGGTGCAGGTCTATTTTTAACAGATTATGTTAATATAGACTTCACTGAACAAAACTGTATCATTGGTTTTGTTCAATCAGCTCTTGTTTCCAAGATATCGCGGAAAAACCAAAAAGTCGACTTTTTGGCACTGTAGGATTTATGGAGGCCACACTAGGCATAATTATCTGAATTTATGAACTAATTGCGATAAAGTACATACCAGTGCAAATTTTAAAAATCATAGACGCTATATTAGTACAGCGGAAAGTTTCTAAATTGGCCTCTAAAGACAGACATTTTTCGATTTATAGCATTTTTAGCATTTTCTATAGCCCGTTAAAGCTAGCGCAGTTCTTGAATTAATATTTTCGCCATCTGAGACTATAGACAAACCTATGATCTAATTTTGTGATTTTTATGGCGATTAAATCAATTTATTTGGCAAAGTTATAGCCTCTTAAACACGAAATTACATATTTAAATTTATGGGAGGAAAACTAGATTTGTAACTCAAATTTTTATAGGAACTGTGAAAAGGCTACTTGTTTCCAAATATAATTTATCATCTACATGTTAACATATAACAATTTATGCCGAACCAAGTAGCCCCTTTACAGTTCATATACAGATTTAGAGTAACAATCTAGTTTTCCTCCCATAAATTTAAATATGTATTTTCGTCTTAAACACGCCATATCTTTGCAAAATAAACTTATTTAAATGCCATAAAAATCACAAAATTAGATCATATGTTTGGCTAAATGCTCAGATGGCGAATGTATTAATCCAATTACCGCGCTTCCTTAAACGGGGTGATTTATTTTGATAAAAATGCTATAAATCGAAAAATTTCTCTCTTTAAGGGCCAAATTAGACACTTTCCGCTGGACTTCTATGGTCCCTATGATTTTTTTAGTTTGCAATGATATGTCCTTTATCGTAAATAGCTCATAAACTCAGACATTTATGCCTAGTGTGGCCTCCATAAATCCTAGAGTGCCAAAAATGCCAGATTTTCGTTTTCCCGCTATATCTTGGAAACAAGAGCTGATGGAACGAAACCGAAGCCAGTTTTGGAATCAGTAAACATAAACTTATCATATTTTTCAATCAACAGGGCTGCACCTCACAAAGATGGTCATTTTGTTGGCCTGTGTATTGCATGGGTGTAGAATGTGTTTCCCAAATCTGATGATTTTGCGCCTTGCAGGGGCATCGCAGTGTGCTAGTATATGCTCAGAGGACTCCACAATATCTGCAAAGTTGGGTGTTTGTTATTCCCAACTTGTACATGTGGCTCCGCAGTGACCTGTGTAGAGCCCTGTCAGAATCCTGAGGACATTCTTTCTTTGGTGGATTAGCTTTTGGAAACTTTTGAGGTCGTGGTTCACTATTAATGCTTTAGCTTGTCTCATCCCCCTGGTGTTTACCCAGGAGGCTGTTCTAAGCACATTTTCTTCCTTTCTTAGAAGCCCTTTCATTGTGTGTTGGCCTATAACACCTATGGTGACCATTGCGGTGGTTGCACCCTTGCGTGCCAATTCGTCGGCCAATTCGTTTCCGGGGATGTTGTTGTGTCCCGGTATCCATCTTAGGGTCAGGTTGTTCCTGCTGCCTAGTTGGTCCAATTTATTGTTTGTCTCTAAGACTAGCTTAGAGGTGAACTTATTGCTGCTGAGCGCTTTACGCGCTGCTTGGCTATCTGAGAGTTTAGCTATTTCTCTATTATGGTAGTTCTTTCCAATATTACGGTCTGCGCAAAGGGAGATTGCACATACTTCAGCTTAAAATATGCTTGTGTCACATAGGGTATTTTCGTATTTTCTTCATAATACATACTACATACTGCCACAGAAAATAGAGGAATAAATGAAATTTAATAGAAAATAGTAGATCCTTAATATTCGTCCTTGAAGGACATGTGGTATATCATATGAAAGGCATTCAATCATAGATCAAGAATGTGAAATCACATCCGCGAAAAGTTTAACACAGAAGCCGTAATTTAAGATTGAGTTTTATTTTGAGCAAAAAAAATAAAAATCATTTTTAATCATTATTTTTGAGTTTTATTTTTTTGCTCAGAAATAATTATTATTATTTAAGTTTTATTTTATTACTTAAAAATAATCATTATTTTTGAAGAAAATCGTAAAAATCATTTTATAATCATTATTTCGAGATTTTTAAAATAAAACTTATAATGATAACGGTGCCTGATATTAATAAGTCACTGTTCTGGCTGCTCATCTGTGTCACTCTTACTATTATAATTCAAAAACGGGAAGATTGATTGTAAGAATTTTTTGAACTACAGCAAGACGTAGGGGAGGCTATATGGGCCGTCAAACGAATGCAGCAACACAAATTCGAAATGTTAGAGCATGGATGTGGGATGGAAGTGGTTGGGATACGGATGAGATTTCGGTGGAGAATGGTCAATAAGTTTGTGGCAAATGGTTGGGAAGTGAGACGAAACTGGGAGGAATGGGTGGTAATTGGTGGGGTATCGGAGGGAAAGCCTAGCAGCAAAGTCGTTATGGGGAAAATGGCGTAAGATTTTTATGTACAGGGTTTGTATATAACTGTCTTTCGGAGGGCATTTCTAGCTGACGAACGAGCGGCTGGTCAGTTATCTCCGAGCACCTTGAGAGTCAGGACGGACACTTCTGCGTAAAGTGTTTCTGTGAGTGGTGTAAGCCCAAAATGCAGCGTTCGCTGGCACACGCTCCGAAGTACAATCGTGGTGGAAGAAAATCTGTCCTTTTACTTTCCGGACAAACCCTGTATATAGACTAGAAAAAATTTATAGAATCAGTTAAATAATTTATTGGAATTGACTTTATAATACAAAGAACTGATGCTTCTGAGCATATCACAAAGATTTAGAAATTATAATGCCAGGTTTAATCACTCAAACTCCAAATTGTAAACTGGACTCCAAAGCGTGTTTAATAATTAAGATTTTCGTCGTGAGAGTATACGTAAGTTTGTAGATAAATTTTTATTTATTTTTTTTTTTAGGCACTGCCAAATTGTTGTTGTTATTTTCGTGTGTGTGTGTGTTGACGCTACCGCCGACGCCGCCGTTTTTGCATTTATTTTGCGGCTAAAACTTTAATTGAGTTTTAAACCATTTTGCTGGTTTGGCCTGACTCCGCCCCCCAAGGATTGTTTGTATGCAGTTGGTGATGATGGCGGTGCTGCTGCTTGCTTATTGCCTGCCCCAGCCTTTGAGTGATGAGTTCTGGCTGCAAATGTATTTTTTTATTTACTATTTTTTTGTTTACATCTCTGGGGCTCTTTCGAAGCTTTTACCTGCTCTTTAATTTTACGAATGTTTTCCTTCTTTTTCTAGTTAGGAGAAAAAACAAATTTTCTGAGATAAAAACATAAGTTTACAAAAGATCTAAAGAATCCGCATGAAAGTGAAAAATTTTGCCTTGTGAACGATACAAGGGATTTGCCCCTAAAATTGGTAGCGGATGCGCCTCTGTATTGAAAACCCATTGATCCAAGGGCAGCAGCGTGTCATTCGAGAATAAGAGATACAAATACTTAAGAGTCTCGGCCAGAAAATGACTTTGCTGTACTCCATCCTGCTTGCCATCCACCTTGTATACATTGACCAGACCCGAATAACCAAATTCGCTGCGGCAATATTTCTCCAACGATTGAACCACTTCCCAACCCCAATCACGATATTTCTGTTCATGGGTCAGACGCCAGAGTATGAAGTAGGTCTCCACCACCTCAGGACGTAGACGATAGTTGGGCTGATCGTTTGACAGTGATGTGGCATCTTCACCAGGTGTCGAGTGGAAACTAAAGGACTCGGGACCCAGACCGGTGGCTGTGCGTCTATAGCTCTCATGGCAGGTATGTGCCAGTTCCTTGCCCAATCTCATATGCTTGTTAGCGGTTTCAGTGTCATTGTCATACGTGGATGAACCCAAAGCCAACAATCCACCTGCAAAACAAGTTTGATGCTCCATTCTACGTATGACATGTAAGCTTTCCATTTCCCCCACATAGGTAAGGCCACTGGAGCTGCAGCCGACTTGGTCATTGATAATATGATCCATAGCCTGCTGATACATGCGTAGGGATTGAATATTTTTGCGCCCCGACTGCAGCCAGGACTTGAGTAAGTACTCATAGAAACTGTCGCCCATGGCTCCCAACGTCATTTTCATGGGTCCCCAATGAGCCGAATCTGGATTTAGATAGACTGGATACAATCCATTAGGCTTCATAGACATATCGAGGCGTTCGCGTATGCTATGCACTAGGCGATAGTAAACATGATCTCCGGTGACATCGGAAAGATAGGTAAATTCCAGATTAAGTGCACCAAACTCGGAGAGAATGGACTCGGGCGTCCAGCTGTGTGGCCTACTTGCTCCCGTCATCAGATTAACCATAGCTCGTGGTATGCCCGTGTTGGTGCCAAAAGCGGGCAGTAATTTAGAGGCCACAAATTTCGCCTTATCCTTGAACAGCTTGTCACCGGTAAAGGAGTAGAGCGAGAGTAGTCCACCGACCAGGCGTTTGTTCAGCTCGTACACTGAGACATCCACATTGTGCAAGAGAGTAAAGTTATGTTTCAACCAATCGTACGCTTGGAAATACTCTGCCTCCAAACCCATTATATACAGCGTATCCAAGCTACTTATAATGGTAAGGCCCAAGCGATGACTTCCAAAAACGCTGCCAAAGTGAGGTTTTCCAGTTTTGGCATTCACTTCATTGTGACCAAAGGCTTTTTCCGAGTAACCACTCCAGGCATGTTTCATCATTTCCCGAATTTTATTACGCTTATCGTTGACTAAGGGATCTGCATCTGCACCACCGCCCATGGGAAGCTTCTGCTTTGTGTCCGTTGAGACTGTTAAGAGTGCACGAATAATTATGAGATTGGAAAATGTTTAGAACTTACCTGGTTGGTTGTTCACGAAACAAACCAAGAGGATTGAATACAAAACATATTTAACTGCCATTTCACACATCACTTCTGCTAACAATATTCTTTGGGATATAGCTAAGAAATTGCATAATATTTCGAGGCACAACAAATTAGGTTAGTACCGTTAAAGTTAAGATTTTCCACTAGACTAACGCACAGTAAAACCTCTACAGTTACATTAACTAAACTAAAATAAACTTTTTGTTCTAAGTATCAAAGTTTGTTTGAACAAACCGAATTTGTCATTTCAGTCAAATCATTTTAGATTTTTGTTTAAAAGAAGTTGCGCACGATTGATGAAGAACGAACAAAATATCTGAAACCATTCTTCAAACAATACAATTATTTGATCCAAAAACTGTCTGCTGCTGTCTTAAAAATTTATTTACTAAAAGATATGATATAATTTAAGGGGGGTGTTCCTCATGAGGAAAAAAATTTTTTCGATTTTTTTTATTGCACTTTTTTATTGCTAGGATATTTGAGAATATCGCCTTAAAAGGATTTTTTGAAGTTCGAAATACTTCCGAAGATATTGCCTTTTTAGTGGAGCAATGTTATCGCTAAAACGAGAAATTTTGAGTAAATAAATTTCCAGTCAATAAAACTGTGATATAACGGCTGGTTCTTGAATTTGAATGGTAAGATATTGTCGCCCAGATTGATATCTATTATTAGTCGGCTTTTAATCGATAATTATCGAAGGCTATCCTACGCAATGCTACTACAGAGCAAAAAGAGCTGCTGCTGAATACACAGTGGCGTACCGTGTAGTTATGCCGCCCGGGGCGGAAGTCGACTTTGCCGCCCCCCTCCCCCCTTGAATAGTCCTAAATTTTAACCTTTTTTCTATAATTACAATTAAGTTTTTCTAATTCTTTCCATCAAAAACTTCTCTGTAACATAAAGGGACGTACGCTGGATTTTGATTAGGAATGACGAAGGCCTTAATTGTGAGGGGAGTATTATTTTGCAAAAGTTGCTATCATTATTGGAAAAAATTCTTGGGGATGTATAATAAAGGTGCGCAGGCGAAAATTTTTTCGCAAAATCCGCGGAAACGTATTTTACATATCATCTTAACCAAAATTTAAATACAAATTGACTTCGATGGGCCGAAAAAAAATTGTTTTGAGGTCGAACATGGTTTTCTAGTTTGATGGCAAATGCGTTTCGAAATTAGTTTTTTACTCCTAAAAAACGTTCCTTGTAGGGTGCTTCCAGAGGTTTTTACTGGAGGCTGATATAATTGGACAAGTTGGACTACGTTTTTTGGAAACATAACTCAATGGCAGTATAGAATTGTAAGCTCCAAAAATTCGGAAAATATCGCGAAATAGATGGACGCGAACTATGATGAATTAATGTGAAAATATTTATTCTTGTTTGATAATTATTCTTTTATAATTAACACTATACATTGTTTTTTTTTAGTCCATGTAACAAACTGTTAAAGAACTCATTCTGTATTTTGCTCATTGGAATGAAATTTTTGGACTTCAGTATGGAAATTGTGGTTATTTTTTTTGATAAAAACAATTTTTTTTTAATAATTGTTCAGTTGACACAACTTTTGTTTCATAAGAACTTTTCAAGGCATACTACAAATCTGCACCCTCCTGCATACTCCCTTGAGAACATAATCAATATAGCAGCATGTTTGACTCTGTCTATGGTAGACCTCTGCACTTTAATCCCTTTATACTGATTCGTAAGCTTTCAAAAATGCATTCAATGAATATTTCTTATATTACTAGATCTTGAAGTGCAGAATCTTGCAACGTTCTCCATATTGAAATGACAGCAAAGTCTAAATCACTTTCCGAAATATCCAATTTCTTAATTTAAGAGAATAATCAATATACATTTTGTAATTATTTACCGCCCCTGAAATTTGCTGCCCCTAAAATTTGCCGCCCCAAAAACTTCCCGCCCCTGAAACTCACAGCCCTCAAAAATTGCCGCCCCTAAAAATTTGCCGCCCGGGGCGGGCCTTTAAACGCGTTAATCTCGGATCTCTACACGGATTAACTATTCCGAGGGCAAACGTAACCTCAAAAATTATTGACTTAGCAAATTTCTGATGTTTCCCATTGAATGTAACATGCAAATGAGGAAACAAGGAGGAGAAGGAAACAATTCCGACCCTATAAAGTAAATATATTCTTAATCAGCATCAACAGCAGTCCGTCTATCTGTCCGTCCGTTTGTCTGTATGAACGCGTCGATCTTAGAGATACTGTAAGAGATAGAGACAAAACAGAGACAAACATTTCGGCGTATACATTAGGCATTGGGCGAGGAGCCCCCAAAAGTTTTTGTGCATAACTCATATTAAAATAGACTTTTAGTATTCTCACAATTATTATTTATAATCCAAATATTAACTTTGGGAATGCTGATACCTGTTTTTTTTATTTTACCGTTTTGGGGTCCTACTAGTGTACATAGGTGTATACCGTATCTAGCTCAAGTTTGATTCAAATTTACAAAATGGTGTGTGTGGGTGTGTGCATTTTCGAGTGATGTGTGGGTATTTCGGAGTCAGGCCACTCGACTGCAACGTTCAAACACTTTTCCTCTGGGGTGATGATGAGCTTAAGTAGACTGGCAACTGGTGTCAGCTGAAATAGTATTCCACCCTACTATTCTTCAGTTGTGTAACAGCTGTACAATGTCCAAATGTATGGTAAAATTACTTTGAATTCAGTAAGAACTCAGCTTGCTGTAAACAGGTAAATTTTTGTCTAATCTTGTGGGTTGGTTTTTGGTTAGTTTTACTAAAGCAATAGTTCTCTTTAGGTTTACGGTAAAATTTAGTTAATTTTCAATATCAATTTCGGTCATCGGTACTCTTTAGGGATTTTGAGAAATTTTATCATAAAATTTCAACATATTGTTAACAATCACTGACCAAATCACTTAATAATGAATAAATTTTTACCGTTGATCTTGAACGGAGCAGTTTTAACCAAGAAAAGTAACATTAAAAGTAAAAGTTTTTTAATATCAATTTATTATGAAAAAAAAAATATGAATCCGTTCAAAAATATTATCACTGTTTTTTAGTTAATTGCAAGACCGGTTCCTTTACTTATTGAAAGTCCCTACCTTTCAAAACCTATTTTGGTTTGAGTTTTGAATCATAGGTTTTAAGATCGTTCACAAATTTTTCGCATAAAACTGAGACATACTTTTGTTGAAACTGTTGATCTACATTTATCACTTTGATAAAGAGGGTCCATACACTTCTACTCCTGCGCGAATGACCTCCAGTGGAACAAGGATTCGAACTCGAACACAATTGAAATGCCGTCTCTCTCTACGGGTTGGGCTCTACTTATACATATAGAATTGAAGCCTAAACTCCGCAAATTGTTCATTTATAAGGGGCATAGAAAATGTGGTCAAAAAAATGTGTTTATATTTAAATCAAAGAGCAGATTAGTTCATATTAATACAAAAAGGCATTGTATTATTTCCTGAGAAGTATTTATTTTATAAGTACTTTTCAAAATTAATAGACGTCTATGGTCAGTTTCCGGTACGATCGGCTCCCAAAGCTCTTACTGGGTTAAATTTCCTAAATCAAAACATGCTTTAATAATGTTAAATGTTTCGATGAAACTTTTCAATTTAAATCAACTGAATGCTCGATATATTATTTCACACACACACATACGTACGGAAAATGAAAACCATAAAAAATATTGTTTAAATGTTTATTGCCCGCCGCCATGGCAGAATAATTGAATTTTCAACTAATTTGCAAATTGCACGCAAACCGACAACACAATTTCGCCAAATTGCTGCATTTTTGGACAGCATTTAATGTTATTCATTTTTATTCGTGCGGCCACATTCGGCGATTTGTTGTTGTGTCATGCGGCTACTCAATCATTTTAATTTTTTGGCCAGTTGAGTTTGAGTTTGGTTTGTCGTGTTTGGTAATCAAAATGTATCAAAATATTTTCAAATTAAATTGAGCAAAAAACACCAACAACTCTAAAGAATGTGGAAAATTTAATGAGGATGAGAACTCGGCTTGGGGAAAAGCTTTAGCAAAAAATAAATGAAACGCAATGAATTTCAATTTGTTTAATTTAAATATTATTTAGTATTCTATTTTTGATTTATTGAATACAGATTTGCAATAATTTAAAGAAATTTGCCATATTTATTTGATATTTATGGAGACAATTAAAAGTAAATTATAAAAATGCATTACAATTTTTCTGCTCAATGCAGCAAATTTATAGGATTTTGCTGCAAATGCCAAAACCCCAGCACAAAGGACGACAATGAAGCAGCCGCAACAATGTAACCAGGACATGCAGCAAGGACGATAAAATGCCAAAGAAAAGCAAAATATGTTGGCGATTTTTTTCGCCATTATGCGTCCTTTTGTGTGGCGGGGCTGCATCATTAAAAATATGTGCCCCGCCCCGCCGCCTGCCCAAATAAGCCCAAACAACCCAAACAAACTTAAAGCGGAGCCCCGGCCTGGAGGTTTGTTCGGTGCTGCTAAAAGCAATTTACAAAAGTTTTTCCATCAAAAATCCGCTGTCAGTATAAATATCCTTAAAAATAGCCAACACACTAGAAGCCCGGCCGCTTCCTGGCTGCCTGCACTTTGCCGCTGCTGCTGCTGCTGCTGCTGCCGCTGCAGCAGAGTATGATTTATGAATGCATGTGCTGATATATGCCATGTGCCTGCTAGAGCAGACCTAGCCCCCAACCCCCCTGCTTTCCTACCAACTCAAGCACACGTACGTGTATTGTTAGCACCGAAAATTATGCTACAATATTTTGCTCTCTCCTTTCCTCGCACACAAATGCAACTTGGCTCATCTATTTGTAGACCAAACAAAAGAGAAACGTGTTGGACTCACACAAACACACACAGGCCCAGTTTAAATTGAGCTTGTTACGTTACATGTGGCATCCACTACCTCAACCTCTGATTTGGCTTATGTGTGGATTTCTGATTTTTATTCTTTCCTTTTTCGTTTTGTTTGCTGTGAGATTTTGAAAATCAGTTTATCTGTTTGTTATGCGATTATTTCGACTTCTTTTGAAAGGCATAGTCCAAAATACCCATTTTGACAAACAAAAGGATTTGTGTACTGTGGTCAAGGATTTGGAGATGATGAAATGCAATATTTATGGCAAACTGTTGCGGCTTAGACTAAATATTAAGAACCTAAATATCAGTTTTTGTTTATAGAGTTTAATTTTTCTGAAGTAGCTTTATTCTTCTTTTTATTTTCCTGATCCTTGCATCACAATCGCTTGATGGTCGAAGCCCCTCTAGTCGCTTCTTCTCCGTGAGAGTTGGCACCAGTTGTTCACACCAAGCTTGGAAATGTCTTCCCGCACTTTGTCGTCCCCTCTTGCCGCTTACATAATCAGCCACCTTTGCTTTGTACGCCTTTTTTGCTGGAGCACAGCGCAGTTGCTGTTGCTTTATGCGCTTGACCAGACTGGTGTCCCCATAGAGCTCATACAGTTTACAAATCTTTCGAATGCGGAAATCATCGCCAACTTTTAAAGATCCATAAATCAGCCAAAAAAATGTTCGCCCGATCACGCCAATCACAGCCTCATCCGCTACTGTCCATGCTTCTGCGCCGTATTACAGGACTGGGAAGATAAGCTACTTGCATAGCGCAATTTTCGTTCTTCGCGTGAGGTCTCTGCTCTTAAACTCCCTACTGAGCCCGTAGTAGCATCGGTTTACAAGAGTGATTATTCGTCGGATTTCCTGGCTGATGTTGTTGTCGCTGGTTATCATCGTTCCAAGGTAGACAAAATCCCCTGCAATTTTAAAGTAGTTCTCTGCCATTGAAACGTATTGTCCAAGACACGTAGACTTCCTTTCTGCGGATACTAGGTACTTCGTTGTATCCTCCTTTACAATTAAGCTCATTGGTTAAGACTGCCTCTAAATTTTTGAAAACGCTCTGCTAACACCCTTTCGTTTTTTCCGATAATCATCGGCATATGAGAGTAGCATTGGAACTTTAGGAAGAAATGAGCCCGTTCTGTTGGCATGTGGGCCCTTACGCTGTTTATGCTCCATCGGCAGATTAAAGAAGTATCACGATAGGATATTTCCCTGCCTAAAACCTACTTTGGTATCAAAGGAAAGGTTCTCTCCAACTTTGACGGAGCTTTGCGTCCTTCTCAACGTCATCATGCAAAGCCCAACGTTCTGCTGGTAGACCATATGTAGCCAGGGCTTAAAATATCTTGACCTTTTCGGTGTGTCGATGAATAAATTATAATCTACAAAAAAAATGGTTAGTTTGATGCCTCTCTCAAAGGTCTTCTTTGGGATTTGTCGTAATGTCAATATCTGGTCTGTGGTGGATTTATAAGGTCTAAAGTCACACTGATAGGGCTTTTGCCGTTCACAAATAATGCACAACAGAATATAATATATGCGATAGTAAGGAGACTGATCTCAGGATAATTGCAGCAGATTATAGAATTCTATGATGATAAAACAATAAGATTCTTGAAACAGCTATAGTCCTACATTTATCATACAAGAACTTTTTTGCATTTGGGATATTAAAGCTTCGTCTAAAGCATGGTACGGACCACTCGCAAAAGGTTTGACGTCAAACGTTTTACAATGTGTACGCAGTCAAACGAATAGTGTGGCAAACATCGCACTCGAACGTCGAGCTTTAAATTTTTGGATGGTATGACTTTTGACTCAGTCAATCACGAGCTTTTAGTACATAAGTTGTGTCTGCTCGGCTTCCCACCAATCCTCCTCAACTGGATAAAGTCTTACTTAAGTGATAGATCACAACGAGTTCGTTTCAAATCAGTACTATCCAGCTCCATTAAAGTACTATCTGGGGTCCCCCAAGGTAGTCATTTAGGCCCCTTACTATTTAACCTTTTCATTAACAATATCCCACAGGTTTTATCCCATTCGCATGCCGATGACCTCCTCTACTCCTGCAATCTGATTTAAACTCTCTTCACACCTGGTGCTCGGTTAATACACTTCCTCTTAATCTCAGCAAGTGTAAATGTATGACTTTTAGTCGAAATCAACCATATGAGTTTGATTATATGATTGATTCCATCCCTTTGAAACGCATCCATGATGATTTGACAATAGTCATATATCAGTCATCGCTAACATGGCAATGAGAGTTCTTGGATTTGTTAAACGATTGTCGAAGGAATTTAATGACGACTAAGCAACTCTTTGTCTCACTAGAGCAGTGTCCGGCAAAAAACACATGCTTATTTTGCCTTTGTATGAGTGCGCTCAGACACGCGAGAGCGCTCTCAGTTAGCACATGTTTGTTAGTGCAAAAGAGAGCAGTTTAAGCTCGTATAGTGTCTGTGCATCGACGCCGCTGCTACAGAGGATGGACGTCGCTACTTGAATACACAGAACATTGAACGGTGCCGGACACTGCACTAGAGAGACCAATACTTTACTCTTTATTACCAAAAACATCAAAATAAACTGGAATCGGTTCAAAAACAGTTCCTAATTTTAGCTCTCCGAGGCTTAGGGCCGTTTTCTCATGTTGCTGTTTTTGCAAATCTAGGTGGATTTGGTGCATTTTGTATTTCGAAATGCACCAAATCCACCTAGATTTGCAAAAACAGCAACATGAGAAAACGGCCCTTAAACTGGGATTCCACCATTTATCTTCCTCCTTATATGGACAGATATAGACTCTATCGCTTTGTTATCTAATATAAGTCTTGCAGTCCCACAACGCGTTACTTGAAACTTTTATCCTATTTATCTACAGCCTTGCCCAACAAACTAAGCTCATCACGAACCCTTTCCGAAGCCTTTGTTTGAACTATAACTTGCATTACCATATTTTTTCATCTCAATCGTCCTTGCTTGTGGTAAAAAATAATTAGTTGTCGTTCCTAAGTAGAAGTTTGTTAAACTATAAATAAACTAGCAAATAGCCCGTCACGCTTCGCTGCGCCTTCAACAGTATATAACCAACGCACACCCACTTACCACCCACTTCAGGCCCATATCCCACCCACTTTCCGCCCACTTCGCACCCACTTTCCGCCCACATCCCACCCATATTCCACCCACATCCCATCCACTTCCCATTTCCATCCAACCCACTTCCCACCCACATCCCACCCACTATCCGCCCACTATTCCGCACACTTCCCGCCCTCTTCCCGCCCAAATCCCACCCCCCTTCACATTTACATCCCACCCACTTCCCGCCCACATCCCACCCACTATCCGCCCACTATTCTGCACACTTCCCGCCCTCTTCCCGCCCAAATCCCACCCCCTTCACATTTACATCCCACCCACTTCCCACCCACATACCGCCCACTTCCCACCCACTTTCCGCCCACTTCCCACCCACATTCCATCCACTTCCCATTTCCATCCCACCCACTTCCCCCCCACATCCCACCCACTTCGCACCTACATCCCACCCACATTCCACCCACTAACCACCAACATACCGCATACTTCCCGCCCTCTTCCCGCCCAAATCCCGATCACTTACCATTTACATCCCACCCACATCCCTCCCACATACCGCCACATTCCACCCACATCCCATCCACCTCCCATTTCCATCCCACCCATTTACCCACCCACTATCAGCCCACATCCCACCCATATCCCACCCACATTCCACCCACTTGCCACCAACAATCCTCCCACATAACGCCACATTCCACCCACCCACTTCCCACTTACATCCCACCACTTACCCACATCCCACTTCCCGCCCACTTCCCACCCACTTGCCACCCACATACCACACACCTCCTGCCATCTTCCCGCCATCTTCCCGTCCTCTTCCCGCCCACTTCCCATTAAAATCCAATCGTCATCCCACCCACATCCCTCCCACTTCCTGCCACATTTCACCCACTTTACATCCACTTACCACCCACTTCCAAAACAACTTTCCACCCACATCCCATTCACTTCACAGTGAGCATCCCGGCGATAGTTCCAACATCGGAAAATTAAAAACAAAATAAATTCTCATTTTGACCTTACAATCCGAGTTTCAAGCTAATCGTATGAAAAATAGTTTCTGCATGCAGAATATTCCGGCCATTTTCCTCTTGGGCGGCTTTTCCGACATTGAAAAATCACATTTCAAATTATTTCGTATATTGTCTTTACAAACCGAGTTTCGAGCCAATCGGATGAAAAATAGTTTTTTTCATGCAGAGTTTTCCGGGAATTTTTCGACCGTCAGGTCAAATTTTCCAACTTCGGAATATAACATTTTAAACTATTTCGTATTTTATACTTACAAACCGAGTTTCAAGCCAATCCATGATAAAAACTTTTTTGTATTCAGATTTTTCCGGCCAATTTCCTCTTGTGCAGATTTTCCAAAATCGCGTACTATGCTTACAACTTATGTTTTGTTATGTGTAATTTTGAAAATGAGTTTGGCGCTAATCGCTGGCAACTAAAGTTTCGCCCATACAACCTTGACCACCCACTTTCCACCCAGCGGAGTGAATTTTCCGGAAGATTGGTATGCAGTTGTTGTCGAATTTTCATATAGATCTTTGAAAATGAGTTTGAACTTGATCGGATGAAAAACAAAAAAGTTTCATACAACCGTTTTCCGCGAATTTTCCACATTTGCCAACAGAATTTTCCAAAATCCGTTCTTAGTACTCACTTTCACCATAAGATAAAACTAATGTGAAAATCTCATCTTCCTATCTTTTATGGTTTAGGCTGTGCGACGGTCACCAGTCAGTCAGTCAGTCAGTCAGTCAGTCAGGTTGAACTTTTTTATATATATAGATAAATAAAATGAGCAGCTGTTCGAGCTTTGTTTGGGCGCCGAAAGTAATTCAATTTATTTATTTTGACGGTCAGAAGCAAACAAGAATGTCCGTCTTAAAGAGTGAGAGTAAAAATCCTTTGAAGAGCTTTCATGAAGAAGAAAAAATTGCTCTGGTTAATACCGTAGAGGCAAAGATTAGTATTGGGTACCTCACCAATAAAAATAGTTTTAAAGCAGTTCACAGGAGAACCTTCAGCAGTAGTCCAAAAAGATCTGCAACAAGCATGTCCGGGCAAAAAGCCACAAGAGTAAAACTAAGTGGTTTGAAATAAATATAAATGAATAATACATTTTGAAAGACGCCATTACATTCGTATTGCGTTTGCAGAGGGTGTTTCGTTTCGCTCATATGAAAGCTTGGAAAGTTTTCTTTCGAATTATAGTGGGAAAGTATGTCCTGAGAGGGGCATGATGGCGAGGGATATCATTACGGGCCTGACAACTATCCGGAGTACAATGATTACTCTCTGTTCCAAGCCTAAGGCTTGCTGAGTTTTAAATTGAGTCTCGACGTGGAGTTCTGTTTCAACCGGAATTGTTATGTTTCACAGTGTGCTTTTCAAATGGGTATCTGGAAGACTCCAATCTCCTGGGGACGCTAGTCGGGAGGCTCATTGAACATTGGATTTTCCAATCTATCTTCACATTATCAGAATACTCATAACGCGGGCAAATCTTGCCCTATTTCCCTTTTAAGACAAATAAGGCAACTGAGACATTGATGGTTGCTCCTGGCATCCTTATCTCTTTTATCTTCCTCCTCTTATAACTCGATTTGTGCGGCAGATCATATTTTGCATTTTTTTATTGACGCTTTTAAATCCTCATCAACTTTTATAAACAAATCACATGTGGAGTTTTTGGCTATCTCAGCACAGTAATTGGTTTTTAGGATCCACTCGCTCAATAAATAATATTTTTGGAGTACTCCATACCGTGCTTAAAAAATTTTGTAATTGCTTTAAAAAATCTGTGTTTACGATGATGGTTTTATCGGTCAGGATGACAGCATTCCGTTAAGACAATTGGCAAACGAAAATGAAATGGATATTGAAGAAAAATTACTATACTAAACATACATACTACTATACTTTCAGGCTGACTACTTTATATCAGAAAAAGTCGGGGCTTGGATTTACAAATGTCAAATTCTCAAGTCTTTATTCGGCGTTTCGGTCGTATAAATAGCAATGAATACCATGGTTGGAGTGTGAATAAGCATAGAAGTCTGCTGATGAGGATTTGGGGACAAATCCGAAACAGTCTGTCCAGACATACCAATTGCTATTCCGATGTAATGTTGTGAGCTATCTCTGTTAAATTGTGTTGATTGCATTAAATTGTTATCAACCATTGACCTTGAGCCAGCGCTGTAAAAAGCACAAAAACTTTGAGTGGAAAAAATATCTCAGCTAACTATAATTATGTTCTTGCAAACTGTGAAAGGCGAGAGTCTCTCCGGACAATGTTTAAGGGGTGGGTTCAACAATCATCAGTTCCCATTACTTTTTTAAATGCCCTTTATACAATCGAAAAACTAAATTAACAACCATTTTATGGTTAATTTTTGGGTATAACCCATAACGAACAACGGAATAAAAGTTTTAGTCTTTCCAAACATTTCCCATTGCCTGGCAAATTAAAATTGATTTTCCCCACAAATCTTGTCAAAGCAAAAAGCGAACAAATGAAATCAGCCACGACCAAGAAAAAAACAACATTTCTCATATTTTTATGCATGCAAAACACAAGTCACTTCACAAAGATGCAAAGGAGAAAAATCCCGTCGAAAATAAATCTTAAAATCCTTGTACTTGTGCACGTTGATTGCTTGGCCAGCCCCCCTCGTGCTGAGTCCTTTATCGATCGATCGCCTTGCATTTACAATTCCTCTCGATTTTGCTACAGCCACTTTATCAATTTCGCCAATAAAATTCAAACCGTTCTGCTGGCTTTTTAGTTTTTTATTCCTTCTTGTTTTGCCATCAAAAAGAAAACCAAAAAAACTGCATCATTCATCATCCGCCTGAGAGTTGAGGATTGAGAATTGCTGGGCGAGGGTGCAATTGTTTGCTGCACCACCTGCTTGATAGATTTTCGAGAGATGGGTTTTTTAACTAATTGGATTTGTTGTTGTAGGAATTATTTTTTCAGCAGGGCAAATTCATTATTTATACATTCACCCCGCCCTCTCCTTGCTGGGTTGGCTGCGGACACAATTATTGAACGTGTAGAGCAAATCCAACATGCAGTCGCTGTCAAATGTGTCAATGTGGAAGGGTACAATGTCCGACAAGCTGTAATCACCATCATTGTCCCCGTTTAGAAGCTGTTTTATATCATTCGTCTCCATCTACATCCATCTGCATCTACATTGACCCTTGGCCAGACAACGTGCTTTGGTCTATATATGTATTACACCAATACTTTGATTCCGAGCGACAGATACTTTTGTTCTTTTTTGCCATGAGTACAGGTGCCAGACAATTGGTAATTGGGATGGAGGGAAAGTGTAAAAATTGATGTAGAAATTGTAGAGACTGTGTCGTTGTCTCGCATGATTGACCAAACACTGATGCGATTGCTAGGGGACTCTTTAAAGGCTAGAATTTTGTGGATAGTAAGTAAATCTTCAAGTTAAGGAGACGGCTATATCAACAGAGACCTTTCTTTATATGCCTCACACAAAAAATGAGACCCATAAATACTTCTACCAAGTATAAAAAGAACTCCCAGCCGCCTTAAGCCCAAGTCACATACAAGCCTATACAGCTTAAAATGAACATCAGCAAATCCAAAAACGGAAAAAAAAAAGAAATTCTTCAATAAAGCCAGCATAGAGACAAACAAACGGCAGTAGTCCAAGCAGAGCCTGATGCTTTGCATAGAGATTTGTGAGATGAACACAAAAAGTATAAAGAAACAACGCGTTGATGTATGATGTTGCCAATTGTTTGAAGTAAATCAAACGGCACTGAGCCAAAGCGTCCCAGGATAAGTAAGTGCAGGCAACAGCAAAAGGCACATCCTGTGGTTGCGGCTGCCAGTCTAAACAAAAGCGCATTGAAAAATTGCCAGAAATAAAGTAAGCGGCAAAGTGCCAACCAAAGGGATGTGCCCTCTGCTGTCAATTTATATTTCTTGGCTCGGCCTTGTCTCTGGTTATTCAATCAGACAACTCTTTAGGCTGTGGTCAGTTGGCCAGGCAAGGAAACGAACACAAATTAGTGGCCAGCGGCCGTGCGTTCTCTATGCGTGTGCCATCAATTAACTTGAGTCCAGATCATTTATTTCCGCATTAGCATATCGCTATCGGCTAAGTCTTCTAATGGTGCACAATTATTTTACAACTTAATGCGAATTTATGGCCACAAAATGACATGAAATGCTTTTAGCAGAAATTAACTTGCATATTTTACAATTCATTTGAAACCGCAAAACATTTTCGACACTGAATAATTTATGGTAATGCCAATCAGAGACGCCATACAAAATGAATTATAGTTGAAATGCCCCATCTCACCCACGTACACACACAAACACACAAACAAAAAGGACTGCAAATTGGAGACAGCTTAACAGATACCTTAGTTTACATAGAATAATTTGTGTGAATTCAATGTGGTAAGGGGGAAAATTAACACAACAGCTAATAAATAATTTGTAAATAAAATGAACTATATAGTGAAGTATAAGTTGTTCAGCACAAGCAAAAGTTAACAAATTTTAACTATTCACAGATTCGAATTTTTTCAAAGTATCAATGTGAACTTTTGCTTCTGCTTTTAATAAAATCAGAAGTTGCAGCAAAATCAAAAGCAAAATATGATATATGAGAAGAAAAAAACAATCGGCAGCAGACGTCGCTGTTTGATTTTTATTTAACTGTGATTGTGTTCAGTGGCCTAAGTCGAAGCAGCAACAAGTCGTGCAGAATCGCTGTCGCCACCCTGTTTTCTTGTAATTAACAAGATTACGCAACATCATTGTTGTTACCCTCAACCAATTTAATTTTGTGTGTTGAGAGAAATAACGCCCCAGGCAAAAAACAAAATGCAGAAGCAATACAGAGGGACATTCGTCGCGCTTGCGCCGCCGTCGACTTCTGTAAGCGAACACGTGCTGCTGCTTCTACTTAGGCCACTGAAATAAAGCTAACTCAATAATCCTTTTGTGGTTTTGATCGGATTATAATTGACCCAAAGGGAGCTTATTATGAGAGAATCTCAACCCCAGAATTTGCGCGTTTTTTTTTGTAGTTCTTTTGTAGAAGTTCTACGCTTAAAAATTTAATATTGTGAGATTTCTAAATTTTAATTAATGCAAAAACGGTTTAATATAAGACCTTTTAAATAAATTCTTAAAAAAAATTGTTTTAAATTATTTGAAAAAAAACTTAATTTGGCAACCCATCCTTCAAAAATTTTCAAAAAATTTTATGTATAAGCCACATCTTTCCAAACATTTTGCCTAAACATATCGGTAGCTTGAAAATTGGGGATTTCTTATCAATTTTTGTCATGTAATCTTAAAAATATCAGTATATTTGCCAAAAATTTCTAATAATTTTATTTTACTTTTCAGAACGCGTTAGGTAAAGCTTTCTCTGCAGTTCTCCTTGAACGTCTAAGTAAATGGCTTAATACTGTTGATGTGTTAACAGAGTTTCAATCGGGGTTTCAAAAAGGATACTCCACAGTAGATAATATCTTCTGTCTAAGTACGCGAACCTGTTTAGACAACGACAAAAAAACTCTATGCCTTCTTCGTGGATTTTAAGGCATCTTTTGATTCGATTGAAAGAAGAACTCTAATTTATAAGCTGAGCAGTATCGGTATTTCCTACAAATTTTTACAAAGCTTGCAAAGTCTGTATGAAAGTAATGAAGCAGCAGTATGGGATGGAGCAAAGCTTTCCGAATGGTTTTCTACTGAGTCTGGAGTCAAGCAAGAATGCTTGTTGAGCCCTTTTCTGTTTTCTAAATGATATAGTGGAATAACTTCCGAAAGGACTCGAAATTAACGGCCAGGAAATAAAAACTTTGTTGTACGCAGATGATATAGTGGTCTTTGGCGAAACTCCCAAAGATATGCAAGACAATATCAACGCTTTGGATGAGTATTGCAAGGACTGAGGCCTCAGAGTTAACTGCGAAAAATGGAAGATGCTAATTTTTTAAGAAATATTGGAGGAGGCTTACGACTGCTAAAAAATGACAAATGGGAGACATTGACTTGAAGGTGTTGAAAACATATAGTTACCTACGAGTCTGGATCTATCACAATGCCGAATTCATCTAGGGTAGTCAATATTTTATCGATATATCGATATTTTAGTTGTACGATAAGGGTTATTTCGATATGATATTTTGAATGCCGATATTGGAGATTATCGATATTTTTATAAGCGATATATCAAAAAAGTTACTATGGCTAGCCTGATAAAACATGGATGCTGCAATACTAGGTGTCAGTGTTAGAATATATCGTCATAAACCCAATAGATTATTGGAGAGCTGCGGATGAATTGTTCATGCTGTCTGAAAGTCCGTTTCGATCCTTTACTTTCTTGGGCTCCGCTTCGGCAAGGGTTTAACTCAGTGTCCGGCACCGTTCAATGTTCTGTGTATTCAAGTAGCGACGTCCATCCTCAGTAGCAGCGGCGTCGATACACAGACACTATACGAGCGTACACTGCTCTCTTTTGCACTAACAAACATGTGCTAACTGAGAGCGCTCTCGCGTGTCTGAACGCACTCATACGAAGGCAAAATAAGCATGTGTGTTTTGCCGAACACTGGTTTAACTTAATAATGTGTTAATAGCGAAATGTCTTCGGCCCCTGGGGTCATCTGGTAAAAATTGCTGATGTACAGACACCCGCAGCAGAGTGACTGGAGAATACACTAGGCAGCGGGTTCTTTTAAATTCTTCGCTTGAAATTCTGTTTCTAAGTATAATCTGTAAGTCTTTAGAGCCTCCACTCAGTGAAGATACAAATTTAGTTCATCAGAATACTTTACATTAAAAAAATCGGTTGAACTGTTTTGAAATCAGCTTTAGTATCTTTTCTGACTACACGCTTTTAAGGTTTAAAGGAAAATGGAAACTCTCACATTCAGAAAAATATTGGAAACTGTGGAGAAGATTATACATAGCGGTTTTTAGAAATTTTCACTAGCAGTTTTATGATGAAGACGTTCCTTAAAAGCTTTTCAGTTTTCTTAAGCGAAAATAACGATAATATCGATATACCGATGTTTTTTTTTGAGGCGATAAATCAAATATCGATATTGAAAATTTGGATTTTTGATATTATAGATATTGATATTTTGAGAAATATCGACAACCCTAAATTAAACTTTTATCTCGGTGAAAAACTAAAATGGTATGGTGCACAAGCATGGGGGATACGACGATACGAGGAAGTGGAAAGTCTTCAAAGATGCTTTCTTAAGAAAATTTTTCGTCTACCTTAATACACACCGAACAGGATGCTATAAATATCTGGAGACCGGATTATCGCTTCTGCATTTATATACAGCTAACCTGCACTTCGACTACATGCAAAAAGCTTTATCCGGGTAACTAGGATTTTGGCAGAGCACCTTTTAAAAGAGCGACTACAATGTTTTAGTGAGTGGGACAATCAAGCCTCCGTGGCTCCTCACGGAGTTCGACTGAATCTTGAAGTTAACGAGGAAAACTTGAGCTAGGAACATCACTGTTAAAATGGACGCAGCGAATAGGATGAAATTTGTTGAAGTATCCCGGAAAAGCACTGAGCGATTGATCTATAGGCAACTGCACTACGATCTGGGAGAGAATAACTTCTTCTCCGATGAGTTTCCTCCAGCCCCATACGAAGTACCACGAAAAATTCGTTTCGATACAGTATAAGATATAATTAGAAACACGTTGGCTTTGCTTTAATGCTCATGTGCTGTTAGAAAGTGTTTCTATTTATGTGAAATACTTTATCGAAATGTATTTTTCGTCGTACTCCGTCGTACTACTATTTCCACAGGTGAAATATTAAACTTGAATTTTATTCCAAATGTCACGAGGAATGACATAAACTGCCCACTGTGCAACTGGAGGGATCAAAAAAAAGCGCGCTCCCGCATGGCTAAGCACACACACACACAAAGCCAAAATGAACATGTGTGTTTTGCTGGCACCTGATTTAAATCTCTTAGAAAAATACAAAAAATTTGTTGTTTTTTTTATTTAAAATAGCGCCTCAACCATTTAATAAAACTTAATACTTATTTGCATTTTCACTGATTTTTCTGAATTTAAATCTCGCAATTTGTAAGCCAACTAAATGGATCGCTCATAAAATATGCAATAACGACATACGACTGTGTTTTTATCATACCCCAAAACCAAAATGAGCAAATAAAACAATTTAATTGGCACCACACACACACACGCACACAAATTACGGGAAAAACTAATCCATTTTAATTAAAGTAAATAAAATAAAATTTCAAAGGGTTGTGCGGTCAATGCACAAAGAGGGATTAAGGACGCAAACAAAAAATAACGCAACTTTGAATGCACAAAAAAAGCGAAACAAATGAAAATAATTATTGCGCGGCGACAGGACGAAGTTAGATAAACGGATTTCAATGTGGATTCATAATTATGCTTCTGCTAAATAAATAATATATTTCATATTAATTTGTCGACAATTGTGAATTTATTAGCTAGACAACCGAATAATCTGTAAAACTGCTGCTTACAAAGCGATTAATTAGCGTTGAGTTTGGCATTTCCAATGTCAACAAATGTTTAAATGCTCATTAGGCGAAACCCCAGCGGTGCCTGTCTCTGTCTCATTAGAATTCAGTTTGTGTCGCTGTCAAGTAAAACTCTGCCTTCGCCTGCAAGTATGCTACAAAAAAATGCGTGCGTCTGTGGCACAAAAACTACTTGCTATGCTGTGCGTTGGCTTCGTTTAGCTGGGCAGAATATTTTTCAGAGCTCGTTAGAGCAGACGACAGGTGGCTGCTGCCCAATCAATGTGACCAACCAAGCCTGCAGTCATCGGGTATCGGTAAGTGTAATCTATTTAGCATCAACTGTTGCTCAGTCTGACAGTCACTGACCCAAACTGGAGTGGGCAAAAAATGATATCTATGAAACTAGAAGAAACTATATTTTGCAGTGCATCGAATTTACAGAATTAAACTATTCTGATTATCTATTTAAAGTGCGTCAGCAATTGCCCTCACAGTGCTTTACTCCATCAATTTATTATTAAACATTTTATTGCATATTTCAAAATTAGCCCAATTTGCCACTGTCAAAAAACTTTGGCAGGAAAAAAAGTTAATTAAAACAAAATGTGCGACCAGGACTAGAAGCAATGTTGCCACAACATTAGTAGCCAAAAAAAAAAAAAAAACAAAATGCAGTCGGAAAATCTGGCGCTAGCCATCTAAAACAAAATTAATTTTTGGGGCAGGAAAAGTTTATTTTGTTGTTGTTGTTGTTTTTGTTGCGCTGGCCAACGGGAGAGTTTGCATTGTTTTGCATATTTTATATGGCGGACGCTCATCCAGCATTCACTCATCTCTCCGCAAAAAAAAGTATGCAACACGCAAATTATGCAACGCAAGGCGCAAAAGACAAACTTTCTGTTGTGCACATTCGACAACGGGCGAAATGAAAATTAATACGAAAACGAAAATATTCCACGAACACACATCATCGGTGAGGGGGAAGAGAGATGGGATGTGAGCCACAACAACTAAGTAATTAAAAATGCAACAAACAGGCAAAGCGGAAAATCCCAGAGGCTTGCAACTGCTGGGGGGGGGAAACGGAGAGCTTCACTAGTCCACTAATGATTGTATAATTCGCAACGAATGCATTAGTCAATCCCTAAAGCAAAAAATCCAATCCAAACCAAAAATCGAGTGAAAACAATTTATAGTTCTCGAGCAAAAGGCAGTTGAACATGTTGTGGTTGAATAAAACTGTTGCGTCAATTTGGCTGATAATGGCAATATGTTCCTGCTGTTGTACGGGCCAAATAAAACGTAAGTTAAACAATATTTTCTATACTGTTATTTTATAAAATAAAAAAATATTTCAGGATGCGAAAAGGGTGGAGAATGTATCAGCGATCACGTAGCAAGATGTGCCAAACAAGCACATCTCAACTTCCCATCAAACCTGTGTCAGTCGCATGAAAGGTGTTGCATTTGGTTAACATGAGCAGACCTAATCAATGGGGCAAAATATTGGAAAAATCTAATAAAAATTGTTAAGCTCATTTTTGAGGTTGACATTAAAATTAAGCAAATTGGTTGAGCAAAGAAGACTAATTCTACATGTTCTGTAAACTCCATTGTAGTAGAAAATGAAATGAAAACAGACTCCCTGAAGAAGGCACAAATGGCTAGCCGAAACGCGTAGGAGAACAGCTGAGTTAAGAAATATGTTTTAACTGCAAAGAAGGACGGCCTAAAATAACCCCAGTGGAAGGAAATATTGCAAAGGAAACGGCCTATGTAAAAACGAACACTTTCATATTTCAACTTGTTCTGTATTTGAAAACATTTTGAAATTATATTACAAACTTTGCAGTCATTTTAGGAACCGTATGGGTTTCTTGACACACTTCGAGATCATTTTTACAACTTTTTTATGTAAATTTTTGGAATATTTGCACACATACTTTAATCTAAAGTTTATTTTGCCAGTTTCATAGAATATATAGTTTTATGGCTAAAAGAAGATGTTTATTTACCCTTGCAGCTTGTATAATTTATACAAATTTTAAATGACTTTCATTCTACAATTTAATTTTCGCTTTTAAAAATTTAAGATGAGTGCTTTTCAAACTATGAAATACTTTGACCATGTCGTCCAGCTCCAATCACTGATCTAGTTTGTATAACTGATTCACACATCACTAACTTCTATCGATGCTCGATACTCCAGCCCTTTTATATCTACGTCATTCTGTGGCACTCATTCTTACCGGCAACACGCCGTCAACAATAATCCGAACTTAAACCTTATCTGTTTTTTTAACTAATTGGCCAAAATAGTGTTGAAACAGATCCTTTCTTCTTTGAGAATTTGTCTAATAAAAAAGGCCAAATGTCGCTCGTCATCCCAGAAAAGTTCCAGATCATTCTTCGAATCATGAATACGAATTGATGGCGAACGCTGAAGAAGGCCGATGTAGATCTGACCAAGCGTGCCAGTAAATGCACCCATCACTGGAAAGCGTAAAGAATTCACCAATAAAAAAAGGCTTATCCACTAGAAATACTATTTCGATCGAGCGTTCCTACGACAGCTTTATAATATTGTCATCTGATTTGGATAAAACTTGACAGAATTATATGGTAACATCTAATATTGATCAGCAGCAAGTTTGGGACCGATAGCATTGCTTTATCGAATCGCCTAATGATGGTGACCCCTTCTGAAAACAAATGAACACTCAATACAAATTGTGTTATTTCGACGAAAATCTCACTCATACATTCATATACATGTGCATATGAAGAGTTTTCACTAACTCATCAACAATGGTATCCTGTTCGCAGCGAACTCAACGATTATCTATACATGAAGACGTCATATCAGAGTTTAAGGAGCTTTTTCAGCGTGGCTTAAATAGCCACTCAAGAGCCCTTGGGGCAGACCAATCCATTTTGTCAAAAAGACACCGGTGGCTGGCGGATCTACACTCGCACACATGTCCATTTAACTCGAAGACATTGCTACAGGCACACATGTCCGTTTCACAGTTGTTAATTAATCCAGTGGATGTTCGAGCTTACAAAATACAAGAAAGGCAAAGCCAACTTTGTAATATAGAGAACAAAAAAGTTTATCTCACTAAAACCCATTTTCCTACCGATCACTTGTATGGCAGCTACAAGAAGTAGTCATCCGATCCGGGCAGATCCGACATATTAGCAGCGTGCAGGCAAAAGAAGACTCTGTGCAAAGTTTCATCTCGATAGCTTCAAAACTGAGAGACGTGAGATCGCGTAGAAACAGACAGTCGGACGGACGGACAGACGGATATATGCCTGCAAGTTTTTCACATGGCACCATAATTTTGACAAAATTTTGAAAACAAAAAAGTTTTTCTCACTAGAACAACTTTTTCGACCGATCGTTCCTATGGCAGCTATGTGCTATAGTCGTCCGACTTGAATCAAACTTGGCAGAATTGCGGAAAAGTCGGAAAAGCGTCGGAAAAGTTTGTATGAGAAAAATTTTATTTTTCATCCGTTTGACTTGAAACTTGGTTTGTAAGCATAGTACGCGATATGGGTGGTATATAGGCGGGAAGTGGGTGGTTTGTTGTTGGGATGTAGGTGGAAACGGGGTGGGAATATGGTGGAGAGTTGGTGGTATGTGGATGGAAAGTGGGTGTGCATTGGTTCTATACTGTTGAAGGCGCAGCGAAGCGCGACGGGTTATTTGCTAGAACTATATAGTTGCCTGATTTTCATAAAACTTGGTAAAATTATATGAATTCATAGAAAATTTATAAATACGAGGTTTGGGGACGATTGCGTCGAGGACGAAACAGTTTTTTTCCATAGGACTACTTATTCGACTACTCGACTTACGATATAGTCATCCGATCCGGCCGATTTCGACAAATGTGCCAAAAGACTTCGTGCAAAGTTTGGTTAAGATTGCTTTAAAACTGACGGAGGAGATAGCATAGAAACAGATTGACAGACAGACAGATGAAGAATATATATAGTTTATGTGGTCGGAGATGCTTCCTTCTATGCGTTACAAACATCTGAACAATTTCAATATAACCTCTCCAAGGGTATAAAAACTAGCTCAAACAACATATGGATCCCAAGCTGATGTTGACATTTTTTAAAAGATTGATAAATATAACGCCCACTTGGGCCGATTTCTGTTCTCCCAGATAGCTTCTATGTGTCAGATAGTCATCGATTTTACACTGTTAATTGCTTATTCATGTGACAGATAAGATGTGAGTTCGATCCTTAAACTATAAAAGTCTCAATTTTTTTGAAAACACTGTAATTAAAGTTGTGTTTAGTGCAATAAATTGTATATTCTCAAAAACTACTTAATAATATTAAATAATTTTAAAATCTATAAAATTATAATTTGAGAAGATACAGTAAAATGCTTTCCACTAATATCAACTTAAGACCCTATTTTCCATTTTGTCGTTTTTGACGGTTTTTGAAATTAGTTTTTGCAAAACCGCAAATCACGTTTCGGTGGGAGTGTCGAGATCTAATTTCGTCTTTTTTGTTTATTGAAACAAAAAATGTTGAATTTTGAGACCGTTTGATTTGAAAAAGAATGACACGTACTAAAAATATTTTACAACGGTCTAAGAAAAGTATTGGATACTTCATGTTGACACCATTTCTATCTAATTCACTAGCAAAATACTTGATGTTCTCTGAGTGTAGATTTTGTCCAGTGCGGGAGTGGTTCAAAAAATAACATTGTAGTATTAGTAAATTCCAATCATTTTTGCAATAATTATAAACATTTGAAACAATTCGTACTGCCTGTATCAATTTTCCATGCATTCGGCAGTTGGATTTTTAGCCCGAAGCTTTTAACATTCCGTTTAAATATTGTCATCAAAATGACTATTCGATATTTCCTGTTAACTTTGCTACTGCTACTTCTTGTGTGGCATACTCTTGGTAATTATGAAATAATAAATAATATTTTATAAGTTTTTTGACTGAATAATGCTATTTTTAGGAATACGTGAATGCATTGTTAGTAGAAGTCAAAGAGGTGTTTGCATACGTTTGCGTGATTCTTGTGCCGGAAGAAAATTTGGCCACTATTATTGCCGTAAAAAGGTTTGCTGCGCCAACAAGCTGTATTAAGGAATAAATAAAATAAAAAATAAGATTATACACATTTTATTGGATCGTGTGTTATTTAAGGTACAAACTAAAACCTCGCTGTGGAAATATTTTTGTATCGAGGCGATAAACAAAAATTGGAATATCAGAAGTCTGACAATTGGCGATGAATGTGACGGTTCTAGTGCCCAAGCAGAGCAATGCCTGGCATTGAATAAGCGATCAATACAACATTAAAGAATATCTTGTCCATCTTGCTACTTCATCGACCACTGGCCAGCGATTGAAAAGCTGATTGCTCTCATGGCACAACACTCGGTTTGCGGTTGGCTTGTGTCAGTGTGAATAGCGAAATGTTTTCTGCTCCTGCGTGTCCGGCCTGTTTAAAAGTGCTGCAGGTTAAGCTACATTTCACACGTGGCTCACATTTAAAATAGTTGTTTATGGCTCTTATATGGAACTAAACACTTTCGCTTCGGACGTCACTTTTAAAGTTTTATAACCATTTGCTAATTAAATTTCACTGTTTTTTGTTTTGAAAATAAAAGAAGATTTTTTTATTCTCTGCACGTCAATGTAGCTCAAGTCCACTTCTGTGATGTTTGTAAGCTATTATCAGCTAGTGCTTCTCCTGCTTATATTTTGGATGTCAACAATAAGTTCCATTAATGTGGAAGATTGTGCTAAACGTAAGCTCATATTACTTTGTCAAAGATAAACACAAAAAAGTCCTTTTTTTAACAAATGACAGATTGCAAAGTTGGCAAAAAATGGGGATGTTGTATATCCATCAAACAAAAGTGTAAGGGACACAAACGCGCGAATACCGTGTGTAAATGGCCACAAGTTTGTTGTGTGTAGTACAACCGATAGGTATCAGTTACAGTCTCTCCAAATGATTTTGTGATTCCATTTTGGAATAAAAATGAAGAATAAAGTAACAAGGACCAATTCTTCATAATTTAGGTGGCGCCATCTGTTGTAAGAAAAGGTAAAGTAAGTAATTGGCACATAACAGCTTATCTAGAAGATAAGCAAATAATTAATAATTCAAATTACAAACCTCCTCAGTTCGATTGCTGTCAAACAAGTTTCCTCTCTCAAAATTTAATAAAATAAAATAAAAAAACAAAAGCCAACTCATATCAAGTTTTTGGTTTACTTTTTGTTATTTTGTTTTTTTATCGACAGTTTGCAACGACTATCAAAAAAGGCAAAAACCAGCCCAGAGAGTCAACGCCACCGACGCCGCCGTCGCACAGAGATCGAGATCGATCTCGTTGACGCTGTAAAAGATTCAGATACTGGCGCGACTCAGTTACGCGAGACAAGCGAAAGGTGACGCATTCCGCATCTTTGGCTATTTTTGTGATTAATTTTTGTTTGTGGGAGAAATAAATTAGAATTTTTTGTAATAAGAAACAACTAAATCGGCACTGAGCGCAAGCAAACTTATTTCCCTTAAATTTTTAATTGTGAATACCAAATTTAGGTCAAGTTTAGTATTCATAGAGCAAAGTGACCTAAAAAATTGTTAAAAGTGCAGTGAAGTGAAAGAAAAGTGTTCAAAATCAACGGCAAAGAAACAGATGTCCAAGAAAACGACAGCCTCAGAATAGCAGCCGTCGTCTCACATACAGTTTGAGAAGCACTGGAAATAGTGAAATAGTTGGGAAGTAAGTGTGGCTGCTACAAAAATTTAGGCTTAACAAAATATGAATTAATACGAATAAGGCTGCCTTCACACTGTTCGACACATGACCCATGACATCAAGTTGGCCTGCATTTCCCCATGAAATTCTATGAATTTGACAAGCTATTCAAACTTAAACCGGAACAAAAAGCAGGACTACTAGACTATCATGTGTCTTGTGTCGAACAGTGTGAAGGCGTCCTAAAAGAAGTTCAATTTTATTTTATAAAATTTTTGTTCTTAAAATGTTAACTTTTGATAGTTACCTAGCTTTTGTAATAATCCTCTTGCTCTTTGTTGTTTAGCCGCATAATATTTACACCTCGCAGTTAAATACAATCCTTCCAAACCGCAGCCATGAGACAATAATTACTGTCTCTCTCTCTCTCACTGACACTCAGTGATGCAAGACTTTTGCAAGCATTCAGTGAGAATTGGTCCAAGCAAATAAATGTGCTTCGGTCACAAAACCCCAAAAGCAAACGAGAGAATAAAAACAAGCAATCGGTTCTGCTTTTAACAATAAACACACCCCTAGCCACTGTTTCTAGCGCTTACTTATGCCAAACCTATAACAAACCATTCATGCAGATCTCTCTCAATATACCTCAAAATGGAGCCCGCTTACTTTTACAAAATTTTTATTGCAAACCTTAAAATATCAATAAATAGCATTGATGGTGATCTTGTTTTTAATAAAACATTGGAAAAATAAACCTAAGAATCAGGCCGCTGCAACTAATGTCCGGCAGTCGCTTCTGCTCCGTTCGAGCTGGCACCAGTTTTTCACGCCAAGCTTGGAAATGTCTTTCCGCACCTGGTCGTTCCACCTTAGAGGTGGTCGTCCCACCTTGCCTTGTCCCAGTTCTTTCGCATTCCTCTTGTAGACCATTTTTGCTGGAGCTTGATCATTCATACGGGTAACATGTCCCAGCCAGCGCAGCCGCTGTTGCTTTATGCGCTTGACCAGACTAGTATCCCCATAGAGCTCATACAGTTCGTCATTCCTTCGGATGCGAAAGTCCTCGCCAACTTTCAAAGGTCCATAAATCCTGCGAAGAATCTTTCGCTCGAAAACGCCAATCGCCGCCTCATCCGCTGATGATATTGCCCATGCTTCTGCGCCGTATTGCAGGACTGGGATGATAAGCGACTTATATAGCGCTATTTTTGTTTTTCGCTTGAGGTTTCTGCTCTTGAGCTCCCTACTTAGCCCGTAATAGCATCGGTTTGCGAGCGTGATTCTTCTTTCGAATTTCCTGGCTGATGTTGTTGTCGCCGGTTATCATCGTTCCAAGGTAGACAAAGTCCTCTACAACTTTAAAATTGTACTCTCCCATTGCAACAGATTGCCCAAGTTGTGTGTACTTCTGTTTCGAGGACACTAGGTACTTCGTCTTGTTCTCGTTTACCGCTAAACCCATTAGTTCAGACTGCTTCTCAATCCCTGAAAACGCCTTGCTTACTGCCTGTTCGGTTTTGCCGATAATGTCAATATCATCGGCATATGCGAGTAGCATTACATCTTTATTAAAGATGGTGCCCGATCTGTTGGCATTTGAGCACTGCAAATTAAAGAGAGAATTAAAGAAGTCACACGATAAGGTGTCACCCTGCCTAAAACCTCTTTTGGTATCAAAAGGCTCGGAGAGGTGCGTTCCTATTTTGACGGAGCTTTGAGTGCTTCTCAACGTCATCATGCAAAGTCGAACGTACTTTGCTGGAATACCACAAGCTCTTTTAATGGTTGTAAATCAGCAATGACAATTTTTCGAAAGAAGAAAGCACGGATTACGGAAATACCAACAACAAGATCACTGACTTCTGCTTTTTTCTGTAATCCTGTTAAGTCACTGTCAAGTCACCGCTTAGTCACAGTCAATTCACTGTTTAATCACTGTCATGTCGTTGTTTATTCACTTTTTAGTCACTGTCAAGTCAAGATCAAGTCACTGTTTCGTCACTTTCAAGACACTGTAAAGTCACTATACAGTCACTGTTTAGAAACTCATTAGTCACTGCTTAGACCCAGTTAAGTCACTGTTTAATCTCTGTTATGTCACAGTCAGGTCACTGTTAAGACACTATTTAGTCACTGTTTAGTTATTGTCAAGTCATTGTTCAGTCACTCTCAAATCACTCTTGTGTCGTCCCCAATTTCCCTCCACGTCCCTTCCACTTTCCATAAATTTCCCCCTCTTTTCACCCACTTTCACCTCTTTCCGCCCTTATTCAACCTTTTTTTCACCCTTGTCCCCGATATTTTAAATTTTTTGTATACCGGTATCCGAGAACCGATATTTTTAGAACCGAAAAGAACCTAAACATTGTATCTGTACAGTTCCGTTTCTGATTTAGACTACAAAGCGAGCAGTTAGTTTCGGGGGATTTTACGCAATTGTAAGCTTAATATAAAAAATAGAGGCAAGCTAACTTCGGCTCGACCGAAGTTTATATACCCTTGGAGCATGATATCTGCCTGCCATTTTGTTATATGGCACCACAATTTTGACAAAATTTTGAAAACAAAAAAGTTTTTCTCACTAGAACTACTTTTTCGACCGATCGTTTCTATGGCAGCTATATAAACTTGGCAGAATTATGTGTTAGCATATAATATTGACCAGTAACAAGTTTGGGAGTGATAGCATTGAAAACCAAAAAGTTTGTTTTACTAAAAGAACTAAAGAACTTCTTTTTTCACGAGGTATGTCTTTCTTTTGCTAAATATTTCTAAAAGTCCACGTGAGTTTGAAAATGACGCCTTCTAACTAAACCTACAATTAGCTGTTTTTGTCAACGTTAACTGCAAAAATCTTCTTATGTCATTGGAAACGGCAAAATTGTTAAGAAATGAAAATGAAAAAAATGCTACAAATAAGCAAATTTTAAACCCACAGTTTGAATTATAACAGAGTTGCCACACTCAGTGAAAATTGTTTACCATCCATAAGTTCCCTTACATGTGTGGCAACTCTCTTTGTGGTTCAACATTTTTCATCACTCTGGCAGCACATTTAATTACTCGATACACTAATCGATTGCTTTAAATTTATCGATTTTTTCAGAGGTGAACTTCTTCTATTGTGAGGTGACTTTAACTTTGAGGTGAAAATGAGTCAGTCTTGTCTTGGCGTTCCGAACTCGAAAATGTCGAAAGCAAAAAAAGTTTTGGATGAGGCCCGTGAAACTCAAAATCGGGAACTGGATCTGGTGGACAAGGGTCTGGTGTCTTTCGAGGAGCTGCCCGGACTGTGTAAGTTTAATTAACATTCAAATTAAATGCTTAAAGGCAAATTCTGAGAACTCCCACGCACTCCCAGCTGCCACCTAAGTTTGGGAAGAAAATCAGTTCGTTTACTTGTTTAACTTTCTGCTTTGCCTGTTGCTGTTTGATTTTCTTGAAATTAAATATTATAGAACTAACTATTTTGCATGGTTTAGTTAGTTTTGTTATACTTGAAATTGTTATTTATTGCGATGACGCCAGAGCCCCAGCCCTCGGAAAATGATTAATATTAAATTAAAAATAAGCTGGATAATTATGTCTTGGTTATAAGGTTATGAGGAATTCAAACCAAATATTGTGTCTTTTTTTCAATCAATTTATATCTTGCATTAGAGAATGTTTTTATTTATTTATTTGCTTTAATTAACATTATCAACAGCAACATAATATTGTTATCTCGCTCTTACTTGCGCCTTTTTAGCCTGTTGCGTGCAAACAGCTGTTTATGTTTGCGGCCAGTAGGAAATTGGCTGCGTTTAAATTGCTTACAAAATTTCACACTTTAAGAGTAACCGAAATCCAAGTAAATCATCAAAAATTAGAGAGTGCAAAAAGCAAACTGCAGAACAAAGTAGAGCCAAGTAAACTGTTAAATTTTTCTAAAAAATTAAAAAAAAAACTAAAGTATAAATGGGTTCCATGATGAATTCTCTCAGTTTTAATGTTTTGGTTCAGATAAGATACGTATTTAATCTTAAGTTAAGCAAACCAAATACGCTTTGTTCGACAAAATGCGGCACGCATAGATTCCCATAACCTTACCTTAAGTTTATTGCCTGGTTCGCTTACTGAACCTAAAGCGTGGCGAATATGTCGATTTTTTGGTTCAAGACTGTCGCATAATTTTAAAGTGAACCATTTTTTCTCTAAAATTTTGCGGGAATCATACAATTTCCAATAAAACCTCATTATTATCGTTTTTATTTCATATTTGGATTGACCTTCAAAACTTTGGAGGGTGACTAATGCTGTTCGCTTAAAATTATTCCCGCATAAAATGAGAAGATTTACACAGAAATGTTGCAAAATTGGTTGAGACTTGAAGAAAAGTATGAAATAATCCCACATGGGAAAACAATTCCAGTTCTGACATTTAAAAAAAAAAAAAAACGATTTGCCTATTTTTTTGGAATGAATTCCAGATTATCCACATTCTACACAAAAAGTTATCTTTCCTGGAATCGAATTCTCGAATTCTTCGCTTAATTCAATCGCTTATAAGATTACCCCGGGTTAAATGTAATGGAAAATGTCGGATCAACCCAATCTCTTTAATGATCGGGTTAGGAATATCTGGGGTTTTTTTTTTTAGAGCAGAGTCGAAGCCCAGCTTGGTGCTTAATAAGGCATAGAATCACTGAGCGAAGTGTATCAATTTATTCAAAAATTTTTGGACGAATATACTGTTAGACCGAATTAAGAGACAGCCCTAGATCTAAATGTATGTATGTTACTAGACACGAAGACCTACCAATATATTGCAGTTGACGGAGAGAAAGTTTAATATTAATTTGAATAAAAAAAGTCATATCTTCAGTATATAATCTTAGTATAACTGCTAATCCAAAATATCTCACTAATCCCAAATTTTCCCTTTTCCTTTCAACTTAGTCAACATGTCGAATATCACCCGTCTGACCCTGTCGCACAATAAGATCAGCGTCATCAGTCCCGGCATTGCCAACTTGCTGAATCTGGAAATATTGAATCTCTCCAATAATCAGCTTACCGAACTGCCCGTTTCCCTCTCATCGATGCCCAAATTACGCATCTTGAATGTGTCCATAAATCGTTTGGGTAATTTACCTCGTGGCTTTGGTGCCTTTCCCGTTCTGGAAGTGCTCGATTTGTCCTACAACAATTTGAACGAGCAAGTGCTGCCGGGCAACTTCTTTGGCATGGAAACTCTACGCGCCTTGTATCTGGGCGATAATGACTTTGAGTACATACCCAAAGAGTTGGGTCAACTGAAGAATCTGCAAATCTTGGGCCTGCGTGACAATGATCTGCTGGAGTTGCCACGTGAAGTTGGTGATTTGCAGCGCCTACGAGAGTTGCACATACAAAATAATCGATTGCAAGTGCTGCCACCGGAGGTGGCACAGTTGGATCTTCTAAGCAACAAGTCGGTAATGAAAATGGAGGAGAATCCCTGGGTGAATCCCATTGCCGAACAATATCTACTGGGCATTAGTCATGTACTTGAGTATCTGAAAACGGAGACATACAAAATGTGAGTAATTGATTTTTTTGTTTTCAAATTAAAACTGACAATCGTTTTCTATACTTATAGCATCTACAATCGCCATATGCAAGCAGGACGCAGTGGACCACCACCGGCCAAGGCCGACAAAAGCAAGAAGGCTTCCCGTATTCGCGCTTAGTTGAAGCCGGAGTTTCCTTCACTGCAGGATTAACTGTATTTTGTGTTCGTCGTTGTTAACCAAAAAATGTTCGTATACTAATTTTTAAGTATTTGTAACTTATTGTGTATTTTTTTGTGTAAAGTGCCTTAATTTTTTATAACAACAGAATTAAACAAATTTTAAAGAAACTATGGAAAATATGTATACTTTTTTAACTCTTACAAGCTTTTTATTCACTTTACCCTTGGGTTTAAGGAATAACTAAAGAATTTTTGTTTTCAAATCTCTTTCAGTTACATTTTATATTTGTATACTCAATATCGAGGGTAAACTAATTATAAAAAGTTTCTACAATAGTTTAGTACAAAAGGAAGTAAATCCGAGCCTATAAAGTATTAATTAATATCAACAGTCGAGGCAATTTAGTCATGTCCCTGTGTCTGTTGGTCCGTATAAACAAAGTGATCTAAGATATGGTAAGAGATAGAGACTCGAAGTGTAAACTGTATGTAAATTAAAGTATCGATGGGGAAAACCCGGGAAGGTTAACTTAAATATTCACCTTTTCACTTGATCACAGTAGTATAGTTATCAGCCTTCTTCATTGATCCACAAAGTTTGGGTTAGGTCAAATGAACGCAAGGCTACAGGCGTATAACACAGTTGGGCTTGATCGACTTTCTTAAGCGCATAAAATAGATTCATTAAGATGTATTTGGAATGGATAGTTTTACCACATCCTTTTTAATAGTATAATATTAATTTTTCATATCCTTTGTTCGATTTTCAGCTCCATTGGATAAAAATCTAAAACCTTTAAATGGTTATTACTATTATTCCACTTACGGTATTAAAACTATTCAGTCCAAATGAATACTGAAATCATTCAATCTTTATTCTCTCTCCATTGCGCACACTTCACTTTCTGCGTCGACTGTGTGTGCGCCCCACCGGCGCACAGTGGGAAAAAGGCTAGATTAGCTCGGATTTATTAATAACTCCTTGAAAAATGATCCGATTTTTGTCGAGTTAATTTTTTTTTCAGATAAAAGCACTATTAATATAAACAAAACAAAAAAATTTTTTTTTATAAGCTACAAATTTTAATTTTTTTCTTTTTAATTTATTGAATTTATTCAGTATCTGAACTACTATCATCTGACATTACATGCTCATTGCTTATCAAAAGAAGACTTATTACATCATGATTTAAAAGTTCTTTGTTTCTTGTAGACTTCGCTGAACCTTTTAATGGCATTGTAATAAAAGCAGAGATTAAAACCGTAACCGAAACCGTAACCCGTAACCGCTAAAAACACTTTAAAATGCGAAACCGAAACCGTAACCGTAACCGGAAAAAATTTTTTTTTTATAACCGTAACCGTATAACCTTTATTTACATAACCGGTTATCAGTACCGTAACCGAAACAAATATACGGGTTTATTTCGGTTTTCCACTACTGGTAAAAATTTCAATTAGATGTACATATGGACAATGAACATTTTTTATACATATGAGTTTATTCACTTATATTGTCTGCTTATTTATTATGCGCCGCACTGTCGCCAATGGACTGGCATAGCTACGAAGTGCCTGGAAAGTGTTCTATATACATTGGTACTAAACAGTCATATAGCATTGAGGAGGAAGAAAATTTTGTTGAGCTTGACCATTATACATATGTCATTGATTTATTAAGCTAGGCACACCGACGCGGACAATTTTGTCGGAGCGGAAATTGTTTGAAAATTTCCAGAGCCCTGGACAATATAGTGTGACCAGAAAATCGCCAAAAGAGTCAGCTGTTGTTTGTTTACAAAATAGGCAAAATAATAGAGTTTTAAAAATTAATAATGGAAGTCACTAGGCAAAATTTAGAGGTCATAGGCAATGCCATGTTCACTTTCATGGATGTATTTTTGTAGGGCTGGAGGTATAAGCAGTGTCTTTTATTTTGGCTTGCGTGAGCAGACCATGACCACTAAGACATACAGCTAAAACGACAAGCCAAATCCAGCCAAACTAGCCACAGCCAGATCCATGGACTAGAGTCGGATCATACTCGCCAGGCGTATTTCTTTAATACGGATTTAAAGGTAGCTGGTAGCAATGGGAGCAACTGAAGCTACTTTAGCAGTCCGGAGGACACACTATTATAATGAGCTGTGGAGACTGCAAAGGCTTAGGGCTGTTTGTCCGTGGGCTGTGGCGGCTATGGAGGTTTGGTCTCGGGTGGTGTACATGGGTATGCACATCACCAGCCATAACTACTGGAGAAGCATACCGAAAAAGATCCTGAGCCATGTAATTAGATGGGCTCTATCAAATTTGTCCGCGTCTGAGAAACTAGTTTAATTATAAAAAACTACATATGTTAGCTATTTGTATACAGCTTCTTTACAACCACTTCTAGCTATTTCTAGCTATTATTCAACGCCGATTTAGCCCGCAAAAAAGTTGTCAACACTGTTCGTAGACAGAACAGATCATGTCATCCGCGTTTTGTTCATAAGTTTGGTTGTGGACATTTTATGTTGTTTAACATTGTGCACGATGCCAAGGGCTAAGTAATTTCTCAAAACAAAATTAAAACTATGTATTTCAGTGGTGTTAAACCTAGCGAAAAAGATAAATGTTGGAGTGGCTGCTGCGCTGGACAAAAAAAAGTGCATCGTCTTCAACTCGTAACAAAAAAAAGTTTTTTATTGTTGGCAAAGCAAAGCCGCTATGCCTTTAACATACATATGTAAGAGCTGAATAGTTATTAAAATAAATGACATCCAATGTGGAAAAGAAATTAAAGTAAGTGCAATAATTACACACATACATACATACATGCAGAGCATGTTATATAGGTGTATGCGTGAAATATCACACGCACGCTATGCGTTTAGCGCCAAAATTTGTGAGATGACGCGCTTTAAACGGAATTGAACATTTTTTATTGTTATTGCGCAAGTTTTTCGAATTATACATATGTTTGTTTGTATATGTTTTATGAATTATAAATATATGATCACGGTATCACGTGCAAAAAAAAATCAGAAAATGATACAGTTCTAGTTTACAACAATCTCTCTTCATTTAATATGTTTCTAAACCAAAAAAGATTGCTAAGCAAGGTAAAAATATGGGAATGGTGGAAAAGAAATTCAAACATATTTCTCGATCTTTTTGAATTATCAAAAGTTTTGCTAGCAGTACCACCAACACAAGTAAGGGCTGAGGTTTAATTTTCAGGAGTAAAATTTGTAATGGCGCTAACTTGGACAGTCAAACTCTAAATGATATTATGCTACTTATGTAGATGTCATTACAATCTCGTTTAAGATGTCAATTCTGATAATAACAATTCGTTACTGTAAGGTACATAACGACAAATGGTATATACGTTGACCCACGTACATATCTACTTTACTCAACTTTACACGATGCTTTTCTGAATGAAGTAGTTTATCTTTTAATTTAAATTTTAAAAAAGGCGGCTATAAAGGTGGAAATTCTGTATAAGAAATTTGAACTTAGTAAATTTAATCAATAAATGAGAATATAAATGGGGCTGCTTTTGTTTGCATTGTATGTACAAATGTATGTCAAAGTGATATTTTATACTTATAACCGTAACCGTAACCCAAACCCGAAACCGAATTAGGATAATAACCGTAACCAGTACCGTAACCGATATCCCAGAACTGTATTATAACCGTAACCGTAAAAAAGCGATCGACCAAAACAGTAACCGTAACCCAAACCGTTATTCGTTCGGGTTTTAATCTCTGAATAAAAGGATCAGAAGAAACAAAAAGTCCTCCTTGGTATTTTTGCGAGAATTTTTTCGGCAGTTATGTGAGCGAAATTTTCTAATGTCTTTATTTCTAGCCTCGAGAGCTTCTTCAGAAAACATACCAATGGGAAGGGAAAAATGTTTGATTATATCTGCACCATGTATCAAAATTTTATGCACAGATGCAGGCATGTAGACGCAAGGATTCACATCTACAAATACTGTTGCTGTTCCATATGCATCACAACCCCATTTGTATATGGCCGTTATTTCTTCAATATTATTATTTGCCGAAATTTTAAGTTCTTGGCTATGTGCACCAAAAAATCGGGAAACCAGGCATTGCAAGGATACCTCGAAAGAATGATCGGTAAGTTGTAGCCCATTGGAATAGCAAAGTTTCTTTGCAGACCGTAGAACATTATATGTGGGAAATATGTTTGCATTCCTCTGTTTGGTACCACTCACCAAGTCCATATAAACCCTTTTTGTGTAACCACCATCAATAAATAAAGCTAAAGCTTCCTCTGCCGTATAGTTAATTTGTTTTTCTTCTTCAGATTGAATGACAGATTTTAATCTCTTTGGCAGCTGTTCATCGAGAGTCAGCGAAAATACCACCATTGCATCAATGCATTGATGCATTTCTTTTGCCAGCCTTGTATAAGCTAGTGCTGGCCGCAGACATGAGCTCTTCGCACGGTATTTCTGTGGCGATGTCAGATATTTTTTTTGTGGTTTCTTGGCAGTCACTACTACTCATTGACGGTCTCCCAGTCTTTGAACTTGAGTTTATCAAAATAAGTTCACTATTTAACCAGTCTTTGTTGCTTTTCTCAAATTTATGTAGGTCATAATAATTTTCTCTCCATTTCATTGCCAGTTTTGAAGTGAAATTTTGGATTCGCTTAGAAATTTCAACGCATTGACTATTGCTATAATTGGACCTAGCAATAATATAGTTGTATACATATGAATCAACTGCAATATTTTTTTTTAGAAGCGTCAACTTCCATACGCCATACCAAAAATAACACACGCCTGGCCACGGACATTTTCACTAAAAAAAAAGTTTCTTCAGTAAGTGGACGATGGTGGTTCCACAATTTGGACATTTCACATCACAACACATTGAAGAATTTTTAGAAAAAACAATTAGAGCAAATGCTGTCGAATGAAGAAAGTTTAGCTCTACGTAAGTTGAATGTATTAGTAAAAATTATAAGTTGGAATATCACATTTAATAACCACAAGTATACTGCACGAAACATAACGACAAGTCACCTGAACATATCTTTTAGTTAATACATACCTTTGAAGTTAATTAAAAACACTTCATTTAATTTTTCGTTTAATTTTTTCAATTTTGCGAATTTTAGCAGCAGTCACACAAAAAAAGCGGGAAAGCTTATGTATGCAGCTGGTGCAAACATATGTTACTTTCAGTAGCGGACGCAGGATTTTTTCAGGGGGAGGGGGGAGTGTTTTAGGCCATTCTAAAATATAAAGTAAATTCTAGATTATTACCATCATTTTCAAATATCGATTCTTTCGATTTCTTAAAGGCTAGCATTAGCAAAACCTAATTTATCGTTGGTCAATAGGTCTTCAGTCCATGAAAAAGTGATTACTTCGTACAAAGTCGGAAATCGGAATGAATTCATGTAGAAAGGTTACTCAAAATGGGTTCATCCTGAAAAGGCGTAAGCCATTTCTGACAGGAATAATTTAAGTACGGAAATTTGTTTGAACTTTGATGCCGGTCTTAGCCTTGTCGAAGATAAGCTGATCCCTTTTTTTAAACATACTTTTGTGGCATAAAATATAACATTTAAGTTTGGTAGAGACTGATTTGTGCCCGATATTCGAAGTCAACTTTGTTTAATAGGAGATAATAAGGCATGTTCTCTATTCCACTACTTTTTAAAAAGTAAATCGAAAGCAGACCCGCTTCGGTTTCGTTTTTGTGTTCTCAGTTCCGAATGAAATGGCTCTCTTTTTACTTTTTGCAAACTACTAGACCAAGCAAGAAAGGCGCTGAAAATACAAAGCAGAAACCAAAATTCTAAGCGAAACAATCGAAAATGGGAAAGTGGGAAATGAGAGGGGCTGACTTTTAGGGTTCACCCTTCGTTTTTAAAATTAATAATAATAAAAGATATTTGCATGAGATAATCAGGCCTGTTCGAAATTCCACTTCGGTTTTCGTATAAACCAGCGATGGGCTGCTTCGTACCCGCGCAACCCAGCCCGTTATTTACCTAATTCCACGACGCAATAGGTATTACAACCAAGGCTGCAAACCGGTTCTGAACCGAACCCCTTAGAGCCGGTTCGGTTCGGGTATTTGGGGTCCGACGAACTGGACCATGAACCGAACCCCTAATATTTTTGACTCCTCGAACCTGAACCCGAACCGGACCACTTTTTCGATTTAACAAATTAAGTAGATTTTTCAACGACACACACAATATAGAAATTCCTTGTAATCTGACTTGTAAGTTCTCCAATCCTACGACATTTCTCTAGGTGCAATTTATATTATCTGATTTGATAAGGGAGCGAATATGGACTGAGCAGGACCACTTTTATAAGACAAAGCAGCACATTAAAAATTCTTTAAGAGTTTTTAAAATTCACCTTTAAATGAATCAACTTCTGATTGCACAGAAATGAAGTTTTTAAAAGCAATAGAGAGCAATAATCAAATATTAAATATCAATTCCGTAAATAATGTGATAGATTTGTGGTGGTCCCAGTTCACCCAGCTCCAATCCCGGATCCAGTTCATCCATCTAGTTCACACATTACTTACAACTATCAATGCTCGATACTCGCACGTTTTTATGTGCATCTCTAATTCACACTCACACATACACAGACTCATCTTATTGCCCATGTGTCACATTCATTCTTACCGGCAGCACGCCCACCGTCAATAAACCGAACTAAAGTCTAATCTGTGTTTTATACTAAATATGTAGTTAATGTGGTTTAAATAGACCACAGATTCCGACTATTGTACAACACATCGACAAATGTTTTAAAGTTTTGGAAAGGCTAAAAAAACGAGGACTTAAGAAATATTGCGTTAACTATACGTGCTGTTTCAGAAACTCTGTTTCAGAATCTCTGGAACTTTAATCACATTCTCAATATTATAATCGGAAACAATCATTTTAAAATTTAGTACAGAATCGTTTTAATTTTTTTTTTAATCTCTCCATATCGGCATCTTGGGCTTTTGGAAGCCTTAGCAGAGAACCTACATATGAATGATAACAAAATGGTCTATTCAACTACTGATTGATGATTTACATAGTAAACTGATTACATACTAATTTGGTCAAATGAACGTGTTTTCCATAGCAAAAATATGTCTTAATTTAAACCGGACGTAGTTGGAAAAATCTGTCAACTATTTATGTATCGAATATTTAACCAATTCCTGACCGGTCCACTTACCGAACCTTATTCTTCAGAACAAATTTTAGAGGCTTGCAGCCTTGTAATGTAAAAAGATTTCTCTTCTTCATTCGTTGATTCTAGAACCGTGTTGGTAAGCTCCAAAATCTTTGTGTACATTTGCTCGTGTAACTTACCATTTTTACAAAACGTTCAACATTCATTGAAATTGACAAATAAAATAGACAAATTCCAAAACGTTTGTATTTTATAAAATAGTAGTTTTTTCTTGTTTTTCTTTATTATCATTTCTCATATTCATTCATTCTGGTTGCTGCTGCTGATGTTCATAATCATAATTAATTAGTTTACTTAAAGTCAATTAATTAATTCTTCTTTAATTTTATAATTAAATTAATAGTTAAATGTTTTTTGTTTTTGTTTTCTTCTTCATCTTTGTTGTGTTCCATTTTGAGGAAAACTAATAGCATAGTTTTTCAATTGAAATTTTTTGTGTGTGTTTTCTTTGTATATCAGTTTATGTTATTTATTTAATATTAATGTGTTTTTTTTTTTTGTAAACTTATGCTGAGTTTAAATTTTAATTTTGTTCTTTTAACTTATTAGATATTTGTTTTTGTTTTTATAATTATATATATATATATATTTCATAGAGTTTATTTACAAGTTTTTGTTTCAAGTGGGTTTTTGCGTGGCAGATGGGAAATATGAAGCTAGCACAAACATAGTCAAAGGTTCCAAGAAAAATGTTGGTGGCAGTTTAATAAACTATGTATAATAATACCGTAAGTGAGTTTTAAAAACAAATAAGAATGTTGACAATAGACTTTTTTCAGCGGCGCACAACTGAATGAGATCGAGATACTGCCTAATATTATAAGCTAAAAATGCTTAAATTTACACTGAAGTTTATAAAGGTGGAGAAACCTTACCATTAAGTTACAGTAGGTTCAATTTGGGATCACGATTTAGAAGTTAAGACAACAACACAACAATCAGCCGAAACAGTTGCATTGACACAGAACATTTTTTTTAGTGCCTATTAGTTGGTATTCATAATCTCAGTTTGAAACTTTACTGGAGAATTCTATCTATAACAGGGTTCCCCAAGAAGAGAACGCTAAAAGGTGAATGCGTCTCTTTCTAACACACAATGTAGTATGACCTCGGCAAGCATTCGGCAAGTAAGTTCGTGCTCCCGGGGCTAATGTTGGGGATCTCTGATCTATAGAATATCTACTGATCCAAACAAAGACTACACTTTGTTAAAGAAATCTCTCTTTCTCTCTTTCTAAAACGGTAAGGGTCCTCAAAAAATTGGTTAAGAAATAATTGCACTTGGAATTAAAAATAAAATTTCCTTAATCTTGGAAAATTAAAATTGGGCCAATAAGTAACCAATTTGTTTACACTGGACCACTAATTGCAACACTTGGACAGTTTAGGGCTGATTTCTATGCCCATAAAAGATTCATGTTATTCAGAAAGTTGTATGAAAATGTATTAATTCATCTCGCAACGTCTAAAGGCTTTAAAATTGGTGTATATTTCGAGTACAGATCTAAAATTGAAACTTATAAAATACTGAGACTGTTTATAATTCATTCCGCTTGGCCGCTGGTCAAAAGTCTAAGTCAATTTCAAACAAATTAAAGTCCCAAAAAATTGAGTCTATATTTTTTTAATGAGAATTCTTACTGAACACAGAAGCGACTTGATTGTGGTTTAGTAATTCTATTCGAATAATTTGCACCTCATGTGATGTCTTTGTTCGTAGTTTAGTTATACTTGATCAGTCATGACTCATGAGAGTGAATTTCTTTGTTTTTGCTAGGTTGTTGATTTTGTTTTTATTTTGAGCATGCCAATACGAAAACTCTCTCTCTCTCTCACACACACACATAAAGACAAAAACAAAAAACATAAACTAGTAACAAATACAAGTACATACAAGTTTGTTTTTTTTTTATACAAAATACATTTAACATTAAACATAATCAGTGGCTGGGTAAAACAGCATTTTTCTTTTCTTTTTTAAAACATAAAGCTTTAAACCTAATACAAAGTGTCTAAAATTCAAAATAAAACATTCATTCTGGAAAAGTATACAAAAATTAGTTTTAGCAGCATTCAAAGTTGAGGTTTTTTGGCAACAAATTGAAAATTCAGAATTTGCTAGTTTACAAATGCAATTTTGACGGCTCGAATTAAACATTTAGCCTTTTGTTACACACACACACACAACGTTAAATACAGAGTAAATGCGTTTTTTGTTTGTTGCCGCTTAATTAATTCGCACAGTTTTTTTTCCTTTATACATATTTATGCGTTTTTAAATGTTTAATTAATTTCATTGATGGATTTTCTTTTAATATTAGTTGCTGCTGGCTTTGTAAATATATCATCGTATATATTTTATGCATATTGCCTTTTCAATTATTTATAATAATAATAATAATGATTTCCATTTAGTTGAATAAAAAAAATATCGTTCATTTTTCATTTCTTGGTTTAAATAAAAATAATTAGCATAAAAATTACATTTACATTTAATTTGAGTTCATTTGATTTTTGTTGTTGCTGCTGCTGCAGCTGCAGTTGTTGCTGTTTTTTTAGTCGCTTTGCCTTTGGTCGTTTTGGCTGTCAAACTTTGCTATTGTTGGGAGCCCGCGTCGTTGATTCGTACTGACCACGGCCCAAGGCTGCATAGGCATCGGCATAGGCAAGTTGTTGCTGCTGCTGCTGTTGTTGTTGTTGTAGCGGCTGCTCCTGCTGTTGCTCATGCAGCGATGTTGGTCGACTATAGCTTACTTGTAGCGGCGGCGGGGCGACGCCTAAAGAAGAAAATATAAAATTATCATTTAGTTTGAATTTTTGGTTGTAAATATGTTGTTAATTGTTTTAGTAAGAATTCGTTCAATATGCTAATCTTTGATATCATTCCTTTACCCTCTTACAACTTAAAATTGGAACAATTTGGACACCTCAAAGATCTTCGGTTTCTACGTTCATATCAATACATCTAAATCTTACAGTTTTTCCTGCCCCGCACATAAAACACTTTCACTAACTTCTACTATTAAGCAGATAGCAAGTTCTTACTTTACAAACGGATCATCAGGGCGGTAATATAATTTATTGGAACAAGTGGACCAGTTTCTTTATGTTAAAGCAATGATATTTATTCAAGAGCCCTCAAATTTTTGTATAACTTTGGAATAAAACCATCATTCGATTGAAATCTTTTTCCGAGCTGCGATTTGTTTAAAAGATATAAGTTACAGACTCTATTGACTCTCTTGTTATTGAGAATTGAACTTTCATTTATCCTTATTAGACTGAATTGAACTGAATTTAATTTTTATCGAATTCTCTAATCGTTTCCTTAGTATAAGATCCTTTACTTATTCCGATCGATAGTATTCGGAAACGAGAGCAGACTTGATACATAGAATGACCAAAAGAAAGTCCGAAAAAAGGCTGTTCTCCATTGATTTGTGTAACAAAAGCCTTTTTTTTGGGATTCAATGTCAGCTCCCAAGAACAATCGGTTTTTGATTCATCTGTAATATCTTTAAAACTTTGGTGGCACTCAGTGTTACTATACTTCTGCTGATGGATTACCTTTAATATTGAGTAAAACAATCCGATTCCTAATCTTACTTAATTTAGTATATCTATGTAAACGAAACAAAGACAGGTAGTTAGACCATTTATTACTCAAGAATCACTTGTCCAATTTCAATGATTTCTGATTTGTTGGATTCAACTCCGTTAAAATATCAAAATAACTATTTATAACTTTTATTAAAACGGTCCAAAGAACGAGAAATTTTGCAAATTTTTTTTACATTATTAAAAAGATTTGATAGATGTCAATTTAAACGGGTAAAAAGGAAGACAAAGCCAATCGTTCCAAAAAAGTTGAGAAAATTTAAAAAATTTAACAATGAGTTTAGATCAGGGCTTAATCCCGAAACGAATTCGGTTCCGGTTCCAGTACCGGTACGTCCCAAAATGAATGTTTCGGTTAAAGGTTCTTTATCAGTTTTCAATTAATTTCGGTTTTCGGTTTCGGTTCCGGTACCCGGATTTTTATTTCGGTATACCGGTACGTACCGGTACTCACCGATATAAGTACTACTTATTTTTAATACTGAAAAAAAAAAAACAAAATTCTAATAAATACGTACCCGACGTGCGAAGCATACCTTACAATTACCATCTATCAAATCTTCATCTAGCAAAATTCCCCATCCGTCGATTTAACCGTCTTCATAAGAATCAAAATCGTTATAAAATGTTGCAAATTTTGCGATTTTCTGATTCGTTTGATCAACACGTCTCATTAACTCATATAAGAATTTTTTGCAAATTTATACTTTTCTGAACTCATGTAATTTTGTAAATTTCCGATTTTTGAGACAGTTCGGTCTACACTACATATTTTTACGCTCTACTATTGCATAAAAATTTTGGGAATAAGAAAATGTAGCAATAATTTTAGTTGTTTCATTGTTTTTAATTGTTTGATCTACACCTTCTGTTTACCCGTCATTGCCATTTCCATACTCTGCAATATTTTGGACTGTTCAATCTTTTGTTTATTTTTTGTCTATATACATAAGATCAAGAACTTTATAAAATCTCTTCTAACATAATTAGGTTCGGCGCATCAAAAAAACACCGAACCCGTACCGGTACCAAAGTTTCGGTTTCGTTCCGGTTTTATCGGTTCCAATAATAACGGTAAACGGTATTCGGTTCTTAAAAAAAATGTTGTATCGGTTCAGGTTCCGGTTCCGGTACGCGATTTGAAACGGTTTATTTCGGTTAACGGTTCCGGTTCGGTTCCGGCATTGAGCCCTGGTTTAGATTGTCATAAAGGTACAACAAAAATATTGAAAATTTCAAAGTTTCATAATGAGTTTATGGGGCCTGTTCCGAATTCCGACTCGATTTTCGAATGCAATTTATATAAATTTAAACATAAGTGTCAAGTTAATTTGAGGCTACTAGATCCCGTCGCAATTTTGTCTCAATTAAAATTCATTTGGGATTAAGCAATTGGTTTCAGCTGCTGCTACAATTCCGAGTTTTGTTATACCTGATCTAGTAGCCGCAAGTTTATTTGTCGTCTTCTATACAACGTTTTCAAATTTGACTGCAAAATACTAAAGTTTACACGAAAATCGAGTCGAAATTCGGAACAGGCCCGTATATCAAAGTTTTTCTCCCTTGGCACAAGCCTCGGTATGCGTACGGCTTCTGGCGGTATGCATGCGAAAAGAGTTCGAACCAGGCGTATACAACGCTGGCTTAAATTATCATGAAGATGGCTAAATAGCAATTTTTGTATGAGTTAAGATTAGGGGTGCCTAAGCCCATTCCGCAAGCCACGCGATTATTGTTGTTTAACACAAAGGAATATTGGGCGCAAAGCGACAACAAATTTATATGCGTTCTCTCCTCTTTTACTTTCCGAACGAAGGTTTTGTTGTTGGCGCGTGTAGACGAAAGGTAAGTAGATGGATAGTGAAGATCAAAACTTTGCTTAATATTATTAAGAGTTTGAAGATTTAATGGATACTAAGCCGTAAAGTAAACTTCACTTCGTCGTTTTGTGTTCAAAATACTAAGAGGCGTACTTGCTATAAGCGTAGGTTCCAGAGTAAACCCTCAACGCCGACAGATTAACAAAGGTCACACTGTTTTGTATGTTGATTTCTACTTTTCCATGTGTTTTTTGGTTACCCCTGTAATGAGGAATTATTTGATCACCCACATTTTTTTTAAAACTGCTTTTGTCTACGAGTACCTCGCTGTAAAATCGTATGTACTGCAGTCAAATTAAATACACACTAGGGTTGTCGATATTTCCCAAAATATCAATCTAGATAATCTCAAAATCAAAATTTTCAATATAGACATTTGATATATCGGGTCCAAAAACATCGATATATCGTAATTTTTTTAATCTTAAGAAAACTGAAATGTTTTTGAAGAACGTCCTGACTGCCAAATGTCCATTTCTAGTTGCCGTTATATATTATCTTTCTAAAGGGATAATTTTAAGATTTAATGGTTTAATTTTCTGAAACTAGATTCAAGTTTGAGTTGTTTTAGACAGAAAAAAAATCAATGACAAAAACCGATGGGTCTAAAATTAATTCCTAGCCAGCGCAAATCGTTAAAGATATTTAAGGATTTTCCATTTCGAACAGGACTGAAAAAAAACAATTTGTATTATTTCTACTTAGAAATCGTGCTTCTATTTCATATTTTGATTAGTAGGTACTGTCTAACCTTACTCTCGGCTCAATTCTATATTCTAATCGCCTTTAAATGCAACTCACATTATACAAAAACCGAGGTGTGAAAATTCCCTTTATTCTTAAAAACTATATAGGAAATCTTTTTTACTTTTTAATTGAGCAAAGGACTTAAAAAAATCCAATTGATTTTTGTATAAAACAATATCCTTCTTAGTGTCGCTGTCTGCATCATTAAATATTTAAATTCCCTCAATAATTCTTATACCCTCAAAGCTCCCAAAAAACCGCTACCATTAAATGTACATGTTCACCCGAACCCATTCTAGTATTTCTACATATTAAGTTGATAAAGTTTATGAAATAAATTCAAGTTTTGAATAAAAGTTAGTAAAAATTAGTAAAATACATAATTATGCACATGCAATAACAAAAACAACAACAATACAAAATATTTAAATGGAAACCAAAACGTGCTCGCAATTGCAATTAGTTTGAAGTTGGAGGACTCGAAAAAAACAAGGAGGAGGACAAATAGGCAAACAAACAAGTAGATAACAAAATTAAGGGGGGGGGAGAGACGATAAATGAATATGCACATAAATGTCATACCAATTGCATTTGATTCAAAAAAATGTCTTAAGTCTTTGGGGGAAACGATGGTGGTTGAGGTGGTGGTGGTGGTGGGGTCGGATGTGTTATTGTATGTATGGCAAAATTCCATCTTCCACTTTCAGTTCGCGTTGCACTTAATAGACGATATTGCGACGAATGGGCTTGGCCGCCGATTTGTCTTTGCTGCTGCTGCTGCTGCGATTGCCGCTGCTGTGTGGCTGTGGCTGTTGCTGTTTGTGTGGCTTTGTGTCTTTGGCTTTGGCACTTTTACTGCTCTTACTACTACTGCTGGCCAGGGCTGTGGCCGCCGAGGTGGATGTGGTGGAGGTGTTGTTGGTACGTGATGAGCGGGACTTATTGCGTGGTGGAAGTTCTGAATTTTTGGTGTTTCGAAAAGAAAAATAACAAAAATTAAGGGATATGATTTTTTTTTTTTCTGTGGGTCTACAAAACAAAGAAGGGCAAACTCTAGGTAAGGCAGATGGTCGGGGGTTTAAAGGGGTACACACACCTTTCGGAGCATATAACGCTGGCTGTAGTTGTTGTTGTTGTTGCTGTTGCTGCTGTGCATTGGCCGGCGGCAAGGGCAGCGGCAGTTGAGCACGAGCCACCACACCGCCGCTGCTAATGGCCGCCTGTACACCACCACCCAGTGCACCCTGTTCAGCTGCATACCCGCCGGCTGCTCGACTGCCTGCTCCTGCTCCTGCTCCGCTCTGTGGTCTGCCACTGCTGGTGGAACGCGGGCCACGACCATCGCTGCGTCTGGCCTGATTCGCCTGTGAATTGCGACTGGCATGACTGCCACCTGTGGGTAGGGGTACTATGGAATGACCACCCTGTTGGCGATCCCATTCATGCGGATGTTGGCTTTGATGATGCGAACGCGAGGCTCCACCACCCTGACGACCACCAGCACCAGCTCCTCGGGGATAGTGTTGAGCCTCCTGTGCGGGCGGTGGAATACTGCGTGGTCCAGCTCCACGCTGATGAGGATGACGTTGCTGAAAAATTTTTAATATCCATTTAATGTAAAATTGATCTTAAATGAAAATCATCCAAAGGATATGAAAATTGCATACGATCCCAGGACTCACCATTCTTCTTAGCGTGTTCATGGGAGCTCTCAGTGTCTCACTTATGCGTCTCGCTCTGCGCTTCTTTGGATTCGAACTGGGCGTATGCACGGCACAGCATTTGATGAATGCCCCCATGACCACAATAAAGGCCACACCCATGAGCACCACCAAATACCAATTGGCCGTTATCCATTCGAACACCGTTAACAGCGTCTCACGATTTAACAGCAAATTCTTCAACCGCACCAACGGACCATCCGCATCCACTGCCCGACACCTGAGAAACACATCGCAATAACCCTGGAAATTATCACAGGGCGATCCTGGCTGCAGGCTAATGCCACCCTTTTGTATATTATATTCGGCTGCAAATTCACTTGTGCTGCGACATGTGGCCGTATCATTGCCATCCTGACAGGCCAGCTCGCACAGTCTACGCTTATTCACATGCGGCAAGGTGTTCGAGGTCAAGAAGCATTTGGTCATGTTCCAGAGCAAACAGGGTGAGCCACTGCACTCGCCACGTATGCACAGGGCGGTGCCATTGTTGCACATGGTTTTATCATCGCGATGTCGCGGCTCAGGACATTCGGCTGTGGTGCCGTTGCAGGTGCTGGACCAGCTGCATTCGGTCTCCTCCTTGCACTTCTGGTAATAGCTGGTGGGCACAAAAGTGCACGAACTGGACAGACAGCAGGGACCCTGCGAGGGCGAACACTGGGTCTTGGCACGACGGGTACAGCCCTTGGCACTGGAGTTCACCGATAGATCGTACTCGCTGATCAGTCGTGGATAGCAGCATTTGTCATTGCACTCGTCCTCGTTGAAACCGCAGTCACACTCCTCGCCCGACTCCACGATTTTGTTGCCACAGAATGCACCCTCCGAGGCCTTGAAACAATCACGTTTCGTATTGCCCACCAGCACGTCCAGAACATTTGAGATGTTGCGTATGGAGCAGGGTGAGAATTTGGAATTGTTGGGCCTATCTCCGGAAGTGGCACTGGCAAACATTATAAAATTGCCATTGAGGCCACCCGGGCGACACTCTTGTGGATAGTCATGCTAGGGGAGAAGAGGTAAGGCCAATTAATGTAACCCTTTATAAGAAAATCCTCAATCACACACTTACCGGTGATCCAAAATTATGTCCTATCTCATGGGCCAATGTCAGCTGGGATACTTTGGGGGGCACGCGACTATTGTAGTTCACAAAGGTGATGATTCCAGTGTTGAGTGAACGCTTGGTACTCTGATATTGACCACCCACCGTTTCTGTATAGGTTTTGTACTTCTCACAAATGCCACCCGAAGCACCGGAAGCACTGGCCACCCAGGCTAATCCTAGAGTGCCACCCGTAAAGTCTCTGTAAAAGGATTTTGATTAACAAATTGTAATTGGGTAGTAAAGGGTAAACTGTAATCCTTACCTGTAGGTAAACACATAAGCTAGACAAAAGTCCGAGTGATTTTCAAGCGAGTGGAGATTCAAAAAGTTGGACACATCCATGTGTTCGTTACAGAAAGCATTGTGGGGTCCGTTATAGGAATTCCCACAGGCAGAATCGTCATCAATTTTTATGCGTTGTACCTGAGAAATATGAGATATTGAGATAAGGTTTAGAATGGGCAGTTTGGCCGATTTGTGTGTGTTGGTGTAAACAATGATAGCAACACGTAGGGGTGGCTATTTAGGCCGTCAAACGAATGCAGGAACAACACTTGCGAATCTTAGGGCAGCAAGAAAAAATCAATAAAAAAAAAATAGAGGCCAGCTAACTTTGGCTCGAATGAAGTTTATATACCCTTGGAGCTGATATATGCCTGACAGTTTGTATGCAGCTATACTATATAGTGGTACGATTTCGACAAGGCTTAATGAAATTATGTAAAATTATTAAAAACTTATAAATACGAGCGTTGGGTGCGATAACATTAAAAACAAAAAGTTTTCCCCCTAAGACTTTTTCGACCTAACTTTTGTATGGCAGCTATCTATATAGTTGTCCGATTTTGACAGGCTTAATGAAATTTGTAAAATTATTAAAACTATAAATACGAACGTTGGACATAACTTTAAAAACAAAAAGTTTTTTCACTAAGACTTTTTCAGACCTAACTTTTGTATGGCAGCTATACTATATAGTTGTCCGATTTTGACAAGGCTTGGTGAAATTATGTGAAATCATTAAAAACTTATAAATACGAGCGTTGGGAGCGATAGCATTGAAAACAAAAAAGGTTTTTTCACTAAAACTAGTTTTTCAACCGATCGTTCCTATGTAAGCTATATGCTATAGTCATCCGACTATACCAAAAGACTTCGTGGAAAGTTTGGTTAAGATAGCTTTAAAACTGACTGAGGAGATAGCATAGAAACAGACGGACGGACGGACGGACAGACGGACTGACAGACGGATAGACGGACTTCGCAATATCAACTCAGCTCGTCATGCTGATCAAGAATATATATTCTTTATGTGGTCGGAGATGCTTCCTTCTATGCGTTACAAACATCCGGACAATTTTAAAATACCCTCTCCAAGGGATGTGTTGCGCATCAGAAAATGTGCATCTACCGGAAACTGAGACTCCACCAGAACCATTGAACGGCTTGCTTATTGGCACTGATCCCGATTCAAACCTGCTTCTGAACTCTATTCGTAGATTTAATTCATGCTTTCAAATCACTTTGTTAGGATCAACAGAAATAATGCACAATACAGCGGCAAATGGTCAGCAATTTAGTTCTACCTTCAAAATCAAAGACCAAGTAGGCTTATTGCTGTCAATGCAAAACGAACCACATAGGTTTTTACAAATCTCCTTTATATGCGGTGCGAATGTCAATCGTATGAATGCACGTTGCGGCTACAATTCACCTAACGCCAGACGCATCGTCGCAGAGCTGGACTCCCTTTTGAATCAGCACAACGATTTATTGAAATTATTTACAGTGAAAATCACGCTATTGTTATCAATTTAATGCGCCTGGCGTTAGGTGAATCGTTATATTTTATTTAGCAATTGAAATATTTACCTAAATATTTACTACAAACAATTTATATGGCAGAACAACGTTTGCCGGATCAGCTAGTAGTAAATAAGGAAAAAGTGATTAAGTCATCGTCCTGTAAAATCATAAAAGTGTCGTTTGACCCCCCAACCAACATATTAGGTAGAGCCGTAATGGTTCTGTACTTGTACATATGTTTCATACGCAATGTTTTTGTAGTAATTGAGAAATCGGTTGCAGGGGTGCCCACAAAATGCTTATGGAAGTGCAGAACACATTACATAGGAAGAATATCATTAGTCAAACAATAGAAAATAGGTTGTATCCGGGTTTAATATGTGTTTATTCGATTCCACATTCGAAACCAATCAAGTCCGATATGGATTTTATCTCCAAATTGATAATTGAATTGCAAGAACCCGATACCAAAATAAGCTCGATATTTAACTAGATTTCAAATATGCATAAGATTGACTTGAAAAAAAGAACAAAAGAACAAGAACAACAATCAACTTTTTAACGACCTTTTGATTTTTAAACTAGCAGGCCCTAGACGGTCAAACTGTAAAACATCACACACTACAGAACCTCCCGGTATTCAGAAGCTGCCTTCTCATGTCGGAAGTGTTATAATTAGTAGGGAGTTCCAAGGCGGCATTAGTGTATGCGTTTGTACCCATTTAGATTGACTGTATTAGTAAGAGGATTTTCCTAGTTTTGATTTTAACTTACTCTCGGTTTATATTTGCTTTTCGCTTTTGTATTAGAATTCCGTACTAACTTTAATATTAATATTAGGATTATTTGGATTAATACACGAAAATTAAAAATTTAAAATATGTATCTTAGAAAATTCGCATTTAGAGTAGAGGAACATTTGAGAACTACTAAGTCGAACCGAAAATGTAATTCGTAAGGTTTCGAAAACCGAACCGAACCTACGGTATAATTAGCTGAGGTAGCTAATAAATTATTAATAAAATTACGAGGTGAAAGTCGAGTTTGTAGAATTTTGGGATTGAAATCGAAACACTTAACGGTCATTAAAAATCAAATTGTTTTGGCTAAGGTTTCGGTTGTGGCTATCTGCTTTTATTTTGGTCCAGTTACGATTCGTTTTTAAAATTTTTTTTTGGCTTCCCGGTTAAATATACACTTAAATGAAGAAAAAAAATAAAAATATAATCACATAGCAAATTGGAGTCCCCAACTCGTTAATTGGCGAAATCAAGATTTATGAGGAAATCAGTGTGGTCGTTTGAATGTGAATATGCAATACAAAAGTCCGCTGATGATAAGATGTGTTTATCTTTGAAACAGCGATCGTTGTACGGACATACCAATTGCTATTCCAAATTGTTGCAATTAATCTCTGTTGATTTGTGTTGATTACATTGAATTGTAACTGTCCACCGACCTCAAGCCAGCCAAATGTAAAAAAAATTGACAAAAAAACAGGTCGCGAACCGTTTATTTTGTTTTGGATATGGTTAACCCTAATAAAGTCCCTTTCCGTTTCGGTTACGGTAACAGTCATTTAGAAAAATGTATTTCGGTTACGGTTTGATTCAGTTATTTCGGTTAAAAATAGATGTTGTTGTTTCGGTAGGATACCCTGGTAGACTTAAACATGAAACACTTCAATTGAAAATCGTTTGTTTAAAAATATTTTGAGGGAAAACTTTTAAAGCCAAGTCCATAAGAATTTTAAACAGTTATTTCCTAAAGTACTTTTCAACTTTAAAATTATGAATTCACCCTTAAAGTGATTTCCTCAGACACAATTTCATTTCTGACCCCCCACACCGGACTTGTCCACAGTTTGGGCACTCACAGTTGTGGTCGCTTGGTCAGGAGTAGTTTGGACCCACCAGCGAGAGGCATCTGCTTTGTTCCTTACCCCATTGTTTGTCCACTGATGGCCTATGGCCACCTGCAGGGTGTATGTGTACTTTACTCACCTCAAAGCGTATGTTACGATGCTCGGTGCGTCCATCGAACTTTGTGTTGCGGTAAATGTAATTAACGGCCGTCACATGATGTGCAATCAGCGATGTGATTTCCTCTCGCGTTTTTAAATCCACCTCCTTCTTGCGACCGCGATCGTGCTGTGTACGAGAAGGGGGAGAAGAAGATGGACAGATTTAATTAACGAAAACGCAGTCGACTTTTAGGCGCATGGACGTAATAATAAAAATCTCCAAACCGCTTGACATCTGTGTAAACAAGCCCGCCCCCACATGAAGAGCCTGTCAAACCTCCCTTCTTTTTTTTTTTTTAGCTGGAGCTCATCCAATCGCCCGCACTCCAGGCTCCCGGGCACACACAACAAACACTCTTCAAATATATTTGTATAAAAATGCAAATTCAGCTAAACTCGTCGAATATTTTCGCTGAAGTTTATACGGTTTTATGTTCAAAAATCAAAACGCCGCTGGGACTAAAGACAAAAAAAAGGAGAAGGAAAGTGAAGGAAAACCGAACGAAAAAAGTCGCGGCACGAACGAGCGAAACAAATGCGCGAATTATGCAAAACTCATTGCAAATAAACAAAAAAATAAGAACGGGATGACAGAAGAGGAAGGACTTTGGTGACGAGGATGTTGACGTCGACAACAATGCGAAAAAATGAACGTAAACATAAAGAGCGCCAAAGGAACTGAGAAGGAGGCAGTGGATGTGAAAAGCTTCACTGCGGGTTTTAACGGTTGATTGCATGCGCTACGAAGAGAAGAGCTCAAGGAGGTCAGCTGATTGGATGATTGGTAGGCCCTAAAGTAGGCTCCAACACTCAAAGCCTCAGCAGAGGGAGTGATTTTTTTAACACAACAAGTCAAATTGGAGTTAGTGAACTAATTCGATTTCCCGTTTACGCAAATACAACGAAAAGACACCTCAGATTTTTATGCCTAAAGTAAATATTAACAAATTAAAAGTAAACAGTTTTTTTTATTTTTTTTGACAGATTTAGGTTTGATTTTAATAAAGATAGGAAGTGCGTTTGTTCTGTGTGGATATTTTGAAAGCTTTGTTTCTGTTGCAGTTTTAATATTCTAGGTTTTTTTTATTGTGGCACTCATAAAGCCGGGTATGTCTGCGAAACAATGGCGAAATCAAAAACTTAATTTCCAAAAAATAATTTTGCACAATTTTCGCTGGTTTCAAGAGTTGGTCTGGAGCTCACGTGCGAAATATTCATATTTATTTCATAGAGTTGCCACCCGATGCACAACGAGTCACGCGATAGTCAATCAATGACTAAAATAAATCTATATCCAAGGAAACTGTGCTAGTGTCATTCAAATCAACTTCCATTTCATTCCATATCTATTTCGAATTGCCTTAGAAACCATAGGCACCTCGTACAAGATGGCTGATGATAAGGAACTCTAGCAGAGATTCCATTTATTGCAAAAAAAAATACACGATGACCTAAAAAACTATTAATTAATTTGCGATTTATTTACGTTTCATATCTGCCCCTCTTTGATCTTTACTTTTTCAAAGGGTCTGGCAGCCTTTACTACTGCTTCGTATAACTCATATTAGACTATATTTTATATAGAGGCCATTTGTTGGATAATTTGAATGATCTCATTCATTCTGTGTATTTTCTTATAAGAGATAAATGTCCATTCGGGAGATCATCTTCAACGGCTGAACAAAAAGAGGCTCTTTTTTCTCTCGATATGCTATCAAATTCCAAAGTGCCAGCTAGGGGCAGCAGCAGTGTCAATGGCAATGTGGCCATACTGATGCCTCCTTCGGGCCCGCGCACACATGCGGCTGAAAGATGAACTTACGGGTGATCTTGACAATTAACTACGCTCTTTCAAGGTTTGCACAACAAAAACTGGTTTGATCTTCAAAATCAGTTTTGCAAGTTCAGCTTTGCGAATTCTATGAAGCATGTTTGTTTATTTCTGCTTGCGGACGTACTAAAGAATCATGGTCGGCCGTCAGTTCATCTTTCAGTTAGGCGAAATCGTATATTACTACATACAACTTCCACTATTCTGTGCTGTTCTTTTCTAAATGAAAGCAAGTTTTGGTCGTACACTAGAAAGTAGGGTTGTCAATATTTATTTATATCGAAATATCGATATTTTTATTTATTCCGATATGATATTTTTTGTACCGATATAGGCGATTATCGATATTTTTAAAACGATATATCAGACAAAATTAAAATGGTAATTACAGGAGCTGACCAACGCGAATAAAAAAAACGAAATCTTCGGAAAATTTTGAACAGAAACCATGGGTCCAAAATGAATTTCTCTATTCAAATTGATCCAGGTATGGTATTTCGGCATGTATTTACTTCTCTTATACCTTATTTCTTCGTAGAAGTACGATTTCTAAGTAGATTTAATAAAATTAGTTTTTTTTCAGTCATGTTGGAAAAGACAAAATCTTTAGTTGTCTTTAATAATTAAGGTCGATTTGCGCGGGCAAGGAATTTATTTTAGAGCCATGGTTTCATGGTAAGATTTTCTGCACTTTTAACATATTTTCTTCGTATGTAGAAGTCTAATTGCTAAGTAAAATATATTCAAAAAGACAAAATCCTTAAATAACTTTAATACTTTAGATCGATTTGCACCGACTAGAAATTAATTTTGGACCCATGGGTTCTTGGTGAATTTTTTTTTAGAATTTCCGTAGATTCCGTTTTTGCTATACGCTTTGTTGATGTTTTCCGCCTATACAAATCGAACCCTAAAACTATAATCCAGTCTCAGAAAAAACAAGTCATTAGAAAGATAAAATATCACGCCGACTAATAATGGTCCTTTGGCGGTGAGGAAGTTCCTTTAAATCTTTTCAGTTTTATTAAGCTTTAGAAAATAACGATACATCGATATATTGATGTTTTTGGATCCGATATATAAAATATATATATTGAAAATTTAGATTTTTGATATTGTCATTATTGATTTTTTGAGAAATATCGACAAACCTACTAGGAAGCTATCAATATATCTTTGAAGTAAGGCCCGATCCGAACTGGAGTTCCTGTACTTAGTTAATTTTCCGGTATAGTTTTCAATTCCTTCTTTGTTTCGGATTCTATCTCTTTTATCGATTCAATACAGTATTCATGGAGCGATCAATCGGGCTTAGCGAATGCCCATGGTAGCCCAATTGTTCACTCAAAATGGTTCTCAATGTTATGTCTGTTATTTCCATGCGTTAATGCGGACTTGGTTCTATCGACTTGTCTGATCATTGATCAGTGATCAAGAATACATCTACACCATAAAATCGTAGATGCTTTCTTCCTGAATTCAACCTGCAAGACATACTAGTTGCACGTTCCGAAATGGGCAGGCTCATAAATTTAGTCTTATATAAAACATGGATAAAACGCTTCTCTTCGTTGAAAATGGGCTCGCATCTTCAAAGTAAGGTCTTAGTTTACGGAACAAAAATACATTCGATTCACCGTAATATTTGTGTAAACTTTGAAGGATTTGTAATTTAAATTTTTTGCCCTAAAAGCAATCATTTATGATGGTATCGGATATGTTTTCGCATGGTACCTTATCGGTGTCCAGCTGTGATTCCCAGCTTATAGAACTGTGGTGTATATAACGACAGAGTAGTCAGTCAAAGAAAACATACTTAGTTTTAATATTTTGAAATTTAAAACTAGAATCCCATTATGGTAAAATTCCATAAAATATTTAAGTTAAATATTTACATTTGCCACTTTGCCTTTTTTGTGTTCTTAATTTCTTATGACCCAAATCAAAAGAATTTTAAGGTAGAGTATTAGTCCATTTCAGTGTGTCTCATGGCGGCCAAAAAAAGGGAAACCAACTTCACTGCCTCTTTGTCTACTGCTGCCAAACTCCATTTGCCTCCCACTATATATATCGCGCCTTTGTTTTATGCTCAACCGGCTTGGTTGTAAAAAAAAATTGCAAAAAATTCATGGATTTTATTTTGCGTTTGAGAGTTCCTCCCTTCCAACCCAATTTTCACATCAACTGTGCTGAGACTTACGTCGGTAATGCCCTCGCGAATGTGGCGCCAAATCAATGGATCCGTTTGTATATAAAGCGAACAGGTATTCTTATTGTCCTCACGGCGAGTACCACCGGACGCAGTCGCTCCTCCCGTCTCACTGGCACGACGCACACGCTCATGCACCATATCATGCCAGTCGGCCACATTCGCCGTAGTGCCAAGGCGACGTCCTGTTGCTGGATCATAGAATGCCCCATCAGCGAAATTCGCCTCCTTCGTGTATTTCTGATGGGGAAATTTGAAATCATCATCACCGCTGAGGTACTTCTTTGGTGGATGCGGAGGCGGATGATGCTGCTGCTGCTGCTGGGGGGCAGACTTTTTGTGCTGTTGTTTCCGGTAAAGCTTTTGTACATCCTTGGACATGGGTTCGGGCAGTTCTTCGACAGCTGAATTTTGTATATTCTCCATCCATTGAGAGACCTCGTCCGTTATGCCGCAGCCGCCCACATGACCTGCAGATGAACAAGATGAAGAGAAATGAGTCAAAAATAGACAACGAAAATGTTAATTTGCTGATGCACAGCAGTTTTTCTGTAAAAAAAAACTCCTTTCTTTTCCATTTCCATATATAATTTTATGCAAGCAAAAATTATTTATGGCTGTACAAAATGAAAGCCACGAAAATGTAATTAAAACGGAACGCGCACACACACACACTCACAGCGTGAAAGAGAGAAATGTTAATGCAAATGCCAAAGTCAAATGTTTGAAACAAAAAGTGTTGCATTACTTTTTGCGGCTGCTGCACTTTAAATTTTTGTATCAACAAATATATTTACAGCTTTGGCTGCAACAATCCGCACTCCCCCCCAACAGCCGCGGCCGCCGCCATGGTATTATTGTCTTGGACAGGGCCAGGAAACTGTTAATAGCCCCAGGCCGGTAATGAAAATTTATGGTTTTATTGTTTAAGCATGGTCGCCGAGTCGACGCGTTTGGCACGCGTTTCCCAAGCGTTTTTCACCGCAATTGTCAACAGCGCATAAAAGGAAGAAATGCAAGAATGCGAAAGAGAGAGAGAGAGAGTGCGAAAGGGATGACTGCATGGAATTTTTATGGTCTCAGCAATTTACATTCATTGCGTTTATTATATTGGTACGTTGCTGGATTCTAGGGCACTGAGACAAGATTAATGCAACTTTAAATTTGTTTAAAAGGTTCAGAAAAAAAATTAAGAAAATTATGTTATATGTCATAGTTATTTTTAGGCCTGTTCGAATTTCCAAAATCGAAATTGGTAAGAATCGATTACAAAATTATGGAGAATTATTTTACCATTCAGAGGCAAATGAAATGTTGAAAGTGGAAACATTAAAGCAGGAGTCTGCGCTACTGTGCATACAAAGGGCTCAATAGCAGCACCGAAAATTTGACCGAAATCGTAAGTGAGAATAGGCCAGATTTCCCATTATGCATCAGCCAAAATACACCTTGTCCGAAATGGACTGTTTCTGATTTATTGGGAGATAAATATGTATTAAAAGATTTTCTGCGCCATTTACTTGTACGGATGTTACACATCACAATTCTGTTAGAAATCACAATGCGGCACAGGTGGAGGAATTAAGCTAGCGCTAGGGGAAAGAGGTACTCTACACCATCTATTGTCAACGAGAGCGAGGCAAAGTGAGAGTGTAATGGTGCGCATTCCACCGTGAATTTGCTTCTATCTAATCGCTTCGAACTCTGCCGAGCGATTGACAGCTTTCTACTCCCTTGGTCTCAGCTTCGGCATGCGTTCGGTTCATGTACGTGTAAATAGCGAAATGTCTTCGCATCCATGGGGGAACCAGAGACAATATGGCAGAAAATAGTTACTTCCTAGATAGGTTTGGGTCATTTAGTCCCGAGTCGAGAAGCTGAACCTTTACTACAAACTGCATCATCATAATGGAGAGATCAATTGATCAAGAGCAATTGACGCGATTAAGCCGAGAATGAAAGCATTTCGTATGCCAAATACCTTGTCCTTAAGAATATCTGGTTAGCTATGCCCGAAGGGACAAAGCTTACTGGTCTTGCATCTGTTTTGCGCTTGAAACCTGTTCCCTGTAAGCTTATTAGATTAGAGCTGGCAAAATCGATTTTGTATATTAAAAAAAAAATAGATTAAAATCGTTTTTTCATTTTGTTAGGAATAAATACTTAGCGCACAATAAATAACAGTGTTGGTTGTAAATTTTTTTGTTATATAAATAGAAATATTAAGAAGTCTTCTTGACACATGGTCTTTGATAAGCAGTATTCGATTTATCATTGCATTGAGTTGGCATCTGTTAAGTAAAACAATATGGATTTTCGCTGCCTTGTCCAGACTTTAGTTTTAGGAATGAAATCGGGCTACTTTTAAAATAAATGTCACAATCCGCTAACATTTGTTTATGATAGCCTTTATAAAGAGTAGCGAAAATGCATCTGAAAAATCATATTAAGAGTGAATGCGAAACATGGCAAATGCCTTTGTTACAGCAAATCGAACGCCTTGATCATCGATGCAGAGTTGTTTGAAACAACTGTTGATGTTCTAGCGAAAATGTTTCCCTAGTTTAAAACTAAACGCAACGATTTAGCTATGTTTTAACTAAAGTGATCGTTGTAGCATTTCGTTTGTGGACAAAACCGCAGTTCTTGATTTGAAATCTTGTGTGTCGAAATGACAAGTTACGGTCATGTAATAAAGGTTCCAACGGGAAGTCCACCCATCAGTAGTCACAGCACGGTCCGGAGAATCGTTTTTAGGTTTTCCAGCATGTCCAAAGTACATATTTTTAAGAACATTTTGTTTAGTGTTTCTGCTTGTGAAGATATGCATACTTAGATTCGAGACAGTAAGTAAAGTTTGTAAAGCTGGGGTCCTCGACCCCGGAGACGTGGATCCCTTCCCGCTGCACTAACACACAGCATACTAAACGGGGTGGCGGATTTCTTCCCGCTCCATTATTTATAGGTAATTAATCGGAGTCGTGATTTACTTTCCGCTCCACTAACCAGTAATTAGTCAAACGGAGACGTGGATTCCTTCCAGCTCTTTTACCAGTAGTTAGTTAAACAAAGGTGTACATTGCCTCCCGCTTTTCGTGCCTAGGTAACGATACAGAGACGAGGATTTCTTCCAGCTCTGTTCGTTGTAGTCGGTAAAATGGAGACAAGGATCCCTTCTCCCGATACTGACAGAGCAGAGCCAGACGTAAGCGATTGGGACCGTATATTCTCTTTTCTCAATATCTCTTGGAATATTATATACCAAGATTCCTAAGTGTATCAGATTTTCTTTACAAATATTCTTGTAAAAGAAACTAGGTGCGACTGAGATATATACCCCTGTCAGGAGCTTCCTTACAGCATCTCCAACTTGAAAAAAAATCGGTTCGTGAATCGATGTATCAATGTTTTTGGCAGCTCTACTTCAGATGCACGTTTGTTTAAAGAAAACGGAAAAGTAAACTTTCCCGCAAATTGTGCACACAAAACTATGTTGTTTACACTTCAGATAACGACACTTACTGAAAATTTAAAGCCTAAAGAAGAGGCTTCAAAATGAAATGATTTCCACATTGTCCGATTCGATTTAATACTAGAGAACATTATCTTTTAAAAATCCATTTAATTTTTTGTTTGTTTTACCGACGGATAACCCATTCATACTTCACTTTCAAACAGTACATATTTTACATTCTGCGCTTTGTGGTTCCTAAAACCCTAAATAAGTTTGGAATTCTCAAAATCTGGTCGTGGATTGTAGTTCACACTTTGTAACATAATGACACATCAGTGACCACCACACATTCCCCACCGCAGTTTGTGTCATTTAATATTTTTCACACAGAATCACGCACATCCCATACTCAAATTCTAGGTAGAGTTTCCTGCTTCCAGCACTGCGAGCATTTGCATAAATATTAATGCGCAAGGGAGGAGGGGGGGGGAGGGCACGGGATGATAGGGACAGGTTTTAAATACATTTTCCAGCTGCTACTTGGCCATGACGCCCATTGGCTACAATTATTGCATGTGGAGGCGTGCAGGTGTAGGATGTAGGGGTCACCGTGCATAACAACAGGAGCTTGTGGTAAATTGAATTGTTGAATTTCCCCCTAGTGTTTCGCACGCGGTTTTCAGTTTTTCGTTGGCATTTCCATTTTCTCACATTTGCTAAAGCTTAAAATATTTATCGATGTGTTTGTCCAGTCTAACTGCTACTCTACTGCGGTTGGCAGCATCTCTCTCTCTGTTGCAAATGCATAAAGTTGATAGACAGAACGCGCGCGCGCGTACACAGACAAAAAGCGGGGACAAGAAATTATGACGGTCATAAATTTCATTTCCGTCATTTCTGGTTATTTGTTTTGGTATAGCCAGCTTTGTGGCGCCACACCACGACAATTTCATTTGATGGCAAACTGTTGGAATGGCAGCGCGTTTTCCCTGGGAAAATAAGCTTGAATGAATTTTATTAGAAATCTCAATTGCCAAAAATGGTACCAACTGGAAAAACGATCATTTTAAGCATTCTATTTAAAAGCAACACCTCATAATGATAGCCCTTGCTCATGCGGACTTTTGTGCGCCTGCGATCAAGTGCATTTTGAATGGGTTTCATACTGACGTTAAAACAATTGATCATAAACGTATCCAAGTTAATTCCAGCTATGACATCATACACATTGGCCACTTTCTCATTCCAAATGCTAACCATGGCAAAACGTAGAGGTTTCTCTTTCAGATAAATCTGAGTGATCTCCAAGGGATTGCGAAAAACATGCAGGGTAATTATGCCCGTGGGTCCCTCACCCAGATAATGATGTGGAAAATCAAATACCAACATGGGCGTGGCATAGGCTGGCACTTTTGTTATATCAGCCACAATGACTTTGGCTTTAAGTTCCTTAAGTTTTTCTAATGTACGCAAATAGTTGGGATGATTTGCTACACGTGAGTCTAGTTCCTGAAGACGTAAAACCAAACGATCTATAAATTGTTTCAACAGGGTTTCCTGTATCAGTACAGTGGCCACAGCATGCAAGGCAAAAGGATCATGCAAAGAGACAACCAAATGATGCAAGGCAGAATTCAAATCGCCCTCATCGAATAAGATCATGAGGCAAGGTGAATGCCAGGCGTATTTAACCTCACTCTTTATGGGCTCTTCTTTGCCATCTGCCTCTGGTTCTGTCTTGGACTCAGTTGCGGCTGGTTCCTCAGTTGCTGCTGGTTCCTCAGTTACTTCTGGTTCCTTAGTTGCTGCTGGTTCTTTAGCTTCAGCATCTGAGTCTGCTTTAGTTTCTGTCTCAGTTGGTATTGGTCCACTCTCATCTATGGTGGCTGGTAGTGACACTTGGCTAGCTTTTGTACAGGACAGTTTGTTAACCATCTCGCAGGTTATCAAGCAATTGTAAGATTGATCGCCCATAATTTTAAGATTTTTAAATATATTTAAAGGGAAATATTTGGAAAAGTCGTTCGACAAAAACAAAAGTCAGAGTTTACTTCAACACAAAGTTTTTCTTTCAAAAGTGTCTTTTGCGCATGTATGTGTGTGTAAAAAGAAATATTTTTTGGTATTTGCTAACATCAACAGCTTAAAATGCTGAATTTACTTTACTTTCGTATGAACACACCTATGTTAAATATTTAGTTTCGACCCTAAAACAACCTAATGCCCATTTTAATTAAACTCAAACACATGACCCACAGATTCCCCAAACGCCCATTGAACTGACACAATGTTCCTAAGCGAGTTGCTAGACCAAAAATTTATGGCCATTGCCAACGGCAGCAGTCGAAATCAACACACATACACACACACACTCACAAGCATTGGGTCTCCTGGCTCACTGGTTGGCGACAATTCAAACAGAAATTTAATATTTTAGTAGTTAAATTATTTGGCACTTGTAATAAAACAAACAACTTGCAGCTGCAGCCTCCCCCAAACTCCCACGACCAAGTGCCAGCCAAGTGCTAAAATGCAAAACTTTTGAAGCCATTGCATAAACCGCAAATGCAGAGGAGGAAGAAACCTTAAAATTTCCCTCGTCTGACCAAATGTTGTTAAATAGCACGAACAAAAAGTAAATATAAATTTTCAACACAAGATTTATGCACATTTTGAGGTTCATAAAGAGTGATGAGAGTGAGACAGAGAGATGGAGGCAAATGGAGCATGTGTGTTGTAAATTTTAAAATTGTTGAAATTTCGTCCTAGCGCTTGCAGCTGTGGCAAAGGACATGAACTGCAGTTGACTGAATTATGTTTGGACAAGACATTGGGTGTATCTTCGTTTTAGCTTGTGTTTGCCAGTTACAGTATGTAATCCAATTGGGCACATTACGCATACGCCATGTGCCTCATGGCATTATAAAGTTCCCTCAGTAGACTAGAACAGGAGAGCTACTCTACTACAAATAAGAGCTACTTGGCCATGTGTACTAGAATAATATTATGAAAGTCACTTGTGTCAAGTAAATGAAGCAAGGAGAATACAAGGAAAGTACGTATCAAATCCATACGAACATCACAGCTGCACATTGCAAAATCATTAAGAAATGAACCAAAATCCTTTCCAGTCTACAACAAAAGATGGTCCAACAACTAATGTCGTTTTTCAACATATCTTTATTTATGTAGAAATCAATGTAAATTTACTATCAGCTATATCATTGTAAAGAGCTTCTCTAGTACCAAGACACCCACTTTTTGTGTATTAATCTGAGAATAGTTTGTGTAAGGGAGCTAAAATAGTATTAAGAACTTCGTTGCAACCGGCTCTAAGCCGAATAGAACCACTTCGTGTTCGTTATCCAAACTGTCCTACTTTTTAGAATGCTCTGCCAAACCAAAATCCACAGAAGAAAATGGTGCGGTTCATTTCACAGGTTCGGTTAATTTCACAGTCAAATAGCAACTATCTAAAAGAGAAAATGTATTTGTTTAGCCGGCAGAAGGGACAACGGTTAATCATAATTCAATAATCAACACCAATCATCAAAGATTTTAAACATTACATATTGATAGCAATGGCTTGTCTGTACAGTACTGTTCCAAGGGCCTCCCGATCCACTCATCAGCTGACTTTTATGTTATCACAATACAAGTCGTTTTGCATTTTACTTTTATATCGACGGTCCACGAAATAAGCATTTGAGAACTACAAGAAGCGATACAACCAACGCACAGTCATGTAGAAACCATTGCATGGCCATATATAAGATAAGAAGAGAACATTTTTGACAGTAAAGGGTGGGTTATCACTCTTAAACCAATTAGAAAGTAGGTAAAGTTACCTTGGAGTGTCAGAGAAGATGCTGGACGCATTCCTCTTCATCAACAGAGCAACAACTTCATCAATAACTACTAGTTTAAGAATAATAAAAATTTTGCGACCCCAATCATTTAGTATCAATTCCTGATGAAATTTCTTCGCCTGAGTCTAAAAATCCATTCCACAATTTTTTTAGTGGGGCCGTTTTCGAGAAATCGCGAAAAAGCTAGTTTTTTGAAAGAAGAACAAAGTACCTTTAAAAAATATGTATATCTTCAGTATTGGTTCATTCATTATGAAAAGGTATTGCTTTTTTGGAAGGTAATTGAACGCCCTATCATTTATACACCACTTGTTAATCCGGTGTTTAACTTCGGCGTTGTAAAGGCTTTTATCGGCCACTTTGCATTTAATTTCTAATTTTTAGAAAAAAAACTAGATTTAAAGTGCGATTTTAACACCGAAAAAAATTGTGTAAAATGTACTTTATTGCTGGTCCCCAAAAATGTATCTATTTAAAATACAACGACTTACAATTCATTAGGATCCTTAAAAGAATATAGAAGTTATTGGCATTTAAACAAAAAATGGAAGGTTTCAAGCAAATCGACTTAGTTTGAATGTTTTTTTGCGTTCCTAGCTAACGAACGCAATCAGTGTTTTGTGGGAATTCGTACGAGAAAGAAGGCATTCCGATTTCAAAGATGCAGTTGCCCCTAAGCTCTTTAAAATTTTAGAGTGGGTCGAGTTACCCAAATGGTTTCACTGGTGTTAATTGATCTCTAATGGTTCGTGGTCTAATGGTTGGTTGGGTGCAAAAGGCACCCCTATACTGGACTGGGTGGTTCTCATTAATGCCTTTTTTCTCTAAATTTGATTGAAGCCAGCATTTCATGGGGAAAAAGGGAAATCAAAGTGAATCGTAAATTGTCATCGACATTCCAAGCAAATGCAAATGTACAAAACCTTTTCATATATATAAAGAAAAGAAAGCAATGCAAACCTACTTCTTCGACCGCTGACTGAGTCACTTAGAACCTGTTTGCCCTTTAAGCACTAGCCTCGGCATGCGCTCGGCTCGTGTTGGTGTGAATAGCGAAATGTGTTCGGCCCCTGCGGGCTAGTCATGATTATAGCTGATCTAGTGCCATATGGAAAATTAATTTTGTTGGATATTTGAAAACGTCAAAGGGCATCATAATGTAGAATTAGGAAACAAGCCTTTATACAGAAGTGAAACCGAGTTTATTTTTTTTTTGAAAACCATGTTGTAAACAGAAATTATGGTATATATGCTCTATGAACCACTGAACCAAAAATGCCCTTAAAAGTAGCTTTTATAAAAACCTAAATTTCACATATTTCGTACGAAGGGAACGAGGCGATATAAAATAAGTTATATGTAGTTCTTTTATTTAGACACTTTACGAAAAATGTGATTGAATGACGTATAAATTTCAAAAATTAAAACAAGAATCGAATTTCTAATGATTTTAATAAATTTACCTTATATTTTGGCCTTCCAAAGTCTTTAATCTGAATAAATGAGTCCGATAAGAGATATGAGATATACGTACTGCATTTTGTTAGTTGAAACCTCAAATAAATAACCTTAATACTTAATCATTTCTTAGAATTTTCACTGCTTCGAATCTCGCATGAGGTATTTATTTCTATTCTGGTGTCTCTGATGCTTTCCTCGGAGTAGGAGGCAATAAAAGCGCCGGGTCACACCAAAGTGCAATCCAGTTGTGACATTTCAAAAATGGAAATGGAGACTATCTCTCCTGGCTAGCTAGATGAAAAACAAATGCCATTAAAAGCAACTTAATGTTGTGAAATGTTTTTCACGCTGTCTGCCACAACACAATATGCAATAAACGAGAAGTAGGAGTAGAAGATGAACCTGGGCGTTAGAGTCTGTGACGCTTATGGCATATTTATAAAATTTTAAAATCTAATTTAAATTTTCACGCCACACAACGACACAGACAAAAGCGAAAAAAACAACAACCGCAACAAAGGGTTAACAAAACTAAACGAAGTGTATCGCAAAAAGGCGAAAATGCCAAGTGTTACAGAAAAGGAATGCAAGGATAACGATGTGTAGAAGAAGGGATGCAACAACCCAGAATTGATTATTGAGTGGAGTTGGAGAGTGCTGAGTGAGTGAGGTAGTGGAAACTGCTGAAACTGAGGTACATATGCCGCAAAAGTTATGGCGCATTGGTATGCAGTTAATATTCACGGCCCCCAGCCGCATGCATTTCGCATTCAGCAATCAGAAATTGCGCAGGAGGCCCAGGACTCGACGACAGGCAAAGTGAAAATTGCAACTGCAAGTTGCATGCATAAATAGGCAACAAGAACAGCATCAGCAACACAACGTTATGCTCCCGTGTGTGTTGCATTGTAAATTCTAAATGGCATTTCTGCGTTAGTTAGTCTCTCTGTGCTACCCAAAAAGCGGCATGCAATCTAACTGCTGTTTGTTCAGCTTTTTGTTTCTTGTATTTTGAAATTTTTCTTTTTTTTTTGTTTTGCTGGGACTTTGATTGAGTGTGCATGTCAATGAGAAGAGATGTATGGATTTCTGACTGAAATATATAACGGAGCAAAATGGAAATTTGTAGGTTCCTATATCGATTTTATCTGTTGTTTCTGCCCTAGCCCTGATGATCTCTAGTGTTTGATTAGGGGATAATCAAAATGGAAATGAAAACAACATTATACTTTTAGTTGTTTACAATTATTTGCAAAACCATAGTAAGGCTGCCATATAAACCAAAACCAACTTCTATCTATGTACCGGAGAACGGCTTCGTTCGATTGCAAAAAAACACTCTTTAATCAACACCCGAATAAACAGGCTTTTCGCTCTATGCATCAAACTTGCATACACAACATGTTCGCCTTTGAGTTTAATTCAATCATGTTGTTGACACTCTGAATTTAATCATGTTTGTCTTAAATCCAATCAGTTCAGGTGTTTTGTTTGTTTGGCTCAATGACGATTGTCTAACTAAAGCGAAAATCACCTCGTATGAATAAACTGCTATGCAAAGACGCATAGGCGAAGATGACAGATAGATGGGAAGAGATGGAAAGAGATTTAATCAACGCTGAGTTTTGTTCGATCGAACACACAATGCTTCTGCCGGTATGACTCGAAATATAATCAGGTTTTATAAATTTGAATGATCAATTACCATTATTATAAACGAGTTTAACATAATACATATTTTTATTATCTGGTATCTGTTCAACAGTTATAGTTATGCTATAAATCTTACACAGCTCTAATCAGAATAGAAATTCCCTACTTCAACTTCGGATTCAATTTACCTGTTAAGAATTGTCAACCTGTTTGAAAAAAGACAGAGAAGAACACAAAACTTGCAGCCCCTTCTGTGTAACAAGGCAATGAACACTTCATTCAGCAAGTTTAAATTGAACTGAAAATTGCGGTTAGCAAGGACTTGAAAACCGAAAGATAAAACACATTCTAACACCAACACAGAGCAGAGGAGAGCAGACCCATCGATTATGGCAGGCCACCAGACAGACAGACAGAGCAGCAGCTACGCAGCCGCTAGATATAGTGTGAGAGATACAAGAAGGCAGTGTAACCCGTTGGCTGTCATGTGGTCGGTTTTAAGTGCTTTGCTGGTTATTTTCGGGCATTGGTGGGTGTTTGGTGTCAGGCACTTGATAATGACGATGATGACAACAACAGCAACAACAACAACATCGTTGTCCTAGGCCAAGGCTTGAGGGGAGAAAAACCGATTGTAGATGATGTTGCAGTCACACATACTCACTTGTACTATAGATACAAGAACAGAGACAGACAACCACTTGACTGCACCAATTGAATTCGAAACAAGTTGAAAGTTGTTCGAATTTTGTCTATGTGTGTAATTTTTGAACAAAATTGAAGAGAGTCTGGTTTAATGTTTCGTTTATGCGGCGGAAAGTGATGAGAGGCAATTTAATCTGGTGATTTAAAAATATATAGAAACTCACTTTTTTTAAAAATATTTTAAGGTTGATTTCCATCTTCTTAACAGAAGTTTGAGTTCGTAAACTCTCTTAGGCCCATAACCATAAACCACTTTTATCATGGCTCTCACTTCATTCATATACAACAACTCCTTCACCATCATCGCCTGTCCATCTGCAGTGCGAATATCTTTAGTGTTTTGTCTCCCATCTGTGGTAATGTACTGGTTGTAGTCGTCGTCCTGCGGCCAGGAAACTCCGTTCACCAATCCCACCCACACAAATTCCGAAAGTCAGACACTCAAACCAACCAACCAACCGGGCAAGTAAATATTTCCACTTTTCGGCCACAAATGCAATTGGGCTTGATGATATTTGTTACTTCCGTTTTGGTTTTGCAACAGAGGAAATGAAGCTTGTACCACCGACAGTGCTTATATACATTTACATTGCAGTACACTGTATAAAAATTATTAAATGAACTAAAAGAAAATATTTTTAAAAATTTTACTAAACTACGATTAAGTAAATAAGTACCCGATAAAATTCAAAATGATCTGGAGTACGAAAATTGTTTATTAAATTACCAAATTAGAATTTCAACTACACAGAGGACCAAAAAACTTAAAAAAATAAATATTATAAAACATATAGAAATAAAACATAATTAGCTTGAGGGTTGCGATTGACCTGAGGCCAAGAGCAATAATAGTGCGGGTGGACATAAGCTCGAAAAGCGATGAAACTTTAGCTCAAGGGCCGGGATTGTCCAGAGGGCCAAAACAACAATAACATTGCGGCTGGACATAAGCTCGAGAACGGTGAACACTTTAAGCGGAGAATTGCTAAAAAATAAAGCACAATAATTGTCCAGAATAGCAATAACATTGTGGTCCGATAGAAGCCACGATTTTAGATCCTAGTTTTAATTTTATTTTTCGATGCGGTTTCAATGCAAATAAATACATAGAGTAGGATGTTTTTTCTTCTATCTTTCTCTCTTTTCCTATCGATAATACTTAACCATTAAATTTTCTCTTTAATCTTTGCTTACATTCATGTAATATGCCACGACTCAGACCGGCAACTGTTTCATGGGTCTTTACCAGGGCGTAAGACAATGTCCGGCCGTTACCAACCAACCAAAATTCAAGGCTCTGATTAACTAGGATGTGGACCAGACAAATATAGTACCCGAAAAGAAGCCATTCCTGGCTATGCAAGCAATGAGTTCCTAGCCAATCGTGTTATATGTATCAAGGCCTTGGATATGCTGTAAACCTGTCTAAGCTCTGCATGCGAATCAACATGGTTCAGTCTACTGGTCGGATCTTGACTATCGACGTCTCTGCGCTTGACAGGACAACGCCTGCATGAACAGCTCATCAATAAGTGCTTGGAATTGAAAATGACTCCGACATGGATGGACCACTCTGCAGAGCATCAGCACCACAGGCTGTGCACCGATAGAGCTCATGTTCAACCAAGTAGTAAGGGATAACATTTTGAGGAAACAAGATTTGATGTGGAGTTTTCAAATTAGGTTGAAAGGGAACGCGATATGATGGTTGTCGGAAATAGCGTGTTCGATAATGCGGTGTTACCTCATAAGCTGACACCGAGCTATGACACAACATTAAGATGGCGTCGAGGGATGGGAACATTGTTCAGCTGACTGACGGGAAGGAAAGGTAACAAGGAATGTGAGAAGGTGCAGCAAGAACTTGTGATTATACCGGAATCGGAATCACGGACTTAAAAAAATATAATGAAGAGATGTAGCAGCCTGGAACTCTAGTATGCTAGGAATATTCAGTTCAATTGTGACTACAAATCAGTGGTGCCCAAAATGCCAATAGCCTATCCCATGAGATAGGAACTCATAATTCTGCCAGCATAGTGAGAGAGAATACGTGTGTTCTATAAATAGCACGCTCGGCAGCTTTCTCTCTCAGGACGCGTGCCTTCGGCTTCTTTTTCTCTCACGAGGCATTTGTTTGTTTGCTTGTTGCTCATGTTTGACGTCATGACGTTTACTTTGTGTTCCGCTGATTTTGGAAACCACTGCTATAAATGCAACAAATAAATATATTATAAATATATTTTGATATATAATAAAAATTTGTTAATTTAACATTTTGTAAAATCTTCCTTCGTTACATTTTTCTCAGTGTTCCATGTGCATACTTCATCACCTTTACCAACTGACTTTACCGGTATTTTGTCAATCACTATCTACTTGAATTATACTAACCATTTCTTCATTTATATTCAACCCCAAAATTTCAATCCTACTTCTTCTCTAACTTCACTTTATAAGACCGCAAATGTTTCATTTGTTTTATGGTCAAATTGCATGCAATGAAAATGCTTCTTTGGTGTCTTATCTTGGCGCATTAGCCTTGGTCCTCCAGCCACACATACTCACACGTACTTAGTTGAAAATTCCAACCCGTATACAAAAAGTGTCCACCCAATGTCAGGCTCTTGTCCCAATGGAAGTTTTGTGCCTTGTGTGTGACAACTACGACATATTTCTATTTCTCGTAGAGCTGTGGCTGCTGCTTGTTGATATTGCACTTTGCTTTGCATGCAAAATGCGCCTAAAGGTTGATGGAGGAACCGAAGGAGGAGGAGCAGTGTGGGGGTCAAAAGCCAAACAGTTGCTCTACCAAATGAACTTTTCTAATTCCAGGACAAGGATGTGGAGGGGGCCATACCAATCTCTCTGTGGTTCCCTGGCTTTGCAAATTATTCTGTCGTTAATTAGTGCCCGATACACACAGACAGCCCATAGATTTAGCTTATTTCTACGCCATTTGCACGACAACGACAGGCAGGAGGACGACGACGATGATGATGATGATGATGATGCTCTCTGTCATTTAGGAACTTTTCTTTTGCCCGGCCGATGGAAAGCCTTTAGTTTGTACACTTGACCACAAATTGCTTGGCTACCGTTTGCTTTTACCTTCTAACTAAGCTTTTGTCGTTTGAGAGAACAGTTTTTGTTTATCTTTTGCTGGCACTTCAATTGAGTGCAAAGTAAAAGTAGAAATTTAGTTGATAAGTTGAAGGCGAGGACTTAACAGCTACAACAATTAGGCTGCTGGTTTCGTCCTTTTGTGAGCGCAGCAGCAGCAGCAGGAGGAGCGGCGAAACTTTTAACATGATTTGTTGGCTCTGACAGTAATGTATTTACGCATAGGATTTACAGGTAGGTAAGAGAATCTGAATCTAACTTTGAGTAAACATTGGCTTCAGAATGGCGGTATTCAAATCTCACAATGAGGGGGAAAAAGCACAACAGAACTGTGCTCCTTATGTCTATCTTTTGTGATTTCCAAATGAAATAAAAACCGTAACGATTTACTATAAATTTTCTTCCACTCATGACACAGATGTAAAACATATGTAGAATTTAATATTAATGTGGTTTTGTATGACAGAAACAAAAAAAAGAGGAAAAACTTGGAAAAGAAAAGGCCGGAAGGCCTGGCACTTCGCCTGACTGCCTGCCTTGGCTGGTGGCGTTGGTACCACAAAAACTAATTTGTATGCGAAAGGCGGTAACCAGAGTCGCCCATACACCCTGTTCTATGAGTTTTTTTTTGTATTTCGCTGGACGTTGCTAAAATGCGTAATTTTTTTTTGCTCAAAGTGTTTGGCCAAGTGACATTTTCGGAGTGTTGCTTTATGTGTAGGTGTTAAGGCGCACAGGTGACGGTTCTTCCTTGAAAATGGGAAGCTTTTGTTAACAGCACGGCAAATTAGTCAGTTTGAATGAAATATTTTAAAATAATATTTCCAACATCAGAATGCTTTCACAAATTAAAACATTTTTAATTAAAGTAAATAATAAATAATAAATACAAAATGCTAATAACAAAACAACAACAACTGCTGTCGGGTAAACAAATTAAGCACAGGCCTTAGACTGTCAACGGTGCGTTGCTGTTCCTGCTGCTGATGATGATGAGGATTGCAAAAAAGGGAAAGCAAAGGCACAACGAAATACACAAAAAAAAAATAAACAAGAACAACGATATAATCAAATCATTTACAAAATAAAAGCAAATTAGGGAAAATTGTATAAAATGTGTTTACACCCACACACACACTCGCACACGCAAGATTTTTGATAATTCCCCATGCCAGCGGCAAGCACGACCCAAGCACAAGCACGTTACGCCCATTTAATGTACGCCCTGAACTTTGCCCCAAGTATTTGCTGCCATCAGCGCCCGGTTGTATGCTACATTATTTTGTATTCCCTTTGCAAAAGAATAAAGGGTATTGGTATAGGCGAGAAGAGTAAATAGTCAATGATTAATCGATCAAGTAGGTTGTTGCTGATCAACAAAAATGTAAGAAGTGAAAATGCGGTGTACTTTACACGTTGGAAGTTGTTTTTCACCGATTGATTCTTTTAAAATATCGATTTTATGATTGTTTATTACACTCAGAAAAAAACAAGAGCTTTGTACTTTAAACAAGTACGAAATATTTCATTTTTAATTCGGAAATACTTGTTTTAAGACTGTTTTGGGATATTTTCATACTATTAATTTGTTATGGTCTTAAGTACATCCCGATTTACTCTCAAAATAAGTGCAAAAAGGTTCTTCATCGAAGTTAATTATAATAATAATTCGCATTTTTCGTAGCACACTCTTTAAAGACTCTTCTTAATGCAAAAAATTATGTACTTGAACTTATTACGACCTTTTCTTAAATTGTTAGGCTAACTACTACCACACTTTTAAAAATTTTCCGTAATTTATGAACTTTTTTAAAAATGGAGAAAACCTTCTTTGAAGTTCACTTTTCATAAAGGGCTCTACGGACATGCGAGGTAAGTTATTTAGCTGACTGCGTCACATGTTTTGTCAATGAGGTGCATAAGTCTAGGATGCACAGACTTTAAAAAAAAAAGTATGCAACATTTTTTGTAACTCGACTACTTATTATTTATGAAATTTTAGGATTTATAGATATTGCAAATATATCGTTATACCAGTATAAGGAGGCCCTCAGCCTATTTACATAGACTCCACAAATGTGCTTTGACTGTAAGGCGAAACATTATTTTTTGCTGTCAGCATGCAAAATGAATACATTCCAGGACCAACTCAGTCAATCGGTCGTAATATGTGTGCTTCTCGAAGACAAAACTGTAAAAATTTTAGTTGAAAAGGTTACAGACTAAACAAAGTGCCGGAGTGTAGCAAAAGCCGAGAGAGAGTCGGTGTGAGAGAGAACTTTTTGTATATTGTTGTTTGCCCAGAAGTTTGCAACGCATAGAAGGAATCATCTTCGACCACTAAAGTTCATACTTGTCCCTCAGTTTTGCCGTTCTGCCTCTTTCTTTTGAAGCTAGCGAGCTGAAATTTTGCACAGAGTCTTCTTTTGTTGTTGAACGCTGCTAATATGTCGGAACCGACCGGATCGGATGACTACTTCTTGTAGCTGCCATACAAATGATCGGTCGAAAAATGGGTTTTAATGACGAAAACTGTTTTTTTCTCAATATTACCGCTCTCAATCACGGTCATGGGTAATATTAAATGTTTTTAAGCTGATCTGAGAAGTTTGGTTGAAGTCGCTAACCGTTGAGACAAGCGTTTTCGGGTGTATTTAAACTTCGGCACAGACGAAGTTAGCTTTGCCTTTCTCGTTTTTATTAGGCATGTGCAAATCTAATAAATCTTCAGCCCAAAAAAAACATTTGCTCGTTTTTTTTATTTTAAATTAAACTTGAGTTGGCTTAAATGTAAAGTATAACAAAGGCCACAGCCTATTTACATAGACTCTGCAACTGTGCTGTTAAGATCTACACTAGCTGTTAATTTTTTAGCTGGCAGCATGCAAAATGTTAAATGTTAAATGCTTATTCTTCCCTTAATTAATAGAATAGTTTGTGCTTGTAACAGAATATTCCGACTTAAGTATAACGACAACGAACCGCGAAAGCCCCGCCCGCCCCGTAACTCTGGTAAAGGTTGTCATATGGGACAATGTTTAAGCTCAGGCAGATCGTATTTCAATTTTTCCCACTCCATTCGATTGAGAAAAGAGAGAGACTTTGAGAGAGCGCAGCACCCTTGCATTCAGCTTCTACTTCAGGTACAGATTTATAGTCGGCTTGAGCGACTTTCTAACTTGTTTTTGTATTAAGCTTTTCGTTAGTTCGCATGTTCTTAGAGGCCTTTAGTGATTAAATGGTGCTTAAGCCATTTAAAGGCTTATCAGGGAAGTCAATTTTCTTTTACTTGTACAAACAAATCTGAACATTTAGCTGCACCATTAAGTTTGAGTAGTAGTAGATATCTGGCATATAAAATTTTTTCATTTTTACCATTGAAAAAAAAATACATTCCAAAATATTTATATTTAAATAAAAATGGGTCGTTGTTGGTTCAAATGGAGTTTTAGGTTAAGAAAAACGGGCGGAGTGATCGCACATTTCGTTTTTCTGTTTCATTCAACACTTGGCGCAGTAGGCGGTCATTCCACGTGAAAGCTCAGCAAATCGCAGTAAAAGTTTAATATTGATATATTTTATACTTTCCATGTTTGATGAAAATATGTCGCTATTTATAATTTTACAGGTTCATTTTCAAATTAATGCAAGTTGTTCTGCATTAAAACATCAAATTTTTAAATTCTAGATTAACTCGAAACTAAGCGAACTTTTTTCTTTGTGTTAAGTCCTCGGGAAACTTGGAACACGTTTTCACAAAGTCGTTTATTCTGAGATATGCCAGGTTGCCAGTAAGTGGGGAAAGTGCCAAAACTCACCACAATAAAGATTGATAAATATACTTAGAACGGCAAGTTCAGTTCGTCTCGTTTTCTAAATCAAAATGGTAGAGCATTAGAAATTTGTTTTCAATCCGAATAAAAAACTTGTTCACTTTTCCCCTTTATATAAAACTCGTACATATATTTTTTTTTAAAGCGTCAAAATTGTATAAAGCGTCTGTTATGGCCTTTTGGGATCTACAGAACCAGCTTCAGTTGGGTATGCCGGGTTGTTTTTTTTCTTCTTCTCTCTTTGTATGTGTTTTTATGGCGTCTTTCGCCCTCAATTTCATTTGCAATTGAATTTGGGATTATTTTTCATTTTTGCCTGCGCATCTTACACACACACACAGAGAGGGAGAGAGCGAGAAAGGCCACAAGTGGCCGGAATGGCATTGGGGGTGGGGCGTTTGTTAAGGAAGAGCCACAAAAGCCGCTTGCATGTCTGAGCGTCGTTTGTCTCTGACTGAAGCTGTAGCTGATGGAAATCCCCCTTGGCAACGCCATGTAAGGATGGGCAGGACAAAACCCTAAGCTGCCCTGAGCTGGCAACGGAAGTTGTAAAATTCATAAGTCGAGCGCGCGTGCAATTGGAGCAACACGAAATCTTGTATCGCAAGTGCAAGAAGTTGCTTGGCCCGAACTGAACTCCCGGCTAAAAGATAACACCAAAGTGCACTTTAATCTTTGTGAAGAAATCTCGACGATGCGACGACGACGCTGCAGTCAAAGCGAAAGCGAAATATGATTGAAGTGTCAGCAAGCGGCAGCAGTCAGGCAAAGGCAAAGGCAAAGAATGTGTGTGACGGCAAATGAAGCCAGGCGCTGAGGAAAAAGGCACAAAAACAGTCGTTGAGTGGCATCGTCAAGAGCGGAAAAAATTGGAAAAATGAAATGTGTAGGCGACTCAACAGCTGTTGATTGAAAGAGGCAGCAACAGCACAGCAGCAGCATCAGCTAGAAAGTGCCACTCAAAGTCCTAAAATCAGACAACATCTTGGCCTGGCCCAGGCCACATCAGATAACGATTGAATGCAGCAGAAGCAGCAACCCTCTCAGCAACAATCAAATAGGAGAAAAACGAAAAGAAAAGTAAAGGCGCTGCGGTATAAAAAAAACGGGTCATTGGAGTAAGGAAACAGCGGGGCAAATAGGGTTGGTTGGAGTTGGAGTGGGGTGGTGGCCTTTGAAATGCAAATTACACGCCAGGGAGCAGGGCAAAGAAAATTTGCGGAAGCTTACTCGAGTGTTATGTATTTAGTGGCTGCCGACGCCTGCACCTGCTGCACAATTTGCACTTTTGGCCTAGGTCGGGGCATTGCTGTTGTTCCGTTCGTTCCATGTTGCCGCATTTCACTGAAATTCGGCAACAGAAAAGCGGGTAATAAAGACAAATATGTAGAGCAGAGTGGGAGAGGCAGCAAAAGCATAATGGTAATGCTGTGGCACCGGCTCCCCTCCCCCTCAAAAACCCTTCTCTTGACACAATAGCAACAACCAAATAAAAATTTATAGCTCCTCTGAAAGCTGCAATGTTGCCAAGGGAGCTGACTTCTCCTTGGTCCAGCACTGGCATTAAGAATGTTCCTCTGTGAAAGAGAAAAAACAAAAACAACAACTGGGGTTGACTTGTTATGAGTTTGAAGAAGGAAAGGAGTACGAGAGGACGAGGTGTTTAAGTAGCCGCCAAGTAGCAGGGAAAGTTTTTAATGAAAAGTGCACAGAATTTTCAATGGCCTTGCGTCCCGAGTGTTTATATGCCAAGCCGGCAAGTATTTTAAAGTCGAAATAATAAACTTGCAATTGCACGCAAAGTATTGAAGAAGAAAATCCATAATTTAACAAAGTTAATGTTCAGAGTAGCTCTCATATATTTTATTTAAATTTTATTATGTCTAGGCTGTAGAGCTTTAAAAATAGCATTAATGCGAAATTGGTTGTCTACACAATTATGAAGAGAATAATTTGTCAAATTACGACTACCACTGAAACGAGATGAAGAAACCTCTGATTTAGTTTACCATTGTTTCGGTATTACCTGAAGAAAAAATTTTTAAAGGATTTTTAGAAGATGGCGTAGCTAGTATTTAAACGAATCGGATAATGTAAGAACTAACTTTATTTCAAAGTCTCATCATGAGGCTTCCTTTTTCAGTTGCTGAAGTGTAAAAAACATAGTTTTTGTGTGCTCTGAATATGCCAACAAAACACAATTTGCGGGAAAGTTTACTTTTTGCTTTTATTTCAACAAAAATGCAGTTGAAGGCCTTCGAATGTTGCAAAAAGCTTACGGGGAACCAGCTCCAAGAGTGAAAAAGCAATCGGGTCGCCCGGCAACAAATAACAAAATCGACGCCAAAGTCGAATACTAATGCTGGAGAGGCAATGCTCTGTATGTATATAGGAACTTAAATTTAATAAAATTAAACTTAAAATTAATTTGAAGTTCTGAGTTGTTTCATAGATGATAGCTTAGTTTCCAAAATTTATATCTAAACAAGAAGTCTTCTTCGTATATAGAATACTAGATAAATAAATCGAACTGGTAAGAACCGTCAATCGATTTCTGCCTTCCCAATTCTTCGTTATTCAGCCTTATACACCTGACTTCCCAGGTCTTCCCCAGATACCAGATCGTTCAACTGCATAGCGCGAGACTCGATTGTTAGTCTTACTCTGTTTTAAAAGTCCCCTTCTAATATTTGTTTCCGGTATTTTGTTGTCCGACTTATAAAGTTATATAGGATCAACCAATTTGATTCATTTAGTAGCTAGTGAGCTCCGTGCGGATGTAGTCTTGCTTTACCAAAAAATGGATAGTGTTTTCCTGCTAGTTCCCATTTCAAAGAAACTCTGTGTTGGTGCTTAGTAAGCTTACTATGTTTGGGACAAAGTTGAGTTTGAGCATTTCTCCTCAGGCCATAATTCCCACTCTGAGCTTTCTACTAGCTTAAGAATTTTGCATAGAAGTTCCTATTTCCGAAAGAACTGACGACGTCCACTTAGCAGAAGCCGAGCCAATATTTAAGGCAGTCAATTTCCGGGCATGCAAAAAACCTGCTACATGTTCGCAGTAAATACATATGTGGAGAGATGACAATCACGTTTCAAAATATAGCATTCTGTTTGGTGTATTTCTGGGCAGTCGGAATATCTTTTAGTCCCCAAGACTTGTGCGTTGTAGTTTCTTTGTACTATTTGCGATAACCAAAGGAAACTAATTGGCAAAATTATAAATACCAAAATCTGATGGTTTAAGCTGTGGTTCGTTGATCTAAATAAACCATTGTTCACTTTATGTAGGTGGAATTTATTGGCATGTTATAACTTAACTCTTGATTTATTTCCCTGCTCGAAGTCGTAGTATCCCGAGCAGTTATGCCAACAACACAAAAAAACGAGAGCGTTAGTTAAAGTCGGCTTTAACCGACTTCGATATACCCGTTACTCATGAAAAAACATGTTTAACTGTGTTCCTGCGGTGCCTAGGTTGAACATCCGAAAAGTATGCAACATTTTCTTAACTCGGCTATTTATCACTTTTTTGCTCATAAATTGAGAACCGCTCATCCGATCTTATTCATTTCTGAGGCAAATCAACATATATTACAACTGACTAACTATCTCTAGAAGGAACAAATCATATATCTTCAAAACTGCGGGAGATATGACGTTTTTCCTAATTCCGGGGGCGGAAGGGGGCGTGGCAAAAATTGAAAATAAACTTGATCTGCCTGCAAGTATAAGAAGCAGTTGACACATACATGTCAAACCTCTATCTCTTACCATCTCTGAGATCTAGGTGTTCATACAGACGGACGGACGGACATGTCTATATCGACTCGGCTGTTGATGCTGATCAAGAATATATATACTTTATATGGTCGGAAATGATTCCTTCTGCCTGTTACATACATTTGCACGACTTTTGTATACTCGTTTTACTCTACGAGTAACGGGTATAACTATAGATAGAAAAAGTTTTTTAAAAAGGACAGCATACGCTTAAAAGGGACAAAAATAGGGAACATTTTTATTAAATTCATTTTATTTTGATAAAAGTAAACTTTAGTCTGATCAGTTTTTCGGAATTTTAAGACAATATTCGAGTGATCGAAAAACTTTGCTATTCAGGCCAGATATCGTGTTCGATATGAATCAAATCATGCGGAATTGGAATTTATTAATGTCTTCAAAAGCCGAAGGTATCTTTGAATTATTATTTAACTTCATTTTACTTTCTGGATAGAAAAACGTTTAAAGCGATTTCTTTGATCGATTCTTGAATATCAAAACTTTTACTAGGTCCGATTTATCGAATTCGCAAAGGGATACAGGCTTGATATTGTAGTTTTAGCATATTATGAAGAGGGACAACACTTATGCCGTTTTTGGAAGTGAATTACAAAGCGGATTGTTCAGTATTCAATTCCAATATTGGCATTGAATTTTGTTCTATCTAAGTTCTAAAAACTACTTAAGTTGCTTTTCTGAATCGAAAAAAAACATGCACTTCTGGGCCGGTTGACAGCCTTGATAATCATTGACAGCCCCAGACTAAGGCAAGTAACTTTAGGTGTTCCCCAGGGCAGTCACTTTTTACTGGTTATGAGCAATATTAAACAAGTTTAAAATTCAACCTGATTAAGATAAAATTCATATTTCTTCTTAATTCAATGACAACTCATATGTCTCATTGCTTGTAAGAGAGATAGTTGCATTCCGCGCACTAAGCAAGCAGGTCGATGTCGGTCTTCCAAGAAATGCTGTTAAGAAGCTTTGATATCTTGGTATATGGGACAAAACTAAATTTAATTTCCTTCATGTTTGCCAATCTCTTGCATTAAAAGAAAAAGTATTTTTCACTTTAATTTAAAATAATTATTTTTATTATAATTTGTTATACAGTTAAGTCAAGATAGTGATTGCGATTTTGGTAGTTCCAAAGCTCAATTTAATCTTGCCAATTATATTTTTTATTCACCCAAACCTGTAAAAGATGCGAAGCATAAAACTGGGTCTTAACGCTTATTACTGATGTCACTGTATGACAGCACTTCCCCATTTTTAAGTTCAAAAGCTACACACTCACACACACAAACACTGCATCATAAAACGAAACCAAAAGGACATGCTGAATCAGCAGACAATGCTGCAATAAACTCAACCCGCCCAGCTGACACTGAACATGAAACTCATTTGGCATGATGAGAAAAATGAGTTTTAATAAAAAAAAAAGCCGTCAACTTGGCCTGCTGCATATCAGCATTTCATTTGTAGCGTGCACATGCTTTGAGTCAAAGTAAATACAATTCAATCACAACTATGTAACACTTTGTTGCATATCCCATAAGGAAATCTGAGCGACCACTTCAGTCGCTGACTAGGGCGCTGTGTCAGCATATCCCACGCTGTGGATAAGCGATAAGCTACACACGCACACATACCAATGCATGCGCGCGCTGCTAACTCAAAAGAATTAAATGGCAAATAAAATGTAGCCAAACGGTCCGAGAAATACAGCCGATACGGCGAGACGTACGTTACACGTACGGTCTGTCATATATACAAATGATTTACAATAAAAATTAAAACTACCAACTAAATTGTTGCCGTCTTGAATTTTTTGGGTGCGACGTAAACTTCGACTCCCTCGCGTAATTACATGGCGACCCGTGACAAGTGATGTGAACAAAAAAAAAATGAAAAATTAAAAAACGAATACTTCAAAAAAAAAAAAACTGCGGAGGAAACCGCATATACAAACCAAATACAAATACAAATACAAAAACAAATACAAATACAAATACAAATACAAATGCAAACTACTTTATGTCACCAAAGCCGCTGCAAGGCTTTGGGCAGCGAAAAGGAAGAGACGGTGACAAAGCAATGTCACCGGTTGACCGGCCTGGCAACAAGAAGCTCACATTAAATGCAACAAAAAGAACAAATTAGTGCGGGAGGCATGAAGCCGCCGTCTGCACCACCGAGGGAATACCAATAGACGACCAATAGACGACGACCCATAGATGACCAAAAGAAGCTGGCCCGTGCGCAGAGTGCGCCCACCGAAAATATTTTTTAAAGCGGTCCAATGTACTTGTACATTGGTAGTTCGCAATTTTTGTTAGTACCCTCAAGTAGCGTATGAGCTGGGTACGTTAGATAAGTTCATTAACACAAAATCCCCTTCTACATATCATGATACCATTCACACTAACATACATTATACAGTGTAAAATTATGCTGTAAACTGTATAATGTAATAATCAATCATAAAAACCATCATCTCTCTCTCAAAAAAAAAAAAAAAATATTAATAATTTTTGAAAAAAATAAAAAAAAGGGAAGAAAATTGATACTTAATAGAGATGGGCAAAACCCAATCTAAGGCGGCTGACAATACAGCCAATGTTGTTAGTGAACTCGACCACACAAAAAAAAATAAAAATTAATCAAATGAAATACATAATTCATTCATTCATGCTGTACGCAAAAATTAAATAAAGAAAGAAAACCACTTCATGATTTAAAAATAATCATGACAACTACAGAAATTAAAATTTTGACCGAAAAAAGAAAAATGAAAAACATGACCTAAAAACAAACACTTTTTCCCTATTAATCAGGGATGCAAACCACTTGGAAATAAGGACTGGTTCGGTTCAGTGGTTCACACAGTTTTTGAACCGCCGGTTCGGTTCATTGCATGGTTTTTGGGGCTTACTGAACCGCGGTTACGGTTCGGTTCAATTAACTAAAGAATCATATTTGTGATACAAGTATTGGGATTATTCATTAACAAAGACTTAATCGGGCTTGTACAAAATTACGAATTTGAAATCCTAAAACTTTACATATCAAGTGACGAAAACATCTTTGGTCACCTGATATTGTTTAGAAACTTTGACGGTTTAAAATCGACTACTGAAAGCCAAGCGGATCAAAATTGTCAAATAATTAAAATTTTCTTTTGATCTGATTCAGTAATCTCTGACATGAAACTTAAGCAATTTTAATTCGAAATCCATAAGTTCATTCGGAAACCGACTTCGATCTGGGAACACACCCTATTAAACAAAAACATTTAATTTTTAATAAATTCTAAATTTGCTTTGATAGATGACACTGGTTCTTTTTATGAAGACATTTCTATTTCAATAGTTTTATTATACTTGTATATTTGATTTTCAAAACAACAGGGAATAATATAGATTTTAAAAAACCTAATCTAACTTCAATATGATGGAATTTTAGTTAAGCAAGTCCTTGCATATTTCCATCGATACTGAAAGACTTAAGAGCGTCTGACAAAACAAACTCCAATGTGGAAAATGTTCATTCTACTGACACTTGTGTGGGTGGAACTGATTAAACTATTCGAGCTATGCTTAAGTTGATTTTCCTGATAATTATTCCAACATTTAATAATCTTTAGGTAAACGCTAACAATCGATATTTTACTTTTTCATGGATTTGAATCCCTATTACTGAGTTATTTGGCAAGCATTTCCAACTCGACTTTACTTATCTAGTTCAAAGAATTTTCCGAATAATATTATTAACATTAAATGAGACTTAGCTACCTTTTTCCTTCTTCTGATAGCAAGTTTGATTCCAGGAATCTAAGAAATCGAATTCAAAAACAGGCGTAGCTCTTTTTTCCAAATAGTTGACAATTACTGAGCTATATCGTCCTCCCTTTTCTTCAACATGAATTTTGCAGGCCTGCCAGCCATAGAAATACTCTTACTCCTTTTTTATTTCAAGCCAATCTCAATTAAAGATAAAAAGTTAACGTTTAAGTTTAAAGTAAGTTTACCCTCAACGGAAAATACAATCAAGACTTAGCTTATTACAATCTTGGGTCCTTAGCAAATTCTTAGTTCTTAGTTTTTTTACAACTCTTCTTTTTCAAGTATTTTCGCAATATTTTAAAGCAAATTGCTGATTTTGCTTACTATTCGCAAGTAACTCAATACCTAGCTGAAGTGAACCGAACCGAACCATTTTATTTTTCGGTTTTTGGTTCGGTTCAGCATTTTTGAAAACACACCGGTTCGGTTTACGGTTCGGTTCACGAGCGACAAAAGCGGTTCGGTTCGGTTCAAAACCGGTTCGGTTCAGAACCGGTTTGCATCCCTGCTATTAATTAGGGGTGTCCAAAATTTATTTTTAATCTCTTCTAGGACACCCCTAAACGCCTAAATACCCTAAACTCATAAAAATCCTAAAACTCCAAAAGACCAAAAGAATCAGTAATCATGGCACAGACACAGATTCAATTCCTCAAGACAGCCTCAAGTCTGATCCCAGATTTTGACGGCAAAGCCGAAAATATACAAAGTTTTTTAGACGCATTATCTCTGGTCGAATCTATTATGGATACCCATGAGACAACTGCAGTCTCCCTGATCAAAACAAAATTGAAGGGACATGCAAGAAATTTGATTGGTACAGAAAGCACCATAAGTCAAATAATTGCCAAACTAAAAATTTCCGTTAAAGGAGAATCGGTTGAAGTTATTTCTGCAAAATTAATGAATCTCCAGCAGAAAAATAAAACTGCCAATCAGTACTCAAAAGAAATTGAACAACTAGCAAAAAAGTCTAGAAGGCGCTTACATAAATGATGGACTTACTCCTGAATTAGCGTCAAAATATAGCGTACAAAACGCTGTAAAAGCCATGACATCCAACTGCTCTATTGATAAGGTAAAACTTATCATGCAGGCAGGTAGCTTCACAACCATGAATGACGCTATCGCCAAATTTGTCAACAGTTGCACTGATGCAACCGGAAAAACTGACTCTGTCCTATATTATTCGAACAATCGCGGAAACAACAACCGTGGTAACTACAACAATGGACGGGGTCAGTACTATAATAATGGAAACAGAGGAAGAGGTTACCAAGGTAATCAGGGATACAGCCAAAATAATAACAATGGTTACAATAATCGTGGCCGAGGTACCAATAATGGCAACTATAGAGGCCAATACAACTGGCAACAACAGAGGCCAAGGAAACCAAAATAATTGGCGAGGACAAAATAACAAAATAATAATCACAACATCCGAACAACAAATTCGGAAAACGCTCAACCCCCCTTGAGCAACGACAATCGTAAAGGTATACTCACTCCAATCTCAATCTAAGTAATATAATTACAGTTCAAAATGCAGAAACAAAGACAAATCGACATTTTTGCTTGATACAGGAGCAGACATTTCGGTAATAAAACACCAACAAAATGAACATTACAACATAAAGACAAACATAATAAGCAATATAACAGGTATTGGACAAGGAACAACACGTTCTTATGGTCTAGTACATCTGCAACTACTTACAGACAAATACATCGTACCACATGATTTCCACGTAGTACCAGAAAATTTTTCAATACCAACAGATGGTATATTAGGCTATGATTTCATCAAAAAATTTAATTGTCTGTTAGATTATCAAGAAGAGCAAAATACACTAATTTTGCGCCCAAAAATTTCCATACACACATCCAAATCCCAATAAAACACTCACTCGAGAATGACTCATTATTATTACCTGCTAGATCGAAGTCATACGACAAGTAAGATTAAAGACTAGCGAAAAACGGTTTTGTACCCAATCAGGAGATACAGCCGGGAATAATAATAGCAAGTTCAATAGTAACAAGTAATAATGCATACATCGCATAGTAAATACTACTTCGAAAAATACAGAAATTGACAGTCAAACATACAGTTTGAGTCACTTAATGACTAGATATAATCCAATTAAACAAAGAAAAGTCAAGAACAAGGGAAATATTGAAGAAATTAAGATTTCCTAAACAGTTCAAATCTAAACTAACCGAACTTTGCACTGAATACAGTGAATATTTGGTTTAGAACCGAACCTATATCCGCCAACAATTCTATAAACAAAAGCTTAGATGAAGATAAAACACCTGTATACATTAAAAACTACAGAAAGCAGTCGGAAAACAAAATAAACGACAGTACAAAATTAATTAAAGATGGCATTGTCGAACCATCCATCTCTGAATATAACAGCCCACTCTCTTGGTACCCAGAAATCACTTCCAAATTCAACGGAAAAAGATGGCGTTTAGTAGTTGATTATCGCCAAATTAACAAAAAGTTACTAGGACAAGTTCCCACTCCCAAGAATAGAAGAATTCTAGATCAACTAGTCGAGCAAATACTTCAGTCTCGACCTAATGTCCGGATTTCACCAGATAGAACTGATGAGAAACAAGGAATATGACATCATTTTCAACGAGCACAGGCCTTATCGCTACACGCGATTACCATATGGACTTAAAATCGCACCAAATCTTTTATGCGCATGATGACACTTGCATTTTCAGGTCTAGAACCATCGCAAGCATTCTCATATGGATGACCTAGTAGTCTTGGATGTTCCGAACAACATATGTTCAAAAAATTTGACAAACGTCTTCGAACTATGTCGCAAATTTAATTTAAAACTACATCCAGAAAAATGTTCATTCTTCATGCACGAAGTTACTATCTTGGTCACAAATGTACCGATAAAGGAATTCTCCCAGATGACAAAAAATATGACGTCATCAAAAACTATCCAAAACCTAATGATGCAATATGCACGTAGATTCGTAGCCTTCGTAACATTATCGAGATTTATCCAAAATTTTGCAGAACATTCACGCCACTTGACGAGGCTTTGCAAAAAGAACGTTAAATTTCAATGGACTACAGAATGCGATAATGCATTTGAGTACTTAAAAGAAGCATTAATGAAACCAACATTACTGCAGTACCCAGACTCAGAAAACATTTTTGCATAATCACAGACGCTAGCAAACACGCTTGCGGAGCAGTATTAACTCAGGAGCATAATGGAATGCAACTTCCAGTTGCATATGCCTCCAGATCATTTACACAAGGTGAAAGTAACAAATCAACTACAGAGCAGGAATTAGCTGCTATACACTGGGCAATAAAACACTTCAGACCTTACGTTTATGAAGCATTTCTTCGTAAAAAACTGATCACAGACCGTTAACATATCTGTTTTCAATGAAAAACCCAAGTTCCAAACTAACAAGAATGAGACTTGATTTGGAAGAATATGATTTCACTGTGGAATATCTCAAGGGGAAAGATAACCATATTGCAGATGCTTTATCCAGAATAACAATTGGAGAGCTCAAAGAAATGAATAGACAAAATTGAAGGTCTCTACGAGGTCTTCAACAAGACAGAAAACGCCTGCGCAGGCCAAGAAAGCAGTTCAGCTATTAGTAGCACTGCTAAAAAATTGCACGAGCAAAAGAAAATGAAAAGCCCAATGTCTATGAAGTAATCAACAACAACGATGTCAAAAAATGTGTGAAACTAAACTCGACAAGCACAAGTGTTTGTTCAAAATGGGAAAACGAGTTATTTCACGCTTTACAATTAATGATTTGTACTCCAATGGAAAACTCGATTTAGGTCAGCTTTTCCAAAGGCTTGAAACAGAAGCCGGAATACTAAAATAAACCAATTGAAAATGTCACCAAGTGATCAAATTTTCGAATCTGTATCACTAAGTATATTTAAAAAAATGGGCAATAGTATTTTAAAGAAAGTACGAGTATGCATACTCCCAAAGGTGACCATTATAGACAAAAACGACACAGCCAAATAAACGCAATTCGTCAAAATACCATGACGAACCAATTGAAGGAGGCCACCAGGGACGTCGCGAACCCTGTCAAAAATACGAAAATATTTTTATTGGCCCTTCATGACTAAGACAATAAGACAGTATGTAAAATCTTGTTTGAAATGCCAAAAAGCAAAAACAACTACCCATACAAAGACACCTATGACTTAACCCCAACTCCAGCAACAGCATTTGATACTGTACTAATTGATACCATTGGTCCACTTCCAAAAACTGAGGATGGCAATGAGTACGCAGTTACCTATATGTGACTTAACAAAATATTTAGTCACTATACCAGTACCAAACAAAAGTGCTAAAACAGTTGCTAAAGCAATTTTTGAATCTTTCATACTCAAGTATGGTCCAATGAAATCATTCATTACGGACATGGGTACGAAATAAAAATCTTAATCACAGACTTAGTAAATACAGAAAATAAACAACATACATTCAACAGCTCACCATCACCAAACTCTTGGAACAATCGAGCGTAGTCATCGAACATTTAACGAATATATACGTTCATATATTTCGATCGACAAAAATGACTGGGACATATGGTTGAATTATTTCACCTACTGTTTCAATACAACCCCGTCAGTAGCACACGACTACTGTCCATATGAACTTGTTTTCGGAAGGCCACCGAGACAATTCATTAACTTTAAAAACAAAGATAGATAGATCCTCTATAAAATAGATGATTATGCTAAAAGTAAAATTTAGATTAGAAGTAGCCTATAAAGAGCTAGAATTAGTTAGATAAGAAAAAGCAAAAGCGAAAAACGCTTTATGATAAAGAAATCAAACGATTTTCTCTTAGAAGTAGAGATTTGTATTATTAAGAAACGAAACTGGGCATAAATTAGATAACAACTATGTTGGCCCTTATAAAGTTGAAAAATAGATGATAGAGATAATATTACAATTAGAATAGGAAAGAAACAGCAAATAGTACATAAAATAGACTAAAAATATATAACCTAAAAAAAAAAAAAAAATATACAATATAAAGAATATTATCTTACAATAGAAGAAGAAGAAGAAAAAAAAAAAAAAAAAATAAACAAAAAAAAAAAAAAAAAAAAACAACAAAACTTTATTAATTACCAATTTTTTTTATCTATACAAAAATAGAAACAAAAAAAAAAATTATTAAACTTTTCTTTGATTACAATTCCATAATCATTATACATCAATAAATATTACATACATTTTATATACACCACTACACTATTTTAGAATAACTTCAAATATACGTTATTCTCTTAAAAGGAGGTGTAGCGTGCACATGCTTTGAGTCAAAGTAAATACAATTCAATCACAACTATGTAACACTTTGTTGCATATCCCATAAAAATCTGAGCGACCACTTCAGTCGCTGACTAGGGCGCTGTGTCAGCATATCCCACGCTGTGGATAAGCGATAAGCTACACACGCACACATACCAATGCATGCGCGCGCTGCTAACTCAAAAGAATTAAATGGCAAATAAAATGTAGCCAAACGGTCCGAGAAATACAGCCGATACGGCGAGACGTACGTTACACGTACGGTCTGTCATATATACAAATGATTTACAATAAAAATTAAAACTACCAACTAAATTGTTGCCGTCTTGAATTTTTTGGGTGCGACGTAAACTTCGACTCCCTCGCGTAATTACACATTATCTTGGTACAAATGTCAATTAAAAGTAAAGCATAAAAATAATAAACAGTGTCCAGTAAATTTTATACTGTTGGCGGGCGGGGGAGGTGTGTGCACATAAAATTTTTCGGTGTCCCCTGGTCATAAAAAGTAACGCCCAACCGACAACATGGAAAAGTTAGTCATGCGAGATTTTGTTGTCGCTGCCCCTCGGAACGCCATTAAAGTGCAAAACTTCAATTAATTTTCACATATGGAAAAAAAAAGAAGGGGGCAGCAGCTGGCTCTGGCTGTGGACTCTGTTCAGTGAATTCAATTAACCGCAATTTCCATATTGCCGCCAAGAGGGGGCCACTGCCTGCCTCTCCTGCTTGCTTATCTCTGGTACATCAAATGAAATTGTTGTGGTCGGCGTACAAAAATACATATTTTTTGTGTCTAGAAATTGGAGTCATAAAACTGAAATATGAAAATAATTAAAACTGTTTTCCAAACTGCTCAACAAATATTTTATTATTCATTTTGCTAGCTGCTTGTTTAACTGTCACGTTTGCTTGTTTGTTTGTTGTTGCTCTTTGTAATTTGTCACTTGTCTAATTGCTTTGGTTTTTTAGTTCGAACTGTGTCTGTGTACATGATTTTTGTTGACTTTTGCATTGTAATTATGCGGTCAGATGGTTAAATTTGGAAAGGGAAGCAGAAGCAGAAGCAGCAGCAAACGATGCAGATGACCCATTTTGGTTAGTTGAGCTGTAATTAGCTGCAGCAAATCGAGATGCTTTTTGATGTAATGGAGAGGAAACGAGTTGTGGTTAAGCAGAGGTTGAGTTGCATGCTTGGACGAATAATTAACAATTTAGATCATTAGAAAAGTAAGATAGATAATCATTTCACTATTTTGGTTGGTATTTATGTATGTAAGTATATATCTGTATGTATGTATCTTTTTCTAAGAACCTATGAAATCCATCCTTTCGGTGACAATAGTATGGAAAATATGAAAATACTTTATCAGAGCACAAAAATTATTTGCAATAGTTTAAAACACCGGTGGGCATACAGGCGCCAGCGTGGCGCACTAGCAAACGGCGCAACTACAAAATACAGTCAGTGTGTTCGACTGGGTCTCACATCGCGCAACCGACGTGTGCAATAATAAAACACAAGCAGAGTCTGGATCGTTTCTTTAATAATCCTCGCGTATAATGTTGGTTTTGCCTGTTATTGTTGTTAGTGGACTGCCCTCAAACTCAAACTCAAGCATTGAGTCAATAGCTTGACTGTCGTTCATCTAATCGTTCCCTAAATTGGTCAATCGATAATTAATATTGCGTACTGTACTTGTATATCTATGGTCCGAACAGGAGACCTGACTTAAATTCTAACCTCCGGACTTAGTTACCTGCACAATTTAAAGGGTTTGTTGCCTTAATCAATAACGCTATAAGCTCTCTTAATAAAATCCGCTCAAAAATGGACAAATCATTCTGTTCAGATTTTGACAGTGGAAAAAAATCGAAAAACGAGAAAGTCTCTCTCATTTTTGACTGTTCCATTTTCCATCGTTTCGCTTGTATTTGTGGTATTTGAATTTAGTGCCGATCCCGCTTGGACCGGTGGTTTGCAAAAAGTTCAAAATGTAGTAGAATTGGGAACATGCTTGATGGAGAGGAATACACTGCGGATTTTGCATATTTTAAAACAGATTTTAATTCTTGTAGATCAGATCGGAGTGCCCAAAATAACAAAGTGCTCTCACACATAGTGAAATTAACAAGGTGAAGCCGCCAGCTTCTGCTGAAGGCCAGTTGATATATGCCGTTGAAATAGAAAAAGAAGGCAGAACTTTTTACTCCTTTTGCTTGTGTATTGCACAAGGCCCTTTGGCCCTACAAACAGCACAAGAGCTGTCTTGTTCGGCTTCACCTTATTAATTCCATCATGCTCACGCATGTTCATGTCAACTATTACCTCTCTCGCTTGGTTTCTGAGAATTCTTGTTAAATATACCATGCTCTCCACTGGTAATTTAATGCCTACTACATAGGATCATATGGGCATTTCCATTCTGTCGAACCGTGACCGTCGTACACATTGAAAGTGAAAAAAGTCAAAATGAATCGAATTTTTAATTCGTTTTTTTACTGTTTAATATAGCTCTCAGCAAACACTTTAATTAGTGTTAAAGTGAATTTTAAGTGAAAGTCGGTTTTCAAAATAATGACAAAATTGGAAGCTATTCGATCGTGACAAAAACAGAAGTGGTTTTGGGGAGCAGCTATATAAAGACAACGTTGAGCGAAACCTAACACAATAACTAAGCGCAAATAGTTTTAATATCTTATGAATGAATAGTTCTTTGATATATAATATATATTTTTTGATTAAAAAATCTTAACTAAATTTTTTGTAAAAAATATATTTATCTCTGTCAATACGTGACATGTCGAACGTGACATTTTTTTTATCATCATAAATATATGGTTTCTGCTATAATGCGAAGCAAAAACTTATAGTTAATTGCATTGTCACAGTTTCTCATGACTTTTTATAGATTTTAGATAGTTGTCAAAATGAGAAAAATCGCGCTGACACAGCCGAGAAACCGAATATATCCAATTGGGTTATCAGTAAATGTAAGATTAGCTTACATTAGTTTAATTTGATTGTTTCCCTATGCAAATTCGATCAAATGTATTGTTTTTAAACACTTTAATTTTTTTGGCCCAGGTGAACCTTTTTTTGGAAATGCCCATATGCAAAATCTTCTGTATAGAGATGTTATTTCGTCGGCTACAATAGTTTTCGATAGATGGCTGGCAGGTTGTCATAGATTGCGAGGTTGGGTTTGCTTGACTTTTGCATTATTTTCCAAAATATTTCTACTTTGGATATAAATTTAAAAAATCGTCATTACTAAACAATGCACCGATTCGGTGCTATATAATTATTCCACCATGAAAAAATTTGGAAATTAATCAGCAAAGCATTTATTTTCTATTTCACAAAACTTTTAAGAGTTTAAGTTTTTATATCAAATTTTAACTCCAAATCCTCAAAATTTTTTAAAAGTTGCTGAAGCAATTTAAAAAAAAACCTTTTGCCAAGTAAGCCCAGTTCGAGTTCAGTTTCGGCAAACTCCTAACCAATTCGTATGTGCCAAATGGTAAGAACGCTGCAAAATTTGACTCAGACAGGGTATAAAATATTCGACACACCGAAGTTAGCTCTTTTTCTTCCTTTGTTTCCTTCATTAGAGTTGAATAATCCCATGCAACGTGTTGCTTTAAATTTGTAAATATTTTATAATTTCTAAAACACTTGACAACTTGAATGCGTTCAACTGAATCTATCCACAATGCGGACAATCCCCTATTAACTATCTGATGCTTTATCTTCATGTCTGTTTTTAACTACTCATCCACCAATAGCCCGCATCAGTTGCCGGGGCAACAACTGCTGACCACAGAGTGTGGCTCTGGCCCCATGTACCAGCGGTTGACATAGAACTACAGAAGCTTCAAACTGGCGGGTGTAGGGTTTTGCATGGCACAATCTGCGACCGCGAGTTGAATGACCAACGTTAACTTAATAGAAGTTGACACATGTCGCCACGCATGCAAAATGTATTCATCCAACCACAGCGAAGCGGCGTCGCCCTCGCCCACACATACTGACACTCGCACACACACACAGAGACTATGCATGAATGGGCCATTGTGCCCGAACGCATTTGATTTCAATATCTGCGTGCCCCATGTCTGTCAATTAACATGGCCGCTGGGCTGGCTAGGCAGCCTGATTTGAATTGGTTTTAATAATACTAAAAAAAAAAAAAACAATTGTATCCGGCCCTGAATGTCTCTCTGTCGGTTGTCAATTTGATAAATTTTTTCTTTGTCTTCTTTGCCCTGTGTAACATGGGTTACTTTCTTGCGCAGTGTAGCATGAAATTTGTTTGTTTACAATTGCAAACTGGGGCTGCTCCTGCGAGAGTGAGTTGTGGGTTGTTGTTGTTGTTATGTTAGTTATCAAACGCCGGAAATTATTGTATGTTGTCAACGTCGTCAACGTTGACATTCGGCGTAAATCCTGTGTTTTTAGGATGCTTATTTTATGCATCGTTGGCTAATATTGATCAGACAGTGCAACAAGCAGTTGAATGAACCGGCTTATTGTTAGGGAAACACGCACATATGTATGAATGTGCATGCACATGGTTTATTTTTGTGGTGGTAGTTCCCCGAAGTAAGGACTTTCCGAGATGTTTCAATTTATTCACTGACTGACTGATTCATTAAGAGGCAATCAACTCACAGCCTAAACAGTAACAGAGCTAGAAAACAGAAACCTTAACATATAATTCTAATTTTTTTAGTGACTGTGTGTGACCCCGAAAAGTTTTTTATTAAGATTTTTCCAAAAATTTTTCATCAAGGCCGATTTCCTGAAGGAACGAAAATAAATTTTTTGTCCAAATTTACATAAAAAAAACACTTTTGAACTGTTTTGAGGTTGAAGAAGTTTATTAATTGTGGAAAATCCACTCAAAAGGTCTGAAAATTCGTGCTTTTCATTTACAATTACCAAAAATTTAATCCGTCTCTTTAGTAATTACTGCAAGTGAAGCTCTTTTTATACGACCTGATCACTCAGCTGAGTTTTTGTCTGATTTGCTGTCAGACCATGTAAAAAGGCATTTGAGTAGACATGAAGCAAATCAGATGAGCGATCAGAGGAAATATAACCGGTTCTATTTGGCCTAACCACTCAGCTGAGTGGGCATCTATTGAATTGCAGTGTGACCTAATTGCAGTGTGCAGGCGTACCCACTTTTTGTCTGACGATATACAATTGTTATCGAATTTTATATTTAAATTTCGCTTCCATATTTTTTTCATCCTGGATATTAACTTATAGGACCGCAATACAATTGTTAACGCTTCTTTATTCAGTTAGCTTTTTATTTTACTTATCTTCTTCTTTTAAGTAAACAAATTGTCACAATGTTTATATGAACCAGATGATTTCGATGAACCAATGGTTCATCTAAGCTTCTCAAGCATGTGTAAAAGCGAAACTGAGCTGATCAGATGATGGCAGCGCAAAGTGCCTTTTTAATATTTTTTGCTCCATGGTTAACTTTTGTTGTTGGAATATGCAGAGAATTTCTAGTGCATTTCGAAGTAGTCGGCTCCCATATGTGTATGGTGTTTAATTTAATTTTAGTCGACTTTTCTTTTATCAGTGTTAAAAGGTTCTCTCTATTTTGATTCAAAAGTTTCCACCATTTTTCTTAAGCATAAACTTCGATAAATGTGAAACATTGTTTACTAAAGCAACTTGCTACCATTTTCTTTCCCTCTCATTTTCCATTTACAGCCCCTTTTACTGGTCTCTCTCTTTCGCCCTACACCACCATATTTCTTAAACTGTCCAACTTTATTAGCTACTCTAAAAGGCACGCACGCAACTATGTCGAGGTGTTTACGGTTCGGAACTTATCAAAAATGTAGAACGCACTCGCTCGTCCACCCCTCCATTTTCAAATGCCATTTAGCAGCATATTAACTTTTGTAGTAGGAATGAGCAGTCGGTAGGACCTTAAATGACTTTGATGGTGTGTGTGTGTGTACTGAAGGAGCAACATGGAAGAAGGGTAACTCTTTCACTGAGTAGGAGGTGTGCTAAGTGCGTGTTAAAACCGACCAAGCGATGCACGCATATTGCTTGCCCCACATGCGATACGAGGGACTGTTGCATTCTACGCTTGACACACTGCCAAGTTAACTTAGCATTACCTCCCCCTTTGGGCCAAGCTGCACAACTGACTCAATTACGCGACTGCAGATTGCACTTGAATGCTGCCTCTGCTCCTGCTCCTGCTCTGCATGGAAATCACAATTTATATACAATGTTGTAATATAATTTTTGCACAGTAAGAAACTCAAGTGCCACATTGTTCGGCGGCGTCATCCCTTTTTTACTTGGAGCAGCAACTCAACGCGGAGTGCATTGGCCATGGCTGTGTGGCAAGTTTATGCAGTTGGCTGCAACTGCCATAAATGCAATGCGGCCCCTACTTTATTTATGACTATTTTATGGCACTTGTTTAACGCAAATGCAAATTTATAGAAAACAAACAGAAAGGGAACGGCGTCATAACATCTGCTTCCCCCTGCTCCAGTTACGACTTATTAGTTTATGGAAACCCATTGGTGCATAAATGTCAATGACACGACTGTAGAATTTAACTAGGGGACAATTTGTCATGGCAGTAATGTTTTGAGAAAACAAATTTAATGTCAATAGTTTAAGACAGGTAACACTGCTCGACAGCATTTTTCCCCATTGGACCAAACCAACTTTTTCTAAAGTAAATTGGCCCGCTGATCACGAAAATCGGCATGAAAAAAAATTCTATCGACGCGTTATCGAGATATTATCGATAAACCGTTTTTTCGATTTTTCAAAAAGTTACCCTCACTTAAACTCTCATAACTTTTTTGTTTTTCAATCGACGTTAATGATCTAGACAAATTTATAAAGAAAAAACTTGGCCAAACAGTTTATTCTCGGACAAAAATGAGCTGGGTCGTGTGGTTTTTAACGCTATGGGCTTAAATGGAGAAAAAAAAGTTTTATTTTTGCCAAATTTGAAAATTTATCGGAATTAAAACGCTTGTAGATTCATAATTATACAGAATTCTTTTGTTTTTTTAATTGGACAGTGAAAAACTATTCAATTTACTTTAAAACAAGCCCTCATATATAGAAATCGGACATAAAGTGGAGTTTTCAAGAATTTTTTTGTGAAAATAGACAAAAGTATAGTTTTCATTCATGGGCCGCAGGGGCGTTTTTATACCCTTGCAAAGGGTATTATAATTTTGCCCAGAAGTTTGCAACGCATAGAAATATTCATTTCCGACCCTATAAACTATATATATTCTTGATCAGGGCGACGAGCTGAGTCGATTGAGCTTTGTCCGTCCGTCTGTCTGTCCGTCTGTCCGTCTGTCTGTCTGTCTGTTTCTACGCAAACTAGTCTCTCAGTTTTAAAGCTATCGGGCTGAAACTTTGCACAGAGTCTTCTTTTTACTGCACACTGATAATATGTCGGAACCGACCGGATCGGATGACTATATCTTATAGCTGCCATAGGAACTATAGGTCGAAAAGTGGGTTTTTGTAAGAAAACTTTTTTGTTTTTAATGTAAACGCCTTCCGCTTCGACAATTATTAGTTTTATACGCTTTTACACTGATTTGGAAGTTTTTGTCAAAATCGGATGACTATATCTTATAGCTGCCATAGGAACTATCAGTCGAAAAGTGGGTTTTTGTAAGAAAACTTTTTTGTTTTTAATGTAAACGCCTTCCGCTTCAAAAATTATTAGTTTTATACGCTTTTACACGGATTTGGAAGTTTTTGTTAAAATCGGATGACTATATCTTATAGCTGTCATAGGAACTATCGGTCGAAAAGTGGGTCTTTGTGAGAAAACTTTTTTGTTTTTAATGTAAACGCCTTCCGCTTCGACAATTATTAGTTTTATACGCTTTTACACAGATTTGGAAGTTTTTGTTAAAATCGGATGACTATATCTTATAGCTGCCATAGGAACTATCGGTCGAAAAGTGGGTCTTTGTGAGAAAACTTTTTTGTTTTTAATGTAAACGCGTTCCGCTACGCCAATTATTAGTTTTATACGCTTTTACACTGATTTGGAAGTTTTTGTCAAAATCGGATGACTATATCTTATAGCTGCCATAGGAACTATCAGTCGAAAAGTGGGTTTTTGTGAGAAAACTTTTTTGTTTTTAATGTAAACGCCTCCCGCTTCAGCAATTATTAGTTTTGTACGCTTTTACACAGATTTGGATGACTATATTTTATAGCTGCCATAGGAACTATCTATAGGAACTATGCTATATGCTTCGTAAACTCTGATTTATTAACACATTTGCAAGGGTATAAGAACTTCGGCAAAGACGAAGTTAGCTTGGCCTTCTCGTTTTTTCGAAATTTAAGGTTGTGATTTTAATAATATGGCTTAAACTAGACTAAAAATATTTTTTTTAATATCTTTTAAAATAAACTCCACCACTTTTGCGGCTGTATGCGTTTCTTTGAGTCTCCCGGATGAGGGTCCAACAATAATCAGCCATCATACTTATGCCCCAGTTGCCTTGGTACCTTGTCTCAATTGATATCATTTCCTGGTGCAATCTTTCTCCTTGCTCATCGCTTTCTGCACCCAAATTTTCAGGAAAGGCGTCAAGATGCGAGTTCAGAAAGTGCAATTTAAGAGACATAGTGGAACCTGTTGATAAGAAACCATTTCAAATTAATCTGTACCTGAACTCAATACTTCAGATTCTTACCAATTTTTTCGAAAGTCTTTAAAAGATTTTGTACCAGCTTGCGATAATTCGATTTTTTTTTGTTGCCCAAAAACCCCTTAACGACATCCTTAAATGCTTTCCATGCTTTTTTTTCGTTTGTTGTTAAAAATTTTTCAAATTTTGTGTCTCCAAAAATTTTTCTTATTTGAGGACCAACGAATGTACCGCTCTTTATTTTGTAAATGCTGCATTGCTCTATCGTTGGTTTTTATGGAATCAACAAATTTTTTCATAATACCCAACTTAATGTGAAGTGGTGGCAGAATAATGTTTTCCTTCTTTACAAGGGTTTATTTATAATGCTTACTTCTCCAATTTTCCCAGCTTGTCTTTTGGGCCAGAACTTGTTTTTAAAATGGTTGACTTTGGCGCGACTATCCCACTCACACAAGAAACAGCAGTGTTTAGGATAAGCAGCTTTTAAGCCCGTTAAAATACCAATGACTTTTAAGTCCGCGACAAATTTCCATTCGTGTCGCTCATAGCCAATTAACTTCATTAGTTCAACCAGACTCAAATAGTTCTCCTTTGTGTTAACAGCGTATCCTATTGGAATAGAGGGTTTTTTTTCCGCCATTATGCAGCAATACAGCCTTTATGTTATATTTACTTCCGTCAATGAATAAGCGCCACTCGTCCTTTTTGTATTCACTATTTAAGGCACCTAACAGTCCTGGTACATCACGGCAATATATAAAGTTCTTGTCTTTTGAAAAATATTTTTAAACTCCTGGTTACGTTTTCTATAAAATGTTATTTTGACTTCTTCGGCAAGATAGCCAAAGTCTTTCATTCGGATGCATGGAGCTCTGCGTCTATCTTCGACAACTTTAAATCGCGTACCCAGTCGTTCAATTCTGCTTGAGTTAGAAGGTGTGGCTTTTTTTCCAACGCAGTGTATTGTTCTTCACTTGATTCATCGGAATGGACCATACGGCGCTTTCTGGGCTAAAATATTGAGGTGCGCACTTCTTGGATCGAAACACTGGTTTAGTTACGGAAGAAACATCTGATAATCTACAGTGCTTTTTCCATGGGTTTTGATTCCAACAATCTTTGTCAGGCAAAGTAGCAATCCTTCTCGTGGTCCACTGGTTCCCTCCAAATCATAGGACTTGCAAAGAAAGCTTTCTTTTCTCCTGAAGACCACTTTTGCAAAATTCTCCGGCAATTTGCAAATTTTGTGAGGAACCCAATTAGCACCTTCAATTCTATTTCCAGACCGAAGTAATTGAAATACGCTTTTTTAAGCGACTCCGATATGTTATCTCCTCCGCAGTGCCAATATACAGCCCACAAACATAGCAAAACAAGTTGGCGCTCCTCTTGCTTTTTTGGGCTTGTTTATTAATTTCGGCGCAAAAGTTTCTCTAGGCTTAGTTTGCCAAAGTTCTCGAATTGAGCTTATCGATAACTTATCGATATTTTTAACACTTGTTTACCTGGGTCCCGAGCAACCTACACAAGTGTCACATTTTCACAATTTAACGTGAACTCAAATTATGCGATGCTGACCTTTTTCACAAAAAATTCTTGAAAACTCCACTTTATGTGATTCTATATGAGGGCTTGTTTTAAAGTAAATTGAATAGTTTTCACTGTCCAATTAAAAAAACATAGAATTCTGTATAATTTGAATCTACAAGCGTTTTAATTCCGATAATTTTCAAATTTGGCAAAAAAAAACTTTTTCCCATTAAGCCATACGTTAAAACCACACGCCCGCTCATTTTTGTCCGAGAATAAACTGTTTGCCAAGTTTTCTTTTTGAGAGTTTAAGTGATAACTTTTTGAAAAACGAAAGGTTTATCGATAATATCTCAAAACGCGTCTAGATTTTTTTCATGCCGATTTTCGTGATCACCAATTTACTTTGAAAAAGTTGGTTTGATCCAATGGGGAAAATCGACTCTCATTTTGTCGAGCAGTGTAATAAGGGATTTAAAAAGAAAACTATTTATTTCCTTTGAAATGCAATTTTTCAGTAAATCTTATTACTAAGGCAAATTGTCAGAATCTTGATGAAAAAGCTACTCTTACGTGCGCTATTCTCACGTGCACAGCCCGAACGCATGCCGAATCTGTGACCAAGAGAGCAGAAAGCTGGCATTCGCTCGCCAGAGTTCGAAGCGATTAGGTCGAAGCAAATTCTCGGAGCTTTAGTTTAGCACACTAATACAATCTCAATACATTTGGGGCACCTGTTCGCTGAAACCTATGCTTCACAGTGATTTTCTACTGGCACCATAAAGTCTCTTTTGGGTCTCTTAGCACCTGCAAAATTGAGAGGCAGCAATGCTCCATGTGGGAATGCTTATCTCAGGCAATCTAAAATTTTCGTTCATACTCATTGGAAAGCTCATGGCGCCGCTAACTTGACACGAAAAACATTGCGATGGGGTATGAGCAGAATAAATAGTTTGCAATTTCCCCGACGCTTACCCGTCGAAATGTCAGAAAACAACGATTGGTGTAATTTAAAACCAACGGTAAGGTTTGGCATTGCCCATGACTTCTGCTTACCATATATATTCCAAATATCTTCGGATATTAATAAGAGGTGACAATACAGTGCGACCTTTTCACATTTGGCAGTATTTTGCTGTTTTCGTGTTGAACAGGCACAATGAACCCTAATCTTACCCGAAATAAGATGTCAACTCCGCGGATGGACGATTTAGTTTGTCTGAGTATTAAGCTTAATTTGCGCTGCAAATTCACACAATACACAAATCTGAGTTCATTTACGGAAAAAAACGATCTGCATAAATTAAGTCAAAGTCTGAAATCTTTAGAAGAACTCAAATTTAAAACTCACGTTTATATACCCAATCTCTATACACTCAGAAAAAAAATGCAAAAACTTTGTACTTGAATCAAGCACGAACGGTATCAATAGTACGGTTAGTACGAAAATGCTTGATTCAAGTACAAAATCCTTATTACAAGGACGATTTTTTCAATCCCGAAATACTTGTTTTAAGACTTTTTCGGGATATTTTAAGTAAATTTCGAACTATTATATTTCCGTTTTAGTTATAGTTTTAGTTTGTTATGATCTTAAGTTTTACACTCAAAATAAGTGCAAAAAGGTTCTTTATCGAAGTTCAATCAACTAAAAAGTCAACCCCAAATGTTCTTGGTGTAAGCCTTTACATTTCTAAGCTTTCCCATTATGTACTTGAAACTAGGTCTCTGTATAATATCAAAATCCATAGCAAAGAAATCTACCCTCACTCCATAACCAGGAGCGAATTTCAAGAACAGACTTAAATAGTTCGTATTTTTCGTAGCACACTTTTTGGAGCTTGCATTGTAAGTCTATTCTGTACTTAATCCAAGAAATTTTGTACTTGAACTAAGTACGAACGTTTCTTAAATTTTTAGTCTAACTGTAGTTACGAAATGTTTTTGATTCAAGAATGTTTGTTCTCATTTGAATTATTTTGATAGTCGTTTTTCTATGCAAGACTGTTTCGTACTTAATTTAAGTGCACCCAAGAACAAAACATACTTAAAATTGTAAGAACAAACCGGTATAAATTCTATCCCGATCGATCTAGAACTCTGACGGTCGTTTTTTTTCTGAAGGAAATCAATGAAATTTTCAAAAAGATCAGAAAATAAATCCGAAAGACAACTTTTTTCATATATTTTAGGTCAGCATGCGCTGTCTGCTAACATAATGTTAGTATGTTAACATTTATGTTATAGGAAAAGTCTATTAATTCACTCGAGTAACGGGTAAATCCAAGTCGAGCAAGGCCAACCTAAACTAACGTTCTCATTATTACATCTTGTCTACTTTCGCAACTTAATCAAAACAGTCGTTTTAATTAGGCTAATTTGTGTATACATAAATTGCCTGTGACATGTTAGTTCAACCTTTTCCATATACAAACTGAGCTAATTGAATGTTTCACCGGCACGGACAATTTGCATTACAAAACTAAATGAGAACTATCAAATTAATAAAGCCGCTGCAATCGAAAAGCGTCGCCTGTTTGAAGTGCATCAATCAAAATGTGTGCAGGGCAACAGTTTAAACTAACTAAATGGCTTTTGTGTAAGCTCATTAAAATGATTACACCCAACGCACACACGGCCACGCCCCTGACAATAGTATTGTCTGCATTTCGGTTGTGTGGGAGGAGGGATGCATGTAATTCAGCTTCCATTTTAGCTTTTGTAACAAATGTTTAGCTATGCATTAGATGCTTTTTTTTTTGCTGGTGCAACACACAACTCAACTTTATATGGGCAAGTCCACATACCCCCCCAGTCACCTTACCACCACCAATTGGCGGGCTTGCTCTGGGAACCTGGTGTCTCTCGTTGTGGAAGCTGATTTCGTCATAGTTGCTGGCTGCTTGCACATCCGCTTTTTGTTGCAACTTTCATTGTCAAAGTCATTGTTGTCGTAACATTACGTCTGTCTGGGTCTTGCTTTGTCTGTGTGTTACTCAGATGTGTAGCCGACTTGCATAAAAAATTGACCATTGAACTGGCAAGAGAATTTTTTGTGCGTGGCTGCGTTTTTCAGATGAAGTTGCAGCTGCATAAGGAAAAATGACAACGTTGCAAATTCCAACTTTTTATTACAATTTGCAACATTGTGACCAAAAAATGGTACACAAAACAATGTTTTCCGGCTTTTTTTAAGATTTTCTTTATTGTGGGGGTGGCATGCTCCTTCTGAACATAAATAAATATAACGAATAAATTCGAACCATTTATAAGAAAGTTACAAAATTTGGGTAAATGTTCCAAAATATTTAAAGCAAATCCTTTAAACCATTTAAACATCTCTGCTAAGCTCTACAACTTTATTCATAAACCAGACACTTGCACTTTCTTATGCCGGAGATAAACTGACAAGGCGCGACAATCATAACTCAACTGTCAAAACAGCTACGAAATGTTATCAAACAATTTCAAGGTTGACTTGGGCTCAAAGCATAAACCTCTCAACTTTGGCGATGCACATCAAATAAATCACAACAAAAAATAAGTAAAGAGAGACCATTTCATGGCTCGTATGAAAGAGAATTTTTCATTTCTGCATCAGCAAGTTACTTGTATTTTTTTTTTGACTTACCTTCGCGCACATTCTCATAGGCATCCTCAACATGCGACTCCTTGTAGATAATGGAGTGAAAATCAAGTTGGTCCTCTGTGGCCCCATCGTACTCATCCTGGTCGACGCTGGTCGTTGTGCCAGTCAGCTCTGGTTGGTAGGTTGTGGTGGTTTCAGCAATTTTGTTTATGAAGTTTTCTGTCTTATTATCAACGGCAGTTCGGTTGGTGCTCCTTGGAGTTCTTGTTGTTTTTGTTGTTGTTGTCGTCGTCGTCGAGGACGACTCGGCGGTGGCAGTTGAGGTGCGATTTGCGGGAAAATAATGTTTGGCATGTTCAACATAATAGGCATCACGTTCCGTTATAATTTTACCCTGGAATATACCATCGAGTAGGGAACCAAATACATAACTATTACGATCCCCTATCACTACGCCCTCGTAAATGTGATCCGTGGAGACATCAATGGGGCCGTTGCTATCATAAAACTGCAAAATGGTTTTTAAATTGGCATTAATTGTGGTTTAAAGATTTAATTTTCAATGCAATACTCACATCTAACTTATCACTAAATGTATTTAAATCACGTTTTAATCTAAGATGGAAGTCTCTTCCATGTGATGCAAACTTTAAATGTACAAAATGATCTTTGGTCACGGATCGTCGCGCTCTGTGGTGACTAGCTCGTATGTGCTCATGATCATAGTTGAGTGTTTCATAGTGGGATATGTATTCGTTAAGGCGCTGATGACCTGAAAGAAATAAAAGGGAAAATGGATTATTAGCTAGGTAATTGTTGTCTAGAATTTAGGGTAAACGTTTTAATATGATAAGCAAACTATTTTAAAACCTTTTAATATAGTGCATCTTCAATTTCGGTACGGAAGATTTTATGCTTCAAAAGAGGAGTTAAAGAGGGGCGAAAAAGGGGACCAGTGACTTAAAAATGACTAAACAGTGACTAACCAGTTACTGAATAAACAGTGACTGAAAACACAACAGTGACTAAACATTCGCTTAACAGTGACTAATCAGTGACTGAACAGTTACTTAACTCTGACATAACATTGACTAAACAGTGGCTAAACAGTGACTTATCAATGACTAAACAGTGACTGGACAGTGAATACAAGGTGACTCAACAGTGACTAAACAGTGACTAAACAGTGACCAAACGGTGACTGAGCAGTTACTTAACAGTGAATAATCAGTCACTGAACAGTGACTAATCAGTGACTTAACAGTGACCAAACAGTGATTTATCAGTGGATAAACAGAGTCTAAACACTGACTAAGCAGTTACTTAACAGTAAATAAACGGTGCTTATTAGGGACATATTCAGGCATGTTCTGAATTCCACGGCAACCTTTCGAAAGTGGAATTGATTCATGTTCTGGCAACACCAAAACGAAACACGTTTTCGTTTTAAAAAGTAATGCTTGTTAGTCGGCAGAGTGAAAAGTAATTGCCGAATTATGCACTCTTACAGTTGCTAGATGTACATCATGTGTATTTTTCTTAATTCTGTGATCAATTTAGAAATTGTTTGTGAAATTTAATTGGCATTCTAGCCTTTAATTGATTTATAAAGATTTTTTTGTGAAATGTGTCCAGAACTTAGCATTGCCCAGCCAAACCGAAAAGTGAAACCTAAAAGTCAGACTCTCTCATTTCTGACTATACCATTTTCGATCGTTTCGCTTGGAATTCTTGTTTCTCTCTTGTGCATCTAGTGCCATTCTCGCTTGGTTCAGAGGATTGCGAAAAATAAACAGAGAGCAATTTCATTCGAAATTGAGAACACAAAATCAAAACCGAAGCGGAATTGCCTTCGATTTACTTGTCGAAAAGAAGTGGAGTTGAGAACATGGCTGATTTAGTAATTCAACTCCCTTTCAGTACTGCTCGCAAATACGATGGGCAGCACTTCACACACTTCATGGCTTCTGTGCCACTTCGTGTAACTTCTAACTTGAATTGATTAAATATTAACAAGCTCTGGGGGTACAGAGTATAATAATGAAATTCTGTCTCGTTAAATAAGGTTTAGACATATTGTTACATTTGATAAGTAGTGCAACATAGTAAAACCTGAGAATTCTATGCTATAGAACTTCCCTTCAATAAAACAGAAGTAAGCTCATATCACTGCTTTAGGGCACAATCATTAGAAATAGTTTGAATCAGGAGTCATATTAGTGCTGAGGCCCATGTGAAGAGTTCTGTAACTACTGAGGTTCAATGAATCCGTTGAACCGGGTGAGTACTAAGGTGCTCAACATATTTCAGCTAAAGACGTTAAATGCCATTTTATAGTTATAAAAATATTTATTTGTTTAATTATGACTTGAAATCAGTACCCCCTTGGGGGATTGAAAACTTGTCATGGCATCTTAATTCGCTGCGCCATCGGCCGCCACTTTATATGCGCCAGTAGTCGCAGTATTAGATCTCAGCTGGCGGAAATCTCTACGGTGCAAGTGCTTTAACCAAAGACATAATATGAAAATGAGTAACGTCATAGGATTTTTTTACACACAATTTTTTGGGGCTGGCTTTTCAAGTGGCTTTTGGCTCTCTTGAAATATTGACCAAAAGCCAGAGAGAGAGAGAGAGAGAGCGCTCTAGAGCCAGACGCGTTTTTGTAAGCATACAGCGACAGCTTCGAGCAAGCATTACTCACACAAGCAAGTGAATTCTATTTTTAGATTTTTACACTCTCAACGTTGTGTGAGCGGAGAGAGCGCGATTTTCGTCGCCGCCAAAACCATTGTATAGGCGTTTGGCATCTTAGAGATTATATTGGTCTTTGCTTAAACTTAAACTGCCTTAGAATAACGAGGTCGTGTTTCAAGTCCCAGTAGGCATGACCCAAAAATCCAGAAAATAAATCTTTATATATCTTAAAATTTTTTAACTGAAGATTTACACAAAACTGTAGGAGGGGTGATAAGTTTCAAGAAAATAAAACTTTTTTTTCTCAGTGCACATTTTAAACATCCTCAAAGTCTCGGTCTGGAATGGGCTACAGAGTAAAGTAGTTAAAGTAAGGTTCTTAAAGAAAAAGGATCTGAACTGGATTACCGGAAGGCTAGGTGAGCGACAGACGTTTCTTTAACCAAGTTGTCTAAAAGTTAAATTTTTCGTTTATTTTACCTTGGATTTATATAAATTAAAAATAAAATATAAATAAAAAATAATATTAACTAAAATCGACAAGTATTTATTTGCCCAAAGAGGCGTGAAATGTAGCAAGAAAAGTCAAGTTGCATAGCAGATAAGGGTCGATATTTCCGATTCGACAAACGGGAATCTTAATGCATCTTAAAACCGACTAAAATAAAACTTAACCTTTTACTTTACGACGAGTTCGACTCTTCGAACTTATCCTTTAAAAATATAAATTTTGCAAATTCCGCGGTTTTTCGACTATTTGAATAAAATTTATATAGCCTATGTTCAAAGCCCGGATATCAACTATCTGAGTGTCAATTTTTATCCGAATAAGTTAAGACATTTGTGCTTGATTTAGTACAAACTTTCACATTTATAATATTAGTACGATAATCTAGATTTTCTTAATACATATATGAACCTTTATATTTCATTTTAAATAAAAAATGTATTTAAATATTCTCTAAACGTATTTAATTTACTAAGTATGAAAAAGAATATATTATTATAAGCCATTAGGGCAAAATGACGTCTTTTCAATAATTAATTTTTATTTTCTAATTACTACAAGATGGCAAAAGCGTTTACAATCATCAGCAGAATTTCTCGATAAATCTTGAAAATTCATTAACAACACGAGAAACCAAAAACAATTTGGCTAGCCGCAATTTCAATTTAATTGAAGGCCGGAAATTGAAACACAACTGCTGCCAGATATCCAAAAGTGTTATTGCCATTTTAAATACAGGACAAAAGGGTGGATTGGGGGGTTTGGCCCACTGCTATCCAACTGCCTGGCCACTTCATGGCTGATTCGCTTAATACTTTTAACGTTTGATTGCATTTAATGTCTGCCCGAAGTACAGAGAAGTGGGCGTTTGCCTCATGTCCTGAGCCTTGTAATGCATTTACTAGGGCCTGCCTCTGCTGCAAGTTGTTGCACATACCAACAGCTGGCAGTGGCAAGTGCGACGAGTATTTCTTGCCTGGGCACAAGCATATTTATTTTGGCAGATGGACTGGAAAAATGGAAAACGTAACGAGAATGACGAGAGAAATGGCCAAGCCAGAGAGAAAATGGCAAACGGTCGAAGGCTGCTGCTGCAACACCAGAGTCAATGTTTCGACATTTCTGCTTTGCCAGCAGAACTTACTTGCACACAACATTTTTAATGCATTTACAACACACACACACACACGCATTTGCACACACACATGCATAACTGCATTACTTATGAGAAATTCGGTCTGGCTCGGTAGATTGCCTAATGGAGTGTTGGTGTATATTTGTGCTTGTGCGGAGGCGGAGGCAGGTTCGGGTTTGGTTTTGGTCATGAACAACTGTAACCATAAATGTAATCCTAGTATACACACTCAAGAAACTTTCCTACAACAAAATGGTTTCAGTATGGAAATCATTTTAAATTTAAAACGAACTTACAATTTTCTTTCATCTAAACCCACAGAAACTCTCAACTCAACTTAATGCCACAAATATTTGCAACAATCCCAACAAAATTGCCTAAACGATGCCACACAATGTGAACCACATCAAATTATCAGCAAGGATTAGCCAAACAAATACCAGTGAAAAATGACAGAGTAGTAAAGTGGAAAGCAGAAGGCCAAAAATCGATGGCAAAATACAGAATAAAACTGAAGCAAGAATTTTAATTACTTAATGTGCACCAAAAAATAATGAAAAGTACGCAAAATGCGGGCTCCCACTTCTTTTCCACAATTAAGAAAATTACACCGAAAAACGTAACGCAAAATGTTAAAACAAACCTGCAAAAAAGGGTAGATATATATTTTTTTGGAGTGGCAATTATACTGAATGCTTAAGCAAACATAACGTTGTTGGGCCAGGCAGAAGAATAATGCTGCTGCTGCTGTTGCTGATGGCGATGGCGATGATGATTCTAATATGTACTAGTTGACCCACAAAATGTGCACAAAGTTGAGGGCAAGCCCTTTGGTGAGTACAAACATATATATATATTTTGAGTTACTGATTAAACTAAGCCAAAAGCCGCATGAAAATGAGCCAAGGGTGGAACCCAGCTTAGTTGTGAGAAAATGCAAACAGGTAGAAGAGGTCAAAGACAATGAATTGTGTGAAATGTATTGTCTATATGACTTTACTTGAGGAGGGCTTACCAATTTAATTAAGTAAGGTGGCTTGTTAATCTCTTAATATAAAGTGATTAATTTAAAGGCTAGCTTAAAGAGTAAGGGGTTTCAAGTCAACATGGTCCAAAAAAAAAAAAAATATAATATTCCACCTAACAATTTATCCAACATGTAACTACAGATAATTTATTCCAAAGACATCTATTTTATACAACAGGGATCATTGAACACAGAGAAAAGGATGCATTAAAAATTTCCGAAGTACGGATCCCCGAATGATATACATTTATGATATAGTCGGCGTTGATTTGATTTAAGACTATTCGAATGAAAAATAATAAAAGAACTCAAATGAACAAATATTTTCGATTTAAAAATTTGTATTCAATGAACGTGTCGTATAAGTAATTTTTTTTTCAAAACTTCAAACCTCTGTCGCATGCATTTAAAATTAAAATAGAATTTTTTTTTATTTGCTCAATCATTAATTATAATCCTGCAAACATTTTGTCACGTTTCTTATCTCCCTCGTCAAAAGAGAGTAACTCCTTACTTGCCGCGTGTTAGACGCGCGGCGTGGCGCAGTCGTCTAATACGTCAGTCCACGGAAGAATCTCAGAGTAAGTAAAAGTTTTTCGTGTAATCAAAAAATATAAGTACCTTTGGGAACGCTGAGACCTGTTTTTTCAACAGCTCATTGAAAAAAGGCCAAGACTGCTGATGATAGAATTGTGGATTTATGAAAAAGCGATATACAGTCAACACAAGCCTCTTTTTGTGGTGTTGTGCGTGTGTTGTTTTATTAAAGATATTATGAAAATCATAACTTATTGACTTAGAGCCTACTAATTTGTTCTACGATTGTGAAAAAAATTTTTTTGAACGATCTAAAAATTAAAGGTATAATGGGTAACGACTTAAACATTTATTCTATATGGGCTTTTTGCTATTTTAAGACTCTCTCGACTTCTATATCAACAAGGTAAGAAAAAAATCACTGACCAGAAATTCAGATTTTGAATGTCTAATTTCTGTTGAGCCAAATTGATAAATTGGGTTCGGAACAGGTTTAGGTTCTATTTTATCGTCAGACTTGGTTCTGTTCAAGGTTCGTTTCGATGTCAAAAATATTTCAAAACTCAGGGTTAAAAACCAGTTCGATTCCAAACCAGTATAGATAACTTTATTTGCTCTCTTTGCTGGGGTATTTATCCTGACTTGCCATAGCGATTGCTAATTCTAGGAAAAATTTTAGCACGTGGTCCAAATTGTCGGGAAAACGGTTGGCAGAGTCTGGAGATTTTCGCTTATCGTATATATTACCTAGTGTATATAGATTTGGGTTGTAAGATAACTTAATAAACACCGGTCGATCACTTAAATGTGTTTATTTGTAGTTTTAATAAAATTTAAAACAAGGCTGCGCACTGGTCCTGAACCGAACAACATAGAACCGGTTCGGTTCCGGTTTTCCGGGTCTGACGAACCGGACCATGAACCGAACCCGAATATTTTTCAATCCTCGAACCTGAACCCGATCCGGGCCACTTTTTCGAAAAATTAGGTTTAATGTAGTTTTTCCAACGAGACATACAGAAATTCCTTAAAATCTGACTTGAATAATTCAAGAACTTCTCCCATCCTACTTCTTTTTTCTAGATTTTTTTTCTCGCAGTTCGAAGAAGAGAAGCTTTTGAAAACAATAGAAAAGAAACAGATATTAGAAATAAAATCTGTAAATGATATAGATGAATTCGAAAACTGAGAACATAAATCGACAAATGTTTTCAAATTTTGGAAAGGTGAAATTAAACAGGAATTGAAAAATATTGCCTTGACTATATTTGCTGTTCCAGCAACTCCGAGAGGTGTCCGGTATCAGTTGAACGGGCTTTTTCAACACTTAAGTTTGATCTTTCTGATCTAAGATCTAGTATAAATGAACAGCTCCTAGAAGATATAATGCTTATTAACTTAAACTTAACTGTTGTCAAATATTGTAAATGTCAGCGAATGAATTTGACAAAGAATAGAATATCACTTAAAAAAAATATTTTTAAATAGGAGCTATTCTTTTACTTTTAAGGTTCGAACCAAAACCATGGGTTCAGGAATTCCGAGAACCGGTTCGCGAGCCGAACCTTAGACTTTCCAACGGGTTCGAACCCTCGGACCGAAACTTCTGCAAAATTTTATATGTTTGCACCAAGGCTGCAAAAATATAATGATATGTTATTTTAATGAATTGAATAACACAGGGTAATTTAAGCTTGAGGTGTGATTGTTTCTTCTTGGTCTTAACTTAACGTCTTTTGTCAGAGAAAATCTCATCTAGAAGCACTCTTTGCTGCGTCGTCAACATTTCACTCTGATATTAGTCAGCTTTCCACTGTCATTTTGGTTCTCTGAGTCATTTTTGGACTCTTTGAGTTATTTTTGTGACTATGTCCGTCTCCCTCTAACTAATTTGTTTTCCTATGTCGATAAATATTTTGAGTTATAACAATGAATGCTCTCTTTGTCAGGATGGAGTTAACAGAAGATTTTCTTGCTTTCGTTTCAATAAGCAGCGTCAGAGATGTACAGCTTTGACATATAGCAATTAGTAATAGAGAGAAAATTTGCGCTGCCTCTCAATAAATAAAAGCAAACAGCTGACCAAAAAGTATCTAGAGGGCGTTAGTGAGAGCGAACAGCTGACTAATTTCTGACAGAATCGGTGTCGACTGAGCAAAGCTTCTCTCTAATACTCATTCTCCATGGCTTTGATTCTCTGCACATTCTTTCTGACAGATCAGGGATGCCAGGCCCATTCCCACATTAGTTATCGATTACAAGTCGACGAAGACGCCAATATTTATTTTGAAACTTGAACTAATCGATCATCCATTTCTTCCACTGTGTATCGCCAATAAAACGAGGAGCGCGAACAAATTCAGTTTGAAACCAAAATACTTAAAAACCAAGTTTTGATTAATTGTACTGTTCTTAAATCAAAAAGTATACGATTGATTTGAATGAAATTATATAAGAGTTTTCTTTACATTATAATCGAAAGAATGCAAGAGATTTCGATAAGAATTTTGAAAACCTGGTAGGCAATTCACACCGAATACTTGCCGAAGGGGAATCACTGAACTCCGCTTTTTCTAAAGATTTCTGTCGGTCACTTTTTATATTTTAATACCACCCTCAGTTTTTACAATTTCTTATTTATTAATTTTTAAAAATATCGTGTGTCTCAACATTCCATATTTCACTGTGTTAAAACCTGTAGACCTACCCCAATTAGTTACACCTTGGCCTCCACCTTGCCTGTTGCTGTGCCGGCCACTGTGTTTCCCCCTCTGGAAAACTTGTCCGGCAGCCAATCTTCTAAGTCAGCTGCACATTTGGCACAAATAAATAAAAAAAAGAAGAAAAAAAAATGAAAAACCAGCTGAAAACGACTTTCGCTATTTGCTTTGGCCAGTTGCCTGCCCATGATAGAAAGAGAAAGAGAGATGGAAAATTGAATATGGCCAAAGAAAAAAGGCCAAGACAAGACAAGAAAATGAAAAACAACAGCCATGGGCAATAGCCTGTATGTATGCCCGACTTTTCCAAAGAAATCAACTTTTCTTTTTTTTTTTTTGCGTAGGGGAGGGGGATAAGGGGCGAACAGACACGTTTGGCCAGTTTTTCCAATCGATGCTTATGAAAGGAAAAATAGAAGAAAAAAAAGTACCCAAAAGTCGATAAAAACTTGTTACGAAAAGTAAAAATGGCAAACTGGTTGTGGAAAAAATTAGTCGCAGTCAGTCGCACAGTTTTCGGGCTGTGCTCTAACTTGATTGAAAAATGTTTGAGTCGTCTGCTTCTTCGTTCTCACTTACATTCCATTAACCCAAATTCTGCACTTCCCCATCGATCCACGTCGCTTGTGTCAAACAAACGAGCATTTAATGCGCTTCACTGTAGAGTGGACCACTGTCCAAACCCAATCCCACTCAGCGTTATTCATTTTTAAACTGCATGTGTCATATTCACTGGCCATCCAGCTGAATCTCTCTCACTCCTCCGCACACAATGATGATTCAATTTACTTGCAGTTGATGGTTGGGTGGGAATGGGGCTTAAATGGCTCTCAACTTGAATATTTTAAGCTTTTGGTCAGCGTTTTGGGTGCTTTATATGCTCATTTTGATTGATAGGCTTAAGTGTGCCCAAAGTGTGGGTGGGGCTTGGGTTAGGGCTAAGCTGATTTCTGTTTAACTGCCTGCTGCATTTTTCCCGCACGTTTTAGATAAGTCCGTCCCCCTCGCCTGCATTGCGATTCGTTTCGGGTTTTGTGCTTGAAGTTGATGGATGGATGGCTGGGTTGATCTTTGGGCGAAGGGGGGGAGGGTGTAGTTTAAATGGTTTTTCAATTATTTTCTCTATAGGACAATGCGGGGTAATTTAGATGAATCTCATTTTAAGGCTGGAATGATACATTGATTTTCGGAGAAAAATGTATAAAAATTTTAATTTTAAAAAATATAAGAAGTTTGTTTCGCTCTCTCCAACATAATTTGCTTTTTATAATATAAAAAGTTTGTGTGTCGGCAAAGTACTCCAATTATTGGGCACGTGCGTAAGACGGCAGCCACATCAATTTACATTTAAATCGCCTCAAGTTGAGTTGGTTTGAAGCAAAAGAAAAAAAAACGCTGAAATTTCATTCATTGAGCGGTTGAAGTAAATTTTCCTCTGATTGGGTCAGGGTTTTTTGGCTACGAAAATGTGGAAAATATAAGCCCCACCATTCAAATTGGAAAGCGAACATAAAATACTACGAAATATTAAGCCCATGCTGCCGTTTCGAATGAATTTTAATGAAAGGGAACACTTTTGTTCAAATTAATGATTTTATTCAATTTTACTGCTCTCATTTTTCTTTTGTTTTTTATATTTTCTTCTTTTTTTTGTATTTTTATGCTTGTGGATAACCACTTTTTGAAGGACTTTGACGCTGATAAAATGATTGCAGTGCTACGTGATTTATTGCAGTTTTCTTGGATTTTATTTGACAACCTTTCGTGCGGTTGGCTTTTTTCCTCGCAGCTGCAAAAGCTGACAACGTTGCGGTTTTCGCTCCGAGAGAACTTGACTGCCGGTTTGAGGAGGGGGGAGAGGGGGGAAAAAGTTTCGTCGGTTTTTCGTGGAAAGCAGAGTAGGTGTCAGCCAAGGACCCTGACATGCGTCCCATTAGGTTAGGAAATTGCAACAAAATGTAAGAAAATCTAATGTAGAAACTTTAAAAGAAGTTGGCTTTACAAAAAAGTAAAATGACCGCGTAATGTAGTGGAACGTACATTAGGCGGTTACTTGAGACGAAAGTTTGAGCAGGAAGGCACATTTTATGGAATATTTTTATTTTAGTATTAGTACTGATAAGAAGAAATAGGCACATTTTTTAACAAATTATGGAAAGAAATAAATAAGCCGGGCTAATATGCAGCTAAAGTTTCTGCCTTTGGTTCTACCTAAAATTCGTTCTACAGACATAAGCGTTTAGATTTTATAATATTTGAGTCCATCTAGCCAAAGTCTGTTCGATCACAACTGTCTTCCTTTTTTTCAGGGGTTTTATAACAAAACAATAAGAGAATTTGTATTTTCACATTGCATTTCTCAAAGATGCAAACCGCGGTTCAGTGGTTAAACAACGGTTTATACCTAATATAATTCCATGCCTTTTCCTATTTCTAAAGATTTGGCAAAAAAGCTTTGAACTTTTCGCATATTAAATTATAATTAAAGTTCGACAAAACATTCTAATAGCTTCGAGTCTCACTTGAATTAAATTTTTATTTTTTTTTAATATTCAAATTTGCGTTTCAATAATTGTTTGCAAAGCCAATCGAATGTTGCCGCATTAATTATAACCAAGATTCCACTCAACCTCAGCTGTCGCCATCTAAATATGGTGGCGCCATCTGTGTACCAACAAGGATACCAACAAGAGCTAAGTGTGGAAAATTGATATTTCATAACCAAATAATTATTTGAATATTTTTAAATTTTGCATTCTGTTATCGGAGAATATGACTTAAATAAAATATAAAACTCAACCAAAAAATTTATAACAAACATAAAATTATCTCATAACCAAAAAAAATCGAGGCAAGTTAACTTCGGCTCGACAGAAGTTTATATACCCTTGGAGCGTGATATATGCCAGACAGTTTGTATGGCAGCTATATTATCTAGTGGTTCGATATCGACAAATCTTGTTGAAAGTATGTAAAATCATTGAAAACTTATAAATACAAACGTTGAACATAATTGAAAACAAAAAACTTTTTTATCTAAAACTAGTTTTTCGACCGATCGTTCCTATGGCAGCTATATGCTATAGTCATCTGATCCGGCCGGTTCCGACAAATGTGCAGCGTATTTGTACTAAAAAGACTTCGTGCAAAGTTTAAATAGCTTAAAACTGACGGACGGACAGACAGATACAGATTTACGGACGGACAGACGGACATGTCTATATAGATCAACTTGATATAGATCAACTCAGCTCGTCATGCTGATCAATAATATATATACTTTATGTGGTCGGAGATGCTTCCTTCTCTGCGTTACAAACATCCGGACAATTTCAATATACCCTCTCCAAGGGTATAATAATGGAATCTTGTAACCATAGATGCATCTCTGTTTTTGAGATGATCTTAATATTGCACACAAGCCTTCTAACTAGATTTACTAATAAGAAAATGGAATTAAAATTTTGAGCGTTATTCCAAAATCTCCAAAGTTTCTAGGACACCCCCCTCAATATTGGGTTTTGAAGAAAAAGAAAAGCAGAAGTAAAGTGACATAAACTTCATCGGCTTCAGTCATATGGTGGGAGAAACACTAGGGGAGAGTGGGGGGTTGGGATCATAACTTCGCCAAAAACCAATATTTTTCGTTCTGTATTTTTTATTTTAGTTAAAAAATGCACGAAATTTTCCTCATAATTAGTTTTAAAAAATTATAATTTTGGGGTTTTTTTTATTTCTTATTGAAAAAAATCGATTTTTTGACATGTCGAAAATTTGTGGGGGGTTGTGAGCCACCCTTTTAAAAGTTTAAAAATTTGTGTTTTTAAGCAATTATTCTTTATTAAATGAAAAAGTGCAGAAAAGCTCTGATTATGTTTGTTAAGAAACTTTAGTCATGCACATCAGCATTTGCGCTTTTGCAAAAATTTGGAGATTTTTAGTCCAAATTTGGTCCGTTTTGAAATCGCAAAAATTTTGCGAAAGTGAAAATAAAAGCATGGCCGTTAAATATTATCAAACTCGTTCGATGTTCTGAAATCAAGCAATTCTGTTGTCATCTGTTTAATACCGTGGGGCAATTAATCGAGATCGTTACGAATGTATTATGGATTTTAATTAAAATTGTGAAAACACGAATAACAGAAGCAACAGCCCATAAAGAGCTCTGTTTCTTAAATCCTTGATGCCACGTTCAGAATATGGAAATTTATCTGCTCGATTTTAAAGCTTACAAAAACCCTTGACTTTTCGAATAATTTCTATTAAATTCTATTTATAACATAGTGCGATTTTCCATTTATAAAAGATTAAACTGGCAAAATTTCGCCTGAAATTAGATGTTGACATTGTTTGCACTCTGAAAAGCACCATCTTCTAAAAGGAAGCTAACCAGCATCTGCATACATATTTACACATGTATAAAGCAGGGCATAATTTGAAAACGCTCCTTGAAAGTTGTAAGCAAAGTGACAAAAGCTTAACATACATATAAATACATGTACAAGCACTTTTTGCTTTCTTTAACAGAGAAGGCAGTATGTGCACTTTTACTGATTTTTACTCTTATTTTCTTTCTTTTTTACGGTGTGTATGCATAATTTTCAGGTAAATGCAGGCATTTCTGTTGGCCAAGCAAAGCGCATTAAGTCTTTAGCTTAAAGGCAACAACAACAACAACAACAGCAAACAAACAAACAGGTAAACAGGCAGCTGTAATAACAACAATTACAACAGCCAGGAATTGCTGCATACACACACACATACGCTCTTGCTCTTGTTCCTCACATGCTGCAGCAGAGAACAAAGGCAAAGACAAAGGCACATTAGCAGCTGTTCTCTGTGGCTCCCGTTCCCAAATATAGACGGGAGCAATGTAGAAAGACGAGCACCAAAGATTACCCCTCGACTAATGCATCAACAAATAGCTTCATGTGTGTGTGTGTGTGCATGAGCTTCCAACCTTCCCCAATTTGTACGCAGCTTAGACATAAAACCCCATGGCAATGGCCTAAGCCTAGCTACCAAGTGACAGCAGCAGCTACCGCCACCGTCGCATCAGCTGGCTGGGATATCGACCCTAACCTTTGCTCTCCTCCTTTGTCTGTCGCGCAGCAGCCTAAAGTAGTTAACAAAGTCGCGCGATGGAGAGAGAAAGACTCCCGCTTCCCCCCTCTAGCCAAATTCATAGAAATTTTAATTAAAGATTGTAATCATTGTTTGGTTTAAGTGCATTAAAATCTGTGAGCTACTTAGATGAACATTTACGAGACAATAAGAAATTTGAGATAAAAAATGAAAATGTAAAATTTAAGGTGAACCCAAAAAAGTATGCTACAATTATGCACGAATGAAAAATTTGTTAAAAGTTCATTGACTTTGGACAAATTCCAAATCAAAATTGATTTTGGATAAAATATTTGAATTCTAAGACAAATGCTTCTTAATAAATTGCGATGGAGATAAAGGAGACTGCCTAAAATTGCGTACAGTCTGCTGCACAATAGCAAACAATTTTTTCGAAAGCAGCCAATTTATTCACACTTAACATCAATTCCATTTTCTTCTCACACTTCTCTTTAACAGTCTCTGTAAAAAAAGCTTTAAGCGCTTAAGCACAAACACATATGAATAGATATGTGGGAAATGTGGTGCTCTTGTGACTCATACGCCACATTATTCGCTGATTGCTCTGTTCATTCTTTTGATATAAATTTCGTTATCACAAAATATTTTTATGCCAGTTGCATAGATTGGAGTTGATGGTATTGAGAATAGAACCAAATACATTATCGAAATGAGTTTTGGGCGAAACAACAACGACCTCTACCGAAAACAGTAAAGGCAGAAACCACCCCGGCCTTTAGAGTCATAAATACTAGACAAACACGACTTGACGGCAGAAATATGTTAGCTGACAAATTTTGAAATATGAGGCATGTGTTTACATATGTATGTAGGTGTGTCACTTAAACTGTATAAGGATTTAAGTTTAAAAAAAAAGTGACTTTGTTTGACTTGTTTTAAGAAATAAGTCCTGCAGTTTAATTTAAACTTTCAGTATTGAAATTCTGTATTAAGTGAGGCTTAGTGGAACACCTAAGTAGGGATTCAAATAAAAAAAAAAAAAATCATCCCCAATCCTACTTGAACCAACGAAATTTTATTTTGTTGGTTCACAAAGAAATTCTTTGTATTAAAGACTATCGCAAATGAGTGAAATTTTTTGGATATTCCTAAATGTCAACGTAACGATTTTTGCTTGTTAATAGACTTGGAAATACACCAGTATGAAACCATAACAAAATCAAGTCGATTTGCGTTTTAGCAAATTGAACCAAGTGTGCTTGAAGCCACTTGGCGCCCCGATTTTCTAGTTCGTACAACAATTTGATAATGGTCAATGTTCGGATATTTAAGGATTGAGGTTTGAAGGAAATGTTTTGGTAAAAACCTTGATCTGATAGAAATTAATCCTGCACAGAAAAAAACAATGATCCCCGTAGAATTTATATTCGAAATATCCACTTATGATCCATTTTTTAAAATATCCTTTTCACAGCTCCTTTGGATGAAGTAAAAAAGATTAATAAAATACTTTTTTTTTCTGATTTATCCTTTTTAAGCGAAACAAATCGACTTTGAAAATATCCAATGGATCCAGACAAAATTAGTTTTAAGTCCCAATGAACTGCAACTTCAATAGATGGTAAACGTTGTACCTTTGGGTTGTATACACTATTAGTGTTATAGAAGGCTCTTAGGATATCAGTAATCGCTAAATTATTTAAAGCCCAATTGATTTGGCTATATTATAATTATAAATAGAGTTTAATAGAAATTTTTCGAAGAGTCAAGGTTTTTAGTAGAAATATTTACGGAAATAATCCTGATTTAAGCATCTGCAATCTCAATCAAAGTAAGTTTCAATTTCAAAAATAGAGGCAAGCTAACTTCGGCTCGATCGCAGTTTATATACCCTTGGAGCATGATATATGCCTGCCATTTTCTTAAATGACAGCTATACAATATATTCATCAATATATTCATAACTTAAAAGTGTAAAGTGTTACAAAAAAAAGTTTTTCTCACTAGAACTACTTTTTCAGCCTTTCGTTCCTATGACAGCTATATGCTATAGTCATCCGATTTGGATCAAACTTGGCAGAATTGTGTGGTAGCATAAAGTATTGATCAGCAACAACTTTAGGAGCTATAGAATTAAAAACAAATTTTTTTTTTACTAAGACTTTTTTTCAAACCTATCTTTTGTATGGGAGCTATACTATATAGTTGTCCGATTTCGAAAAATCTTAGCCAAATTATGTGCAATTATTGAAAACTTAAAAGTACGAACGTTGGGAGCGATAACACTGAAAACAAAAAAGGTTTTTCACTAAGATATTTTTTCAGACCTATCTTTTGTATGGAAGCTAGTCTATATAGTTGTCCGATTTCAAAAAATCTTGGCCAAATTATGTGAAATCACTGAAAACTTATAAATACGAGCGTAGGGAGCGATAGCACTGAAAACAAAAAAGTTTTTTCACTTAAACTACTTTTTCCACCGATCGTTCCTATGGCAGCTATATGCTATAGTCATCCGAGAAAAGACTTCGTGCAAAGTTTGGTTACGATAACTTTAAAACTGACTGAGGAGATAGCTTAGAAACAGACGGACAGACGGACATGGCTATATCAACTCAGCTCGTCATGCTGATCAAGAATATATATATATACTTTATGTGGTCGGAGATGCTTCCTTCTTTGCGTTACAAACATCTAGACAATTTCAATATACCCTCTCCAAGGGTACAAAAATTGAAAAAGAAATTTAAATTAAGAATTCTCAGTTTCTAAAGAGTTTTTAAAATAACAGAAAACAGACGTTGTATATAAAAATGGACAAGACAGGCAGATTAAAAACCGTGTTGAGCCAAAGCCGTATTGAGACAATGAAAATAGTAAGCCGTGTGTACCAAAATCTTTCATTCATTAACGCTCAAAGTTTTTGGAAATTCCCCAACCGATAACAAAATGCCCAATTGATTTTGATATTGTGAAAATTTCGTCATCCTTGCGATTCGGATACTTAGGAGACATTGAAATAATTGCTCCTGGATCCAATAAAGTGCTATGAAAATAACTCTAACAAAACTTAATTTTTAAGCCGATTTACCTCATCTAACATCAGCAGTAATTTGTCTCTCAGCCACAAACCCGTTCATATATCATCAATACCCAATTGACTTTAAGCCATCAATTTGCTAGCCAATCTGCCTGCTGCAACTGTTCTTAATCCCTTTCACTTAGGCCACAAAATAATTACCATATTAAATTTCAGCAGCTTTGCAAAAACTTTGTCCATACCCGATGGCTGCAAAATAATCAAGATAAACTTGACCAGCAGCAGTTGAGGCCGGTGCAGTGCATGCATATCGTATGATAACGCCAGGCCAGGCCCTTGCATAAACTAGCCAATAATCCGGCGGCCCAAAACCCCAAAAGCCCAATTGGGTCAAGTCATGAAGGACAACAACTGCAGGGGGTGCAAAGTTGGCAAGCAACTTGGTGTATAAGGCGACACTAGACAGGCCAAGAAAAGCGCCTTAAAGCAGACAGCAGTAACAACAAAATCCCAATGCAAAAGTTCTTCATGTAATGCATTACAAGTAATTTCACTTGCAACAAATACTCGAAGCAACTTTTTGTGTTTGGGTAACTTTAAACCAAAGCAAGTCAACTAAACTAAGCCGAGAGGGTGGTTGGAGGGAAACGGCAAAAATCCATCCCAAACCGGATGAACGCCAACTGAGAGAGAACAGAATGTTGCTCGCGTGGGGGGGACAACAACAACAACACAATGAAACACATTTTCGCAATGTGAACTAAATAAGCGAAGAAATTGTTGCTGTACAACTTTGTACTTGGCTAGAATTGGTCGACAAAGCGGGAGGATAGGATTTTCTTAACTAGGTCAGGCGACCCCCTTCCGATACAGACAAAGCTCTATACACTAAAAGAATTAGCGGGCGATTGTGTTAATGGGAACTTTAGTTGCGATAAATAAGTTTTTAATTGGCCAAACTTTTTATCAAAATAATTTCATTTTGTCAATTTTCTAGGCCATGTCTCAAAATCTTTACTCGAAATTTAATTTAAAACCCAAACAACAACAACACAGAAGATGAATTTCTATCTAAAACTCATAAGAAAAATTTAATTAATTTACCATGATAAGAAAAAGGGAATAAGAAATTTCCACACTAATTGGACCTGCTGTTGATTATGTCCAATAATTTTTGATTGCTGGAGCCTGCAGCAAAAATTCATTAAATATTGATTACAGATATGCCTCCTGCATATTACAAATATCCAGGCCAGCCTGCCAGTCGGGGCGAAAATCAAATAAATACCAAAAGTGCTGCCGGCACAAGGATAAGGCAGGCTATAAGGTTAAAAGGGGCCAAGACAAGGAGGAGAGCAGCACATAGTTGATATCGAAAATCCCAAATGCTCATGTTAATTGCAATTTTAGCTTTGGCATTTTGCATCCATGTCGTCGCTGTCCTTACTTATATCCTTGTTGTTGTACTTGGCTTGTTTGCATTTGCAGTTTTCACAGCTGCAGCAATTGCTTTTCCTCCTTACTTTCAGGCTATTTGCTTTTGCTTTGCTAAGACCGTGTCAATTACTTGTAAGATAAATTGCGAAATTCCAGTTAAATGAAATGAAATGCAGTTATTTCAGCTTCTGTTCGTCAGATTTGTCAAATTTGTTTGCGTTTTGTTTGTTTGTGCAATTTAGTTGTTGTTGCGTTTACAAGAAGAACGTACTTTTGTGTGCGGAAAGGTGGGGCTTAAGGCAAAAGCTTAGAATAGAAAATGTGAAAACAATTTTGATTAAATTTTTATTTGGAAATTCTTTCTATTTGTGAAATATTTAATAAATTTCTATTATAACTAATTAAAATAAATTAATTCAAAGTTTGTATTTCCTGTTAAATTCCTGACATCATAACCCCATTTACACTCCCCCTTATGTATGCATACTTCCTCCCTCCATTGTGTTGATAATAACTGTTTTTCCTATTCATGCAAATTGAAAAATCTCGGTCAATAAGCATAATGCGTTGTCAGCTCCGCCTTTCATGCCCACTCACCACTCTGACCCAGTGCGAGTGTAAGCCAAGCGAGAGACAGAGACCCAAAAAACCACTGACAAAGCGAGTGCCGCGAACACAGATACTCAAAACCAAACCACTTCTCTCGCAGCGGGTGAGGGTTGAACTTACGAGGCCCCCCCCAAAAAAAATGTCACATGCACACCATGCAACACCATAAATTCAATATCCTACAAGTGTGCGAAGTATGCCAGCGTAACAAAACTTTAACAATCGCAATTGACCCAAGAATTGTTTAAAATGTTGGCGATTAGAGTTAAGTCAACTTCGAAGCATTGGACCAAATTTGTATAATTCATAATTGCTTTTGATCATAGGAGTATATGAATTAATAATAGAAATCAATAGGCGTATTAACGAGCATAAATCGATGACAAAACGAGAGCGTAAGTTAAAGTCGGCTCTAACCGACTTCTTTATACCCGTTACTCAAGAAAAAACATGTTTAGCAGTGTTCCTGCGTTCAGGGCGAACATCCAAAAAGTATGCAGCATTTTTTTAGCGCGGGCTTGGTTTACTTTTTTGCTCATAACTTGAGAACCGTTCATCCGATCTTTATTGTTTCTTTGGCAAATCGATTCATTTTTCTAATGACTAACTATCTCTAGAAGGTACGAATCGTCTATCAAAACTGTAGGAGATATAACGTTTTCTTCCGGATTGGGGGGGCAGATAAAAAGCATTTGTCCCATACATGTCAAACCTCTATCTCTTACCATCTCTGAGATCTAGGTGTTCATACAGAGACGGACGGCAGACGGACGCCGTATCGACTCGAGTTACTGATCAAGAATATATATACTTTATATGGTCGGAAATGATTTTGTGTTCACTTTAGTATACCCTTTTTACTCTACGGTAGCGGGTAAAAAATCGATGGATCTAGTTCAACTTTTGCAATGAACGAATGTGTTGTGCAATCAAGATTGCTAATTTTTGTAAAAATTTAAGCTGTCATTTAATATCAAAACGATAGTTTTTACGCATAACATTTTAACCTTAGAATTTCATCAAAGCGTTCAGCATAAGCCAATCAAATTTTGTTGACGAAGTTGTCATTCTGAAACTATTAACAACTAAACAACTTAAGTGATTGATGTTATATTAATATTTTTATTATACCCTTGCAAAGGGTATTATAATTTTGCCCAGAAGTTTGCAACGCATAGAAATATCAATTTCTGACCCTATAAACTATATATATTCTTGATCAGGGCGACGAGCTGAGTCGATTGAGCTTTGTCCGTCCGTCTGTCTGTCCGTCTGTCTGTCTGTTTCTACGCAAACTAGTCTCTCAGTTTTAAAGCTATCGAGCTGAAACTTTGCACAGAGTCTTCTTTTTACTGCACACTGATAATATGTCGGAACCGACCGGATCGGATGACTTTATCTTATAGCTGCAATAGCTTCCGCTTCAGCAATTATTAGTTTTACACGCTTTTACACAGATTTGAAAGTTTTGGTCAAAATCGGATGACTATATCTTATAGCTGCCATAGAAACTATCGGTCGAAAGGTGGATTTTATTTAGAAAAATTGTTTGTTTTAATGATAACATTCGTAAACTATGATATATTAAAACATTTGCAAGGGTAAAAAAACGTCGGCAAAGACGAAGATAGCTTGGCCTTCTCGTTTTTCTTGTCAAAATGAAATGAAAATATTGATATTTTTGAAATGTGAAATTTAATCATTTATTGGGTTAGTCACTAAGTAAGTTCGTTTGATGACCATTGACGATCTTAGTGAATTTTTTTAACCCAACTTTACACTTTACTATTGTATATTTAAATAGCACATATAGGAAGGCTTTTTTGTAAAAAATTTAGTTAATATTTTTGGAATAGTTTTTATTTAGTGCTTTATCGAAGATGAAAGATCGAACACGGCATTGTCTGCATATATTAATATTTTACTATCAAGAGGATAAAAATACAATTCATGCAAGAAGAAAATTATGAAATGATTACTTTAGAAGGTGTACGCTAACTTTAAAATTGGGTTGCTAAATTTCGTTCCGGCAATTTCGATCTTGAGAATGGAAGGCCTCTGGAAGCCAATGTGCGATGTGAAAATAAAGTCGTTGGTCGATGCAAATCGCCGAATAACAACTCTAAAGATTGCTTAGTCATGAATTCGAGTCACCGTGAACCAAAAGATTTTGTTGTTTTTTTTTTTTTTAACATTAAATAGCTTTTTTTGTACAATGTGAAAATTTTCTTTATGCACGATGTTTGCACTTCGTTTATTAAATGTGCCAGATATAGTTACATAGCTTATTAGTGGTGTTTTTCCGTGAACGTCGCGATTGTTTTGTGAACAATAATTTACGAACGAAATCGTAATTATCGTTTTGGACGGTCACTTTTTCTTAGCGCAAGTATATGTGTGTCCATCTTCTAGCCCTGCATGGATTTCCAATATATAGTTCGGCCGGCTGTTTCCCCACCCCAGACCTGAGCACCATAGCACTGTCAAACTCGATAACACAGCTTAAACTCGTCTTTGCCTATTTTGTACTGGCTGGCTAGATGTCAGGACAAGCCCAAGATATTTATACTCTCTAATACTATAGCTTAAACAGTTGCAACGCATAGAAATATTCATTTCCGATATATATTCTTGATCAGCATGACAAGCTGAGTCGATTGGGCTTTGTCCGTCCGTCTGTCTGTCTGTTTCTACGCAAACTAGTCTCTCAGTTTTAAAGCTATCGAGCTGAAACTTTGCACAGAGTTTTTTTTTTACTGCACACTGCTAATATGTCGGAACCGGCCGGATCGGATTACTATATCTTATAGCTGTCATAGGAACTATCTGTCAAAAAGTGAGTCTTTGAGAGAAAAACTTTTTTGTTTTAATGTTAACGCGGTCCACTTCAGCTATTATTAATTACGCTTTTACACAGACTCGGAAGTTTGGGTCAAAATCGGATGACTATATCTTATAGCTGCCAAAGGAACTATCGGTTGAAAAGTGGGTTTTATTTAGAAAATTTTTTCTTAATCTCTGATGTATTAAAACATTTGCAAGGGTATATAAACTTCGGCAAAGACAAAGTTAGCTTGGCCTTCTCGTTTTTTTGTCCAAGCAGCGCAATACGGTTGCAAGTATACTTATTCAATAAAGTGTATAGTTTTGGTGGATACATTTTATCGTTGAAGCTTGTCTAAAAGATGTTGGCTAGGTACTCGGTCAAACCTGCCCTAAAATCTATAGAATAATAAAAAATTTGTTTTTAGCTTTAAATTTATTGCGAACAATAGAGGGAAATTTAAATAGCTTGCTCACCGTTGAGTATCCACCGAGCCGTTTAGTTTAGTTGGAAATTTCGTCGGCAATATACTATTTTGGGGCCTCGTTTCGCACTTAATAAAAAAAATACCTTGCATTGATATCTCCATTTTTAGGTTCTAAAGGTATTTAACTGTTCATGAAAGAATTTACTTTCAAACTCTACTATTCTATATAATGACAATTTCCAAAAAAATTTATACGGCCCTCATTAGCATAATTCTCAGTGAAAAAAAAAATCATAAAATAATTATGAATTTAAGTTATGAGCTTTAAGCGAATAAGTAGACATCTTACCTTTAATATCTTAAACATGCATCTCAATTAACTTGGTTTTGCTTTCCCATGCCATTCCCCACTCCAAGTACTTGCTTAATGATGAGTTCTTTTCCGCCCCCTTCCACCAACTCTTGTTGCCTTCAACTACAATGGCTACAGAGGCTAAGGCACATAACTTTGAAGGCAGACCATACCCGCACCAACAAAAGCAACAACAACAACAACAACGAATACGCAGCGTAGCCGCATGTAACCGCAGAAAACACACACAAACACTCCCTCGCTCGCACACACTCTCACATGTACGCTAATGCCATTTTGACGTTGCTTATGGGTTTTACGCCCAAAAATGTAGACTACATTTTTTGTGCCATGCAGAGCAGGGCACGCCCATAATCCATAAGTTAAGCCCCACAGTTTGTAGGTATGCGGTTTGCTGGTACTTTACCCCCCTCCCACTTGCCGCCCTTTCTGCGGTTGTTTCACAGTCGACAGATAAACAAAAATACTCATTTGCCTTCAAAAACTAAAGGGTTTCAAAACGAAATGGACGTGTGTTTTGTTAACAATTTATGAGTATTTTTTTGTTGTTTTTGTTTTTGTAGCCAACTACTGACCCGCATTCTTGCACCGAAATAAAAAAAAAGGTTAAGGCAGCCCTTAAAGAGCCTAGGGGGCTGGGAAAATATTTTGCATAAATAGAATTTTGGCAGCTTACAATGCTTTTGACGATGAAGATGATGATGACGATGTGCTAATCCCAAAGCAGTTTTGGGAGGGAAAAAAATTGAGGTTTGCACGCCTTTAAATGGCATGTGGGTTAGAGTGGAAAGGTCAAAACATAATAATTTCCGATTGAATGTATTTTTTATGATGAATATTTACAACACGATTTGATGGAAGAGATGAAAGTTTGTAAAGATGGATGAGCAGATTTGTACAGAGGCAAACAGGAAATTTGAAGGATTAGTTTTGTCTTATTTAAAGACTTTTAAATATATGGAGAGAACATTTCATACAAAATAGTTTTTATCGCATTTCACAATCAGTTTCAAAGAAGTCAACGACAGTTTTATGGTCAAGGAAGATATTATTCTTAATTGAGAGGGAAACTTATATGAAGAAGTCCTACAGCATAAGTTCTCTAAGGTTAGGTAAAGCTATTTTAAACATCTCTCTCATTGAGTAGATGGTTTACAGAAAGCAGTTCATGAACGTTTATTCTCATTTGTAGTACAATATTCTCAATTCAAGAACAATTTTTAGAGATTGCAAAAACTTGAATCGATTTGATATTGTGTGGGCTCTACTGGGAGTTAAGCCCGGTACCCCCAATGCACATAACACACTATTTATGAAATGGCGCGCTTGCACATTGAGCTATTGCACACTTTATAAGCTTCACATCTATAGGGAAGTAAGCCTTGCGTTCAAGTTTGGACTCTGAATACAATAAGCATTTTCTTAGTTCAAAATCATGCAATTCGGTATTCGTAATCAACTGACAGAAATCTTTCAAAGAAATGATAGAGCAGTCCAGATCAAATGAAAAGCAGATGAACAATCGAGATGGTCAGCGTGCAGGTTCATTTCACAAGACAATCATAATCTCTGGCGGATATATTTGAGCTCGAAACGATATCTCCTACACAAATCACAGAGTTCAAAACCTGTTAGCGAAGCTCTAAGTCTTCAAAAATGACTAAAAAATTCTAAGATATTCTTAAAAATTGCTTGCTGCCCCTTATTTTGGCAGTGCACACTTGATTGGCTTTCAGCCTGACTTCACATAGCCGAAAATACACATCAAAACCCATTTGCTTTTTATAGAAAACCAACAAAGTATTGTTAAATCCTGCTTCACTTACATATGCCAAAAACTTTGAAACATTTCGCTTTTCTCAGTAACCTGCTGCTGCTTCTGCCACAGAAGCCAATAAAACAGACACAAGTTGCTTGGCCTGCCAAGTTTTTCAGGGTAAAAGTGTTTGCATAATGAAACAATGCTAAAGAAATACAAAACCTTGCCAAATGGTTCGTAACAAACTGCAGTCCTGGTAACAATTGTTGTTAGTTTCCCCTATGAGAGAGAGAGCGAGAGAGTACTAAACAGGAGTTTGACCCCAAGACCAAAGTGTAGAGAGAAAAATTAATATAAAACTGCACTACACTGACCTGCATTTGCCCAGCTCTAAGCGAGCCCTAAAAATGAAGTCGAAACGGAAATGAACAAAAATACCAGTAGCAGGGGGGGCCTAGCCGCTGAGGGGCGGCCTGCGCGGTGATTGAAGGCAACCATAAGCCATAGAATAAAGTTTTGCACAAAAGTAAGCTAACTTAGACATGAAAACAAACAAACAAAACCGTAGCGAACCGAAGAAGAAAACTTTTTCGGTAGGTAAACAAAACCCAAGCAGAAAAGTAGTTCGCAACGCAAGAGCGCAACAATGAGGGGGCGGGCGGGGGGCTGGCAAAAAGAATGGAATTGAAAATGAAAGACAACTTGACGTCGACTTCATTTCATGATTAAGTTGCCCATATCGATTTCCTTTCAACAGACTTTATGATGATGAAAATGGAAGCCGCCGCAGGACCTGCGCCTGCGGTCGACTTGGCCCTACAACAACAACAACAATAACAGAACACAGTCACATATGTGACTGACTCACTCACATTCAAAACAATAGCTTCCGACGCCGCTGTTGCCGACAAAGAGAAAAAAAGTAAAAAAGGTTGCAAAACATACATAAATTGTATGGAAAATGTAATTGTTAAGGACATCTTGGGACTGTTACATGTGGTGGTAAAACTGGAGTCACACAAGTCGAGTAAACAAATAAATAAACAAAACCCACAGAGAAATGTGCTGTCTTATAAGTACAACGGCGGGATGCAGAGAGTGGAGGATAAGGAACATCAGTTCGTACCAACATTTACATAACCAGAGCTACCCATGATGAAGTAAGCAAGTGCTCAGAGGTTGTCATATCAACGGAGTGTGTAAATTAAGAAAGTAAGATTCTTGAACACGAAACAGGCCGTCATATGGGGTAATTGGATACTAAAAGTTTTATTAAGTAGGAGCAGAATGCTGACAACGGAGGGATATAAAATAGTTAAATCACTAAACATTTACACTATTAACTCTCGACCACAAACATATTACGTCACTCGTCAAATTAAGACTGAATTGAGAAATCATGGCACATCCACCGCATTTTCTGACTTTTTTTGTTTCGATAGTTTAAAGCAAATCTTTATGAACGTTTATGTTTTTGATTACTAAAACTATTTTTCCTATAAATATTGTTTGGATGGATAATCTCGAAAATCGATTTCAAGCATTTTTTAAAGGAACGTTAGCCACACTTCATTCTTAGCAATATCTTGTGACGCACATATAAATGAAGTTGTCAAATATCGAATATTTGAAATTGAATGTTAACACATTGACGTCTTAGATCGATATCGATTAGTAAGCAATAATTTTCGAATGCTACCCTTTAAAATACTCAGGCTGTCATTAGCCGAAAGCCAGTAAACGATTTAAAGGACCGACACCAGCGCAAGCTAAGGCAATTGATATTCAGAACTTGAAGCTTAAAGGTAGGCCAGCAGTAGGAGTTAGTATCCATAGTTAAAGGAGCAGTCGTGCTCCCAACTTGTTCTTGTGTATAGTAGATAGTCAATTATCCAGAGTTTAAATACTCTATGGCAGAGTTCAGAGAACTTACTATCCGAATGCTTGCCGAAGTCATACTTCATTGTGTGTTAGAGAAAGAGACACAGTAACGTTTTAGCGCTCTCTGCGTGGGAAACTATCAATAGTCGGCGCCAGTAGACAATTGTTTCAAAACCTTCGATAGTCGACGATATTTTATTTCGATATCATGGACGTGACCATGATACAACCTTAACAGGTATGGCTTTCAGTGTTTATCGAGTACTGACAGATTTTGCTGAAATTTTGCCGATTTATTGGTTATTTGTATTCGCTTGGCACTTTTAAAAAAAAAAACCTGCGACATGGAGCAATTATAATTAGAGAGAAACGTTGCTCAGTCGACACCGCTTCTGTCAGAAATTTGTCAGCTGTTCGCTCTCATTTACGCTCTCTAGATACTTTTTGGTCAGCTGTTCGCTCTCTCTGGATACATTTGGGTTATGATCGTCTCGCTCTAACCACAGTGATTTCCTACTGTCACTTAGAAGTATCTTTTTGGGCACTATCGTTTAGCAGCAGCAAAATTGAGCGGCAGCGCAAAGTGCCTCTCTAATATTTTTTGCTCCATGCCTGCGACTATTTTTATCCCCTTCTGTTAAATAAAAGTCACTGCCTTTTAAATACCTTTCGCAAATTTTACTATATTGTGTAAGCGACCACACTTTTCTTCTTTGTTCATCTTTTGGAGCACTTCTCAATGCAATGTTAGATACTTTACATCAGAGCTCCTGGGGATCGTACATGCTCGCCAATTCACACAAAATGCTTGCCGAAGTCATGCTTCATCGTATGTTAGAGAGAAACTTAGTCACATTCTCGCGCTCTTTTCTTGGGGAACCCTGCTTTACATCAGCGCCGGCCAAATGGAGGGGACAGAAAAGTGTGCTTGTGTTGGTGAACAAGAGAGCTCGCTCCAGACCTTACTCTTTTTACTTGCAATTCATTGCACATCGATATACACAATCAACTGACTTCGGCTCCTGATAGCTATGGGTGACCGGCACTGCTTTACATCGACATATGCAACAGTATTGGCTGGACACTTTCACAAACTATAAATAAAATAGAAATGCCGTCATCAAAACCTTGTCAATCAAATGACAGCGACACACAAAAAAAACTGTAGAGTCCCGAAAAGAGAGCACACTGAGAGAGCGTCTTATCTATCATAGTTGTATCATGGTCCCATCCAGCAAGTAAATTATACATGTTAGGTTTGTATAATTTAAACAATAACATCCATATAATGCCAAAGTTTGCTTTACGCTGGCTCTAATCAATGACACAGACGATTCACAACATTATGGGAATAGCAGAAGTTTGTCTGGAGACGCTGACTTGGAACTGACCACCAATTCACTCATCAGCAGACTGGTTGCTTTCACACTTCAGCTAGCTTCACTTGTAAATATCTGTACTTGTTCTAAATCTCTGCACATAAATGCTTGAGAATTGAAAAGTTTTTACAATGCAAAAAGTTTTCGTGTAGTTTACCTGGTGCTAATGATGCTGTTTAAAAAAAAATAAACCCGTGTTGGTTAAAAAGATAGATGTCTACCAGTCACATGTGACCGCAATGTGTAAAATATAGCTTATATCTGGGATCTAATACCAGAGTGTACTTTATAAAGCCTTTATTTTCCACTATATTATATGGCGGCACATCATGGGAATCATTTCGGTTAAAGCTTTAAAGCTTAAAGATCTTCGCTCGAGACAATGAGTGTATGTGACCTCCGACGTTTTCCTTACATTAGATACATAGTTTGTTAAAGTACTTTATAATTACTTTAAGCGATCCATTTTTCTGAGTTCACTGATATTTAAATGTAAATGCAATTGTATATCTTGGAGATCATATCCTCCCCAGAGTTGTAATACTCTACGGAGCCGTCGTGGCTCTACTCGCCTTTTGTTCTTGGATAGCTTATTTTCTCCAGAGTAACCCTACCGGACAGTCGAGAATTCACAGTTCTTGGGTATCTATTACTTAATACTTTCTCTGTTTTACGAACAAGAAAACTGGGCCTTGTTAAACTGATCGCTGAAAAGATTCTTCAGGAATTTGCAAAAGCCAATGCAATAATGAGATTTAATTACAACAATTGATAAACAAAAACTGTTTGTACTATCGAATTTAGCAAGTTTTTGAAGATTGAAAAGCAACAAGTCTGCTGATGAGAGGATTGTGATGATTCTCGTAATAGCGCTGTATGGACACACTACTGCTATTCCAAGTGTAGTAAATAATCTCTGTTGATTTGTGTTCATTATTGAATTATAATTAATAATTAACCTTAAGCCGACAAAATCAAAAATGTAAATTTCAAACCATTTTATTATAATAGAAATAAATATTGAAATGAAGTACTAGTTTTCCCAAGCTAAAAATTATTTTGAAAAACAATAGAAAAAGTAAGAAAAAATTTAAAATACTGGACTTATTCTGGGAACTAGTTTTATTATAGAATAGTTAAATGTTTTACGACTTTATTTTGAGCTTAACTAACCCAGTGTTAGTTTGAAATTTTCAATTTATGTGAAAAAGTCAGGGACTTTTCCTTGACCTTCCTTTTAATTAAACCATTAGAACCACTCCGATACCGCAAGAGCTGACATTAATAGGTCTAATCTCCTCTCTGCTAGCATTTTGCATAACAAAGTTAACTTAAAATGTGGACCGAAAGAAAAAACGAAGAGAAAGAAGAGGAATAACAACAACAACTTAGAGTATAATTAATGCCAAGCAAGTTCAAATTACGACAAATTAAAAGTGTCAAGCAAAATGTTCCAATAAAGCAGAAGAAGAAAAAAGTGGCCGGACAAAATCTGCGTATTATGGCTGCAGAGTAATTTCACTTCCATTGAGGCGTGTTGAATGCCTCGACGACGACCAAGCCCAAATGACGGTTTACACACATTTAATGAGCAAAGAGGAGGAGCAGGAAGAGGAAAACTCGTTAACCAGAAGCAAAAGCATAAAAGAGAAGGTAGCAAACTTTTATGAAAGGCAGGAAAAAAAGGGACAATTTTCATTTGCAGTATAGGTGGAAGGGACGGGACGATCAATCGTTGGTATTGGTCATTGTTCGTATACTGGTTGTCAACGCCAATCATTCAACTGATTAGTTTGATTCCAACGTTGCGCTATTTCCGTGAACAAAGCACCAGAGAGAGAGAGAGAGAGCGAGAAAGGCTCTGGAAAAGACAATAACAAGTGGTGTGGCACTAATTTGGTCTAACCGGATGTGGGCGAGTGTAACAATTATGGACCGGACTCCCCCCCTCACTGGCAAAGAATTCAACTTTAACGTTCTTTTGCTCCATTTTCTTCGTTGGACCTAAAACGTAACTCGCACTAATTGCTTGACTAGTTAGCATTTTCACAAGGGATGGAGAAAGTTTCGTTTTTCTCTTTCTCCATTTGGGAAAATTGAATTATTGATTAAACTATTTTGGGAAAGATATTCCAGGCATTCTAATTAAATGAAAAGAATGAGCACGTATAAGAATATTTTAAAGAGATTTCAATCCCAACAGAAATCTGTTCGCAAAATAAAGTGGAATAAAAAATACTGTCATCACATTTTCAAATATTTTAACTTGAATTCTCAGGCATAAATTAAATGACTTGTAGCTCAAAACACAAAAAAAAATTACAAACAAACCACTGAAAACAACAATTCAACCGAGGGGAAAAGACACAAAATTGGAAAAGTTATCTGCATAGAAGTTGGCAACTGGCTGCATACAAAGTAAAAATTTTTAGAAATTTTTGTGTACAGTGATGGCAATCAAAAAGTATCAACAGCTGTACTGTAAAAGTTAATTTAGTTGTTGCTGTTGTTTGGAGATGGTGACATTCCAACTGGTATTTGCCGAAAACTAGAACAAAATTTGTGGCACAATTGAACTGCAAAAACTTTGCTAATTGCTTGCCAACCAGCAGCCTGTGGCTAGCTAAAAAAATAAAAGAACCACTCCCCACCTCTGAACACTTCTCTCATGAGTCATGGACTGACATCAATTTTTAATGAACTTTAAATAACATGAAAAATTTATGCTGCTACATAAAATACTTCTCTCGCTTGCCCCTGCCCTGCCCTGACCTTTTTCCGCTTTTACATTTTTCGCCCCAATCCTGATCAACGTCAGCCAGGTTACTACAGCCTGTAACCGCCGCGAGGCAGGCACAATATAATTGAAGGACATTTTTTGCTCTGTTTTAAAAAATGACTCTCAATGTGGGTCATTGTATTGTGAGCAGCGATATGTAAAACAAAATCCAGCCATCCTATTGACATTTTAACTTAGCAGCCAGGCGTAAAAAATGTCCTCCATTTGGGCAAAAATTGTCAGTCAGATTTCAGGAACGATTTTTAATTGCGCAACAAACACAAAGTGGAAAAAAAACAAACTGTGCCCAAATGGTTGGTGGTCATTGAAATTCAAAACAAATATTGATTTATCTATGGTATTTAAATACACAAATCTCCCTCGTTTCACAGAGCAGGATTTAAAACTGACAAGCGAAAATGTTGAAAATGTAATTTAGCTGAGTGAATGGTTGGTGGATGGCGGAAAAGATAAACCAAATGGAGGGATTTAGATGCGCAAAGTGGAAAAATATTTATTTGCTTGTATTTAAAACAAACAAAAAATTTTTTTTAATATTTGAATTAGACTTAAAAAATGTATTTCTAAAATGTTTATAAAACTTTAAACTTAAGCCGATAAGTTAAAAGTGTTAGAAAAATTCAAGGGTAAAGTTATAATTATTTATATTATACTTTGTTACTTTTTATTGTATATTTTTAAACAGGTTTAAAATTCAAAAGACCAAGAAGAATGTGTTTGTTAAACTTTTTTTTTAAATTTTGGGCACCCTATTTTGTGTTTCGCTGGCTTAAGTTGATCAGCTGAATAATTAAAGTAATTTTGAAATAAAACGCGATTTTTAACCACCAATTTTTGGAATTTTATTAACGCAAACTGGCGTGCACCAAACCGCAAAACCATCTCCATGGCCTACTATAATTAAAATCTGTTTAAAAAATATGCAAAATCCTCTGTCTAGTTATAAGTGGAAAAATGGCCCGATAAATGTGACACAAATTAACAAAAATAATGTGTTTATTTTGTTAACGGATGGGGCGATATTAATTAAGTATGGCACAATGCAGATTGTTAAATTATCAGATGAATTTGTGGGGGAAAAATGTTTTAATAAACATCGGCTCCATTAATTTTGACGCGAGTTTAAAGAGAGAAGAGGGACTGAGCAAACGAGCAGTCCATCGTTTCCTTGTGTATGGAGCCGGCTAAAACTTTCTAGCTCACCTATTAAGCAAATAAGAGATCCACGGAAAAACTGAACAAAAGATAGCAGAAAAAAACGACGACGACGACGGACAAAGATCAATGACATAGCATCTAAACAAAAACAACTGGGCAAAATTATAATACTTTTTGAAGTAGTGAGCAACTGGAATTAATTACTACAACTAAAAGATTTTGGTTATGATTTTGGTAAAATTGATCAAAAAGTCACATATTTCGGGGATCAAAAAAATGTGAAAGTAGCCAAAACTAATCGTCTACGCACAGCAAGGTCCTGTTTAAACCAACGGAACAAAGATGCAACAACAACTGCAAATGAACGTCGTGAAATTCCAAACCTATCAACCATCCCTTGATACCCAAAAACAAATTAAAAAGAGAAAGGCAAGCTAACTTCGGCTCGACCGAAGTTTATATACCTTTGAGGATGAGATATGCCTGCCAGTTTTTGTTTATATGGCCACAACTGGAATATTTGACAAAAATATTGTGAAAACATGAAAACAAAAGGTTTTTTTCACTAGACTACTTTTTCGACCGATCGTTTCTATGGCAGCTATATGCTATAGTGATCCGATTTCGAACAAACTTGGGAGAATTGTGTGTTAGCATATAATATTGACCAGTAACAAGTTTGGGAGCGATAGCATTGAAAAAAAAAGTTTTTCCACTAAAACTTGTTCTGAATACTTTTGTATGGCAGCTATACCTTATAGTTGTCCGATTTTCATAAAACTTGGTGAAATTATGTGAAGGCATAGAAAACTTACAAATACGAGGTTTGGGGACGATTGCGTTGAAGACAAAAAAGTTTTTCTTCAAAATATTTCAGATGCTATAGCTATAGTCATCCGATCCGACCGATTCCGACAAATGTACAGCGCATTTGTACCAAAAAGACTTCGTGCAAAGTTTGGTTAAGATAGCTTTTAAACTGACGGTGGAGATAGACAAAAACAGACGGACAGACGGACATGGCTATATCAACTCAGCTCGTCATGCTGATCAAGAATATATATACTTTATGTGGTCGGAGATGCTTCCTTCTATGCGTTACAAACTCTGATTTTAATAACCTCAAGGGTATAACAAGTACACTTTACCCCTAATAGCTCTTTGTTCTTATTATATATAACCGGCGATAGCGCTCTTTTGTTTGTAGGGAAATGGTGAGTTCGTTCTGGGTGCTTAGCGAAAGCTTCTGAGAAGAGAGCTGGCCAGTCACTGCTTCTTTCAGAAATTAGTACTTTCGCTCTCTTTCTCTTCTGTACTTTTGACAGCTGTTCATACTTTGGGATGTCGTCTCGCTCTAACCGCAGTGATTTCCTACAGGCACTATGAAGTATATTTTTGGGCACTATCGATTAGCACCAGCAATATTGCGAGGCAGCGCAAAGTATATGTCTAATACTTTTTGCTCCATGGCGAAAGGTTGGCTTTGACAAATTTTTTCTGTGTTATTTAATTTATGCTTAATTTTCTTGTTTGTGTTGGTTTTGGTGTTTTTAGTGTCAAATGTCAAGTATCTGCAATATTTGCCATAAGACATTATGGCGACGAAACTTTAAGCCAAAACTACTGAGATTTTTCATGTAATGGGGAACGTTGCAGCAGACCAAGTTCCGTGGTTAAATTTGGACTTCTCTCTCAGTTGCAAAAGTTCTTTGAACGAGTTCAATGAAGACACTGAAAATGTTGTAACTGAAGAACTTGCCAATTTTAGCATTTCATTTCACATAATTGCCCATATTAAAATTTTTAATTTTAACTAAAATATTCCCTATATGCAATTTTTACAACCAACCGATTACATTTCATTTCTTAAAGCTAAAGAGTATGTATTTACACAACTCATAAGAACAAAATATTACAGAAGCTAAGAAACACAAGCCTTTTCCATTGATTACATTTCTAATGGCGAGCTTAACAAAAAGTAAATTTTCAATTTATGACCAACTTAAAGTTGCTTGAGCAAGTGTTGTATGCCTATACAATATCAAATTAGGCAAACCATACACTTTGGCCAAATATTGTTACCCTTAGCTTCCTAGAATTCGCTATTTTGATTTTGGAAAATTTAAAATTAATATAATTTAAATTTAACCGCCATTTAATAGTTTTGAATTTTTTTCAACTGCAGCTATATATATTGTTCGATTTGAATTTAATATGTAAATTATTAAAAAGTATCGATAACTATTTAAACTCTAAGAGAATTTGCAACTAACTTTTTATGTATACTATATAGTTGTCCGATTTCGACAAGCCTTGGTGAAATTAGTGAAATATAAAAACTTAGAAAACGAGCGTACGTACTTTAAATTTTCAAAAATAATTTATTTATTCTAAATAAAACTCCTCCATTAACTTTTTCATCCTATCCGGCCGACGACAAATGCTGGTTTTTTGGGTTAGATATCTGGTGAACTGACGGGGAGATCGTATCGAAAAACGGACACGACGGACAGACGGACATTGTCTATAAAACAACAGCATGTTGTTCAAGAATATAAACTTTATGTTCGAGAAGATCCTTTTAATTACAAGCTAATATACCTTCCAATATAAAAACAAACAGAAATGGGGGCACAAAAAGTTGTTAAAAATTTTATTGCTAAAAAAAAATTGTGCTATATTTCAACTTGCCATTAAAATGTATTTTCAAAATTTTAGTTATTCTTGAAAATCGTTGTAAATTATAAATTAAATTACAAGTTAAAACTCCCACTAACACGAGACTAAGCAAGCCATCTGCTATCTCTTTTTATCTATTAGCCATACATATAATGGTCCTCACCAAATGCTGTCGGCTTCACCTTATATAATTCCACCATGAATACGTTAACTAGCTCAGCGAGAATTTACTATAACGGTGACGAACTCATCACAGTTGCTCTGTTTCGAGGGGGCCTTATCTTGGTGGAATTATACAAGGTGAAGTCAATGAAGTAGACTGCATCTTTTTGGTCTACCAGTTCTTACATATTCATATCAACTGAATTTCTGACGACTCAATCTTGTTAATTATTCCATGGGTCTTCAACTAAAGTCCCTGACTCTTAATTTTAAATAGCAGTCTTTGATCATCAAAACTCTATTTATAATCTTCAAGAGTATCAAGTTGATTGATTTGTATTGTTAAAGACAACGTCTTTTTCCCCTTCAGCTGCTTTTTGACTAATAATTTATCAAAAACATTATTATAAATACACCCCCTAGCTCATTTAACCTCTCACTCATTTAGGTAATCCCCAGGCAACAGCATCTTAATTTCCCACACCATTTCAGCTTACATCCATCAAAGCATACACAACACATTACATGGTATTTATCAAACATTCTTCACTTAATTCATTAAAATTAAAAGACCCCAAAATGATGACAAATTCATTAGCCTAATAACCCCTTCCCATAACTATCATCATCAATAAAGACAGCTTTAAAAGTAATGAAACACATACAAAACTATTTCAGGCAAGTTAATAAACCACTACACAACATTCACTTAGTTGACCAGCATTGCCCGAAAGCCATTCATTTAAAAGACATCATAATCAAGTTGAAAGCAGAGGGAAATACATACAAGCAGAAATAATTTATTAATTACTCACACCATTCACCATCCATCTCATTGCCACGATTGGAGAATCTGCGGCAATTAAATCAATATAAAGAGTTATAAACAAACTTTATGCGTAAACAAAATGAATGCATAAATAATTGATTAAATTTTCATGTTGCCCACAAGCGAAACGCGGCAGTCTGCGTCATAAATACATACATACACATTAATGAAATGCATTTATTTAATATATGTGCAATATTCCACAGCAGCAGCTTTCTAAATATTATTTAAAATAATAATTTAAAGCCGAGGGTTCGAACATGTGATACCTTAAAATAAAAGAAAATCATACCAAAAACACGTGTAGATACCACATAAAGGTTTAAACCACCAACATCTGTTTTGGCCCATATAAGTATGCTTTACAAAACCTGCTTTGCAGTTTTGGGCGTTCGCAAAAATATTGTAGAATATTGTTTACAAACTATTGTTATAATTTTATAAGCAGCTTACGAATGTTGCGCATAAAGCCCTGAGTATCCGTTGTACTTTGTCAAATACTGGGTAAATAAAAAGCATCATTTTTAGACTGTCATAAAAATACATAAAACAAAGCTCTGCGGCGGGTGTTTGTTGCAAAATGTATTTAACACTGTCCAACAGTTGGACAGCTGAGGGTGGATTTTCTCACTGTAATTTTTGTGGCATTTGCTAAAATGCAAATATAAATTATGAATTTATGTTTCACATTTTTTTTTTCCGCTCGCACTGCCATCCACTTTGAATTCTGAATTTATGTTTCAGAAAAACATATGTACATATTTGGGTTATTTATACATGACACATTTTCAGACGACAGTTGTATGGGTCGGTTGGTTGTTGCGTGCGTCTATCTGACAGTGTGTCAGTTCAGCATCAGCTTTGCTGTTTGTGAATGACTTTATGCTTGCTCTCTGCAACTGTTTTTGTCTGCTTTCGAGTCGAGTGGAACGCAGAAATGTGTGGACACTTTGACTGTATACATTGGGCTTAGCTAATGTATATGGATTTTATGTTTGAGGTTTTTTGCCAAATTAAAGTGGAGATTATGAAAACATGGAAACTACAACATAAAGCCATGTTTAAAATTATTTCATCTAAAAAATACAGAAGCCAAAAGTTGGATAAAATGGTTTGTCAAAATGGAAGATCTACAGTTTTGTGATTAAAAGTTTAAATCGAAAAGCGAAGCTTAAAATCAGTTTAATGAAAACCGAAGGCTATTAGAATAAGCATTTTGTATTTAAGTTATTAATTTGAATACAAAACTGATTGGATTGAGTTGAAATGACAAGAAGGAAATCTCCGCATTAGGGTAGATTGAAGTAAGTGTAAATCCAGCTATATTAAATTTCAAAAGGAATTAGTTTAAGATTTTTATGAGATTTTACTAGATAAAAGTTTTGGTTTCTTCTTAGGTTTCAGATTATTTCAGAATTTGTTTTTGAAAAGGTTTTTTGGCCATATTTTAGTAGACCGATAAAAAACGGTAATATTTTAGAATTCCTTTAGATAGGACATTTGACAGAACTCAAAAATTTCGAATTTATTTGGTAAATACATATTTTCCCTATTTAAGGATATAATCCAAAACTCTTGTTTTAAACAACTTTCAGTTCGAAATGATTAAACTTGCTTTAGAACAGAGTTGCCAAAGCCCGTTCCGCAAGCCTCGCATTCGTTGCTGTTTGACGCAACGGAATAGCTAGAAAACCTACATAAAGCAACAACAAACTCATATACAGTTCTCTCTTTTTTTTCCTTTCGGGGTAAGGTTTTGTTGGCAAGTGCAGACCTGCAACAACAACACCGTAAATGTCTCTCTTCTCTATCTCCTATGTCTTGGCAAACTCGAACGCAACAACAAAGTTTCTCAGCGCTCTTCGTGGCCGAACGCTTTTCGCTATTCACGGCGGCACACATACTCACACAAACAATAATCGGGTTTCTCTTTCTAGTTATTGTGGTGGTTCTTGTTCTTTTCTATTTTGTGATTTTGTATTGGGTTTCATGCAGCCGTAAGCTCATTCTGGGCACCCCTGCTTTAAACAATTGAATTCGTAAACTAAAATCACAAACTTTAGAAGTAACAAGAAAGAAGAAGATGCAGAAATACAGATTTCTGACATACATAACACTTTGTACGTTCGCAGTAAAGAACCAATGGGCGCATTTATTTTGAAAATAATCACTGATAAACGTATGTTTGCCTATTAGAATTCATCGATTCAATAATCTTAAATAATTTTATTCACAACAAAAGCTAAAAAATGTTGGCATAAAAATTATTAGGCACTCAAAACTCAGAAACGTAAATCGGTAATCGATAATGTATTCAGTTGAATTAGCAATATTATACGCAATAATTTTTTGTCTTTAAAATGTTTTTGAACTTAATTCACAGAACTTCGAAAGATCATTTTCTTATTGCCACTAAACCTTTATAATTTTTTTTTTCTGATCTTGCTCAAGATTCTTATGCTCAGAATTGGCACATAACACCAACTGCGACTATAATTTTTAATTAATTGGAATGACACTTAAATGTGACAATTTAAACCCATAAGCATCGATATGTTTACCCAAGAGATTGCCACGATTAGAAACCACTTTTCAGTTGCTGTCCAGCGGTCGATGAAGTTGGTCAGAGCTGGCATACGTCGCTTTATTTACGCACATCTTTACACTCTCACTTTTTGGCCCTGGTCCAAAATTTCTTAAGAAATTGAGATATTTTAATGGTTTCAAATCAAGTATTTTAAATTTCAGATTAACAACGTGGTATCTAATATAAGAATTTTGTGCTTAGATTTAATATTTTCTTACTTACGACTCTGAGTGAAGTCTACCATATCTCTCGCCTATCCTCACAGAGTATAATTTTACTTTAATTATTTAACAGAACATGCTCTTTATGAACTAATCCCTACATACCCACAACATTGTCTACAACTACAAATTGTACGCCAAAATTTTAATGAGCTACACAGAGCCACAGAACCACAGCACCAGACTTGCACTCACATTCCACTTATGCAGCTCTCAACTAAAATCCAAAATCTACTCGAGACTTTGGCAAACAAACTTGAATATGAAAACAATTATGTTGTTTGTTAATTTCAAGGATATTGTCAATGTTGACAGGTAGAAATCCCATCCAGAATGTTTACCTAATTTCTTATTTATTAACATTACAAACAGTTTATCTCTCATATGATTGGGGGGGAAAACGCACAATTGATTGGTTTTGGCTAGCAAATCATAGCGAACGCATTAATAAGCAATATAAAGCGTATTTGCATATGAATGTAATCCTGCAAACTGGAAACTGGTAATGTTGAAACAATATCTAATAATATTTGCTTAAACAGACAACGTGGCCTATGACTTACGAGCGTGTGAAAATTTGCATTTGGCGTTGGTTAAAAATAATTTTTAACTAGTCTTTTTTTCCAAGGAATGAACAAAATCAATTATAATTGCCTTTTATATATTTTTGTAAATTTTGCAAAGATTTCATTTTGTTTTATACATTAACTGCAAAAAGGAATAGGGTATTTCGGTTCTGTACATATGACCAACTAATTTTTAATAAATTTCTACATTCAAAATCAAAAAGAGTTTTTATTTTAACACAAAAAGAGGTCCGAACTGAACACAAAAAAACAAGTTTTCCGTTCAAATGGGTTCCCTTCTTCGAACATCAAAGGCTACAGTTTTGTTAAACGATCAAATATTTTCAATTTGTATGCTGGAAGAAAAAAAGTTTGTGGCTAAGTGTTTGTTTTAGGTATAAGTATTTTTTAAAGCCTTCGTTTTTCTTGGCTTAAAGAGTTCGATCAACTAATTTAATTAAACATAGAGAAAATAAAGTGTAACAGGATATCTTAAATTCGAGGCACCCGACATCAGCCTTTAGCCTTTATACATGTTTTGTGTTCTTAGTATTATATTGTTCATTCTCCATTTAAGTGGCACAAAAATCGCAAAAGTTTCCTTGTGGGCGAACCAAGGGCCAAAAACTTGGGCATGTCAGCCTGCAAAACTATTTAATAGTTGCACGTTGAAACATTTGTAGGGGGGGAAAAAACAAAAAGGCATTGTCGTCGTCTCTACCCCCATTTGGCTCACTCAACTATGTTGCAGGCATATCGGGGGCAGGCAGGCAGGCAACAATGTGACATGCTACAAAATGTTGAACATACGCAATCCTTCTCAGCAGCATAGACGAGAGACGCATGCAAACTGCAACTGGGGTGGCAACTTCTTCTGCCATTGAACAGGAAGAAAAAAATGTATGTATTAAAAAGCTGAAATATTCACTCAGCAGTAAACAGCCAGAGGAGAGCACAAATCAGCACAGCAAAAAAATAACTGAAAAAAAGTTTCCGCTCGAAATAAATAGCGAAATGACAGAGCAGCAGCAAAAACCGAGAGCGTATACAAAAAAAAAAGACGTATATAGAATAAAAGTATAAACTTTTGTTTATTTTCGAAACTATGAACGAGCGCAGTGATGCCATTTTTTGTGCTTCTGATACACGCTCGACAGAGTCGGGCATAGTTGAGAGTGTGGCTTGACAGTGTTGGAAAAAAACGCATTGTTGTTGATGTCCGAGAAGGTGGTAAAAGGTTGAAAGTTAAATTAAAACTGAAAGAAAGTTTAATGCCATTGGAATTGAGGAGATATTTAAAATCGCCATGTAAAAGAGGAGCAAAATAGTTAAGGTCAATGGATTATATAATTGAATAATCAAAACTTCATATGCCATTTATACATATAAAAAATGGAAGGCTCGCCGTAATGTTTGTAATTAAATCCTACTTGGGTTTCCTATTAAACATTCAGAAATAACCTTGGTATTTATAAGGGACGTATACTCTCTTTGCATACACAGAAAAACTCTTGACCCGTTAAAACGAATGAAGGTTTCGGCACTAAAACAAGCAGTTCCCAGACGTTCTTTATAGTTCCCAAGTTTTTTATTGCTGTGGGCATTTGATATGACCGTAACTTGCATATCGTGATAAAGTGTGACAGCAAGAGAGTCTGATGCAAGAGGACCGCCAGGCCACTGGAACAGTACTGTTTAGACATTACAAATAGCTATCCGAATGTAATAAATCTTGGTTGATTATTAAATTATAAGGAACCGTTGACCTTGAGTCGGTTAAACAAACACTTCGCCTACGCTTTAAACAAGTCGTAAAAACTCATTTAAGGTATGTAAAATGTATTGAACTATATAGCGAAATTGTAAAATTTAAGCTTTGAAGTGGAGATTTGAAACAATATAATTATTTGTTGATGTTAAACATCTTTGATTTCGGTACGGAAGATTTTAGTAGGAGTAAAATTTGCTTTCAGCGTCACGTGACTGCACAGAGAAAAAAAAAAGATCCCCGTAGAATGATATTCAAATATCCACTTTAAGACCCATTTTTTTTAATATCCTTTTCACATTTTTCAGCTCTTTGGATGAAGAATAAATATCAATGAACAAATTTGTTCCTGATATATCCTTTTTAAGCGAAAATAAATCGACTTCGAATATATCCAATGGATCCCAAGAAAGGATAGTTAACTATCTAGTCCAAATGGATAGTTAAATATCGTAAGGATCATCTAAAACTATCCTTTTTTTTCTCAGTGTGCTGATGTCATTCATATTTTGTGTTGTTGTTTTGTGGAGTGTCCCAGCTAACGGTGACACGTCTATAAAACACACAGTCATATCACCCAACACAACAATTCCAAAATCCGTTAATTCAACACAAACAAATTCGACACAAAACAAAGTCTTCACAAAACAATTTCAACACACGTTAATACATCACAAAATAATTTTACCCAACACAACAATTTAACACAAAACAAAATAATTAATTAAATATAAATTAAAATTTGGTTTGAATTGACGAAGTGTTAAATTGTTGTGTTGGGTAAAATGACTTATAGACGTGTTTTGACATTTTTTTGTGAAGACTTTGTTTTGTGTTAAATTGACGTGTTGAAATTGTTTTGTGTTGAATAGACGTGGAACCTAACGTTGAGGTACGATGAATTTTATAAGTGTTAGTAAATAAAATGCAAGTGTGTAGTATTATCAGAGATAGAGGGTAGACTAAGATCTGGGTGGGATCTGAGTGGGAACTGGGTGGGTTCTGGGTGGAGTCTGGTTATTATTTGGCTTGGATCTGGGAGGGATCTGGGTGGGATCTGGGTGGTATATGGGATCTCACTTAGGTGGAATCTGAGTGAGTGAAACATCATCATTTATCTATGGAGCAGCACAATATACAATACTTCCTGAAAAAATTAAAGAACTCTGCAGCAAGTAATCTTGTTGGTGGTATTTATACTCCCTCGCTGATTTATATACCATTGAAAGAGCGTGTGATTTTAAAATTAAGCTCTTAAAATTAGCATCACGTTTCAAATCAATGCCTCGTTGGTGTTAACGACACTCACAACTTTTTTTTGCTTTTCCTGAATCAACCTGCGACGAATGCGTGCTTTACTATAATACACTTTTATAGTCTGCGAAAAGCTACAAATAAAAGTTTAGGGGTGTGGGAAAGTAAGTGAAACGTAACCCAGCTAGCATATTAGGAACTGTTTTGCACCACAAGCGTAGTGTAAGACTGCATAGATAAGGCTTTTGCAAGCGAACCCTTACGACATTTACGAAATATTTGGTAATGCGAGCGTTTTGCAAATATCGCTTACATTTTTTCTTTGCAAAAGTTCTCAGCTTGCAATGCTAGGCAGCTGGACTATACCTTCTTGTATTATCAACGCAGGCAAGCAAAAAAAATCTGATAAGCAAAAAAACACAAATGGAGGCAAGGAAGAGGACTTTTATTTCTAATAAAAAACCATAAAAAACACTCTCAAAATAAATGTTTAAAACGCTTACTTATTTTATTAAAAATACTTGTTTTGTAATCCTATTTACAAAGCTTTTGGAAATCGTATAAAAATAAATTATAAAACCATTTTTTAACACACTTGGAAAATGAGTTTTTACCTGTTTTAAAAAATGCGTTTTGGAATGTAAATGCGGGGTAAATTGGCTCGTTTTCTTCTCTTCGCATATGACAAAAAGACAGTCCAAATACGAAAAAGCCACCATAACAATACCACAGTTAGGTTCACTGTGGCCTCATTTGATAAAACCCACAAATTTATTTTTCTCACTATTTTTTAGGCCTGCCACCATTTACCGTAGATCACTTCAGTCTATTGATTTCTGATAATTCTTCCTAAGCTCCATTTCCCCCGTTCACTAAGGGCTAATGTCTGCTCCATTTAAATCATTCCCCTATTGACTTATTTAGCTTTCGCTGCCTTTCTGCACTTTTGGCATTCAAACTAAAGACGGGGCACGCCTTCGCTCCTCTTGCCTCATCATCAGTCTTGAAAAAGCATTGAAAGGAGGCGCAATAATTCTTTTCTCGGTTTGCAGTTTTTCTTCTACACATTTCACGCCCAGAAGCTGGCAATAAAATGCACCCTTTCTCCTCTCAAAGGGTGTAAATGTGGGCCACGCCCACACTCTGACTACGGCCTTTCAATTTCTGTTGAACATTTTTGCATTGCAATTGTTGGCACTTTTTCTTGCCTCCTGCTGCAGTTTACGCCTAACAGCCTGCGGGGCAGTACAAATTTTCACTTTTCTTACATTTTTCACGCCTTGCCTTGCTTTTTAAAAAACAAATTGCATAAACATTTGTTATTTCGGCTAAAGCGGCTTTTAGCTTGTTGTACGGGGTATTTATTTTCATACACCCACACAGTGATATATGGAAGGTGTGTGTGTGTGTGTGCGCTCTGATATCCCTTTGCCAAAGGGAAATTGCATTTTTATAACCTCGTCGTTGCTTTTGGGGTTTTAAGTCCGTTTTATACCTGTTGTTTATTTATGGCTTTTTCTTTGCCTCGCCTGCCGAGTTTCTTCCACTTTTGGCTTTGTCTTTTGCAGCTGCTGTCGCTTTTCCTTTTCCTTGAGGTTGTTTCTTTGTTTTGTTTTTTTTCCTTTTGCACTTTAAATGAATTTTTCAAAATGGACGGCTCTGGGTCTTAACGATCTCGGAAGCCATGTGGGACTATTTGTTTGTTTGTGTGTAAGGAAATAAAAGGTATTTAAAGACAAATTTAATGGCATTTTAGTTGACAGTTGAAAGCCCCTGCTGTTGCCTTTGGAGAAGGTGATTTTTTTTTAAGCTGAAAAGGTAATGGCGCTTAAAAGTAGGCAATTATATTTTTTATGGCATAAAAAATATGATTTTGAAATGAATGATGGATGAAATGTTTTTAAAATTAGTCAAATATTTAAAAATGCATTAAAATGTTCATTAAATGTGTTAGATCGGCTGTCCATTCAGCTGAGTGCTCTGTGTACGCAAAATTGGAGAAATCTTTTGAAGTTTGGGTGGTTAAGAGAATTTGTATTCTTAAGGATTCTGATCTTAGCTTGTTGGGGACACGAACACATACAAAAGAAACTGGTAGCGAGCGCTGTTCTCTTGAAGCCCGTTTTTTCCCAAACGATTATGACAGCTCTGGCATGGAGAGGTGGCTGTTGGCTTCAGTACAAATGGGAAAAGATCGCCGATGATTTGGTAGAGATACAAATGAAACGGCTGTACGATCAACTAGCCTTCTTTGTGTATGTACAAGCATAACAAGACCTCGAGCCGGGAGAATATTGAGGGTGTGATTTCATGAACAAATTCTTATTTGATCGCAGAATAAAGAGAAATTCGCTTTACCGACCAGTACGAAAATTTTTTTCAATCGTTTTGGGGTTGCTTTGCCGAATTTCCATAATTTAATTGGATTTAACTCCTTTAACTCCTTAAATATTCCTCTATTAAAATGAAAGAAACAAATTAGCTTTCAATGTACATAAAAGCCTTTTCCTTCCCCTTTTTTGCTCAACAGTTTGCGCTTTGCCATTAAACTATCCCCGGTATTGTTAGTTAGTTTCTTTTTAAAAGCAAACATAAGAAAATGGTTGGTGTTGAATGCACGTTGGCCTTTATCTGCCCTGCATATCAAATGACTACGGCGAGAAGGAAGTAAGTGTGTACGGCAGGACATTTTGTGTCATTTCTTTTGCAACATCTTGATAATGACCAGTGACCCCAATACTGGCGCGAGAGCAACACATGAGCTTCGTCACCTAACATACTTTCACTTCCTGTCCGCCGCCTGCTGGCTCTGTGCCCATATCGCACAGCATGTTTCTAGTATGAAGTATTCTCTCGGCGGCTAGCCACACTTTCGCTTCTTTTGGGCTTTTAATGTAAATTTTTCACACTAAACACGTGCATAAATCATGGGGGCAAACGCTCTCAACTTTAGCTCAAGGCTAAGTTCCAACCCATTTGGAATGGAGGAGAGATTTCCTTTTGCTGTAATGTCACCTGCAGCAAACGACACACATTGAGGCCAGCCAGGACGTGAATCTTTGCATGAGTTGAGCCAAATAGCATAACTTGGGCAGAGGTTGAGAGTAGGTACACTGGGACAAAAAAAAGGATTAATGGGGACATAAATGCTACCTACAAAATTAAACCTTAAACTTAATTTTTCTCAGTGCACTTGGAATGCATATAAAATAATAATAATAATAATAATGCACATGCAGCCTGTGCACCCAGGACACTTGTCCTGATTATGGTGTGCCAGTGTGTAAAGTGTTGCCAAAGGACCGACCTAAGCAACCACCAAAGGACCAGATACTGTCGCAGTTGCTGGTGGTGGCGGTGGTGGTTGCACCAAGCAGCAGCAGCAGCTGCAGCTTACAATATTGCAGTTGCATTTCATTTGTTTTGACAAGGATTTTCGGTTGGGTGTGCTAGCATGCCGCATTTAAATTTATGTTTGTCAATTTAGGTTCCTGCTCCTTGACACAGCCCAGAAAGTGTTCGCTTGACTGCAGATCATTTTGACAGAGTGCTAATAATGTGTTTATCATTATGGCCAAACTGTGTTGTTAATTAAATCGCAAATGGATATGGCCCAGTTAAGGATTTGAGTCCTTGAATTCATTAGAACCTGAGTCTATGGTTTCCCAGTTTCTTGCTTCCTTCCTTGAATATTTTAATTGACATCATCAAATTTACCTGTAAGTAAAAAGAGAGGAAAATATAAAATTAGCTTATTTATTTAAAAAAAAATTTAATTATTTAATTTATTAGTAGGAGAAAAGTTTAACAATGTTCAGGTAAACTTAAATATTAGAGAAAATCAGAAACTGCTTTGAAACTGATTGAATTTGATCTTGGTAAGAATTGTGGCGAAAACTATAAATAGCACTATTGATTATCGATGGTTGTGAATTTTACCAACCAATGATTGTTGTGACCCCCTACCGATGTATCGGAGCAAAAAAAAACCGCATTTTTAAAACCTCCATCGAAAGTGGGAATATTGTCATAAAGTCTTGAATGTTAAGTTGAATCCGATCGAATGGAACACAAAAAGTTTGTTGATAACAATTTTCCGCCAAATTTTCCAGATTTTCCAAATTTCAAAGAATCCATTGGTAAATCTTGGTTAGATTTGGAAATAACTTTTAAAACAGCGATGGCCAGCGAGGAGGCTAAAAAGTAAGAGAGTACTGTTGTGCGAAAAGAAATGGGAGGAGAATTTGCTTCGACTCAATCGCTTCGAACTCTGGTGCGCGAATGACGGCTTTCTGCTCTTTTGGTCTCAGCTTCGGCAAGCGTTCGGTTCGTGTACGTGTGAATAGCGAAATTTTTTTAAAATAAATTTTAAAATAATCGGATAATAAACAAGAGCGTAAGTTAAATTCGACTACGATATACCCTTTACTCCTGCGTTCCTTAGGGGGCGAACATTCGAAAAGTATGCAACATTTTTAACCCCGCTAATTATTATCCGATTTTGATTAAAATTTTAGGGATTATAGTTACTCTACGAGTAACGGGTATAATAAGTGAGTTAAATATAACAATTTTCCACCCATTTTCCAACCTTGGGGAATTTTTCAAAATTTAAAGTCGCGCATTACATATTTTGGTATGAAAATAATTTTGGAGCCAACCGCTGGGAGCTAAGTTTCCACCCAAATAACTTTGCCCAACTATTCTTTACCCATGAATTATTTTAAAGATTCGATCTTGGAACATAAATTTAAACTTAAAAGAAGTTGATTTTCCAAAATTTAAAAGATACGGTTTTATGTTTTATTATGTGTAGCTTTAAAAAGAGTTTGGGTCTCAACAAGGGTCGTTGAATATTATTTTTGCTGTTGAGTCGCTTTGGAATTCCCAAATGATTGATTTTGTTTATTTTTATAGTACACATTGTTGTATAAACCAGAATCAGAATATTTTACAACAACATTGATCTAACCTAGCGATTTAATCATAGTTAATATGAATTAAATTTAAACTTTAAATTCCACCTTATTTTAACTTAAACTGCATGCTTTAAAATCATTTTTCTTGTGTACTTTGAGAAAGGAACCTAATTAGCCCAGGTTAAAAAAAAACCCCGAAACTTTCATGCTTCAACGGTAAGACAGGGAAAAAATTGGCCAAACATCTGGCAGCTGCTGTCAAGGCTGTTTGCCAACATTTAGTTGAGCTCTTTAGATGTTTCGGCTAAGCACTTAAAACTTTAATTAGCCATTCCAAAAACGAACGAACGTCGGATAAAGGAAGGAAACTTTAGTTTTCCTGTTTTTTTCCCTCATTTTGCGCTTGCAAGTGGGTGTGCTGCCCACGAGCATCTCTTGGTTACACTTTGCTATAATTAGTAGCATTAGCCATTAAGTAATTTTAAAAATTAATCAGCAACAGCACAAGATAGAACAATTACATATTGAAGGAAGTGAAGTTTCATTGTCCTGAACTAACCCAATTAGCACTTAAAACACACATACACATGGCGGCTAGGTGAATAAATGGGCAACAACAACCGCTCAATTGATGGCTGGAGCACGTGTCTCAACATAACGTTAAATGTTTTCGTAACCCAGCAGAGAAAAGGACTTTCAATTTTGCCCAAGCCAGCCAAGTCAGCCAAAAAGCCAGTCGTCAGCGAAAAAGGCAGCAGGCGGCAACTTCGAAACTAGCACAAGGACGCCAACAAGGGAGCGAGCAAAGCTCAAGTTCCTTAACTCTCCCATTCACAGCCCACCAGAAGCCTACTTTCTACTGTGCGAAAAAATCTTAGCGCTCAAGTGGCGTACGTGATATGCACGTAATCAATATTTACACACAAGTTCAGCAAATTCTTTCGTGCTAAAAATAAAAGCAGAGGACACACACGTTACTGGCAATTGAACGTAGAGGATAGATACCATTAGATACATATAGACAGATAACTTCTTGAGGGAATAACTAGAAAATTTATGTGATTGTTGTGCTAAAAACAAAGAAAAAAAAAAGCAATTGAATTGGTTGGGTGACATATGGGAATGTTTGGTTTGAAAATGCTACAGAAGCAGGAAGCGTAACTGTTTTAGCTTTAAACATAAATAACAGTTTTGCAAAATTTGTTTTTTTCTAAAATGAAGGTACTATGTGTTTCCCCAAAAAAAAAAATCGGCTTTAAAAGGGGAAAGCCGGGGCGCTAGAGCGCATTTTCTTTTATGATACGAACGAAATTTTTGATAGAATCTTTGGAGCGTTTCGTTAAAAATTTATAAATTAAATAAGGTACTTTTTTTGGGGGGTTAACATGAAATGAAAACCATACCACTTCAAGGATTTAAATTTATTATTAATATTTTTTATTATAATTATTATTTTATAAATAAATTCATAGTTTAATATCGAAAGCAAGTCACATTACAGACGGTACACTGTTAAATGTTGGGCGAAGAAAACAACAGATCTATTAAAAAATCATCTTCTCAAATTATAAACAACCCAGAGATTAAAACCGTATCCTTTAACCGCTAAGAACACTTCAAAATTGCCAACCGAAACCGTAAGCGGAACCCAAAAAATGTATCTTATAACCGTAACCCTATAATCTTAACTAATATAAAAAAAAATAGAAATACAACGAAAGAGAAAGAGATAACGCATACAGAGAAAAAAAAAGATCTCCGTAGAATTGATATTCAAATCTCCACTTTGAGATCCATTTTTTAAATATTTTTTTCACGTTTTTCAGCTCTTTTGGATGAAGAATAAAGATCAATTAAATATTTTTTTCTGATATATCCTTTTTAAGCGAAAATAAACCGACTTCGAAAATATCCAATGGATCCCAAAAAGGATAGTTAACTATCCAGTCAAAATGGATACCGAAAACCTCCTGAGGCTGAAACCTTTACCTTCCTCATTTGTTTTTCCTTATATTTGTTATTACACAGCCAATTTGTTTTACGCATCGTAAGTATTCACGCATATGTTTGTTGTTTACGCAATCGCCTATTCCAAGTTACTCTCTTTCCCTCAATGTGAATAGAAAAGAAAGCCTTTAACAAGGTTATGTAGGTATATCTGTGTGGAAAAAAGGATTGACTCTATAATCTTGACTGTGGATGGAAGTGAGGAATGAGCAATTTTTATTAACGTTTTGTCTCTTGCTAAGCTTGCTTGTAGACACTACTGTTACTCTGTTGTTTTCTTACACTTGTTAACCAGAAATTAAAGAAGTCTGTTTTTTAAGTGATCCCACTGGATGGCAGACCATTTTAAGTTGTAAATGACGTTGACTTTCGGAAAATCGTAAGGTCTATTTTAAGAGGCACGGGATGCGAAAATTTGATCAACAGACGATATCATTCTTCAAACAGGAACGAAGGGTCATTTATTAGTAAGAATGTTATATACTCGACTTACAACTGTCCCTTTAATAAAGGTAAACATATTTTTTTTTCATGTACAAAATACAATATGATGTTTTCAGAACTTTGGGAACTGATGAGATGTTTTTGCGTCACTCGTCCATCCACTTTACGGACGTTATCATTCAAGTTCTAATTCGATTTAAGATTGGGACTAATCGGGTATACTGCTGTATAACCACATAGTCCGCCTTACCCTTGCAACCCCAAAATGTATCAGCCGAGCTCTTTTCGTTTTTTTTTTTTTTGGTACCCAACGCAGATCTAATAAAGAGAAGAACTACGGATCATTACCATAGACCGCAGACAATTTTTGTGCTAGAATGCTGAATATTTTGAGTCTGATTAACATGATTCATACCAAAACATTGGGTTCAGCTCTCACTCCATGGCAGCCTAGCCAATTTCACAATTTAAAAAAATAAGTATAATTTTAATTTCGGAAAATTTAAAAATTTATTTTTTTTCGGTACTCGCCTTTGAAAAAGTCGTTTTGTCATTTTAATGAGTTCCAAAATGGATACTTAGTTTAATAATACAAGTTATAAAACTAGTTCGAGTATTATTCAGCACTTTAGTTAATTCTGTCTAGTTCCTTAATTTATATTTATTTTTGTCGCTCTTTCCCATTTACCATGTTCGTTCGTTGTTGTAAATTGCGGGATTTGGTTTATTGGCCTGTAAAACAAAATAGCAATTGCCAGCCATGGAGGGGCCCGGGCATTACAATGCGTTTAGCTGGTGCAGAACCACCACCCTCCCCTCTATACAAAACACGCGATTTGTTGCCCATGGCACTATGTCCACAATCCCATGACAAGGCAATGCTGCGTGTCTAATGATGCAACAAAACCATCACACGCACACACACACAGATAGTCAGACGTAAAATGTCAATCGCATTAGCCTTTTGTCAACAGCACTCAAATGCTTCAGCAAAGCTGCCAACAACACCAAAACCAACAGCAGCCAGCAAGAACAACAAATGGCAACTGCCAACTTCCTGCAATTAAAATTTAGCATTTTACTTTTATGTGCCTTCTGTTAAATACAAAGTTTTAAATTCTAATGCCTAGCTCTAAATGGTGTTGAGGCTCTACATGCAAACATGAGCGCCTGTGCGGTGGTGATGCCCTCCAGTGCAGTAAATGACATTATTAACCCAGTTTTCAGGGCTTTAAACTTACATGCACAATACATGCACACCATCATGCGCTTCGACACCCACAATGCATTACAATGCAAGCTGCACACATGGCCAGAAACGCACAAATTCAATTTCATGCAACGCAGATTTTATACTCTTTCGTATAGTTTGTACAAAAAAAAGAGTAGCTGGACCGAGTGATAAAGATCGACAATCTGATTTAGATATTAAGGTAAGGGAAAACAAAGAAAAAGTCGAAAAGGAAAAAACGAAAATATCAAAAAAGAAAGATCATTTTAAAGAATAAAATAACGGTGACACGTCTATAAAACACACAGTCACAACAATTCAACAATCCGTCCATTCAACACAAAACAAAGTCTTTACATAACAATTTCAACACACGTCAATACATCACTAAGTCATTTTACCCAACACAACAATTCAACACACGTCAATTCCACACGCGTCAACTCAACACAAAACAAAATAATTAATTTATTATTAAATTTAAATTTGGTTTATATTAAATTGACGAAGTGTTAAATTGTTGTGATGACTTTGTTCTGTGTTGAATTGACGTGTTGAAATTGTTTTGTGTTGAATAGACGTGGTACCAAAATAAAATTTTATTCAATATATATAATAAATTCAATATAATCAAATACAATCAAATCTAAAAGGGTTTCAATATAATTTGACCGAAATTAGAGAGATTAAACAGCTGGATCGGGAGTAACTATTTTAAAAGCCTGTGAAAGATATAAAGCATTTGTAATCGACGGGTTTTCTTCACATGGCTTTCTATTTACACACGGTTTACTATTTACAATGACAATAAGGATTTGTTCTGCCTATCTTGTACATTTTATTAAAGCTTCCGTCTTCGTCCATCTGTGTGTGTGTCTGTCTACTACTTTCGGTCTCGGCATCCATTTTTTTTGCAGTGTGACCATCATCTCTGTCTTAAAAATATTTTAACGCTTAATAATCATTGCCAGCGCCAATAATCATTGCATTACATCTCTGTCTTAGGCATAAATATCCATCACTCCAATACCCTTTCTCAAGAATGGCAAATAGTTTAACTATCTAGCTATTGTTGTTTATATGTGCGCTTGAAAGCTTCTTATGTATTATGTTTGCTCCCAACAACAGTGCGTTGTTGGTGTTAAGCTGGTAAACAACAACAACAACAACAATTTGCTGTTAGACAATCCTCACATACGATGATGTCAAGAGTCAGGCTGCTTCAAAGTACTTCAACAGTCAACGCCTCTGCTTGGGAGTCAACATTATTATCAAAAAATAGAAAAAAAAAAAAAGAAAAGGGAAGAGTAGAAAATGCAGAAGAAAAAAAATGAAGAAAATCTGTGCAACACAATGCTTTCTACTGTTTAAACACGTTGACGTTGTTGTCGTTGCCGCCTCGCGTTTACAAAAAGCAAAAATGTGAAAAAAAATCTCGTTCAAGTATTTATTTACATTTTTTCACATCTTTGTGTGTTTACCATTCTCCTATTACCCCAGATCTCTACTAGCGCAAATTTGTTGTTTCATATACAGCCAGGGGCACACAAATAAAGCAAATATTTTGGTCAGCCATTCTGAAAGAATTAATAGCATCCCTATTTTATATATGACTTACAAATCTTTCATCATCAGCTCCCTAGCTAATTTTAAGTTATGACAAGGCTTTATTATATAAATTAAATAAAGCAAAACCCCAAGGGATTAATTTGCAATTGGAGCAACATTTGCGCAATGACAAAGAAGGAAAACGGTTGACCACAAGCCACAGAAAAATCTTTGCATTTTGTTCTCCCCCCTTTTTTCACTTGTCCCTAAAGTATACCTTACAGTTTCTACCTCAGCACAATTTCCGCTTCCGTTTCAACGACAGGAGCCATCACAGCCATAGGGAGGGGAACAGTTTTAAAGCAAGCGTTTAACAAACTACCCAGAGAAAGAAGATTGTGTGCTAGTTGGGTGTTGTCTGCTGCTCATAAATTCAATTATAAGTTGTTTAGCTCTGCTAGTCCCCCCCAGCTAAACGGCCAATGAGCTTTGTTTTTAGAAAAGACAACGATTCATTTCTGCCATTCCCAATTTCTGTAATCAGTGACTTTAAAATTAAAACTTTTTTCATTTTGGCAAGCCTGACTTTTAATTACAAGTCTCGTTTCGCTCAAACTGCTGCCAATTTATGTTGCACTTGAAGAAGTGCATAAAGTTTTTCAAGTGGTTTGGGCAATTTTGTACTTGACATGATGTGGCTTTGTGTGCGGTCTTGCGGTCTTTGCCTGGGTTTTCAGTTTTGGGTCGACGTTTGCCATAGGTTACTTTGGTTACTTGCCTGAAATCGTTAGTTAAATGGAGCCTAGTTTAGGAAAGTTGTTTGCTGAGGCTATGCGAATAAATCTAACTAATTATAAAGTTTTAAAGTTAAAGAGCAAATGAAAGGTATTTGGGTTTTTCATAATTTAAAATATTTTAGGGTTAAATTGTGGTAAAGCGTCATAATTATGGTTAGTTAGATACATCGTTTAAGGATATCCGGACAATATTTTATAACAATCTAATATATAGAGCTCCAGCTAAAGATTTAAGACTTTCTGAAACAAGTCTATGATATTAAGGCAAAGTCAATATATCTAGAAAACGCATTTTTAGTTCAACTGGAGAATACCTGGCATTAAGTAACAAGAACAATATTTCTCTTAAAACTCTCAACTGGTTGTATCATACACCCCTAAGTAAGATCAGTAATATTAATATTATTTATTAATTCAAACAACTAAGAGCGTTGCAGTCGAGTGGCCCGACTCCGAAATACCCTAAACAATTGAGCCTCCTACCGACTTAGCGCACCTCAAGTCATACACGGATTCCCGACGGTTTCTGATGATGCAGTTTCAGTCCTGTAGAGCATGATACTGGTCGATATGCTGGCAAATGACAAGAAGGATATTTACGCAGAGCGAGCAGTGATGGGAAGTTCGGTGACGACTGTACCATACGAAAGTTTGAAAGAGTAAAGTCAATGGCCAACAAGGCGCGATGGACTCACAGAATGATTCCAAATTTGGATGATTGGGAGGAGGAGCAGGGGGAATTAAACTTCCACCTAAGTAAGTTTTTCACTGATTATGGAGGATATAGAGAATACCTACACCGCACCACGTATTTTACCAGTATGTAAGGTACAGTACCGCCCATCGGTAGAGACAGAAGCAAGCTGGAGAACCATAAGCGAGCTCATTATAGACATCCAGAGCGATCTGAGAAAATGCGGACGAGAGCCGCTAGCGGCGAGCAAGCGAAGAAGAGGACGCGAAATAATACTTAACGGTGATCCCGCTGGGATTGAGGTGTATAGTTGTTAGGGGGAGTATTTGGCACGTAGGTACCAATGTGGTTGGTGATTTAAAAAACTTGTAATATCACTCCCAAAATACTTAATTTAAGACCGCTACAGGATAAATTCGAATTATTTCGTATTCCAATAAATCCCGAAAGTGGTAGGTATGGTAAATCCAAATTGGTAAATTTTAAAAATTTATGACACAACAACACAAGTTTATAAGAAAACACTTACAAACTTTTTGCTTCCCTGGGGTGTGTTTAAAAAATCAGGCGTAAAAGATGAATTGTTGTAAAAATATTCAAAGTATCGTAGAAAAATCACTTAGTATAGAGCCATTTCGAGATTTTTGTATTTAAAATATGCGGTCACACCAGAGAAAATTTAAATCAAACGTCCATTAGCTGCATCTGGCCGGTAAATAAATGAACTCATTTTCCACAAATAGCAAAAAAAAAACTGCAATCGCTACCTAAAAATTAAGTTCTATTTCGGTCCCAAATCAGTCGATACATACATTATATATCAATACGACTTTCTAAGCTACCTGACTCTTAGTGACGCGGAGCATTTTGCGAAAACGACCATTATAATAAATGGCAGGACATAGGCTCGACAGTTGACTGATTTGGACACAGAAAATATGATTCCTCGCCGAAAGCATGTACTTGCAATTAAATTCTCATATTCATTCATATTTTATGTACACTACGGTGGACGCCGATAAAAAAGTTAACTGATAACATCTTAAACGATTACTTTTAGGGTGTACATAATAAATTAAAAATTCAAAAAATTTTAGATCATCTTTTAACCTCTTGCAAATAGCCTTCAAAGTTTCCACAAATATTACGTATACGACACGTTCACCCAATCGAAATTTTGTCGACAAACTCTCTGTATCATTTTGAAAGTTGTCAAATTTGAATTTAATCGAGCAACAAATAAAATTGGAGCTGGAATCGAATGTATTTTTGGTCGGCAAATTAAAGCCTTATTATATAAATAGGGGGAGGTCAATGCTATGAAATGAATTGAGAATATTATATAAAGAGTTTTTGATTTATGAACAATTTCCCTGCATTTTTTGCCCATACTAGTATAGTAATTCGCATTATTTTTCGATCCTGAAGAAGTTTATTTATAAGCAGCCAAGTAAAAATAGACTTTTCACAGGAACGGCTGCAACCGTGATGAGCAGCACTTCAGTTCAATGTGGGAAATGACTACAAAGCTATACTGATAGCCTCTTAATGTACGGCTAAAACTTTCTTTCATCTAGAAGTGAACAGCGCAAAATAGTAAAAATTTGGCCGTAATGTACGATTTTTACTAAATATATATATTGAATAAATATTATTTACCTACATATTGTGTTGGTTATATAAAAACATTTTTTCCCAATGGTCCATGGTACCTTTTTGTCAAATGTTATGACTTCAAACCAAGTCTACGCCAACTACTAAAAAATTAAATATGTAAGCAAGGGCAACAGTACGTATGAGTGATAAACTGTGAATCCAAGTCGCAAATCCTAAAACTAATTTTTTCTCAAAAATTGTTTTTGTTATGCCTTTTTTACACAAATACGCATCGTTTAAGGGGTATCAGTATGGTCTTAAATTTTTCCATACATAAAATGTCCGACCTAATGTACACATACCATTGATGTATTCTATTTCATAAAGCACCATGTCCATACTTCGCTTAATCAGTGCTCATTGTTCAACAAAGTGCATTTTTATTTTGATTTACGTATTAGGCTTTGACTGTCAATTTACTGCAAATATCATCATTCCAATTAAGTTTTTACGAGGGTTGGAGAATACCCTAAATTTAAAATTTACCAAATTTTGGAATTATGTGGATCCTTAAATTTTAATCATCCATCTATTCGCCGGAGTTTATAAAAATCTTAGCTCATATGAAAATTGAACTTTTGATCTTTACCATCTGTCTTCGAAATAATTCAAACTCATTATAAATTTTTTTTTAAATTTTGCGATTTTTTGGTTCGTTTGATCTACAACTCCGTATTTCCCCGAATATTTTTTGGTTTATTTACCCGTCTATTTACCCGACTACTCACTTTATTTCAAAATTATTTGAATTTAAAGGTACAAAACGGCACTAGAGCTCTGCCTGCTTTGTGAGCGTATGAATTCGCATTTCCCTTTTTTTGCAGGCATTTATTTCTTTTTGTAATTACAACTTTTGCAGTCAATGCCTTGGCACTCACACAGGTGCAAGCTGTCGAAGTTTTTTAATTGAAAATACTTCACTTGGCTTGTCATATGCATTTACTCTGCCCGCTACCTTCTCAGACTTTTCCCAATTAAAAAACTTTCTTCTCTCAAGTTTTCAATCAACTTTATTTAATTTGTGCTCCGTTTTTATATTGTTAATAAAACATGCGCGCGATTTGTGGAAAATATTATTATCATATTAGTGAACTTTGGCCATCAACCCAGTTCTTGCCCCAAGGCCTTTCCTTCGCATCGCTAGAAACTTTGCCTAGCAAAACTATTGTTAACTTTAGCATTTTGAATGAATGTTGATGAAAAGTTTTGTATTTTGGTATTGCCAGCAGCGCCAACATATTGCTACCGCCACCTTTTGAGACAACAAACCAAAACACAAGGAAAATAAAAAAAAGCAAAAAACAATTGAATGAATATATGTATGAAGTGAAAAACTTTATCCTTGTCGACGAGATGAGACTGATGATTACAAACTTCAATCCAAAACTAATATGCTTGGAAACATCATAGAACTAGACGACGACAACACACAACTTGTGTACAATGCCGAGAAGAAAATATGCTTAATGACCCGAACTTCAAGGCGTATGACATCAGTTACTACCCAGGGGGGAGGCGTGGGTACAATGACAACTTGGGCGACAAATAGTTACAACTTGTTTATTGAAATAAATTAAATTAAATTTTGAAAGTGATAGATTGGGATAAAAGGAAAATAGCAAAGTTTTGAGTCATCATTGATTGTTGAATGAACAAGTTTTTACTGAAGAATCTGCGGGAATAAGAGCAATGGTAAACCGCAGCACGAACTAATTCCTGCAGATATACTTAAATCTACTTCTACACATTCCCACTCTATTATTTACCAAACAACATTTTACTTCCCCTCTAAATTTTAATGTAACCACAAAAGCACGTGCGTCGATTAGCCAAAGTTTGCCTTTCATCTAATTTAAGTGATTTGCGCTTTAATGATTTTAAATCAGAGTTAGAAAGGAAACCTCCCATTCAACCTTCTTTCACACCTCCGATGCCTTTGGCGTTCATACAACAAACGAATTGGGTGGGCACCGTCTTCGTGTGTGTGTGTGTGTGCCTCTGGGGCTGAGTGTAATTTATTAGATTTTGGCAAATATTTTGCCAGCAGCATTTCACTTGTCAGAAACTGTGGCGTCCTCGACGACCAGACAGGCTGCGATACTCGCGATATTTTCGACTGCTTATGATGTAATGTTTTCATAAGCCGCCTCGGCACTCTTCTCTCTCGCAGTCTACTATCCATATTTATGCTAGCAACTTTGGCAGCGCCAAAGAAGTTGCTTTCTTAGCCTGTTCTTTGTACTTGGTCCTTCATTGTTTTCCTTCCAGTCGCCTTTACACTATTCTTTGGCTTGCAGCTGACAGCTGCCTGCCAATAGTTGATTTTCCACTTGATTTTCTCCTTGGTTGCACCAACTGGCAGGACTCTTGGCTGGCTGCTTCTACTTGGCTTGAACAGAAATCAAACCAAATTTAATGTGTGCCAAAGTAAGTGCATTTTTCTGGGTAAAAGATTTCAGCTTTGTTTGACAGTCGTTAAGATAATTTTATCCGATGATACAAGTTGAGTGACATTCCAGGTTGTGAAAGAAGAATGGGATTAAGTAGGTGGAAAATTGTTGAGTAGATCGCAAGAAGGTTATATGGAGTAGACAGAATTAAGCTTCACCTTTTCCTTTTTTGTTTATTTCAACTTTAGTTCATAGCTCTAACATCAAAATTACAAGAAGGGCGACGTGACATTGAGTGGCGTCAATTTTTGTAAAACTGTTCAAAGTATTATGAGGCCCACAGCCTATTTACATAGACCTGACAAATGTGCTGTTAATCGTAATATGAATTTTTATCTGTAAAATCGTAAATTCTGTTTCGTTACTTTGCATACCCGTAAAGGCCTCCTATTTAAAGCTGATGAACAATTTCACAAGTGGTTAATATTTTTAAGTCTATGGAAGTCTTCTTCTTTAAATATGTAGATACCTACCAAATAAAATTTGCACAAAAACCATTGTCTAATGTAAAATTCCATCATTACTTTAACAACAACTTTACTCTGCTGAACCATTTTGTATTTTTTTTAATTTTTTTTTTTAGTGTTTTCATCAAAAAAAATAAAGGGCTGTACAAATATTTCTACACAAAAATTCAGCGAATTGTAACAAAATATGCACACATGAAACATATTCCAAATGGATTTTGGTTAACCTAGTTTTTCCCTCATACTTATATGGCAATGGGGCAATCCTATTGATATTTTTTTTCACAAACGGGCCGGGATATTGCATCTACATGTGTGAGCGTGTGCATGTGTTGCCATATGTGTTTCTAGGTTATTCATTACATTCAACTATGAAAAATGGTTTCAGTGCCTCGCAATTCGTTGGCTCTTTGATATTGGCTTCATAAATTTTTAAAATGAAATTTAATTTCAACCAAGTTCAAAACGCTTTACATTTCAGTTGCATGATATGAAAATTTGTGTAGACCTTACTGTTTTTGATTTCTTCTCTCTGGTTCTAATCTTTTGTGTATTGTGCATGAGAGACAACAAATTAAATAAACATTAGGCCGCTTTCATTAGGTTTACTTTGGCTTACTTTTTTGTTGTTATTTAATATACGCCGCAAAATGTGTCGCATAATTTTGTATGCGTCATTAAAAAGAATGTCATAAAAAAAAGTTGGGCAAACAAATAATAAGCTCAATTTTTGTGGGCTTCATCTTAATGCTTATCTGTTAAAGAGCTTTTAAAATATACAAAATATTAGAGCATAATTTTGCTCACATAGAAACAGATTTCTAATTTGAATATCTTGAGAATATCATAATAATTACGACAAAAAAATAATAAGTAAGTGCTTCTGAACCATATATTTGCTGATTTAAAACATTGGAATTGGATACCCAACCCAAAATTTTTCTTGAGAATTTCGGCAATTGATGATATCATTTGTGTTATTAATACATTTTCTGAGAAGATCTTATTAGCAATTCATTTATCATGGTTATGACCAGAGAATCAAACCAAATTTCGGTTACGGTTCTGGAACTTATCAATACTTTCGTTTCGGGTTCCGTTTTGGGTCTATTTTATTTCGGTATTCGGTTCCGTACCGGTACCTAGATTTTTATTTCGGTATACCGGTAGAACTTACGGACTTTCAAATAAATTGGGTAAGCAAGCTATACACATGTATGTGTACAAAAATTAACAATTTGGGTTTGTATGCAAAAGATGATGAAAACAAAATTTAAATTACAATGTCTTTACCAAACTTAACGTTACTCAATCCAAAAATTAAATTGCATAAAATGTTAATTAATGATTACTTCTTAGAAACAAAATAGAGGTCAATGTATTTCCGTCTATCTAATTTTTTAGCGAAGACTGAACAAACTTCACACCGGATTAATCAAATTCACGGATTAATAAAATTCAAAACCCAATAGAATTTCGCGGAATTCGAGCTTTTCATGAATACAAACGGTCTATTTATTAATTGCTATATGAATGCTGGGCTTAAACAATTCATCAATGCACCTGGAACCAGCAGTTTTCTTTTTCTGTGGTCGATTAGTGATTTTGCGGATCAAATTGACTGTCAAACTTTTTGATCAAGTCAGCGTGAGAGCGGGCAATGTGATTTTTTAGGATTTTTAACTTTCTAAACTCTTGCAAAAGATTAAGAGAAGCTTGGCTTGGCTTCTTTACATATTTTCAAAGACGTAAACAGTACCCTCACTTTAATTTTTTTGTCCACTCTCTTTTATTAAGCAATTGTGTACATTTTCTTCAGTGTCAAAGGCGAAGTATTGCCGATTTTTATATTGCTGATTTTGGCATTGGCATTTTAAGCGATCGCTTAGATTAACTGCTGGCCATGTGAAGGCGACTTAACTCTTGAGCTCTTTTGCTTTACATACAAAAGAGACAGAAGGCCAAGGCTTAGCAGGAAGCGAACATGTAAAAACAGAACTTAAGCGTGAGAGCGCCAAATATATACATACTTTCGTTGCTGTTTTGGTTTCAGTCTTCCATACAGAAACGTACATGCCCAGACGTTAGAAACCATATATTTTGTCAGTCTCTCACGCTCGACTCCGTTGGCGCATTTAGGTCTTTCGGTCTTTTGTGTTCTAAAAATAAAGATTCTCGAATAATGGTATATGTACAAAAAAAAAGTATAAATATTTGAATCAGGAATCAACACAGCCTATAACTCAAGTTTGAGAACTGGGTCAAATGCGATTTAAAACGATTTAAAAGTGGTGCAGATATATTAATAATGCTAGATAATGGCAATTTGTAGTTTGGATTGGTATTACAAACTCATGGAGTTTAATGTTTTTTCAAAATTAAAACCGGTTCCGAACCAGTTTAAACAGGTTCAAACATAGTTTAGGAAATATTAAATCTCTTACTTAATAGATATATTTTTACTTTATTAATAGATATTTTCCTTGTTCAAGTCAAGCAATATATTAGAAAATATTTACGCCTTGGCCTTAAAATTTGATGAGTTGGTTGATAAAATAAAGTTAGATATTTTCCCGGTCCCAAAGCGCTTTCCCCCCAGATTGAACCGGTATAAAAGTTTACTGCAAAGAAGTTATATCCAGTAATAAAATTTTCTGAGTTGGTGAAATAGACCGAATTGATTAAAATTTTTAAGCCGGTTTGACATTTTTTAAATTAATTAGGTTATGCTCTTAAATTTTTTTGTGTAGGTAGGTTATTCAGCGTTTTACATTTTACTAGTTCAGGACGGGTTCATAATCAGATTGATCCGTTACACGATTGGAGCAAAGCCTTACTTTAAAAATAATTTAACTTAAGCTTGAAATTCGTTGTTTAGTTTGGTAATAATGAGTTTGATACTTTCTGTTTCAAAACAGATCCGCTGGCACTTTTGGATTGTTTGCAAAGCAGCGCCGGGACCAGTTGACTAAAGTACACAGCAATGCCAATTTTTTTTATCTCTAAAAAATCAATGGTTTGAGTTGCCCCAACAAACATTCTAACATTTACAGAAAATAGTTACTATACAAACGAATAGAGAACTCGGGTCTGAGAACAAAGAGCCATAAAAGGGCCACGTGTAAAATAACATCCCTCTTAATTTCAAATAAAGTAATTTTTAGACCTACTAATTAGCAATTAAAAATAAATATTTCACATTCATACTTCATCAATCATCTCCAAATTCAGGCATATAAATAATTAACTTTCAACAATTACTCACATTTTGACTGATTCCCTGGTAGCCCAACAAAAAAAAAATGCATGACAAAATCTTCATTTCACTTCAAGGCAACAGCACTCCACATTGAAGATAATGTTAAAAGGTTTGCTTTTAATTTTCCCAAGAATTCATTTTAAATTGTTAATGAGGCTGAGAGTTTAGCACGTTTCCAGCGCTTGGCTGAGCGCGTTAACTGCTCCATGACAGAAGCCCAGAAGCCTCCCCAATGCACCAACTGTTTTTCTCCCAAAACCAGCTCATACATAAATAAAGAACCCATTATCAAATGGCGTCGCTAATACAACAACAAACACCAGCAAAACTATGTCTATGTCGGGGAAGTTGTTAAACAGAACCATGGCAACAAAAATAGAAGGAAGAAAAAATAGAAAAAAAAAACTGGCAAGACAATGCGAGCAAAGCATTAAAAAAAAGTTTTGCCTTCTTTTTCGCAAGCGACTGACTTTGGCAGAAATGTTTTACATACATATTAGGAAAATATATATATCTACTAAATATATATATATACGTACTCATACACACACAGTGCACATTTATAATGAGCATATTGCCAAAGCAGCAGGCAAAGCGAAAAGGAAATGAACACAAGAAGTGTTATGGCACAGTGGGGTACAAAAGGGTAAGATGTACAGATTTAAAAGCATGGCTCGAATGTAATTTTTATATTTATATCGATATTGTGTACATTTGCATTTGAGTATAGAGTGTATAGAGTGAAATAAGTGAATGTTTTTTACGGAAAATCAGCGAGTTGCAGAGGAATCGCTTCGAAAACTAGCTACGCTGGCGGTGTACGCCGGCCTTAGCAAGGACTCTGGCCAATAGTCAAGTCGTTCGTGCCTTGCATTGACAATAAAATTTAAAATTATTTCTAAAGACTTATAAAAATTATAGATGACGCATGTGAAACAAAAAACGATTGTTTTTTGGAACTGACATTCGCTCCCAATTTTATTTTTTAATCTATCTATACTTATGAACACAAAAGTGCTTTTGTCGGAATATTAAGAAATAATTCAAATGTCTAATGACTTAAGTAGCACAAATACCATAAACTCCATCTGTGTATATAATTTCCAACTTTATCTCCAGCTTAGCTATTTTTCACTTGAATTAATTCCACTTTTCTCCCATTGTTCGGTAAACAGTTCGAAACTTTTCATTATGCTGATGGCTCTGTCCGCCTTCTCACACCAGAGCAGGTAAAGTCTGAGTGTACTCGCACAAGAGCCGGCCCCCCCAAAATATCGTCTAGAAGTTAAAAAATAAAACTATGAAGCGCAGTTGTAATTGTCGTCGTCTGGAAGTTGGCAAACGGTGACGATGGCGACGACACTAGCAATTAAAAATTTTTCGTTGCCGTGAACACACAGAAAAAGTTTTGGCAGTCAAAAAGCAGCGGCAGAAGGCAGCCACAAACTTATTAATTTTACAATTACAAAATAAATTGTGAGTGCGCCAATTAATTTGCGGTTAGCAAAGATACACAAAAAGCCGCGACGAGTGGAGAGTCAACCTTCAGCATCATTAAGAGTCGTTTGTGTTACTTTTCATTCACGTTAATTGGAAACATGCTGGATTGGGTTGGTAGGCTCCTCTCTGGCCAGGACCAATTCAGCTTGCCATAATTGCTGTTGATTGTTTGCCAAAAACTCTGCCCAAAGGGCCAGAGAGACAGAGAGAGAGAGAGAAACTCAAGACAAGTGCCAAGGCTGAGCAAAATTTGAGAAGTTGTTTGGCCAGGAAAAAATTCGACAAAAATACGTTGTTAATTTGAAATTGAAATTGAGCTGAAAATACGAAGATGTATTTGTAGGTTTTTTTATAAATCAAGGGTAAGGCTTGAGTTTCCTCGAATTTTAAGTGGCCCTCAGGCAAATAAATGTGTATTTTTGCAAAATGCCAAATATAGACGCAACGAGAGCGTAAGTTAAAGTCGGCTCTAACCGACTTCGATATACCCGTTACTCATGAAAAAACATGTTTAACAGTGTTCCTGCGTTCCTTAGGGTGACCATCCGAAAAGTATGCAACACTTTTATTAGGGTGGGAGGGGGTAGCGGGGGGGCTTGGTTCACTTTTTTGCTCATAGCTTGAGAACTGTTCATCCGATCTTTATTATTTTTTCGGAAAATCGATTCATTTTGCTAATTACTAACTATCTCTAGAAGGTACGAATCGTCTATCAAAACTGTAGGAGATATAACGTTATTTCCGAATTGCGGGGGCGTGCAGATAAAAGAAGCATTTGTCCCATACATGCCAAACCTCTATCTCTTACCATCTCTGAGATCTAGGTGTTCATACAGACAGACGGACGGACGGACGGACAGACGGACAGACGGACATGTCTATATCGACTCGGCTGTTGATGCTGATCAAGAATATATATACTTTATATGGTCGATAATGATTCCTTCTGCCTGTTACATACATTTGCACGACTTTAGTATACCCTTTTTACTCCACGAGTAACGGATATAAAAATACAGAAACATATTAATACTTAACTCGCGAGCCTTGGTCTATTATGTTCGACTTTAACATACTCTTGCATTCTTTTCTTGAAGCAAGTATGCAATATTTTTATTTTATGAGTTTTTTTTGTTGAGTCTGTGATTAAGTAACATTTTTACCATGAAGTACCATGGTATTCAGTAAACGTTGCAAGTTTACAGTGTCATAAAGGTGGATGTATTAAGGATCAAGGAGAAAAAAATTTGATTAATATTAACTACCTAGGAGTCCATTAAATCTGCATAGTTTCATAAACCAAATATTTTTCTAGCCAATCGTGAAATTGCTAAAATTATCAGTTGGAAATTTATGGATATGGATCTCTAGGATGGAGGAGCTGTGATGACCTATGGGAGGAGCGCCCATGCCCAAAAGCCTTCAAAAGCAACAAAAAATTCATATGTGTGCTCTCTTTCTTTCCTAGCTAAAATTTGTTTTTGGCTAGTGCAGACCTGCCACAACAACATCATACATATCTGCCTCTCGCAAACTCCAACGCAACAACTAAGTTGCTTGGCGTAGTCGGCACTCGCTCGCTCGCAGTGGCCCAAGCGCTTTTCGCTATATACGGCGTCACACACACAAACACAAACCGAAATTTATTGTAGTTGTCCTTGCTGCGAATGGTGACACGTCTATAAAACACACAGTCATTTCACCCAACACAACAATTCGTCAATTCAACACAAACAAATTCAACACAAAACAATTTCAGCACACGTCAATACATCACTAAGTCAATTTACCCAACACAACAATTCGACACACGTCAATTCAACACAAAACCAATTAAGCACGAATAAATTCAACAAAAAACAAGTAAGAGTGTTGCGGTCGAGTGTCCCGGCAGCAAAATACCCTGTCCCAAGTAATGTGGCACATGCAAAAATTTGTGGCTCTACCTCTTATAGTCTGTAAGATCCACGCGTTTGTTCAGAGAAAAATACCGTTTTTCGCTGTTTAAAGTAGGAGGAGGAGAAATTTTATTTTATGTGGTCGGAGATGCATCCTTCTCCCTGTTACATACATTTGCACAACTTCATGATCCCCTTTTTCCCATTTTTAATGGGAACTGGGTATAAAAAGTCACCACTTCTATAAGTCATTTCACTCAACACAACAATTTAACACTTCGTCAAATTTAAATTTAATAAAAAAATGAGTTTGTATTGAATTGACGCTTGAAATTGTTTTGTGTTGAATAGAAGTGGAACCATGTAGTATCAACATCAGGAATTGAAGGGAGACATTAGGAAAAAATCGCGCGATTTTTTACAAAATCCCCCCCATCCCCCACCGATTCAAAAAACAAACTCCACGTCCCAATTCCAAAAAGGAAATTAAACATACGTCATTTTAACACATTACACATTAAAGACAATCAAATTCATTCTGGGAAAGAAGGGTGACACAAGGGGCAGGCAAAAGTTTTACGAAATTTACAACACCTGCATTCGGATGAAAGTTATTTAAGTTGTGAATAAAAGAATGTTATCTCTGGTGCTTTCAAATGTGCATACACTTTCGGAGGACATAAAAGTCGAATTCTACTGACTTTGCTACTTAAAGGATTGAAAATAATTTTTTTTTAATTGTTGTGTTCCATTTTCCAGTGTTAAAATTTTACTGTGTTGAAATTTAGCTATGTTCAATTGCTTTGTGATGAAATGGATTATGTTGAAATTGTATATGTGTTAGAATATGTGTTATTACTGTGCGGTGTTGAATTTGTTTGTGTTTAATTGGATTTGTGTTGAATTGACGTGTTGAAATTGTTTTGTGTTGAAACGCAACAATAAAGCACATAAAATATACACGACCTTGAGCCTGGCAAAAACTTTTTCTCAACAACAAAGAACAGATCGCTTATCGCATTGATTCAGCGAAAATGGTATAGTAAAATTAAATATGATTGTATTAGTTTTTCTTGTGTAATTTTTTTCCCCGAGAGCATATTTAAAGTGAGTTTACTATTTTTTCGATACATGAGCTTCTATCATAAAATGCTTAAATGAAAATTGTGATTCCTCATTTTTCGATTTCAGCAGGAAGATCACTTAATCAAGTCTTAAAATTAAAGTCAAAACAAGAGTTTTTAACTTCTTAAAATTCCGTCAGTTTAAACTCCATTTATAGGAAAACTAACAGAACATATCTTTTCCCCATTTGTTATTCAAATTAACTTAAGCCCACCGCTTTTTCTTGCACTGCAAGTTTCTTTGGCATATTTTCTTTAAACTTTTTGGCAAGGAACATCCTTTTTTTTACACAAGACTCATTTGGCTCTGCACATCTAGACCATAAATCATTATTACATGCCGCACACACACTAACACAATGACGCCGCAGCACCACTGACTTTTTAAAGTGTCATCAAGTTAATTGGCAAGCAAGAAAAGAATTTTACACTCGGCCCTTCAACCCAAAGAAATTGCTTCGAAATAACGATACGATGGGAACAACTGTAACATTAACATCATCAAATTACAAGAATAAATAAACTAACCTCTTCGGGTGGGTTGGGTAGTTGGATTTCAGACCCAAATTTATAGGCAGCATAAAATGAGAGCAGACAATGCCAATAACAATAAACGCAAATAAAGTTTATGGCAGCGCTAAACAGGCGAGGACAACCAAACACAACTAAAGATATAGATTATGACCCATTTTGGCCAACGCCGGGGAATGTAAGTGGAGTGTCCTCGTTTTTGTAGGTCGCTTGGACAATGCCCGAAAATGCTTTAAAGAAGGAGAGCGAACAAAAAATAAGTAAAAGAATCTGCCCAGCTCATCATCTTTCACATCTGGGGTTATGGGTGAAAAGGCTGCTGCTGCTGTTGCTGCTTTTGACAAGTTGCAAACACCGCAGGCTCGGCAGGGATAAGCACATGGCATGTCATAACGTTGCGGTGAGGGTGAGGGTTATAGAGTATTTAATACCCAGTAGTTGACGAAAGTATTCGTGCTGGGTATGCTGAAACAGACTTCAGAAAACTAATTGTTGGTAGTTACATGCTTGTGCCCAAAGCCCAGCTACCCCTAAGGTACCCTATTCTATCAGTGGAATTTATAAAAAAAAAAAAAAGACAGCCATGTTTACCCTACCAAACTGACAAACAAACAACACAACAGCAGCGAAAATATTGTTTAAAGGAAGTGCGCTGATGTACATGCAATCAGCAGGCACACAGGCACGCAACGTGCTTCCCAAGTGTAGCATACATGCGGGCGCTTGGCATGGCACAACGATAAGAAACGGCACCACCGACGATGATGACGATGATGATGATGCGGTGGTTGTCTTGTTTGTGTTATGGATGTAGCTTTCGATTCGTTTTGCGCCTCAATATTATTTACGTTTCACTTGCTCGGTTATGGGTATCGGCCTGCATCATGAGGTAGAGGATGATGATGATGACAAGGATGACGCGCAGAAAGTTGAAGAAATTCTTTCACTTACTTGGAGCCGCTTGTCATGTAACACATAACGACATTTTGAATTAACGAAGCATGAGATTTGATTATATAAACTGTAACATGAAAACCAACAACAATGACTATGACAATATGCCACAGCCAAGGCAACCAAGCTTGGACAATCGACACACCATCACACCAACTCGTCTTCCCCTTTGGTGTTGTTTTGTGTACGATTGTCTGTTTATTATTATTGTATGATTATAAACATCATAACGACAATTGTGTTTGAGTTGAAGCGTTGAATGGTGGTGCTTCCTTGGAGAAATAGGTTAAGCTTGACTTTAATAACTTGCGGCGAGAATTCTTTTGAATATTCTATGCATTTGTATGGACATGTGATATCTAGTTTACAAATTCCGTAAAGAATTAACTTTTTTCTCAGACTTGAACATGATTTTACACAACTCGTATTCTCAATTCGGCCTTAAATAACGCTCTTCATTTTGTTCTGTTTCGGTCTAGAATTTTGAAGCAGCTGAAACTTCTTACTTTGAGTACGAAACGTTCTTAAATTCGAAATTGACCGTTATGAATTCAAGTATAGGAAAAAAATCTTGATTTAAGAAAAAAGAGTTTTAATTTAAGAACATTTCGTTCTTGATGCAAAGACGAGCTCTTATTTTAAGTACATATCGCTCTTAGCTAACATAAATAAGTCTAGATCATGATCCCGAATCGTGCTTAACATATTCAAAGCGTTCTTGAAATCAGGAATTTAGGGATTTTTAAAAACGCTCTTGAATAAAGAAATTCCTTACTTAAAGCAAGAATTTTCTGGCTTATTGAAGTTTTAAAATTGAAAGTTCTTGATTCAAGTACGAAAATTCTTGATTTTTTCTGAGTGTAAATACTAGCGTAGAGTTGTTCAGGAGTGAGTGAACAAAATTGAGTGTTTCTTTTAAGTGAAAGACGAGTTTTGTTCAGTCTGTCTTACTCCTAGTAGTTTTTAATGCTTTTAGTCTCTTTTGAGACTGTTGTTCTGTCTCACTTACTCTGTGAACTTATGATTGTGTGAGTCAGGGGCTGTCGGATGTAGCTTGGAGAGAGCTCTTTTGTTTACCAACATAAGCATACTTTTCTGTCCTCTCTATTTGTCGCCTCTGTTTTGTGAACTGTTCAGATTCTTTTAATCAGAGAGTTGTTTTGTCCATGTTGGAACTAATAAGGTGAAGCCGTCAGCCTCTGCTGAGGACCAGCCTCATTCACCTCTGCGCCGCTGGGATCATGGAAACTCTGTATTAAGGAACCTTCAGGTGTGGCAATCACGTCCGTTCTTTTTATTCAGAATGTCTTTAATCAAAAGTCGGCTAGGCGATTGTGGATTACTTTAACATCTGAACAAGTGAACAACTGAACAATGAAGCAATTTGAGTAAGTTAACTCAGAAAAATGAAAACAAGTAAACATTTTCACTTAAATGATTTACCTTTACCCAAAGCTAATTCATACTCACGCTCCGGACACGCTCTGAATAATCGTCGTACGAACGTGGAATAATATTTATATTTCAGGAACTGGTCTCACTACTGTCAATAGTTAAAATCTCAAAAAATGCATCCTTAATTTAAGTATTCTCAGATCCAAGAACATTTAATCTTAACGTATTCTTGACATCAAAACACAATCGCCTTGATTTTATTCTCTGAGTGTATTTTTAATGAGTTTCAGATAGTCACAAATTCCATTAATTTCATAATAATAACTTACAACTTATCTATATCAAACAAACCCCGACTCATTCAACAAATGGTTATCTACTTTGATTCCCTTTTAAATTGGTCTTCACACATTTTCAGTCTATTTTAACACAATCGTTTTACAAATAGAGCAATAACCCCCAAAGCTCATAAATTAATGGCTCGTCAACTGATAAGCCAACATTTGTGGTCAACCTTATCAGTATGTTTGCATTTTCTAAGTGAAATATTATGCCAAATTATTTAGCTTGATTAATTATTTTTTTTATTAAGAAACTTTATGTAAACAAACTAGGAAAAATAGCTTTAAATTAAAAATCGAACCCTAATAGAACAACAAAAAGGGACCAACAAAAATAAGCCATAAAAAAGTTTTGTCTGCCACAAGGAAAACAAATTTTCGGCATGTTGCCATAATTTGGGCCAGCCAAAAAAAAACACAATAGACAAAAGGTTCTCAGGAATTGGAAATATATACAAAATATATTGTACAATCAGCAGCCATTAAAATGCCAAGTCAGCCAAAATAACATTAGTAGCTGCCTTTTTATGGCCAAGGCAAGTTCAAGGTAACAAATTCTGGATAAATAGCTTCTTGTTTTGTATAGAGAGTAAGAAATGTCAGTCGGCATGTAGCAATTGACCCAGAGACCATTTATTATCACTTGACTTATTACACATAACAAATTCAAGGTTGGCTTAGCTAACTCAACGACCTCTGCCAACCGAAAAACACAAATGTAATTATATAATCTTGCGAAATTTGCTTTACAGCCAACGCCTAATTAACTTAGTGAATATAATTATGGAAATATATTTGTGTGTCTACGGTTTATTTTTAATCTTGTTTCTTTTTGCACATTCACCAACCACACACAGACAGATAGCCCACATGCAATAAAGATGCACATTCAAATGAAGCTCCGCATTCAATCCAAGTACAAACAAGAGAGCAAGTGGGTCCAAGAAGTAATTGGCTTGGGTAAGTGTGTGGTTTTCAGTTACAATACACACACACATGAAAAATAAACAAAGCTGTGCAAATTCGCAGACGATTAATGAAGAAAAATAAAGTTAACCTGCATTCTTGTGGCAATCAGTTAAGTAGGTTAGGAAAGTTTAATCAGTGGAAAGTTCTCTGATTAATGGGAGTATTAAGTTGATTAAAAAAATAATAAGCCAATTTATTGATGTGTGGGAAACTAAATCGAGAGATTTTATAGATTGGGCTTATAAAAACTATCAAATTTTTTGTGGGTTGAAATAAAATTTCGATTAAGATTAGTAATCAATTATATATTAAAGAGAATTGTAATGAAGAAAATTTATTATCACTAATTGATTACGATTATAAAGAATTATTAATTATATAAAAATTACCATAAAAATTTATTTTATAGAAAACATTTTTTTAAAATTTGCGGTCGTCCCTTAACGTGACTTGAACCCAGGTCTGTTTTGTCTGTCAGTCTCATACCTCACTACGATAGAAAGAACAGCTAAATGTGCTATATAACTCATCTATATTTTCTATTTATACCCTGTTCCCATTAAAAATGGGAAAACGGGGATCATGAAGTTGTGCAAATGTATGTAACAGGGAGAAGGAAGCATCTCCGACCACATAAAATATATATATTCTTGATCGGCATCAACTGCCGAGTCGATTTAGCCATGTCCGTCTGTCCGTCTGTCTGTTTGTATGAACGCGTCGATCTCAGAGACTGTAATTGATAGAACCACAAGTTCTTGCAAATGTATATAGGTGTATACTGTACCCACATCGAGTTTGTTTCAGATTTTGAAAATTCCTTCTCCTCCATCATTTAGCAGCGAAAAACTGTCACTCTCTATGTATAAACGCGTTGATCTCACAGACTATAACAAGTAGAGCCACAAATTTTTGCATGTATTGTAGGTTTGGCAAATTCCTCCTCCATCTTCTTCTAACCGCGAAAAACTGTCAGAGCTTCAATTTTTAAGTTTTAACCTAGTGACTTAATATATATTCAGTAAGGTCCAACATCTATCTGTTCTGTGTACTACAATGAGATCCGAGCAAAATCACCGAAGATATGTACATAAGTGTGCCTGCCCATTTATTGAAATAAATTTTAAAATAAATGGAATTCAAAGCTATAGGAACCACATTACTTGGGACAGGGTATTTTGCTGTCGGGGCACTCGACCGCAACACTGTTACTTGTTTTATTTTATCTTTTCTAAACGATAACGAAGTGTTTATCAACACTGAATATTATATATAATGTCTCATGAAACTGGGCTGGTGATGTCAGCTTATTTTTTTCTACAGTACACTTTGCTGTTGGAGATTTAATTTTTGAACAGGTTATTTGATAACCAAGTTGACGTGAAAGCCCTAATTTAAATACAGGTTTAAGTCAAATTAAATGGATTTAATATGTAAATAAAAGCACAGTAAATTGAAATAAAAGAGTTGGGTTAAGTCCAAGAACAACAACAGAAAACACAACCCCAATCAGCCAGTCTCGATCGCGCTCAGTGCACCTGTTTTGCCGTTGCTTGTGCGTCTTGCTGACGCTGTGTACCGATTCGCTTGGCATTAGTTGTTGAAACGCACTTCGATTTAATTTTTTTAATTTTTAGTACATTAAAATATTGTAATAATGTCATTGTGTCAACAGAAAACGAGATTAGAAAGAATGATCAATTAAAATTGTTGGATTTCTCATGAAATTTTCTTATGAAGTCTCATATTTTTCACATATGTCATTTTTTGTCATTCAAACATGTTGTCTTCTCCAGCTTGTCAATACCGTCAATCTAGTGAAATTCCCTTACAAACTGCAAGCCAAAAATGGTTGTATATATAATATATACAATAAAGCCAGAAATATTTCACTTTCTTTTGGGCTGACAAAAAGGTATTTTAGCTAACACAAAATATGTTTGCCATTTGAGCAAAGAAATGCCAAATGTAAATGCCTGCTCCTTTCCAAAACCAGGCAAAAATAAATTTCTAACAAATATCTAAGCACGAAGAAGGAGTAGAAGAAAAAAATTGGTAAAGGCAAATGCGTACGTCGAAATTTGTGCTATCATATTTGTCAAATACACACACGCACAAAAACACAGACGAAAATTGTGTGTGTGTCTGTGTGTGCTGCATCCTGTTACCGGAAATGACAGTCATGTTGTCATATTTTTCATCAGTTCGCGCACAAAAAAAAAACGAACTAAGCAATATGTAGCTCAGAATGTGGATATACAATGGGTTAAGCGTAGGGAAAATGTTTGGTAATAGTCTGTAATGATGCTGAACTGAGAATGCTATTGCAAATAGGCACTCAGGCAAAGAATAAGCTGATTTTAAAGCATACTAAATTGCTGAAATATATAATTTAATTTCTTCTATTAAATTTAGTTTAATTTCTCATTCAAGCACGCTAGCATAAAAAACAAGACCCCCTTTTTATTAGAATTTAAACTTAAAAAGACATATAATTTAATATTTTGAATTACTGTCATTAAACCACCATCTTCTGTTGCTTAACAAAAAATGCACAAAGAAATTACCAAGAATTTATATCTTAACCATAAACTAAGCAAAACCCCTAACCTAAGTGTAAAAACTGCCAACTTTATTACAGCAACTGAGAATAAAATTCATAGCCTGTGTGTGTGTGTGTGTGTGTGTGTGGGTGTTACTTCTTTTATTATTGCTAGTTTCATAGCGAAAATTTAATAATTCATATTTTTGCAACGTGTAATTTCCGCTCATTTGAAATATCAACGGCGGGGAGTTTCGTTTTCTATTTAATGTTTTTTTTTCCGCCAACCCAAACAAATGCAAACACATGCACATGGAGTTTACGTGCCATTCGCTATATTTTTTTTCTATTTGAATTGAAACGAAATAATATTTACTACTGAAGAGTAGCAGCAGGCAGGCGAGCAGCACCAGTAGTCCTCAGCCATAGCCTGCAAATCAAAAAGGATAAACTGTGCTTTCAGCTAACATAGCATAGCAAATGTATGATGGGGAGACGGAGGAGGGACTCAACATGATTATGAATTCGTTGGGAAAATGCAAACTTCCGCCATTGAGTTGTGAGTTTGCTGCTCCTGCTGCTGCTGTTGCCGTTGCCATTTGCGCTTTGGTTTTGAGTTTATGGATGAGGGCGAGAACTGGACTCAGCAATGGATTGAGGGAATTGACGGGGATAGCTAGGCAAAAGCACTGAATGCGTTGAACTTTTGTGCAAAGTGCAATTGCATTTTATTTCTCACTCTCTATGGTTTTTATATCCAATTTTTAGCACTGCTCTAACATTGCGCGAACGTCCTTTGTCGATGTTCTCTATCAAAAAGCATTATGATTATGGCAACGTCTGATAAGGTCAACTTATCAAATGGAATTTTCATTTTAATTTTTCACTATCTAGACTCAAGAAGCATAAGAAAATCAGATATAAGAGCCACCATATCTGACAAAATACAAAAGGTAAGGCAGATAATTATATAGAGATGCTGAGCGCATTTAGGAATCTACGGCACTCCGTGAGTGTTTTTAGCGTTGTTGGTGTGCGAGTCAAGAGCCCTCAGAGCTGCTTGACTATCTGAGTAAATGTATATGTTCCCTTCATCGATTATGGGTGTGCTAAGGTATTTTGCGGCCTTCTGGTTGGCAACCAATTCTGCAATGATCAGGGATCCGGAAAGAAATTTTCATATTTAGGTCTGTGGAGAAAACTCCCTCTCCTATTTTGTTAATCAAGCTGAAGGGTAGTTTCCCACACAATGCATGTCAAGTAGTGATATTAGAAAAGCTGTCTTTTTTTTGACATAGGCTGAGTTATATAAATTTGAATTTTAGACCCCGCGTGGGATTAGATATCATGTTCAAGTTTGAACATTCTCCGGGGGCTTAAAACGTGACAGCCACTCATCCAGTAAGTATTTCAGTGTGACAGAAACTTTTGCCATGAAGAAGGAGGGTCAATAAAGATAGGTCAGTCGTTTTTTTATTTCCGATTTCGCCCGATTACTTTGAAACATAAACGGGAACGGGCCCTTTTCTTAAAGCTTAAGAAAAGGCCGTAAAGAATTTTCTGCGATTATGTACTTAAAAAGCTACCAAAACAGAAAATTTAACATTAACATTGAAAGAATGATCAACTTCGCTTTCGACTAAAAAAAAGCTATATTTTTCGAAAAATGACGGTATAAGCACAAAACACCACAACTGAAAATACCACCCTTATAAGCGAGGTTTGAGTCAAGCTGCTAGTCCGACAACCTGAAGCCGATACTGCAAGCATTTTGCAGTATTTACTTCAAAGCGAAGTAATTTCTTGTGCGACTGAGAGGCGCCAGTCGCCGAAAAATAACTGTCAAGGCAAAGCCTGTCAAACTAGTTGTGACTGTCTAAGCTGTGACTGTTTTCAATCTAGGTCTTTACTGCATTTCGTTGCGTCGTCTAAGAAATCCACCTTTGAAACAGACATGAGAAACCCTAGCTTTATCAGCAATTTTTCTAAGTTAAAGGGCGATCTTAACCCTCGAGAAAATTTTTTTTTTCAGTGTAGTTAAATTTTGCTACAGATTGGAAAAGTTGTCGAGTACGTGATGTATTATAGCAAAGATTTATAGATATTAAAGATGTCGTATGTGAAGCAAGAAGCGATTGTTCTTGGGAGCTGATATTGGATCCCAAAAAAAAAAAGTTTGTATGAGATGCCGTATCTATTTATGTAGTGTCTTTGATTTTAGGCAAGTGAAAACTATGTTTGAAGCGTATCGCATCAGTTATCGTTCTTGACATGCAGCTTGGATAAATTGAAGTTTTTAAAAGCGTTTCCGCAGAGCAGTCTCTATATTAATTTAATATATTTTGCTTACAAAAAGAAGTCGGTATCCTGGTGAATCTTAGTCTACACAGCTGCTTCTGTCATACTTATGAAGTTTTACAGAACAAATTGGGAATGAAACAGAATCGACAACAAATAGTTAAAATTGTAAGAGAATCTAAAATTTAATTCGTACGACTTTGCTAAAAACCGCTTATAGCAAAAGTAAGCAAGGGCTGGAGCACAGTGCCCCTGTGTTCCAGCGATCTGCCTGATGCCTAGTTGTTCCAATTTGTTCTTTGTTTTTAAGTCTTACCTAAAGGTAAACTTATTGATGTTAAGCGCATTATGCGCTGCTTGGTTTTCTGAGAGGATTGCTGTTTTCCTATTATGGCAGTTCTTTCCCCTATTATGGTTTGCAGTGTAGGCTCAGCTGGAGGATTGTAAGGATTTCCTTCTGCAGCTTCTCAGAGTCCTTTAGGGATACTATGTAGTTTCTATATACAAATATGTTACCAGCAGTATGGCTTACTGAATATAGCTGAATAGCTGTTAATTACTTATATTTGATTTTTAATAAGGGGACAAGTATTATTTTTCCACACTTTAGAGTATTCTCCATTCGTTTTGCCTTTCAAGCTATATAATTTCGTTTCTCCTGCTCCCTTTGCTTTGCTAATGAAAAGGATTCGTTTAGAATTTTAAGCAAATAGAACGTGAGTAGCAGCAAATATCCGACGAACGGGCAATGTTCCCTTAACCCTTAACCCAAGCCCATAGCCTTACTGCAGCCTGCCAGAGAGCAGGCGCCTACCTTTAGTAATGTATGCGTGTTTTGTATAATCCTATTATATATAGACGAGGCTAACCAGAACACACGCCCAACCACCCACATTCCCACACGGGGACACAGCCCTGGCACTGGCACTGGCACTGCCATTGCAGTTTTCCATTTTTCCACCCATGTACCCACATTTTGTCGAGCATTTTAATGCTCATTATGCATTTTTGTTGGCCGTGTTACCACGTCTTGTTTATTATGTTTATTACTATTAAATAATTTGTATGCAATTAATTTGTCTTCGTTTTGGGGTCAGAGTAAGGACCGGACGCTGATTATGTAGCCAAACTCATTAGCAGAGAGGCTTTAGCTTAAGTTGAAATACAGCATGAAATTTAATCAACGCCTTGAGGTAGGCAACCCATTTTTGTCAATTTTTTTTTTGGATTTAACCTGAATAAATAAGCCAACACACGCCTCACAGACAACTCAACTGCCTTTAGGGAAGGTCACGATAAGAGTCAAACATATGACTAAAGTACATCAAATTGCTGCATAATTCAACAGACATCCCAAGTGGTCGCGTGCCTCCTGAGTAAGGTAGGTGGATAACAAATTGTAAATCATTAAATGCCAAATGCATCATTTAATTTTAAATTATAAAAGAAAACCGCCGCTGACTGTAGGAAGGAGTAGAAATAGAATGAACAAGGAACAAACACACAAAAGTGATTATTTATGAGGAACGTTGCACGACATTATGCCAACTGCCAGGGCCAGGAGATGAGACCTCGTCGCCGTTCTCCTTGTCTGTTGTCCTTGCCGTGTCTGATAATAAAAGCAAACTTTACCACACAGATGAGAAAGAGACGACTCTGCCCTGTGCTCGGCACGGCCCTGCCCTGCACTTCCTTCTTTCTTACCTACCCTTGACTGCATTTTTATGAAATATATTTTCAGCGTAAGCCAGGAGGGGTTTGTGACAGAAACAGCAACTCACCTGTAAAGAGAAAGAGAAAGAAAAATAAACATTACAATATATTTGATTATGGTTTTATGTGGCATTGTCTGCTGCTTTGTGGCTGCTCAGGATGTGGCAATTAACGTAATATAAATCATTTAAATTGTTTAAAGCAAAATACTGTTCTTTACGCGTGGACTGATTTAATGTTAATAGACTCGCCCCTCAGTAGATAAAACGAGGCACTTCAAGGCAAAGAAATGTTTCTGATATACTCAAATGAAGAGAATTTTGAGCCCAGATAAAAGATGGATAAAGATCCTTTTGAATGATAATTTTAAAGTAGTAGTTATGCAGAAAACTAGTTAGTTCAATAATACTCCCAGTTTATTAACAAAAGGATTATAAAAATTAAACATTAGCTTGCGTTCCTTGATTTTAGCGGAATTGAAAGAAAATTTAAAAACTTCGAGTTCTTATCGGGCAGTTGTAGCTTGATTTCTTCATTCAAAACGGATTCCATATATTTTGGAGTTCTAGATCTGAAAATTTATCTGTTCCCCACTTTTTGATTTTTCGAGTTATATTACATTTTTTAATTTTAGTCGAAAACCCTTGATTTTTAATATGTAGTTTAAAACGTGTTGTGCTTCTAATTCAGAGTCCGGCACGTTCCTATGTACTGCGTATACCGACACACCGTCAGTATACAAGCATATACTGCTCTCTTTTGCAAACAACTTCTTTAAAGCGCACGCTCGCCTGGCTAAACACACACACGCAACGCCGAAATGAGAATGTGTGTTTTTATTAATTCTGTTATCAATTTAGAAATTGTTAGTGAAATTTAATTGGCATTCTGGTCTTTAATTGACTTATAAATACTTTTTTGTTATATGTGTTCAGAAATCGGCATTGCCCAGCCAAACCGAAAAGTAAAACCAAAAAGTCAGCCTCTCTCATTTACGACTGTTCCATTTTCGATCGTTTCGCTTGGAAATCTGGTTTCTCTTTTGTGTATCTAGTGTCATTCCCGCTTGTTTCAGTAATGTCATTCGAAATTGAGAACAAAAATACAAAACCGAAGCGGAATTGCGTTCGATTTACTTTACTTTTCAAAAAGTAGTCGAATTGAGAACATGCCTGAACATCTTTTTTTTTTTTTTTTAAAGGCCTACACGGAAGAGAAAAAACTTCTGAAGATAAGATTAAAAGAAAGAAACGATTTAAAAACAAGTGAGAAAGTCGGTCAAGCCCAACTATATCATACTGTGTACCAAGAGTAGGAGCTGAATGCAACGCTTCTGCTGCGCTCATCTCTAAGTTTCTCTCTCTCTTTCACTCACACGTTGTTGAATGAAATGCGGTGGTGTTGGTTGTGAGTGCGTGGGAGGGGAGAACCGCTCATCCGATCTTTATAATTTCTTCGGCAAATCGATACATATTACTAACTAACTGACTATCTATCTGTAGAAGGAAGGAATCGTCTATCTTCAAAACTGTGGGAGATATGAGGTTTTTTCCAAATTCCGGGGGCGGGAGGGGGCGTGGCAAAAATTGAATATAAACTTGATCTGCCTGCAAGTATAAGAAGCATTTGTCCCATACAAGTCAAACCTCTGTCTCTTACCATCTCTGAGATCTGAGCAAGTATTTGCCATGTTTTGAAGCTTTGAACACGCTCTCACAGATTCGTTTTGCATGGGGAAAAGGGTGTGTGGGAACTACTAAGAGAAGAACGCAATCGATTGCGATTCAGCCAATACCATGGTGGAATTAAAATTATTAAAAAATATTTCATTATTTGAAGGTTATCATCTTCAAGCGTGTACTGGAATCCTCTCGAACCGCTAGTATTTCGAACTAAAATTTAGTCTTCATTTGTACTGTGTCAAAAAAATATTTAGTTACTAGATCCTAGGAAAGGAAAATCTACTTAGATTTGAAAAGTCGGTTTTAAATCGCTTAACTTTCGTTGTCTGGTCAGCTAACACACAAAATTCCGTGACAATGAATACGAATATCTCAACAGATTTCTAGGACTTACCCGAATCTCATGTTTTACATGATGACAAAAAATATATTTTTCAAATCAAATAATAAAAGCGTAGAAAGTTCATACCCCAATTTATTTATCGTACCATTTTCATTTTGACTTTTATCCTAACTCCGTTCTAGTTTGTATTTCATTTTATTTGAGTAACTAAGCAATTTTTTTTTTTAATTCAAATTTCTTACTTTTTTTTTTTCATACATTGAAAAATTCAATTTGTTTTCAGTTTCAATTTCATTTCCATATCATTTCAATTTCAATTTTACATTCAATTTCGTTTAGATTTCCTTTTACCATTAGCTTAACAGCAAAAAGAGAAAAATAATCCTAATCGAATTTAAAACTGCCATCAATTTGCAACTTGACATTTGAACTCAGTTAAAGAACGTGGCGAATCGGGGGGATGAGTAAATAAAAGGCAACATATGTCATTGCCCCTAATTAATCGAGTTCATTGCCTGACCAATGCAAGAGGAGAAGGAGGAGGATGAGCAAACAACAAACTAAAGCAAGCACTTAAACAGGCAAAAGTAAAACGTAAAAAAAAATGTGTACGGCTACGACGACCGACGACGACCTTCGTTTTGAGTTCAGATTTGAGTCCAAAGCAGGAGCAAGTGAAACCTCCGAATGGAAACTGACACCCAACACAAATCCAGCTGCAAGTGGGGAAACCTTCACCCCCAACCAGCCACCCCCCATGTAGCTGTCTCTCTCAGTCATGTAAATGACAGGTAATTGACCTCATAAAGCATCGAGGAGGGAGATGGGATGGGATGCAACAATTTTTACTTTTCATGTGTAATTTGACGTATGTGCTGAGGTCTCTGCTTTATGCGAGTTTCTCTCTTTTATTTTCCTTGTGCCATTTAAGTGTAATTTTTGTATTTTGTGTTTGTTCTTGCTGTAGACATTTGTCACGTCGCCTGCGACTCTTGCTATGAAAATTCTAAAATGTTAATGTGGCCAGGAGGAGTTCTTGTTCCGCTGGGCCCACTTTAACTTGAAGGAGACGTTTGGGATGGGGTGAGTGGGCGAAGCATAGCGTAGGCGCTAATGTGTAGCACTCACTTTGCCCACTTTGCTTTTGTTTTTACTTTTATTTTTTGTATTCTTCTAGCATTTCCATATGTGCGAGTGTGTATAAGTGTGTGTGTGGGGTAAACGAGCAATTACGATTAATTGTGTTTGATAAAATGCCATTAAAATATGTAAAATAGAAAGTTGCAAGGTTGTTGTTGTCTTGCTGCCCCAGAGTAACATCTTTGCTGTGGGTTTTTGTCTTGAAATTTTTGTATGCTGAAACATTTTGCACAACTTTTTGCGTGGGCCAAAGCACTTCTGGCGGTGAAGTAGAAAAAGTTGAGATACGAGGGCAGTTTGATATAAACGGTTTCTCTTTGCCAATTCCACACATCTAACCACATTCTTATCGGTTCAGAATTTGACAAATTGTCTAAGGCATTCGAAATTGCCATTCTTAACTTTAACCACTGCACGAACTAAAAACATTAGAAAAGTTTTATAACCCTCAATCTATGCTTTGGCTGTAATTTGATTTAAATTGCACAATTTCTATGCCACACAAATGCTCTGGTGGCTATTACTGATATCTCAGGCGTTGCCATACAAACACACATTGTTGCCATTTCATTCCCTGCGCTTCTTCTTTTTCTTTGCAGAGCGCATAAAACTGATAAGAAATGCACACACATGCTAAGCGGCAGCAGCAGCAGGAGCAGCAACATCAACAGCAAACGACCACAGAGGGAGACGGGAACAAGAAGAATGAGAAAGATAATACAAAACACAGCAGCTAAGCTAAAAAATAATATGGCACAAAAACTCTAGAAATAGGCATCACAATTCATAAATGTGTTTTAAATTTTACTCATGGTGCATAAGTGCAATAGCTGTGAATTTCATCAATTTGATGATATCTTCTGTGTATACAAGAGCCGTCTGCGGCAGCGACGTCGACACACCAATACGATCGGTTTGTTTCCTAATAATTTACAAGAAAACTGTACAGTGAACATTAACACGACTCTTTGGTAAAAAGAATAATTTTCCTTATACACAAAAGAAGTGAGAAAGTCGGTCAAGCCCGACTATAACATACTCTGTACCTGGAGTAGGTGTTATATGCGGCGCTGCTGCTGTGTCTCTCTCTATCTCTATCTCTATCTCAGTTTCTTTCTCTCTCTCTCGCTCTCTCTCTCTCTCTCTAAGATTGAGCGGTGTTTGTTGTGAAAGGGTGGGGGTGGTTGCGGGGGTGCTTGGTTCACTTTTTATAACTTAAGAACCGCTTATCCGATCTTTATCATTTCTTCAGCAAATCGATATATTTTGACAATTACTAACTATCTCTAGAAGGTACAAATCATCTATCTACAAAACTGTGGAAGATATGAATTTTTTTCGAAATTGCGGGGGCGGGAGGGGGCGTGGCCAAAATTGAAAATAAACTTGATCTGCCTGCAGCTATAAGAAACATTTGTCCCATACATGTCAAACCTTTATCTCTTACCATCTCTGAGATCTGTTTGTTCATACGGACGGACGGACAGACGGACGGACAGACGGACATGGCTATATCGACTCCTCTGTTGATGCTGATCAAGAATATATATACTTTATAGGGTCGGAAATGATTCCTTCTCTCTGTTACATACTTTTGCACAAACTTAATATACTCTATGTACCTTCGGTACAGAGCATAAAAAAGGGGACGCAAAATAATGTCGCTCTTGCTTAAGCTCTATTTACACGAACTGATCACTCAGCTGAGTTTTCGTCTGATTTGCTGTCAGACCGTGTGAAATGGCTTATAAGTAGACATGAAGCTACTCAGATGAGCAATCAGACGAAATGGAATCGATTCTAAACAAATCGTCGAAAAGTTCATAAAGTTCAAAAGTTCTTGGCTTGTTTTGAAATTTGCAAGAGTGAATGATATAGGGCCGGATATGGCTTAGAAGATAGTGTGTCGGCCTGCTGTGCGGGAGGCGTGCGTTTAATACCGCCTCGGACCATCTAATAAAGAACTTATTTTCTTTCTTTAGAAATTAGCTTTTACACATATGGTCGGTCACCTTCACCAGCTATTGGCGCTATCTGGGAAGTAACTAGCCATAAAAAAGTTTCTCGAAACTTTGCCGTTTGGATTCGGCGTTAAACTGTAGGTTACCTTCTTTGGTGCAAAAATCTTGGATTGGCCCTTTGGAGCTGTAAAGCAAATTGTACAATACATTTAGTGTATTTACTACTCCTAGTTGAGCCACGGAATCGTAGAGTTAATAAATTTTCAACATGTAATTGTAACGTTTGAAAAAAAAACAATAGAAGTTCTCATTTCAACCGTAGAAACAGTGCTAATTTATTAAGGGGGAACGGCTGCTTAGTCGTAGAACTTCTGTCTAGTGACGGCTGCTTAGTCGTAGAACTTCTGTCTAGTGAGTTTTGTTTTGTTTTTGTAAATCTGTCAGTTCTCAACTCAACAATTCCGTAGCTCAACTGGGGGTCGTGCAGACCCTAAATAAAATATGTATATATTTGAAGCGATGCATCAATGCCTGCCATTGACTTTTTAAAGATAATTTCATGTAAATGTTGCCCGCTGTTACGCCTGAGGTATCTCGGCCGGTATGTTACCAATGACAGCTGTAATGTTGTCGTCCAAACTTGAAATTATAGCTGGCTTGTCTTTGTGTGTAAGAAACTTTGCAAATTGGTTATGCGTGCCGAGTGGCATGTGGCACCGTCTGCTTGAAACCACATGCCAATCAATAAGAAATGTGGATTAAACGGTACAAAACATTTTATTTTTTTTATATATTTTTATTTTGATCTGCAAAATTTAAAAAATCTCGAAAATGTCTAATTGTGTAAATGACCAAAGATTATTATAAAAATTTAAAAAAAAAATGCAAAATTTTTCTTATTTTGTATGACATTATCATCAAGGGTGAATATCCAAAATAAATGATAAGTTCAGACAATCATGAAGCCGAAAACTGGAGGTGTCAGTCAATAAAAAAATTTTTGAAATTTTTTATGTGGTTAAATTAACATGAAAACGGGTAAATGGGAGGTGTTTGGACTAACATGACGACTTTATTATGATTTTATCTGATTATGAGTGAGTTGATTTATGATGATATAATAAATGCTCAGTTTATTCATGAATTAGTAGTAAGTCTCTGTTAGGAAGTTCCCTGAAAAAAAGTTTTTTGAGAAGTTGTCCTACTCTACTTCCTGTTTTTATTTTGAAGACAGTGAAATAGATAAAAGGTAAAGATTAATAGGCCAAAAAAAATACGAAAATTTGCTAAATTTTTTAATAAGATAACAATTTTCAAGTAAGTTTCGCGCCTTCGTTGTAAGAGGACACATTTACACAGATGTTTTCAAATAGGAAATTCTGTAAATTTTTTTAAATATGTACAAAAATAAATGTTTATCTATTATAACTTTTTCACTCCGTTTGAGAAAAGTGATGAAGAACAGTGTCATCTGCTTATTTCTATAACAAATAAAGAAAAATATTCATGCGTCATTTTAAAACAGTTTGTTAAAATTGCAAGTGTTTTTTTCAAGACCGTTATTAATATTTGTTTCCGTTTTGATTTCCGTATACACTGATACTCAGTTTTATCCTAGCAACCAACTTATTGAAACTGACTTTAGTGCTGCCTCTATCAAAATGCTAAGTCACTTTACACCAGCTTGCACGGCCCCAGCTACGTGCCCGCTTTTACCCGGCACTGACCATTAAACCGAATGTTCAACCCAACCCAGTAATTAAAGGTACGCGCCACAAATGTCAGTTAGTTGGAGTACTGGGACCGGCACAACGACAATGGCCATGGCAATGTTCCGCCCACGCCCTACTCGCAAAAGCCAACTCCGATTTGGACGAACGGACGACAGACTTTGCGCTAGTTAACGCTCTTGTTGTTGCCGCGTTGCGTTGCACTTGTCCAGTGGGTCCTGCTGTTGATTGCCATATTGCGCGAGTGCCGTGCCGGCCGCTACGTGGTAATAACTGGACGCACGCACAAAATGTCGACGTCTTGCTGCCGCATTTCATTTACTTGTACAGACTTTAGCTCCAAATGGCACAAACGGCAACGTGCATTGTGCACGTGCATTGTGCGTGTGCATTAGCGTGCCAGCTCAAGGCAGTTGTACACTAGTATGAAAATCATTATGAAATAACTTTAGAGGGAACGGGGAAAGCTAATGCAATATTTGGTCTGGTTCTCATGCCACTGTACCAGACACAGCTGCTGCCTCAAAACTTCCGCTTTGCGTGCAACCTGCTCAACATGTTAATGTGCTGTGGCAACAGCCACACACACACACACACGTACACACAAATCCCTTGCAGCTGCTTGACTTTTGTATTCAAACGATTCTGGGTTGATTTCGGTAGGGTTAGTGAAGCTGCTACGTGTGTCCAAATATTGTCCACCATTTTACATAGTGCCTGCCGTATGCTACTCTTTTCAAGTATATACAAAAATAGTTAATTTTGCATTCTTGGCTATCTGTTCCTCAGTTTCTTTTCCATTTTTATACTCTGTATTAGGATTGGCATGGTAAATGCTTTTATTCAACACAAAAAAATTATCATAAAATATTAGATTACACATATTAAATTCTATCCCGTTTTGTCCTACGGGAACCAATCAAATTTTTGAGCCGTGCGGAAGTTTCAGAAATTATAAATATAATTTTTTCCCGTGGCGTTGATCTAATCTTGATCCTGTCCTGCATTATTAAAATAAAATAAATTAAAATGGCTAAAATATATTTTAAAAGACTTATCCATTTGAGGTAAACAAATTTTTTTAATTTTGTATAATAAAAGGTTTTAACTACAATTTTTAATTTTACAAAATTATCTCAGACTAAAACCGAAACGAAAAACGGTTAGGATTACGTTTACTGTTTTGGCCGATCGCTTACCCATTCCGCTTATTAGTATAAAATATCACTTTGACAAAAAATGCCGACAACAGCGGCCCCATTAAAAATCACATTTATTCAGAAAAGAAGTAATTTTGCCTTTTTTAAAATTTAACCTTAGAAGTCTCAACTAAAAGATACTAAACCATTTAGTTCACAATAGTGTCATGATTACTTTTATTATAAAAATATACTTAGTTCAACGTATATACTATTTGTCATTATGTGCCTTCTGGAAATATTGGTAAATTATTTCCCACCGTTCCAATACATCTACCTTGAGAGAATTACCTTAGAATTTTATCATTTTCGGATTTTTTTGCAAGAGGGAAATATAAGGATGAGGAAGGTAAAGATTTTGGTTAGCTACACTTACTTATTCTCGTTTGCTCTCCTATCTTTGTGGGAGTCAGTGCTTTAAAGATTTTGGCAAAGTACGTACAATGTTATTGTGCTTAGAATTTTATTTTGTTGGGGAGGATGAATAATTTTACATACTTTCTCGTTTGCTCCGGCCTACATTTAATATACAATGTTTTACGGTTTTGATTACAAGTTTTTAAGGGATTTTAGTAAAGGTTACGGTTTTAATCAGTGAAAATAATTTTTATACTCTGTACCGAAGGTACATAATGTATACTAAGTTTGTGCAAAAGTATGTAACAGGGAGAAGGAATCATTTCCGACCATATAAAGTATATATATATTCTTGATCAGCATCAACAGCCGAGTCGATATAGGCACGTCCGTCTGCCCGTTCGTCCGTCCGTATGAACAAACAGATCTCAGAGATGGTGAGAGATAGATGTTTCACATGTATGGTTTTTTTTTTTTTTTTTTTGTTATTTAAAAGTTTATGTTTCAAAATCTTTTAAAACGGGGGAAAAATAGGATTGTAGCCAGGTTTAATTAAAAATAGCTTTGTTAATTCCTTATTAAAGCCCCATATTAACAACGGCAGAATTTCATATTATACATGCACCTTGGCTTTGTTTTTGTGCTTATGTCAGTTTCATTTATGTGAAATACTGTGACAAAATGAATTTACGGTCGTTCTGAGTACGAGACTATTTTCAACCATTCAAAGTTGGATTTTCACAACGATTTTTTGAAAAAAGCTACTGTATCGAAGCACAAAATATTTATATGTATAACATCAAAAATATCATCTCTGATGTAGATCAATATTTTGGTGAAAAGTGTCGATTAATGTTCCAAGTTATGAAAAAACCCAAATGGAAAATTTGTATTATTTATTAGATTTCGTTCCACAAATACGCAATTTGAAGGTAAAAGTTTATTCCGTCTTTATTAGCCTCAACTTTTTCGTGACAAAAACACAGTAAAACCAAACAATAAGCCAACTTACGGTTGAAATGTGAGCAATTTGGGCTAACATTTTTTTTTTTTTTTTTTTTTTTTTTGGATGTCGTTACACCCTCACAGTTTTAAAGTTTTAGCAGCTAGAGCAAAAAAGTGTCTGGACAAAGTTTACTGATTTAACCAATTTTCAGTGAAGAACACAGACACAACAACAACCGAATTCATTGACCGCAAAAAGGAGAATCAGCAACAGCGTAAACAGGAGAGGGAGAAGCAACTGAAAGGGCCAAGTAAAAACTCATCAAACTATATTTTCAATAAATAATGACAATCGGCGACTGAAGCGGCTGGGTGGTGTTGTAGGTGGAGTTGAAGTTTGCAAATGGCGGCCATTTTGTTGCTTGCCTTTTGTTCAACTTCATTGATTTTATGCCATTGTGTGGGCTGGAACCGCGGCAGGCATAAAATCGAATCATAACGTAAAAAAGCCACCAAAAAATTTACATATACATGTATATATGTGTGCCACGCCCTTGCGCCTATCAGTATGCAGTAAATGCAAAATAATAAAAAGAAAAAACAGTTGTTGCGGTTCTTTCTTCCCACTCCTCCGTCCGTCAGTCGTCGACGATGCCGTGAAAAGCCGTCTGACAAGTCAACAACGCGCAATCCAACCTGCCCAGGCTAGTCAGCGGAATATAAGAGACTTGGAGTGGATTTTTTTTCAACTCGTTTCTTTTATTTTTTTTTTGTCGGCACATATTATAAATTGCTCTATGGAGAGCAGTCAGGCCAAAGTGGCGGCGTGTGAATGGGCCAAAAGCGTAGTTTTTAGGAACGAGCCTTTTTTTGTATCCACATGTGGGCAACGTTTAGGGCCAGCTGTTGATTGCATTTCAACTTCAGACTTCTGCACATTCCGTTATGCAAATCTGAAGTCAGTCTTTAACTCGAGCCGCGCTCCCCAAATAGGTTCCCACCGCTAATACCCATTGCTCTAATTATATTAAACATATAACAAGCAGATTTAGCACAGATTACAGAAACTAAGCAAGGTTTTCGGCGGGTTTGGCATGGCGAACTTGGCGTTAATTTATGCACCGAGCAGGAACAAAGCCACACCACATAATCCTGGCTGTGTAGCTAATTTGTTTATAATTTTCATAATTTACCGTGTGCGAGTGGCGTAACTCCGTTTCCTTCCTTTCTCGTGGCCCCTTGGCAGCAGCTGCATAACTATTTCCCCCCTCACGCTGGGAGTGTGTGTGTGTATTTATTATAACACTTGGCATGGCACGACCCAACACTTGGTGGATAACACCATAGTCTTTACTACAGTCATGTGCCGGTTGGCAAATGCAATTATTATTTCTTTGAAAACGTGCAGCAAAAATTTAATACTAACAGCAAATGTTACTGACACCCCATGGGGTAAGTGTAATACACACAGTTTTTGCACTCAATATTTTCCATTGTCCGAAATGGTTTTGCTTGCCATTTGCAAATTGCAAAATTACACTGCAAAATTTTAATTAATATTTTCAAGCACGTATTTATCGCTAGCGAAATAAAATAAATAAATAAAAAAAAAAAGGGTTTTAGTTATGAAAGTATAAAGTGCATTTTACACGTTTTTTGATCTGGCTTAAGCTTAGTACAGAAATACCCGAGGAATGAAAAAGTCCATACAAAGAATATGATTTCGCGCGGATTGGATTTAACGCCCGAAATTGTCATATCGATATCACAGCGTTGCCAACCGACGTCAATGTGTTACGCGATAGTCACCTGATAGTCAACAAATGAGTAATTATTTTGAAGGTGTAAAAAAATAAATGTGTGTATATATGAACATCTTTTCATTGGAGGAGAAGGTGACCCTAGGAAATTTAATATAAAAGACCTGTTCTGTGAAAGCCCATTCGTAAACAGCATTTTGATGCTGGATTGACAAAAATTATCTGGGGTGGTGCCTTTGGAAAGGAAGATAAATATAGTATTTTTTGTGTTTAATTATTTTATTCACGATTCTTTGTTTTTGCTACAAAGGAGACCATTGCAACGCAGCTTGGGCTTCGTTAAAGGACAGCTTACGCTGCCTGAGTGATAACCACGTCAAGGGTTAAAGCGATGAAACTCAAGCGATTTAGAGTGGAAGTTAGCTCCTTATTAGAGATGAGAGAAACTTTGGCCCAGCACTAAGAGATTCAATTATTGTGGACGACGGCGATTCCATATGTAGCCGTAAGCTGCACAACTTTTCAGTGGTCGGACTTGGGACTTCATTGTCGCCTCAAGTCGTAAACGATATCTCTCAATCAATGCCCTTGCATTATAAATACATAAAAAGAAGATGCCATGGCCCAAACAGTCGATTTAACACCTTCCCTAGTCGTGTCTGTAAAGCACTAATTGCATATTGGTGCAAATTGTTTGAAAATAACCCTTAAAACATTTAATTATTTGCAATTTATTTACGTTTTTCAAAAGGGGGCAGCTTTTAGATCTTTAGTGCAAGTAAGAAATACCGGTGACACGTCTATAAAACACACTGTCATTTCACCCAACACAACAATTCAACAATCCGTCAATTCAACACAAACAAATTCAACACAAAGCAAAGTATACTCAAAACAATTTCAACACACGTCAATACATCACTAAGTCATTTTACCCAACACAACAATTTAACACACGTCAATTAAACATAAAACAAAATAATTAATTTATTACTAAATTTAAATTTGGTTTGAATTGGTTGACTTATAGACGTGTGTTGATTTTTTTTTGTGAAGACTTTGTTTTGTGCGTGTGTTGAATTGACGTGTTGAAATTGTTTTGTGTGGAATAGACGTGGAACCTAAAGTTGAGTAACGATGACTTTTATTAGTGATAGTAAATAAAATGCAAGTGTGTAGTACCATTAGTGCGGCAGGCAAAAATTTTACGATATTTACAAACGAATGTTATCTCTGGTGCTTTCAAATGTGCTTCCACTTTCGGAAGATATATTGTTGTGTTGAAATTTGGTGATGTTCAATTACTTCGTGATGAAATTGATTATGTTTAAATTGTAAATGTGTTGAAATATCTTGTGTTATAATTGTGTTGTGTTAAATAGACGTGTTGAAATTGTTTTGCGTTGAATAGACGTGGAATCGAATTACCCAAACACTGTGGAACCCTAGGTGCCTTCACTAACGCTTGTTACAAATCACATAAAGCTACCGCATCGTTGGACGCCACCACAACTATTCGTTGAGAGATGAGCGCCTTATTTCGCACTTGCTTTCGACAAAATAATGAGCACAGATTTCTAATACTTTTTGCAAGTATATCCGAGCCAAGCTTTAAACCGGTTCACAATTGGTTTTGAAGCGGTGAAATACCCAATTGCTGCAAAAAAGTAGCTGGAGTGCACTCCAGTCCACACCACTCGAGTGGTCGGAATTTGTGGAATTGTTTTTATTGGAATCTCGAAATTTTAGGCATTTTAAGCTCATTCGGGCTGGAATGGAACTGTTAATTTTTATAGACAAGCCTTATATTAGGGACGTCCTAGTTTCTCTTCAAGAAACTTCCAAGATTCGTGAATTGTAAAATGTAGTTTGTATGATGTACTAGTTACGGACACTCTCACCGAACGGTGTTTCTTCAGTTAAAAAGTTTTGTTTTTTTTTTAATTTTGCCCTTAATTTATGTTTGACAACTCACAAAAAAATTTCAATAAAATTTACACGGTTCTTGAAATTTCTTTTGTGTATTGCTTCGCTTTCTGGGGGGTACCAAACTACAGAACGAGGCAAAACATCATCTAAACCACGTGTGGTCAAAACACACATGCTTATTTTGGCGTTGCGTGTGTGTGTTTAGCCACTCCTGAGCGCGCTCACTTAGCACTTATTTGTTGTTGAAAAAGAGAGCAGTAGAAGCTCGTAAACTGTCGGTGTGTCGACGTCGCGGCCGCACAGGGCTCTTATATACACGGTCTCTGATCTATACTCAGCAAGTTATCATTCACAATGGATGCTAGAATACAAGAATACAATAATGCTGCCAATACGAACACCTTATCTTATTTTTTTTTAAGACCTCGTGATAATGACAAAGTCAGGACGTTGAGAACATAACATAATTCGCTTTTAGTATTTAGTTAAGTTCAACAGTTTAAAGAGGACTAAAAACGCTGGGTTTGATCACAACATTGCATTTGAAGTAAGATTTGGTTCAGATTATGATCTTCCTATTCCGATCTTCAGATTTATCATTGTCCGACTTTATTTCTTTTACAAACGCCTCACAGACGCAAGCCAAATAATTGCCACACATTTCAATGCGTATTAGTAAAAAAAATATATGCAAAATTTCTGTGTTATACAACTTAACCTTACATTTTACATAAGTTTGCATTTTCCATTTGCTAATTATATGAAGTAACCTCCATCAAAAAACAGGGCAACATTTTCAGATTCAAGTGTTTTTAACCAGCCAACCGCAACCTCAATCACATCATCATATTTTACAACCTTTTTTGCCAAAAGTGGTCTGACCTCCCGCCCCCGCCCCCCTTCTGGTACAAAACATAAACAAACTGCATAACGTAAATCCTATACTGATATATAAAGACAGAAAAAAGTATCTCACTCTATTTAGTAGACAAAACAAGAGGGAGAGAGAGAGAAAAAAACCAAACACGAACTTTGTGTCGATTGCGTGGGCGTAGCCGGGAAATGCTATTAACTGGTCATATCCCTCGAGTGGCAATGTTTTTTTTATGCTTGATACATGGATTCCCCACCGACTGTTTTGTAGTTTGTTTTTTTTTTTCACTAGCCTCTTGTGTAGAGTCCACACAACATAATCGTATCAGCTGAAGATTTGTAATATGAAGCGGAAGAAATGGCCGCAAAATCCAGACTGAGTGGGTGTGTGTGTGTGTGTGTTTGTTTTTTGTGCTTGCCGGTCGACTGATAAATGCAAAGTCATTGGAACGATTTATGGGAAAAGGTGTTGCTTCTCTCGATAAACGTCAGCAAACATTGCGCTCTCTATTGAATGCGAATAAGGGGGGGCGAGTTTTAGATGAAGTGTGGTATAGTGCACTTGGAAAAAAACAATGTCGTATGTACTACAAATTTAAGGTTTAGGCTCTGTACACAGAATTGAGAAGTAAAGCCAAAAATTTTACGTTTGCTTCTTGTAAAAATTTGTATATGAAACTTTTACATAATTTCTCATGACTTCATAACTGCGCAGAGGCCTTTAAGTTGTAATTTTGGGCGTATTTTAATCAAGTATGAAACATTCTAAAATTCAAAAATGAACTTTAATATAATAGAAAAAAGAAAAAGTGGTTAAGGAAAGGGTATTATGTATATTTTAGATTTAATTGAAAATAGCTGCCAAAAATGCATACATATTTTAGCGTTAAGGTATTTAAGACACAGACGATGGTCACACTGTCGAGAGTCAAAGGCAGACGTGAGCGAACGTGACCAATGGTCGAACGAGGAGATGCTGCATAAAAAGTGTGTAAATAAAAGACCGAAAATACTACGAACGAATCCGCCCATAAAATTTCAAGCTTCTTTTTTCATGTTTTATACCAACTAAGGTTGAATTTTTGAAATACAGTTATAAACTTTAGATAAATTCAGAGTTCTAGATTCAAGAACAAATTTGGATCAATTGAAGAATTGTTGGGACTTTAAATAAAAACATTTTTTACATATTTTATGTATTCACTTTTTTGTCTGAATTAAATAATTATTCTGTAGTATTTTGTACTTGATGAAAATTTTTTCGGAATTAATTTTTAAGGTTTTTGAAAGGGCTTAAAAAATTATACTTGAAATTGGAACTTTGCACTTAAATCAAGTTTCAACGAACCAAGAAACAATGATACCCCTTTCCCTTTGGGAATTTAAAAATCACGAATTTTATTCTTGATTCTCTTGCATATCTTACTTTAAATTCCCTTAAGTATGGCTAAATGTTTCAGCATCCCTAACCAGCAGTCCAGTCCAAAGCCTCATCATTGCATCCCTTAACCCCCTTTGCTCTTCTCTCTACATCATTATGATGCAGCAGTAGCGGCAATAGCAGCCAAATCCTACTCCACTCAAACCCTTTTTGGGTATCCCTCTACCAACTAAAACGCTGCAAACATTGCGCTTGGAAAACTTTCCTGTTGCTATGTTTTGTACACTTTTTTTCTCTTCTTTTTACCAAACAGATTTGCCCGTATCAGAAACAGAGCAGCAGCTGGAGTTGGAGGTTCGCCTCATACCCATTCTGCCATTTAGCCACGTTCTGTTTGTTTTTATGCTTTGCTGCTGCAGTTTGTGTGCCTTTGCCAATTGCTTTGTTTCTACATTTTGTTGTTGTTGTTGTTGTTGTTTTGATTGTGTGTGTCTTTGCAGCAATTTTTATCTTCAATACACGCTCATTTACGCTGTCTGATAGCTTTAGGGTATATTCATATCCGTTGTCTTTTCATTCAGGATACGCGAGCAGAAATACTGACTAGCTATGGGAGAGGACTAGGCGAGTGGGAAAACTAGGACTGGGAATATTTTCTGCATTGCTGTTATGCATTTGGTTTGCTGATGGGCACTAAGCAACAAACAAAATTTAAGTTAAGAAGAATCAAATTTAGAATAGAAATTCTATTAGGGTTTTCACGTCAACTTGGTTATCAAGTAATCTGTGTAAAAATTAAATCTCCAACAACAAAGTGTACTGGGACAAAAAAAGCTTACATCAGCATCCCATCTCTTATTATCTATCTTCGCATATCTTCGTTATCTTTTAGAAAAGATAAAATAAAAATATAAAAGATACTTTTGAGTTATAAAGCACATTTAGCTCTTCTCACTATCTTGGTAGCTGTGGTGTAGTGGGTAAGGTATGAGACTGAAAGTTAAACAGACCTGGGTTAAAGCACGTACAAAATTTTTTTTATTTTTTATTTTTGTATTAAACAGCTAAGAAGTTTCATGATAAGCACACAAAAATGTGTTCACTACAGTTGAAGATTAAATTTAATTTTTAAACAGATTACTTGACAACCAACTTTACATGAAAACCCTATATAATTGTTGGTCCGAAATGTTAATGTCACAACAGATTAAGTAACCAAGCTCTCGCCAGCAAAACTTTATTACTGAAAGACTTGGAAAAATTTGAAATGTGCTTTCTTTTTATTGTAGAAGAGAAAATATTGGCCAAATAAATTACAGAAAAATAAATCAATGATCAAAGAACAAACTCTTAATGATTTTTGATGATTCCTCCATTTTAGTTTCAGAAAATCCCAAAGTATTTCGAAGTATCTAAATTTCCTAGGGTTGTATTTTGAAGGGCTTGACGATGTTAGTATATATAAAGATCTTATGCAGTTTGTGATTAATTTGAGAGCAAAAATTCTAATCAAATTTTGAAGTTTGTTTTACCCGGCTCAAGGTCCAAAAAATTCAATAATCAACACAAGCCCACAGAGATTAATTACACATTTATTTACAGCATTGGTTTGTTCGTACAATTCTGTTTCGATGATCTCCAAATCCTCTTAACATGGCTTTCACGTTTCTTTTATGTCCCATGTTTGACGAATAAACACTTGGGAAATTGAGTAAAATTTTACTTTTGGTTACTTCATGTTCAGGACAGCCTAAAAATTTTGAAATGAATTGAAAGGTTTCACCCTTTATTGTAATTTAATCTTTTGTTGTTACATGGCTGATGCTAGTACCTGAAAAATATTTCCAGTGATAGTTTAGCAGGTTCAGGAGTTCTTGTTTGTTCAAATAGGGAATCCGTGTAAGTTTTTATTATAAATTTTAGGTATGGAATGCTTAACGACTTGCTGGCCATGTTTTTTCAAAGAAGTCGAAGATTTATTCTTCTTCCTATATATACAGCTGGTTTTCGTCGCTTTATTTTCACAGTCTCACTTTTTGGCTCCGCTTTCTTAGATTGTCCAATACACCAAAATAAACAGCTGCTGGGTATAAAATGCTAACCCCAACTATACAAAATATTTGCCGCTCACGTTAGCCAGCAGCTTTGTAAATGCATTCCAATGTTTTCATGAGCTCACACCCTAAGCCACCATTCCGCTGGTTTCTCTCTACTGTCTCATAAAAAAAGAAAATTTATTAATAAATCCTTTAGCAAATAACCCTTGCAGTCTAGTGTAGCCTTGCTCTTTTAATATCCTTGAAATTGCCTTGTCTGGTCTTGGTCTGCATTTCGGTTGTTGGCATTGTCTGGAAAATGTTCTCATCTTGGCACAAGACGTGGATTATCCCTCTATCTTGGTCTCTTTGTATATGTATAGGTATTTTCTTTTCTCGCTCATAAACAACTTTGTCGGTGGGGATTTAATCAACTTTATTTTATTGTCCATTCCTTGCACTAACTGCAGACTCGTCGCCTGCCTGCCTAGTCCTATAAACCCTTTTGTTAGGATTTTCATTTCATTCCATGTGCTTATATTGAATGTCATTTTTGGCATTGAGAACGAGCATTGATTACCAACAAATACATAACATGCTGTTAGGAGTCCTAGTCCTAGTCCTGTGTGTGTGTGTGTGATTGCGCTCATACTAGGCGGCTTGTTAAAAGGCTCTTAAATTGGTTTTTATTACATCGGCTTCATGCTCATGGCTGGGCGGCATTTTATGAGCTTCGCTCTCAGTGTCTCTGTGTTATTTCCTTTTTATGACAGTTCATTGTTATCACCAAGGATAGGGAGGAATAGAAGCAGAAGCGCATCAATGAAAGGCTTTTCTAATGTTTACTAATTGTTTGGCATTTTGTTGTGTGTTGAATGGAACATTTTTTGTTGGACAAGGGTCAAGTGATGGGGGTTTTGATTTGTTTTGCTTTGTTTTCAGTTGCTTCAACTACTTCACTTTATGTTGGGGTTAGATGAAATTTAAGACAATGTTAAAAATGTACATAAATAAAAAATGCAGTAAGAAACACAGCAGTTCACATAGGAATGTGTCTGAATGTGTTTTACAAGGACAATACTCTCAAAAAAACGTCGGCTCTAGAGATTTCATTTTCCAATTTAACAATCATGTTTAGAAGGTGCGTGTCCAAGCTAAGGGGTTGCGTCCAAGCTAATAGTTCTTATTAAAAGTCTTAAAAAAATGGGATTTTTGTGTTTAAGCCACAACTCTCAAATGATTAATTATAATTCATCAATTTCAATTTCATTCACAATAGAGCACTTTAATGAAATGTGTACAGACGCCATCTCCATGGTGATTTCACACATTTCCATGACAAATCATGACCATATTACGTCCAAGCCCCATGGCCTCAAAGCTAAAACTCATTATACACGCACTAATCAATGATACCACGAACAGAGGCAGAACAAACAAATTTTATGCTGGGTAATTATGTTGCTTTCATTACACACAATCTCGCAAATGAATGAGAGTGAGTGTGGAATGGAGGAGTGAAACAAAACTCCTCTTATCAGACAAATTTGCTAATATAAACCTTACACTCTCTTGTGTGTGTGTGTGTTTGCGTAAACGCCTCCAACCAGACACGCCTTGAACTAAAAAAAAAAATAAAACAAAACATCGTAGCAGCACACGCAGTCTGTGAAACACGCAAGGAAAACTAATGTACACAACTTAATTATCAAAGCAAATCCCAGACAAAAATATTGGACGCTCAATATAAATAATGGCCACTAGAAGCCAGGAGGCGACGCAGGCAACATGAGACTGGGGAAACTTGTGGCTCCGGCGCAACAGAAGTTTTTAAAGCTGATGATAATGATGACGATGACACATGCCTTGCACTGTTTTTTATGTAAAGAAAAAGTTTCATTTCATGTTTTACGCTAATTTACGCTTGCAGCCAAAAAAATATTAACGAAAATATTTTACATTAACTTGGGCAGTTTGATAAGTTTGTTGCGCACAAAAAAAAACGGAGTATATCGTTCATCACAATTCTTATTAAAGGTCACTTTGTGGTTTCAGTCTAAAAAAAACGTTTAAATTGACGCTATTGCGATTTTATTTCTTTTTATGGGTTTTTTGCAACCTGTTTTGATTTAAGTCCAAGAGTTTGTTTAGCCGGCACCAAACTACAAGGATTTTGAACATAACACATTGTGGATAGCATCGATTTGTCCATACTGTACTTTTTCATGGGCCTCCCGGTCTTATCATCAGCAGAGTTGTTGCTGTCACACTCCGAGTCGTATTGCATGTTCTTTTTATATGAACTATTCATGGAATAAGCAGAATCTATCTATAATAATATCGACAAAATATCAATTTTTTTATATCTATTTCTACTTAAACATATTGACGCTATAATAACATTCTCATATTATTTTCAGATGAAGGTCGATTTGATACTCTCTTCTCTTTTCTCGCATCTTTAAAAAAAGCAACGGCAAATCCCGTATAGTTGTTGTTGTTATCTCAAGAGAGAATGAGAGAGAGAGCGTAAAGTTGAGTCCATCAACACTCGCTCTCTTCTGGTACAAGTTAAAAAATTTAGCCGAAGACACACTCGAGTGTGAAAAATATCAAGCACGAATGCGGTGAGCTTGTCGTTCCGGTGCACTCGTGCACATCTCTAATCTGAAATTATCAGCCACTAAAACTTCAAATAAGTGCAATTTCCCAAAAGCTTTCTTCTGAATTTCTCAGCATTTCTTCTATTAGCTCAATACAAAAACTTTAAAAACCTAAGGATGATCGAAATATTACTAAATGACAAAGTGTATCAAATTTTGTATGGCGAGGTAAGCAAATTCAAATGTATACATATAGAGGGTCGAGAAAAACGTTCAAGAAGGGCACAGACAGGGCGACCATCAACATCAACTGATGAGCTACGACTCAGTCAACAAAATTAACGAATTGACGTCTATTGACAGTCCGAGATCTTACTGATCTTGTTGGAATATCAGAAGGATCAGTAAGAAAAGTTAAACCTGGATTGGTTTCAATAATGTACAATATTGAAGATAAGTGGGAAACCAGGCTTTCCGACGATAAAATCAAAATGAAACGCATCATAACTAGAGACGAACTGAAAACGACCGATCAATCTGTTAAAGTGAGCGGATTTGGGGGAAGAAAATTCTTGGTTTTTGCATCACGATAATGTATTAACTCCCACTGCACTTGTAATTCGTAATCATTTTTCCAAAAACTTGACTTATATTGTTCCAAAACCAAATAGTTTGCCTGACTTAACACCATGTTACTTTTTGCTCAACTCAAGAGACTTTGTTGAATTGACAAAATAGAGATAGAAACCGAATTGAAGGAATTGAAGGCTCTACTGGAGGGCATTGGCACATTTGTATTGCATTCGGAGGACTACCTTGATGTGTAGATAAGCAAAGACTGCTAAAGATTGAACAGGGAAGTTTATGAAACAGCTTTACGGTCAACAAAGCCTCCTTTGAGGTGTGAAGTGTTCCGGTCAAAAGTTATGTCCAGCTTAACGTGACCTCGAGCCGGCAAAAATCTTAAGGTTATATCATAAATGTCTTCAAAAAATACACTTAAAAATAAATAAAATAAAAAAAAAGTGAATAAACAAAATTGAATTTAAAGTTTAGGTTCTTAATTTTTTCTGAGTTAGTTCACTCGAAGAAATTCACACGCCAGTGAATGATGGCTCCATGTTCGGCCTTGAATGGGGCAAAATTTCTTTAAAATGATCACACGGATGCTCTTATAGTCAAATGAGGCACCCATCGGGTTCAGTTGAAATGTCCATAGCCTAAAACTTCCCAAGCGTTTTCGAACCTCCAATTCAATTTTAATGACGATGTCTGGGTGTGAAGGCAATTTCTGGGCGATCTTACTTTTGATATGATCTTAATTCTAATACGAGTGGTATCGGAATTCGGTATTAGACGACAAATAATAATGCTTTTTGAGCCCACAAAATCACTTGATCTTTTATAAATTCCAAAAAAAAAAATGTTGCAGTTTATTTAAAATTGGACAGCAGTCTGACAGTTGTCATGCTTTACCAACTCATCAAATAACTCTCGCTAAAAATAAAATTTATATTAAGTACCCTGGTTCGTTTTTCGTTTTGTTGCAACATGTTTTCAGCTACTTAAATAGTTTTCATCTTAGTTTTTTGCTTCTTTTCATCGTTGGCTTGTTTTTGCGTTCGTTGTCTTTCGGTATGGTTCGTTGTGCACACTATGTTGCAATGTTATTAACCCCGGATGACAATGCATAATTTTTCATTAAATTTCAGAAAAAAAATAAAGAAGAGAAAATGAAGAAATTGCATTTCATCTTTATTGTAAAATAACTCGTAAACTTTGCAACTTCTAAATTGTTAACCGAACTTATCAAAACACACAGAAGCAAAGTATGAAATGTGTTAAAAACTTTTACCTTACAAAATGCGCTAACAACTTTTCAAGTTCAGAGTGTCTGGGAGGTGCGATGAAACACGGTCCACCCTACAAGTCGGCAGAGCACATGCATTTGACACTCGTTTGTTGGGCCCCTCCTCAGTCAGTCAGTCAGTCTGTCAGTTGGTGTGTGTGTGCTGTTTATGACTCATTTGGGCAGAAAACTGGTTCTGCTCCAACCGAGAGTTGGCACAGCTGGAGAGTTTGGTTAGTTTCAAGTAATTTATATGAATATTATATGCAATTGCATCAATCTCAATTAAATTCAGCTGGAAGGCACAGGGAACTGGAGCTGGAGCTGCAGTGGCATGTGTGTGACATGCAATATTAATTAAGGGTTTTTATTTAGGTAATTGCTTTCACAACCTGAACAAACTTCAGGAAGTTGTTGACGACGTCAAGAAGAAAAATGTAGGCGAGGCGGGAGGCAGTTTATAAATCTATACACAAATCACTTGCCAAGTCAAAAGTTCAATGGCCAAGCAGCACAGAGTTTGCAAAGTCAAACTGAAGGACATTTTTGGTCAAGTTTTCGGAACGCAGCAAAAAAAATCGTATAAATTCAAGCCAGGCAAAAGGTTAAGATACATATCAGTATCAAAGCCAAACAAACGGACGGAAAATTCATCAATTAAAAACGTTGCAAGAGATGGGACTATGTCATTGAGTTGATTGGAGGGGATTGAGCAACGTCAAAGAAAACGACAAGAAAAATCAATTTAAATGATTACAAATTGAAAGAGACAAATAGTCAGGATAGTGAGTGAATAGGTAGGTAGGTAGGTAGGCAGGCAAAGCAAAGACGAGGTTTTATAGGGATAAAGAACAAAATGCAAGATGTGGCAGATGCTTCAAAAGTACACGGTGAGAATCTAAGAAACCGTAGAAATTGTTGAAGTAATTATATACAAAGGCAATTTTAATCCTTTACTTCCCAAGCCTACGTTTTGGTTTCATTTTCTTCTGAAATATATTTTGCTTATTCCTGCAGTTGGCCTTTTTCATTTGCTGTGCGTAGCGATGCATACAAAATCTGTTTTAGTCAACGAAAGTCGAGTTCTTGTGTTTTAGCAAAAGTGCTCGAGAAATAAAATTAGAGATTAAATAGCCTTGCTTTTAGCGTTCTCTTGTTGACAAAAATTATTTTTAAAAACTTTTCACTAGCCTTAGAAGGAACCCCACTTATAAAGCAAAAGTTGTCAGCCCTGATGAAAGACGAAAGATTTGTTTAGATGAGAATGCGAATCAAGAGGCAATCGATGCTGAACAAATTTATGTAAAATAGCTGTCATGTGTGACTTTTCCTGTGGAATGTTGTAAGATAGCCACTTCAACTAGCTATTTCAGTAACGGTGACCTTATGAATGGACCAAAATGAAATAATATAATTGAACCCTACAATTTTCCAATCCATATCACATAATCAGTAAGCTTAACCAAAGAGATACGTTATACCAAATCACAAAAATTACTAATTATACACTTGAAAAGTGTATTATAATTTTGCCCAGAAGTTTGCAACGCATAGAAGGAATCATCAACAAATTTTTGAAAAAAAACCCCTTTCTAGGACATAGGGTCCTGGGGAAATTGGGCAAAAAATCCATTTTTTGACATTTTTACGTCCATTTTACAGTTAATCCATTAGAGATATGGAACTTCTGAAGACAGATTCGGGCTCAGCGTGAAAAGCTTGTCTAGAAACAATCATTCGATTACCATTTAAGGTTCTGTGCTGTTCTGTGCGGTTTTTGTCAAAATACTTATGACAACCCCCATTTGCACATTTGATTTATATTTTCTAACCTAAGCAGCTAATTGTGTACTACCTATGTTAAAGTGAAAGCTTACTTTTATACCAGTATTAGATATAAATTTCAAAATTTTGGGATTTTTTGTTTAAAAGATTTAACGGTTTATTTAAGGTTTTTTTGTGTCAAAATATATATGCCGACCAGTGTAGATACATTTCTAATCTATGCTTTACATACAATTATCATTAATAATTTAAAATATTTTATTTATCATGCTATCATTTTTAAGAAATGCCGGCAATGAAAGGCAAATGAAATGACAAAAGTTTCAAAGAAATGATATCATTTCCTTAATTTCTTGAATTCTCCAGAAATTATGCATCATTTATTTGGTGGAAATACGCTATAATAAAAATAAGAATGTTCGTGGGTTAGCGTAATTATTATTTTTAAAGTAGAAAGTTAAGGGAAATAAGTCCCGAAGCGAACCAAATTTATTAGTGTCTGTAGTGTCTAATTGATTTTTATCTGACTTTGCTCGAATCTGAAAAATGGTATTTAATATATCGGCAAAACATCAATATTTCCGGCCAGATCGAGTAAGTGATAGAAGTGGCGTGGCGGGGACAAACAATACAAACAATATGTATTAATGTTACTCTTCATTCATATTCACATAACGTTAATATACTTAGGAACCTTGATTTGCTTTAACCTCTATTATAGACTGCTGACAGTTTATCGTGCGAACGACTCAGGAAAGTTAACTTAGAATAGACTCTTAAGCTTTTGTGGTAGTGATACAGTTATTTGCCTTGCTTTGTTTCTTAGGCCTTTAGGAATGGCCATATTTAGAAATAAATACGCCAAAGTAATAATAGCTATGCAAAAGATAATCTAAAGCCCTTGGCAACCATGGCGATATATAAATATAATGTCTTTATCGCTTGTTAATTTGTCCCACGAAAACGAACTAATCCGACAATTTTTAGGTCAATAAACAAAATCATTGGAGGATTTTAGGAAAGTTTCGGCACTTGATAGACATGGCGAGCAAGTTTGCTTACTTCTTTTTTGCTATTTTTCTCGATTCGGACATATTTCGTAAAGATGATAATGTATTGAAGAAGAAAATCCATCGAAAACATGTGACAAAGTCGGTCAAGCCCGACTATAACATACTCTGTACCTGGAGTAGAAGCTAAATGCAATGCTGGTGCTGCGCAAATCTCTAATTCTCTCTCTCTTTTATTATTTGCTCATGGACCGCTCATCGAAAACTTTTATCTCCAGAAGGTACAAATCGTCTATCTTCAAAACTGTAGGAGATATAACGTCTTTTTCAAATTGGGGCGGGAGGGGGTGTGGCAAAATTTAAAATAAACTTGATCTGACTTCAAGTATAAGAAGCATTTGTCCCATACATGTCAAACCTCTATCATTTACCATCTCTGAGATCTGTTTGTTCATACGGACGGACGGACAGACGAACATGGCTATATCGACTCGGCTGTTGATGTTGATCAAGAATGTATATACTTTATAGGGTCGGAAATGATTCCTTTCCGCTGTTACATACTTTTGCACAAACTTATTATACTCTATGTACCTTTGGGTCAGAGTATAAAAATATAAGATGAATTTATAAACTAAAGTCGAGTTATCTTTGACTTTTTGGATTCGTTTCCGCCTCGAATAGCAGAATACCCAAAAAACAATATTATATTTAAATGGTCCAAATGACCGTGAATTTTGCCAATTTTTCATAAAAGCTTATATTATTAGCAAAATTTTATAGGACTTTCAGACAGGTAAATACATAGGATGTGAGGGACAATCGTTGAAGAGGAGAAATAAGATTGTTATGGCGGTAACATAGAACTCCGGAGGAAAAGGCAGTAATGCCATATGGAAAAGCAGTCTCATATCATATAAAAAAGTAGTTCATCAAAAATCCTAAAATATCATTCAATTGTTCAAAGAAGATGTTTGGGCAAATTAGGAACCAAAAATAAAATTCATTAGAAATTATGGGCACATTTTCCATACTGATTTTTTTGACATTAACTGACAAAAATGGCTATAAATTCCTCAATTTTCAAGCTACCGTTAAATTCAGGCGCGCAAAATGATTGGACAAGATGCGGCTTTTACATTTTTTTTGAGAACTTTTAAATGATGGGTCTTTTTAAACCGGAACATTTAAAAATTTAATTCATAGCTCTATCTTAACCCGTTTTCGAGTTAATTAACATTTAAAAAATTCCCAACATTAGACTAATAAGCGTAGAGCTTCCGCAAAAGAACTAAAAAATAAACTCAAATTTTGTGATAAGCTTCTTAAGCTTCCTTTCGGGCCAATTATCATCCGATTCGGAGGCATCATGCCAGATAAAACTTGGAACTATGGAATGCCCCATATATAGATAGATGGTGAAGATCAAAAGGTCCACAAGGTGAAGGTCCAAGGTCGCGAATTTCTCAAAGTTTTATATAGAGTTAATGGATGGCAATTGCAATGTAAACTTCACTTCTTCGATTTGGGTTTTAAATACTGGAGGGGGCAAAGCTACCCACGCCGGATACCCGCTAGAAGATAAATTAATCAAAATTTTCATCCCCCATACACATACTATATACCTATATACAAGATTGGGGCGCCAAATTCGACTTCCTATAACCCATGTTCAGGCAAAAAAAAAAAATGAGTTTTGAATTGATTGTCGCCTCGGAAAGGAGGCAATTTTTTTTCGTCGTCAAGGGTTTGGTGGTAAAATGAAAAAAACTGATTTTGCATAAGTTTGGTTTTACTTTTTTTATTTTTTTTTTTTTCGACCTTAAAAAATGGCTTTTAAGAAGCACATTTGAAAAAATGGAAAAAATACATACGCAAATAAGGAAGGGAAGTCATTGCCCTATAAACAAAAATATATTTTTGATGAGACGAATATATGTATAGCTAAACCAGCTACGGAAGATAGTCTAATATTTGCAAATCACTTCGGATAATTTTTGTAGCGGAATTTTTCACAACTTTTGAGACTTCTTTTCCCAAAATGTAAAATTAGGTTTAAGCAAAATTAAAGCAAAGGAACAACAAAAGTGCTTGTTAGTAATAGAATAACAACCAAGCTGGACCTTTTTAAAGCCATTAGCATATATTTTACGAAAACGAAAATGGGAGCATGGCTAATTGTACCTATTAGTTAAAATATTACTTTAATTTTTCTTAGTGTAATTGCTTTGGTGAAAGCTAAGCTGCTCCTCCGCACACTCCTACGCACACAGAGAAAAAACACATAAACAAATTTTAATTTTTCTTCTACTCTTTGACACGGCTCGCCCCCCTCTCAACGCAATCTGAAAGAGGACTCTTGTCCTCCCATCCTCCCTGCACTGTTGAGTGACACTGACTCAACTTCTTCTTCGACACTCGCTTCATCTTTATTTCATGTTTCTGACTTAATTTCGCCCCTTTTTTCCAATTTCAGTTGTTGTCACAAACTGGCAGCAAACGGTTCCTCGTTGCACGTTGCGACGGCGACGCCGACGACGACGACGACTCTTGTCGACAAAAGTAAAAAGATTCCAGAGAATTGTGTACAAAATCCTTGACTCCTACATTTGACACTTGGGGTATTTGTGACTTGTTTTTCGCTTTTCTTTTTTACGTTTTGTTACTGGGTTGCGCCGCTTCAATACTTTTTCGGTCCTTTCAATTTTTATCCCCCGCCGTGGCTGAATAAACAATAGGGGCGTCTTGAATAATAGATTTTTAGCTTTTGATTGGTATTGGCGACAATATTTTAACTCGGACAGGGTAAAAAAGTTGGCGGCATTAAAATTAAATTGTCCCTAAAAAAAAAAAACACAAATTGAAATTGGCCTGGATTAACGAGACTTTTGTGAGTATTTTTTTTTTATTTTATTTGATTCCCTGTCTAAGGGTTTTAATGGCTTTGTGGTACAAATTGGAATTGCCAGGATAGACAGGAAGAGGTCAAATTGACAGCTAATGGCTTAAAATTTAGAAGTCGACAAAAATGCTTGGTAAATGCATTTGAAATATTTTTGAACGAGTAGTTTATAAATCATCAAACATGCCCAACACACTCCCACATCGAAAAAAAGAAGAAAAACCTAACCTTCAGTGCATCAGGAACAGAACATGAGCCGAGTTCTAGGTTCTACCCATATATTGTCATCATCATCAGCTGCATTTGATTAGCGCCTTCCATATGCAGCCCCATCTATACACAGGCAGAATTTTGAGTGTGTTTGTGTTTGTGTGTGAAATGTCATTTGAAACATGTGTCAAGTTCCCTGCACTTGTTTATGTTTGTCGGACCACACCACCCCGGGCTCACTCCCCTTCAGACTTGGCTTTGGCTTATTTATAGTCATGTGCCCATTTTGCTTCCTTAGCAGCTGAGGCAAAACAGAAAACGCCTCGTGAAACGTGTTTGTTGATAAACACGACCATGAATCATTTCTCCGTCACCAAGAGCTCTGCCAGCCACCCCACCCTGTTGTTTCGCTTGATTTGCATACACTGCTAACTCCTCTTGTTGCGCTTTTTATGATTTGTTTGTGATTTTCACGCCTCGTTTCGTTCGTTTCATTTTCTACTTTTCTTCTCATATATAAAACTACATGTCTGTGTTATCTGTACGCTCCTATGTGTGTCTGTATGACCAATGAGCTTTTCTGTGTTTTGGATTCTCTGACTCTTGGGGATTCATTGCTACTAAATGGGTTCTGCGCTTCTGTTTCTGGTTTTAAGCCCAACGGCATGTTTTGCTGATAAACACGCATCAAATTCATAAATTCCATGGCTTGGATTTAGTTTTGCTTGGGACGCTTTAAGCTGTTGAAATATATTACAATTTCTTGCTACATTTGCTGAATGCCTAATGAATCGGAAGTGTTTTGTGGTGTGAGAAATTGTCGAGAGGGACAGAAAGATGAGGGTCAGTTTAAAACTGGGATTAATTTGTTTGGGAATTTGGCCTGGATGTGATAATGTAAGCGATATAAGTACACATAAGTATGAGTTATTAAAAGATAAATATAAAATAAATAAACAAAAGAAATCAGATACGATAAAATTGCGTGAACACACACTGTCAGTCTGCCAGATTTTAAGTTAGAAGTTGCTTCTATACGCGAGTGAACACCTGCAAAGAGGCATTGCAGTTGACTGTTCCATACATTTCCATTTCTTCTACTCATTATAAACAGTTTGACGCACCCTTAGTAAGAAAGGAAATCGAAGAACAGGGGTCGAATTTTAAAACCCAACGTTGTGGTTCAATCTAGATAGAAAATTTGATCCCGTTCAGTATCGCACTAGGCTATCCCGTACAGTAACAATCACGAACTCAAATGTTTAATTCAATCTTACCTACTCCGTTCGTGGAAAGTGACACAAATAAAATCTACTTTCGAGCTGGATTTTCGATGACTTAAGGTGTCAGTTTTCGTTTTATGAAATTGTTTAAAATGTGTCATATTTGCACTTTTTACATAAAACACACATTCCACCTTTGTTTGTACACCAACTTGGAAGTAGGCGATTTCAGGTCAAAATTTGTATACTCTATACCAAAGGTACACAGAGTATATTGTTTGTGCAAAAAAGCACAAGAGGGAGAAGCAATCATTTCCGAACCTATCGATACTTATATATCAATCAGACATATAATCAACCCACAGCCAAAACTGCTTATCCTAGAGATCTACGATTTGGCTTTGGTTTAGTTATGCAGGCGCGCACTAAAAAAGAAAATTTAAAAAATTTCACCGCGAAGTAGGTTAAAACGCCAAAGAAAAGTTTGTATGGGGCAAATAAAGGAGTAATTATTGAAATGAAGAGCACGAGAGAGAGTGAGAGAGGGAACGACTCACACAAATTATGTACATATGTGCTGAAAGTATGATGCTATAAGTATGAGGCGGTCCCGTCCGGAAATCTTTTAAAAGCTTTTGTTCAAATAGTGAAATCGTTAGTGTGAGTGATATGCCAACATGTTCCTTTTCTGAAGAGAAAATATTGTCTCTTTAATTTTTGGGAAAGACTTAGGTAGCTGTACGTTCTCAATTATGGGCCAGCAATGCTGATGGTGATCTAAAATCCACAATCTTTATATATTTACTAGATATGGACGCTAGACCCGATATTCACATCCACTTGACGGAAGGGATTAATATATAATTTCGGAATTTTCAAGCGCCTAGAAAATTTGGTTGAGTCCTTTAGGACGGGACTATATTTAATTTATTTGACAATATTCCTGGTGCTTTAAGTATAAACTAATAATTATTGCACCAGTCACAAAAACATTCTCAGATGAAATATTTTAAGCATGCTAACTTATAATGATTAATTTTTTTGCACCGTCATTTTCTAAAAGCTAATATACTAAAGTACTTTTGGACTTTTTTTTTTTAGACTTATCGAAAGACGTTTAGAGGTCGCACCAATCGAATTTTCACCCAAAAATCAAGATTTCCGTATTGTTTTCGACAGAGTGTTGCGGTCGAGTGCCCCGACTGCAAAATGCCCTGTCCCAAGAAATGTGGTTCCTATAGCTTTAAATTCCTTTTGTTTTAAAATTTATTTTTATACACTTGAAAAGTGTATTAAAATTTTGCCCAGAAGTTTGCAACGCATAGAAGGAATCATCTCCGACCACATAAAGTATACATATTCTTGATCAGCATGACGAGCTGAGTCGATTAAGCTTTGTCCGTCCGTCTGTCCGTCCGTCCGTCTGTTTCGACGCGAACTAGTCCCTCAATTTTTGAAGCTAAAAACTGGTTTTTTTCTCAATATTACCGCTTTCAATCACAGACATGGGTAATATTTAATGTTTTTAAGCTGACCTGCGAAGTTTGGTCGAAGTCGCTAACCGTTGAGACAAGCGTTTTCAAGTGTATAAAAACTTCGCCACGAACGAAGTTAGCCTTGCCTTTCTCGTTTTTATTATAAATGGGCAGGCGCACTTGCATATCTTCGGTGTTTTTGCTCGGATCTCATTGTGGTACACAGAATAGATAGAAATTGGGACTAACTGAATATATATTAAGTCACTAGGTTCAAACTTAAAAATTGTAGCTCTGACAGTTTTTCGCGGTTAAAAAAAGATGGAGGAGGAATTTGCCAAAATTTGCTGGGTAACACCACTACATACATGCAAAAATTTGTGGCTCTACTTTTTATAGTCTTTGAGATCGACGAGTTCATAGAGATGGACAGTTTTACGTGTTAACAGATGGAGGCAGAGGCATTGTCTAAATCGACAAACTCGGATGTTGGTGCTGTATCAAGATTATATATGCCTAAATTGGGTCGGAAATGATTCCTTCTCCTTTCTGTTTGCAACTTCATGATCCCCTTTTTCCCATTTTTAATGACAACAGGGTATAAAAAATGTTTGGGATATCCATGAATATCATAAATATATTGTACAATATAAATGAGCAAAGATCATGATGCACTTGACACCACACTTGAAAAGGGGTCTTATCATCTGGTGGTCGTTGGTCCCCAAACATTCGCAATGCCAAAATATGACTAACCCTAAGATTTATGCTTACGTTGTGGCTGAAAAGATTAGGGGTTCCAGATCTCAGAAATATGAAAAACTGAAACAGTAGCCGCTTCTTTTTTGTTTCGAAGAAGATAAATAAAACTTACAGCTCAGTTAATCAGAAGTTTAGGACTTTTTTTATAATTCTATAATAAGTAAAGTAGTTTAAATAATGGTGATAGTCCATTTGTGAAGACTATCTAAATAAATAGTTCTATAAATGCCATTGGTCATTCTCAGAGCCCTTAATCAGCTGCCGATAGTGCGCTCTAAGAATGATCATTGCCCTTCCAACTCATTTTTTAAAAACAGCTGATAAACGCTCTAAGGCGGTCTGAGACTTATAAAACTTGATTATTGAGCAAGAATCAGTCGCGCTGGCCTCTGGCTTATTATGTGATTACGATAGCAATATGTTTTAGTGGTTGAGATGATCTGCAGGAGCCCAAAATAAATAACTCTGCTTCTTACTTCTACTGCGCTACATAAAATGTCACCCATTAAACTTTTCCTGGTTACTTGTAATTTCTCAATATTAATTTATAATAAAAATTCAGCTAAATATTTAATAACTTACCTCTTTTAACTCCAGAAATATCTTTTGCGTAACCTGCAATTAAATAAAAAACATTTAAGACAAGCGTTAATTTCACATTTCTTTCTGGTATTTATTTTTAAATATTTTTTAAACACAACTTTGAAATATGCAAATCAAAAAAAGGGCAAAGCCCTCACTCCCCCTTTATTTTTTGTGGTGGCGTCGGCGACGGCGTACACGCAAAGTATTCAAATTAAAAACCACTTCACTGGGCAAAGTGCAGCCGGGAAAAATGTTTCCTTCCGACGACGTTGGCAAAGGCAAAAGAAAACTTGTGGGTGAGCCCCAGCATTTTGTTTTGGGTTTTGGGTTTGGGTCCACAAAATGCACAGCCCTAGCCCTTTTTTTATTATTATGTGTCTGTGTCCGTGCGCTAGCACACAAAAGCCCCGACATCGTCTCAACTGTTTCTCTCTGTCATTCTCAACTTGAAAAATTTTTTTCCTATTTTTTCTATCTTTTTGCACAGGTAGCTCTCGCTGCGTTGGGTAAATATTATAACAAGTCTGCCAAAAATAAAAAAAAATAGAGCGTATTATGCACTTGAAAATGAAATAAAATTTAGAGCTGCATATAAAAAAAGGAATCAACTCAAATAAACCTAACAACAACAACAACAACATATGCAGCAATTTTTGGTCTGGCAGCCATGAAATGAAATAAAAGTTTAACCACTTGCTCAAAATGCAATTTTAAAGAACATGAAGAGGAGACAGAGAAAGAGTGAGTAAGGGATGTGAGTGAACACAAAGGGTTATTTGAAAGATTTAAATTTATTTACAAAATATCTTGAGCTTGCGTGCATTGGCGTTGGCTTAAGTAAATGACCAAAAAAAAATGTCATGAGCTAAAGTTCAATAATGTGTTCCCGACTCAGACCTGTGTTTGAAGTCCATTCGTAGATTGATTTCATGCTTTTAAATGACTTCATTCGGAGCAACAGAAATAATGCACAATACTATTTCTATACTTCTAGTACCAACACTCAATTTTTAAAAGCGATTTATATCATTTTAATCAAGAGCCTTTTTCAAGCCATCTATCCATTAAAACACTCCAAATTTTTTTCTAGTCAAAGCTGGCACACTCCCCTGAAATAATTTGGTTAATTTTTAAAATGCAAGCCGTTACCCACAAAATTCCACGAAATTTTTAACACCATTTATTTAAGACTTCTGGTACAGATTCCACTTTGGTTTTTTTACATTTTGAATTATCACTCCTCTATACACTTTCTGTATTTTTTTCAGAATTTTCAAAGTTGCGGAAGGTGGTTTAAATTAATTAAATCAATAAAATGTATATAATTTAAATTGTTTTATTCATCGTCGTTGTTTATATATTAATCAAATCTGGGTGAATGAAGAACCAGAGGTTGAAAATGAGAAATTCTAATTCCCCGTAGCTTGTGCCGAAGAAGAAATAGCCTACATTGGCCATTCCGTTGAAGGAAAAAAATACAGATGACGCTGTATATCTCTTAAGTATCTTAAGGAACTTTAGGGCTTGAAGTCACTTACAGCGGGGGAGAAGGCACTGCGCAGGGTACTACGGCCTAACTGAATGCACTGGCTACCACGACAGCAGAAGCACCACAGGAAACCGCCCCCAACGTCGACAACACGCTCTAAGATTTTCTGACTTGTTTAGAAATCTACTGTATAAGCGTGGATGCACGTTGCGACTACAATAACCTAAATTCGCTTAACGACAGGCGCATCGTCTGCGAGCTTGACTGCCTTTTAAATAATCACAAAGAATTATTGATATTCTTTTAATCACACCAGCACGAATTGCAAATTGATAATCACGCTATTGTTATCAATCCTGATAAAACTTCAGCTGGAGAGCAGGTGCGTAGATTTAATGCGCCGAGCGTTAGGCAAGCCGTTAAATTTTATTTAACAAACGAAATATTCACCAAATTATGAAGTGGAAACAATTTTTATGGCAAAACAACGCTTGGGGTCAACTAGTTTTATATATTTTCCTCATATTTTTAAAATTTTTCCTTATAATTATTCAATAATATTAAAAGCAGATTGCTCCCATTGCGCAAGCCTTGGCCAGGCGTGGACATATCTGGTCTAATGCAGAGAATTTAGCTGTGGGTTCTATTTACCTAAGAAATCACCTTTCAAGTCCACAAATAAGGCCCCATGATAACTGGCTAATCACGATTGTAGAGAACCGCCATAAAATACCATGGATGACCAATGATGAAGAATATCAAAACCACTATAACAGGATGGACGAACCATTAAATATCAAATAAAATCCAAAGAGGACCACGCCAAGTAAAATTGAGAAGAAAGTGACATCAGCTTGCACTTAAGCAGCGATGGGTAATGCATGGCCCACTTGGGCCTCGATGCCCGACCCGTTCTTCTGTCTAAGAAATCACCGCACAAGCTGCTCGCTTTGAAGTGAGTTAAAACAACTAAGTCCAAGCGTGTCGACGTCAGCCCGCATAAGCAGTCAGCGCAGCAATTGCAGTGTGGGCGACTTTGACTCGCTTAGATGGGTTGTTTTTTACTGTTTCTACAAAGCGCAATTTGGCTCGCAATTCGTTGGGACAACAACCGTTCGACGAAGAATTAAATGGGCTTTTATTACAAACTGTATGGAAAAATCGCATAGAATAAAATAGTTAAGCCAGTGATGGCCAAAGTACAAATTTCTCAAAAAAAAAAAGTTGAAAATGCCAGTTCTGTAAGCTGCATTTCTCAGCCATCGCGTTAAATTAGTCTAACCATTGATTATAATGTATTAGATTCCTCTCGTCACTATCGAAATTGATAAGGATGTGAACAATCAGACGGTCCATTCGCGAGTTATATCTATTTAATTGCGGTAAAATAGCAAAAAGCGGTTTTTGGGCCATAACTTCAGATTTTGGGGAAAACTAAGTATGAGGAAATGCTATACTCGACCTGCTCTACAGCGTAGGTTAGGTCATTTCGAAAGTATTTTTTCGCTGTAACACTGTGTTATTTGTTTTTCTTTTTGTTTAGATTTTGTTTTACTTTTATCATTTTATCTAGTTATATAGTCTTCTATATGTTTTCAATTTACTTTTTTCTGTAATCTCTTGAGTATGCTTGATATGCATATTTTAGTGTTAAGGTATTTTTAAGAAATCAAATGAAGGTCACACTGTACAAACATGTACGATAACGAGAGCGTGCAGTAGACAGACAGTATAGTAGAGACATAAGTAATCGAGACCGAAATAATCACGCAGTAAAAGCGTGTGTAAATATCGGTTTAAAAATCAAATGTGGGAAATATCGCACTCTTTTCTAGTTTTTTTTTTTTTTCAAATTTTTTACAGCAAAACATTTTGATATGTGTAGCTTAAAGAGTCCAACACCTTTTTTTTTTTTATACATTTCCAACTCTAATCCGTTCAAGCGCTTGTCAACATTCAAATGTGCATTTATCTCGACAAAAAAGATAAAAATAATTTAATGCTAACTTGACGCTTGTCCAAAATGCAGGGATAAAAGAAAATGTCACAAAATGTACAAAAAAGGTGGGAATTCCAATGAAACAAAAAAAGCAAATATTTATTTTTTCTAGTGGCCATATGAATTGTGGTTGAAATGTTTGCCAAATAAGCAATTTGAGAAATTGAAAAGTTGATTTAAAGTTCAATCGATTGGCCAAGAATGTCAGGGTCCATTTTCGCAAATTTTCTGCTGAAAATCAAAACTCAACCACATTTTGTTCATTTCATTGCAGACACACCCTAAAGCAAACAATTAACAACCAACCCAACCCACCTGCACACAAAACCCAATTCCATTAGAATTCCCAGAGCCTCATTAAAATTCCCATGCACATTTAAACATTTTGTTTCCAATAAAATGCATTTTTTTGCACAAATAAATTCATTTAAATGTTGTGTAACCATTTGTTTTTGCATTTTGTTAATTTTGTTTTACATTTCAGAGTTTTGCTTTGGCTTGTTTGCTGTCACGTCTAATTAACAGAACGCACACAAACACCAAATCATAATAGAAATTTTGTTATAATTGACAAAAAGCCGAAATGTGAAATCTCCACATTTTTAAGTTGTATGCAGAAAACTATATTATTGTTTGGTTGCAGATTTTCTGATTCTGGCTACAATGTGCAGCAAACTGAACATTAAATAATATAATTATTGGTTATTATTTTCGCCCCACCCCAGAGTTGAATGCACGCAGGCGTTGGGTTGCGTGGGTAGTGACTTGAATTAAGTGTTATAAACGACTAATTGACTTTAAATGTTTGTTGCTGTTGGGAGGAATTATCAATGTGGCGACCGTTGTCAAGAATTGGCAATTGCAAATTGCACAAATTATGATGGTTAGTTAATAAAATTAAATTGTAAATGGGTTTGTTATGTAAGTGCAAAAATAATTTAAAATATCACAAATAGAATATTAGAAATAGGTGAAACATTTTCTTAAACAACATTTTAGTCAAGCCTCTCTGATTGTCAAATAAATTTTAAATAGGCAATCAATAGGAATACTTTGATACTTTACTAAGACAATTATTGGTAATCTTTGAGTTTTGTCCTGGGCGGTTATCGTTCGACCCCCATTCCTGCCCATAAATATTATTAATAATATTTCACCCACCTCGAAATGACATCCCAATTATCGTTTTATTCTTGTCTGGTCACTTTTGCCAAAGGTTCCTTTTTTGTCTGTCTGTCTTTTCATTTGGAATTTTCCTTTGATCTTCACACACACACACTCACATAGAGGCACTCACATAACAACAAACTGCCAACGGCCATAAAATCTGTGTAGCTGGGAAAAAACTAATTCATTTCAGATTTTAATTCATTAGATTTTTTCAATGGGTGAGACGAGCATGGTGACTGGCTGCTGCTACTTCACGACGAGGCGAGGCAAAGCGAGGCGACAGTCTTTTGTCTCTTCCTGTCAGGACAGAATTTTCAGCTTCAGGCACATTAACCCAGCGCTACCAAGCAACCTCAGAACCGACAAACTGCATACAAAAGCTGCAGTAAAATGTCAAAGTGGTATGCAAAAAGTTGCCCCGGCATTAGTTAGTATGCTTGTGTGTACAGTGTATGTGTGTGTGTGTGTGTGTGTGTGTGTGCGAGCAGTAAATTACTAGTAAATCCTGCGTGTGCACTCAAGCCGCCATTAATTTTAACTGCTGCCTTCAAGTGAATGTCTCTAAGTAATTGAATCAAGTTTTTTTTTTTCTCAGTTTTCTTTTCTTACAAAATATGCATCTCTTGTCTGGCAAGATGTATGAGGCAAAGGGCAATCAGTTAAGAGTTAACTGGTTGAATAAGCTAAGATTGTGGACACGATTAGTGTGTGGTTTATTAATATGAAAACTCTAGCGAATGTAGCTGTACACAATTGAATATTTATTATTAGTCAGGGAGCAAGATATTCTGCTGAGTCCGTAAAAAAAACCAATACGCATCAAAAAGAAGCACAATAATATTAGCCAATTTCGCGCAATGCATACAGCATACTAAAAAAAACATTAACAAAAATTCATTTTTCAAAATAGCTCATAATGGCCAATGGGAATCGCCAATAGGAATGTATGGATTGGACTGGATTCACTCTGGAATAAATGTGGAATCAATCAGGAATCACTCAGGATTCACTCTGGAATCACTCTGGAATCAATCTGGAATGACTCTGAAATCACTCTGGAATCAATCAGGACTCACTCTGGAATCACTCTGAAATCAATCTGTAATAACTCTGGAATCAATCTGAAATCACTCTGGAATCAAACCGAATCAATCCGGAATCAATCTGGAATCACTCTGAAATAAATCTGTAGTCAATCTGGACTCAATCCGGAATCAATCTGGAATCAATCTGGAATCAATGTGGAATCAACATAAAATCAATCCGGAATCAATATAAAATCAATCCGGAATAAGTGTGAAATCACTCTGGAATCACTCTGAAATAAATCACTCCAGAATCAATCTGGAATCAATTTGGAATCAATACGGAATCAATTCAGAATCAATTTGGAACCAATCTGAAATCACTCCAGAATCAATACGAAATTAATCTGGAATCAATGTGGAATCACTCTAGAATCAATCAGGATTCACTCTGGAATCCCTCCGAAATCAATCTGGAATCACTTTGGAATAAATCTGGAATCACTCTGAAATCAATCTGTAATAACTCTGGAATCAATCTGAAATCACTCTGGAATCACACCGAATTGAATCACTCTGAAATAAATCTGTAGTCAATCTGGACTCAATCCGGAATCAATATAAAATCAATCCGCAATAATTTTGAAATCACTCTGGAATCACTCTTAAATAAATCTGGAATGACTCTGAAATCACTGTGTAATCAATCTGGAATCAATCAGGAATCACTCAGGATTCACTCTGGAATCACTCTGGAATCACTCTGGAATCAATCTGGAATCAATCTGGAATCACTCCAGAATCACTCCAGAATTCAATCTGGAATCAATACGGAATCAATCCGGAATCAATTTGGAACCAATCTGGAATCACTCCAGAATCAATACGAAATCAATCTGGAATCAATCTGGAATCACTCTGAAATCAATGTGGAATTAATATAAAATCAATCCGGAATAAATCTGGAATCCATCTAGAATCAATCTGAATAATTTTTTTTAATAAAAATTTAAAAAAATAAAAATTAAAATCAAAATTCAAAAATATTAAAAAATTTAAAAAATTAATAAAAAATTTGAATTAATATAAAAAATCCGGAATAAATAAAAAAAATTAAAGTTAAAAAATGTAAAAAATTAAAAAAAAAATTTAAAACAAAAAAATGTGGACCTAGAAATTGTCTAAGCTAAGCGACGGGACTTTTAATGGCAAAGGCTAGCCGACACAAATTTTTAAATTATTGGTTCAATTCCAACATGAAGTGGACAATTTTGATGAATTTTACAAACAAACGTAACTCAAATCAACGCCCAAAAATTTATATATTAAAACACATGTACATATATAAAAATTTTAACGCTTGAGAGGCGACAAGCCATTTCCTACATCATTTCACTATTTTCTTAGCTAGCTTCTGGCATCGTTTCCAGAAGTGCATTTAAATAGAATGAGGTGGAAAGGCTAGATAAAGGGCGGTAATGCAATTTGACTAATCATCGTTTCAGCAGCTACACGGCATGGTTTAATTATAATTAAACGCAGCAAATGCGTAACAAACATATCTTCATTAATAATAATTGTTAAAATTCCATAATCATCATTAACATGGTCAAGTCATTAAAATGGCACCCGCGTTCTGGTAAAGTCAACCATAAAATGTGTTTAATGTGAAAATTAAACAAAAAGTTGTCGACGGAACATTTTCCTGTATGATGTCGTTTTTGCGGTGTGCTCTTGGGACGGTTTTCTCATTGTCGTTTCCAACCAGGCCAGGCCAGGCCAGACCAGGCCAGGCCAAACCAGACCAGACCATACCAACAATGGCAAGGTAGCGTGCACACACATTGCACAAATGGTGTGGAAAATAAAATTGTATTAAGTAATAAATGTTAAAAGCTTTGTGCATTGTGCAATAATGTAAACCCCCCACCCCCCCCTCCAGCTCCGCCTATTCTCTGGTGCCATATGTTGAGAAGTGAAGTTTGTTTTGCGGGTATATAAAATTCACTGTAATTTTGCATATTTGAAAGCCTCAAATAACTAAACGGATTAAAAATCAATTTCAACCCTTTTTTTCCTGTAACGTAGCTGGCCACCCCATAAATTAACCCCTAAATAAGTAAAGTATACATTTCAGGCACTTCAATCATCAACCGCATAAAATCAACCAAATTTAGAAGAAACAAAAAAGGTATAGTATAACAGTTTGAAGAGCGTTTCAACAGCAGCCGCTTCATTCTCATGTTGCACAAACAAAAACATAATTCAATTAAATTTTCATGATGCCGAAATTTCGGGACCAGACAAACATAATTACCACATAATGCAAAATGCATAGAAAACAAAACAGACAAAATGTTTTTACCTAGTTTTCTTTTTGCCAAATCATAGACACGCACTCAACCAGACTGATTGTTTAGCAGCAAAATGAAAATGAAAATGAAAATCATACGCCCCTAACAACAATAAATAAAACAGAAATTCTTCTAACTTTCAAGCTTGACTAGCATTTTGGGTCATGAACTACAACAGAAGTAAGCCCAAAAAAAAAAGAAGATGAAAACTTTTGACCAGACTCAGTATTCGACCGTAAAGTTAAGGCAAAAAAAGATTAGCATAAAAATGAAAAGAACATGTGGGCTTGTTATAAATATCAATTGGGGATATTGTTGGAAATGGGTTTCCATTTCCAAATAGTTTCTCTATTTATAAGGAAAGGGTATTTAATCTTCATTATCTACCCTTTGCTTTTTTCCCTTAGTTTAAAAGGGAATGTCTGGACCAGTCTTATCTACCGTCAAATTATAATTGCACGATTTTATTTCTGGCTTCCTGTCTCATTTCATTTATTTAAAAATTTGTCAGACAGCCAACACCAAAAAATTTATATATAAAGTTGGCTTAAAAACATAAATCCGCCCAAATCGGATTCGGTGGTGGCATTGTGTCTATCTCTTTGGCTCTATCTATCTCTCTCAGAGTGTCGGTGTGAGTGTGTGGAAAAACAATGCAAAAAAAAAGTAGAAATTGAATTAAACAGGCGGCGCAGCAGAAAAAGAAAATTCCACTCAAACAATGGCATAAAATGCCGGCAAAACCATTTCACTTTTTTTTGTATATTTATATGAAATATTTGGTCAAAACGATTACCAAACAATTGCGGAGTCAGAGCCATAAAGTCAGCACGCTTCAGTTCATTTAAATGTGATTTATGTAGCATGGAGGAGAAGAAGAAGAAGGGGTGGTGCCGCTGGTGCTGGGTTTTGGACCTGACTGACATTTCCTGCGAAAGTGCGTAGAGTTCAGCGCCATCAACATTACCATCATCATCATCATCGTCAGCCTCGTTTCACATGCAAATTGCTTTGGTCAGGGCAACATTTAGATCTGTACTTGAAAAATCACATCACAGCAAATTGCACAACAATCGAGACATGAAAACTTGCCGCAGGCCGAAAAGCATACACAATGCGCGCAAAAACACACATATTAAACTGTACTCATCCCACACAATCCCAAATGGCTTTAGGCAAATGGAAAAACCCACATTATGTATGAATGTTTGCAACTCTAAAATTCGGCGTGGAAAATAAATGAAAAATGCATTAAAATAAATTGGCTATGCTTATTTTGACAAAAAAAAAATGATATTCTCACCTAAACCTGGTCTAAAAATCATTTCCACATGTTTTCATTTCCCTGATATTTGTACACTGAGAGAAAAATCAAGAATTTTTAGTACTTAAATCAAGAATTTTCAGTTGCAATACTTCAATGAGCCATAAAATTCTTGATTTAAGAGCGGTTTTAAAAATCCATAAATTCTTGATTTTAAGAACGTTTGGGATATGTTAAGCACGATTCGGGATTTTTTACTTTTAGAGCTCAAAATAAGCACACTCAAAGAAACAGAAGAGAATTTCACTATTTAACCACGAGCATTCGTTCTCAAACGCGACGGCGCTTTAGCTCCCTGGGCTATTTGGCACTTTCCAAATCATACCTAAATATATACCTTGTTTTTACGCATCTAGCATCTAATCTCTCTGTAAGAGTGCGTCCAAAACTATTCTCTCTTAGTTTGCTTCCCCTCTCTCGAGGACGAATTTATTTGCCTGACTGTATTAGTAGAAAAGATTTTCTCTATTAATTTTGAACTTGCTATCGTTTCTTTTCTCCCTTTCGCTTTAACATTGGAATTTTGTAATTATTACAATCTTGAGTTAGGACCATTTTATTTTCAAGTAAGGATCCGTACCTGATATGAGCTTTTTAGGATTGAAACCAGAATTTCAGGATTTTAACGTAGATATTATGCCCTTTACCTTATACCTTATTTTATTTTATTATCACTACTTGATTACCACTCTAATTCCCCATCTTGCATGATTTTCCTATCCTTCGTCTTTAATTGATTTATACTTCCAAGTGTTTTAATACCATGAGGTAGATCGTTCCATGGCCGAATAGCATTTATCATTAACTGCCTCTCAGAGCATAATAGCTTCATCTCGGGCATATAATATTGTTTGTGCGCTGCGATGCTGCAGGTCTATTGTGTAGGTAAGAATGTTCTTTGCTAGTGATGATCTTATATGGAAAGTAAGAGTTTTGAGATTAATCCACGATTTCGGGCCAAGATCAAAAATCTTACGAGCTAGGTGTGAAATGTGGTTTAATTGTCTTCTATTAAGTACATATCTAGCTTTTGCGTTAAGGGTACTGTATACCTTCAGGTGTCATTTTTTAAAGGATAACAAAAAATTAAATGAAACAAAAACTATAAGTGATATTAAGAAGCGTTTTTTTTTATAAGATAGGTAATCGGTTAAATTGTGGCCGTATGTGGCCCAGTGGTTAGTGCGCTGGACTGCTGGGCGGGAGGTCGTGGGTTCGATCCCGCCTCTGAACATCTAATAATAAAAGTTTTTTTCTTTCTTTAGAAAATAACTTTTACACATACCGTCAGCCTCACCAGCTATTGGCGCCAAACTGAAAACGATGTTAGTTAAAAATTGACTTAATTCTGGTGTGAACTATGATATTTTAAATCGGTCTATAAACAGCAAAGTTATGGGATTTCAAAATCAAAATTTAAAAAATCGACTTTTTTTCCCACTCTATTGGTTCTAGCACCGTTATTTTTCGACCGATCAAAAATATCCTAGTTCACACTAGGGTTGTCAATATATTATCGATATATTGATATTTTGGTTGAACGATAAGGGTTATTCCGATATGATATTTTTAAACGATATATCGGAAAAAATTACTATGGTAATTGCAGGAGCAAATTGTCATAATAAAACTGTCGATTTTGTTCTTCCCAAAGCTTATAGAAAAAACGAAATCTTCCGAAAATTTCGTCCAAAAACCATGGGTTTAAAATGAATTTCTCCATTCAACTTGATCCAGGTACGGTATTTCGGCATAGATTTTGTTCTCTTATACGTTACTTCTTCGTAGAAAACCGATTTCTAAGTTGAATAAATAAAAATACTTGTTTTCAGTCCTGTTGGAAAAGCCAAAATCTTTATCTTTAATATTTGAGGTGGATTTGCGCGGACAAAGAATTCATTTTAGACCCATGGTTTCTTGGTGAGGTTTTATGCACTTATACCCTTTTTTCTTCGTAGTGCGATTTCTAAGTAAAATATATAAAAATTCTTTTCCAGTCCCGTTCCAAAAGACAAAATCCTTAAATATCTATAATATTTGAGAACGATTTGCACCGATTAGGAATTCATTTTGGATCCATGGGATCTTAGTGAAATTTTCCTAGAATTTTCCGTAGTTTCTGTTTTTGCTATACGCTATATAATCTTTATAAGCTTTAATAATCTAGTATTAGAAAATTTAGTCATTTAAATCATAAAGTTATCCCATTAGAAAAATAAGATATAACGGCGACTAGAAATAGTCACTTGGCGGTAAGGACGTTCCTTAAAAACTTTTCACTTTTATTAAGCTTTAGGAAATAACGATATATCGATATTTCGAATTTTTCTGAGAATATTTTGAGAAATATCGACCACCCTAGTTCACACCAGAATGCTGGGTATTACAAGAAATTTAAAAAAAAATTGAAAATTGGTCAAAAGTTACTCTTTAAATTTTTGCAAGCATTTTGGAAAAAGTGGTTCCGAGATAATCGCATTTAAAGTTTCGACACATGTTTTCGATGATATAAAAATTATTTGTGATAGATTTCAAACATTGCCTTGATGCATTTGGGTGTTTGCTTTCACCGAAATAGAAAAATGTAGGTACAAAAAATTTCTTTGCTATAGTCATTTTAAGACTGCTTGATCTAAAAAATTATTTTAATTTCCATTAATGATAACTGTGCTTGGCTTAATGGCATCTGGCTTAATGGCATCTGGCTTAATGGCATCTGGCTTTTGTCAAGGGACTTCATATATATGACTATGCTCTTAGTTATAGCCGGTTAAGCCCTAATCCGTTCTCTGTAGCTTAAAAGTTGGAAATGCAGGAACCTGATGCCACAGCCTGAATTCTGTTATTCAGGTATGATTTAAACAGAGAAACTGCATCTCTACAAAAATTGTATAAGTTTTTCAGTTTCGAGCAGAGAAATTTGTGATTGACAGCATCGAATGCTTTAATGTGGTCAAGTAGAGTCAAGAAAGCTATCGACACATAATTTGAATTTCTGAATATCCTCGACTATACTAGTTATTGCTGTGATATAGCTTTGATTCTTTCGAAACCCCCTACTGTTATTGACTCAGTATCTTGTGCTTATTGAGAAATCTCTGCATTTGTGTAGTCTTTAGGTTCTCAAAAATTTTGGACATAAATGGTAATATGGACATCGTCCTAAAGACATTATTGGTTATCGAGATGGGGATAATTTTTGAGTTTTTACATGCATGTGGATGATTGGTTGGTTATTGTACAACCTCTTAAAATATGCCGGTTTTATGTTGCTTACGAGGTCGATTCTGATCGGTTTCGCTCAGTTCAGTACAGAGCCGTTTTAAATCTCTAGTTAGGATCCCTAACGCCCCTATAAACAAAACAAAAAGATGAGACGAATAAACTTGAACCGTTAGGGATTGAACATTTTCTCTCGCTTTATGACAATTTTTAATTTAAATTTCAATTCAATTTCTTTGATCACTGTTCCATCTGTACCTATTAACCAACAACGTCCCGAAACTGTCACTAACACGCTTCACATTTGTTGGTTCGTTTGTTCTCAATCGATATTTTCACATTTGAGTATGATTGAATGGCTTTTCTGTTCTGTATGTTGTGTCCTTTTCCATATTTGCTTTTGTATCTGCAAGATACATTTCGCGTTCATTTTTATCTTTCTCCCTTGCTGGCCTGGTAAAAATGTGTTACAGTCAACACTCGAAATGCATGCCACTGACATTTATTGTTTGTCGAGGGCAGAGTGAAAAAAAGCACATAGCCAAAACAACGAAATTGTAACTGACACATATATACAGATGTACAGATATAGAGCTATAGCTTTATAGCCAAATACATAACGTATTTTCCCGCTTGCAGAATAAATCCTTTAAGCTTGCCTGAATATGTCAAGCGCATGGCACTTAAAATTGATGAGTGGCTTTAATAAAAGGGCGTGACTCGTTGTAAATTGCTTCTAGGAGGGACAAAAAGTAGAAGTGAATAGGTAAGCAGTCGGGGGCGTTGCGGTGTTACACGTGTGCGTGTCGTTAGACTTGGCAGGTGGAACCAACAAACAACATTTGACATTTGTGTGTGTGTCTTTGTCTGTGAGTAACTCCCCATTGCAATTTTGTGTTAACATTGCTGGAAGAATTCTAAATCAAATGTGAAATGTGATATTTTTTTTATTGTTTGTCGTTAAGGATGCTTTTGGTGGTGGTACTTTGATTATATCTAAAGGGTGTCTGATATGAATTGGAAGGCGCCTAGGTTACAGACGATTTTACAGTCCTTACTTTTGTATGTGTAGATGTAATTCAATAAGGAAAACCCCTAGCGTAACCCAACTACAACTAAATATGTGCCTAAATTAGATTTCATGCGAGAATTATGCTGCCTCATTATGCCAAATGGCCTAAATAACAATCAAAGCTTGCGGCGGGACCCGCTCATATAAGTAAAAGTGAGCGAAAGAGAGCGACGCAAATTTAATTAAATTATTAAAGTAGCGCGGTAAGCCACACAGCAGAGGCGACGGGAATAAAAGAAACAGAAAAACAGAAAAAGTAACAGACAAAGGGCATAAAAACTTTTCCTTCTTTCCACCAAGCAAAAGATACATTATGCACAGACGCACAGACAAATGTAGGGGGAAAAAGCTAAGAAAAAGGGAAGAATGCCAAAGCACATTTTCGTGTTGGCATTCACATTCAAGTGCAGGCGCACATTCGTTTAGAACATCCCAAATTATGTGCATATTTTCCGAGATACATCTCCAAACAAACAAAAAAAAAAGGTAGCCACCATTTGCTCAGGCGCAACATTAATAAATGTATTTCATTTTCATTGGAAACCAAACTGGCGCCAAATAGTTTCACGTGCAGAGTGAGCGCAACTTTTTCTTTCTCCTTTTTTGTTTTCGCTTTACCATAAACAAATAAAAAGTCAAACGCACGAGCTAAAGAACTTTTCAATGTATCTTTGCCATTTGTTGCTGTTGTTGGGTATCTTTTGAGGGGAAAAAGCTTTTTGATTGCCTTGAATTTAGAAGGGTATTTTGAAGGAGCAAAGAATGTGTGAAATTGAAGAATAAAAATAAAAGATTGGAAAAGAATAGAATAGATAACGAGTCTTTGATGTGAAACAGGATGTTTAGCTTAAGAGATTATGTTCAAATCACAGGCTCTCTCAAGGGTATATAAATGAGCAAGGGCGCTCTTTCAATTGAAGAAAATTAATGGAAAGTAGAAATACCAGAAACGAGATCACTTGCTGCAGAATTTCAGAAAGTTTATTCTGCTAAGATACCACCAAGGTTAAATCCAAGATCCCAATTATTTCCCTCCCAGATACCACACAAATCCCAGCTAGATCCCACCAAGATCCTACTCAGATCTATCCTAAAACCCATCTAGATCACACAAAGTTCTTACCCAGATCCATCCAAAACCCCAACCAGATCCCGCCCATAATCATTCCAGATTTCACCAAGATCCCATACAGATCCCTCCCAGATCCCACCCAAATCCTTTCCAGATCCCGCCCAGATCCCACCAAGATACCACCCAGATTCCTTCCAGATTCCACCCAGATCCCGCCGAGATCCCACCCAGATCCCATCCAGAACCCAACCAGACTCCGACCAGATCCCAGTCCCCCGGTCCCACATCCAGAACCCCCACCCAGACCCGCACACCCCCCTCTTTCAGATCCCACCCAGATCCCTTCCAGATCCCACACAGATCCCGCCCAGATCCCGCCCGGATCCCACCCAGATCCTACCCAGATTCCTTCCAGATTCCACCCAGATCTTTTCCAGATCCCACCTAGATCCCGCCGATATCCCACCCAGATCCCAGCTAGATCCCAGTCAAATCCTACCCAGATCCCACCCAGATCTCACCCCGATACCACCCAGATCTCGTCCATATAAGAGTCCACCCAAACCCCTCTCAAATACCACCAGATCCCACTAAGATTCCACCAAGATCTCACCCAGATTTTTCCCAGAACCCACCCAGTTGCCCCTCTTCAGCATCTTTTCTATCTCTTCGCCTTCCCCTCCGAACATTCTCTTGTGTTTGTTGTGTTTGTCGGGAAACTCCGCAAAACAACAACACAAAATATGAACGACGTCAGCGTCACGTGACGCTGAAATCAAATTTTACTCCTACTAAAATCGTCCGTACCGAAATTAAAGATGTTTCACATCAAAAAAATTTACTTTTCCATAAATAGGTTCCTCAAAAATGACAAATTAGTCAAAAAAAATTTACAATTTTGCCTATTTCATTTCATTTTGTGCCATTCTGTAGAACGGAACATTTTATGATAGATTTTGTTTATTCAGCCTTTAGTGTGAAAAATTGTTTCCTGAAAAAATTGCATTTTGTGTATTTGCATTTGAAAATGTGTGCGTTATCAATCAACCTTTGTGGATTTTAATGTTAAATGTAGAAACAATCGAATTTGGAACGGCGAATGCGTTGTGGCATTGAGGAGCCGTTAAAGTAGCCAAAACATTACGCACAGCAAGGTCCCGTTCAACAGAATAATGATGCAACAACAACTGCAAATGAACGTAGTGAAATCAGAACAACATTGACCATATGGGTATCAAGAGCGTCTCCAAAATTATGCAATAAATCCTATGAATAAAATTCGTAATTTCCACTAAAAAAAAAAAACAAAAATTTAGTTTAAAAATGTCTTTGGTGGACAAACCGCGATACGCTAAGATGCCTTGAACTGATGTATTTAAATAATCCGATCAGTTTTTCTGCTGGTATTGAAGCACTTTACTCAGAGGATTAATTCCATAATTTTGGTGAAACTGGTTTCCCAAATGGTATTGGCCTAGACCGCGCCAAGACCATTGGTAAAACTGAAAACGCGATTCAGTCTATTTTAATCTCTAGTTTATGGCCTATATTGCCTCGATGATGGGTGCTGTCAAGTGTGGTACCCACCATCGCGGTTTTTCGATGTATGTTACCATCTCTTAAGGACACATTTAACTGGTCAGTATCTCAATATGTTTAAAATCTTAAAAAATTCTATCGAGTGGTTTTTCATAAATTCCATTTTCTAAGTTAGTCCTCTATGGGCGGGGTACTAACCGCTTATCCATTGGCGGTGGGAATTTGGTATAACAATTGTGGTAACTCCTTTCATCTTTGGTGAATTTTACAAAATTTTAGCTCTCATCTTTATTTGACCAGCAACAGATGTTGTAACTGTGTGTTGCTAGTATAAATGTGCCCATTAAACGCGAACTTGACGTGGTCCAGAAAAACTGGGTATGAGGAGTTGCTACTAGATGTCTCTAGTTGCACAATTTATTGGTCCCTATCCCCAGCAATTTTGAGTGTTCCACAGTGTTATATTTGAGTTATTATTTAAGTTTTATTAAATTATTTAAAATTAATCACTTTTTTGGTGAAGAAAATCGTAAAAACCATTTTATAATCATTATTTAGAGATTTTTAAAATAAAACTTATAATGATTACGGTCCCTGCTTTATTTTTATCAATCTTAACAATTTCTTAGAGCATTTCACTGTCGTTGACATTTGAAGATTTCGCTTGCCCTTTTTCTTGGCACGCAATTTTGTGTTTTTCTTTTCCGTTTTCATTTGGGCATCCCAAGGAAGTTGTGCTGATGTTTGCCTCACAGTCAGCCACTTCATTGTTCTGCCCTTCGTCTTTATGCGTTTTTCCACTTTGTCTGTCCCGCAATTTTCTTATTGTTGTTGTTGTTGTTAGGGTTCAAAGATGGGAGGGGAATTGAAGCATTTGCTGCTTTTATTTTTATTGTGTCTGCTTGTGGCTCCTGCGGCTCAAGTCGTCGACATTTTGTGCTGCGCGCTTTTTTGGCCTAAAGTTTATTTTCATTAGTTTTAATGCTGCTCATTATGCTCATCGTTGTCAGCTAGGCGGCAGGAGGCCCCTGTCTAGCATCCGTATCCATATCTGTGTGCGTTCCTTCAGGCAAATTTCTCGCACACATCAGACACGGCACACTGATTGCTGCTAATAATTGTTATCGAGACCAACGACGCGTCGTGGCAACCCCTCAAAAAGGATTTTGCGCATGGCGGTGAAGAGAACAATTTGGAGAATGCAAAGGTATATTTCAAAGTTATATATGTATGTATTAGATATCAGTGAAACCCCATCATGGTTACCAGAGGAATTCCAAATTAAAGGGGAGAATGCTAAAGGCAGGGGCAAAGTTTGTGTGCAATCAAAAAGTTGGAGAAATTCCAAATTTAAACAAAAGAAACCTTTAAAACGAAAAATGAAATTAAAATTTGAAAATAAATAGAAATAAAATATGCCAAAAGGGGAAACTAGGCCATAGAAATACTGAAAGTTTTAAATCAAAAATATTGTGAAAAAAAGAGAAAATTATTTTCATTTATTTTTTTTTTTTATTGTAAATTTTGACGAGTAATCAAATTTGATTGAGGTCGAGCGTTGTCATGGTTGAACAGGACAGGACACCTCTGCGATTGGCTACCCAAATCGTAAAGCTGACGACAGAATGACTGCAAAACCAAGCAACATAACCTTTCTAAGGTAACTGTTGCCATTTGATGCAGACTGAGAAGGCTCATCTCTCTTATATATTGCTATGCTTAGTCAGGTGAATTTTCTTTAAGAAAAATATCGAGCTTGTTTATTAAGGTACGTGTTCTTTTTTCTTTTTGGCAATCTCTCGGTGGGTTTCAATAAACATTTCCTTGATTTGATTGTTCCTCATCTAAAACAGAAACTTAAGAAAAAGAAGCACAAAAAATCCCCTCCTCATTCAACTAATAACTTTTTTTTTGGACAAAGTCCTTACCTTCTTTAAACAACTTTCATCAAGTTTAATGAACAAAATGCCTGTCAAATGTTTCCCCCACTTTCCATTTGCCACCTCCGCAAAAGTGTTTATTTGATTTACATAAAATTGATTAACGAGCGGCCATCAACCCAAAATGCCAAACGCGCCAACGTGAAAGGGTTAAAAAGAGTTGAAATTTATTATTATATTTCATAGAAATTTCTAACTGATTAAATCAGATGTTCCAGCAAATTAAACACAGACCAGACGACGACGACAGCGACTACAATTTCATTCTGATTAAATTTGCTGGCTTGGCGATTTGACCAAGTTATAAATTTCTGGGTGTCGAGTATTATGAAATGTGAGCCGTCGCGGTTCGGTCTCATGTGTCTCTCTGCTATGGTGTGTGACTTAAATGTTTTACACACAGCGGCCACACATGTTCCAAGGCCATGGAAAGTCAGTTCAGGCAGCGGAAGAGGACAAGGACAGGGCCTTAACATTTTCAGCTACTACCCCTACGTTTGTTTCGTCTCTGTATGTTGGTTGTTTGTTGTGGTTTCAAATTTCCGGTTTTCATTTGAATTTTGTTTTTATTTTTTGTGCGGATGGAAAATCCAAGTCAATGACAGGCCTCTAAGCGCTGACGCTTTGGCAATTAGTGGTGAAAAAAAATTGTGAAGGATTTCAACGAGGGGTGTTTCATTATTAAAGCTTTAACAGTGGGTTATTTTTTGTGTGGAAATAAATATCACGGTATATAAAATTGATTGAAAACTAAATTTAAATTTATTTTGTAATTTTTTTCTATGGTTTAATTTCAAGATTATAATTTAATAATTTTTAAGCTAAGTTTTGTACTTTCCTTTTTTGTTCTTTCGTTATTTTATTGTGTTTATTTATTTAATTAATAAATTTATCCTAATTCTTACTTTCTCTGACTAACATTTTAATCAACCACCTTGCTTATGTGTGGGGATGCATTTCAATTTGTTGATTTATAAAAGCAATCCTCGCTCCTCCTGCCTCTGGGGCTGGACTCAATTCTTCATTTCCCAAGCCAATTTTTGCCATAGTCACGTTCGTTTGCCGTTTGCTTTTTTCCCCAACTGACGGCTGTTTTTATTATTTGCATTTCGTTTCGATTTTAAAATATACATATAGCTTTCTATATTTGCAGTCTTTCAATAAATTGACAGACTTATTTGTTGATATTTCACATAAATTTTTATTTTCCTTTTTGGAAAGGGAGTTTTGATATTTGTTTGCTGCGTGCATTGCATTTTTAAATATTTGCTGTGTGTGTATCTTGTGTTTTTTTTGGTTACACATAAAATGACCAAAAATTCTTAGTACATGGCAATATATTTTCGTATCTATTTGGTAGCGTAAATCAACAGAAATATTGAATTAAAAAAATATAAAGGCCCATTAGGAGTATTAAAAGTGTGTGGGTTCTGCTGGTTGGTAAGATATTTGTGAAAATGAATACGGTCTGATAAGTACATTTCGAACTAGAATAAAATCCTTTTGTTCATAATATTGTTGGTACTTTTTACAGCCCGATATACTATCGAATTTAGAGCATAATGTTTTTCATTGAACTCTAATAAATTTTAAAGTCAACCCCAAACCATTTTTGAAGCAAAATAATACTTTAAAAAATAAGTACAAAATGTTCTTGCCTATATAGTTTTAAGGTTTCCAAATTCATTTGAAAAATAGTATCAAAATCCAAAGAAAATTAATTAACCAAAGCCAAGAAATATATACTGTAGGTCAGAAATCTTCCCACATTCCATGACCAAAATGTTAGAGCCAGGAGGCAATTTTAAAACCAAATTAAAATAATTTTTTTTTCAAGTCTATTTGTTTTTAATTTAAGAAAATTTGTACTTGAACTAAGTAAGTAAGCAATATACAAAGCAATTAAATTAATTAATTAATATTTTTATTTGGCGGGTCAGAGTTTATTTTAATTCTTAACCCGAAAAAATTGAGTATTAATGGCTTTAAAATTATTTATTAGTTTGGAACTCAGTGCATACCAAAAGCGCTTTCAGCATTTGGTTTAGAAACTTCAAAAATAATTTGTATCGAACAATTATTCAAATTGTTTTGAAGCCAGCAACCCTGCCGTGGCAGCAGCAACGCAATTACTTCCAGTCAGCTGTCTTTTGGCAGCGACTCCGAAGCTAACTCCGAAAAATGAAATCACCAACATTTGTGGAACACCGACATTTGGATTGGTTGTTTTCAAAAACAACTGACCCCTAAATCTCTAGAGATTTATGGAACACATCGGATAGAATATTCGTACTTAATTTAAGTGCATCCAAGAACAAAACATACTTGAAATTGTAAGTAAAAAATGGTTTAAATTTTATTCCGTTCGATCTTTAACTGTAATGGTGCGTTCTTTTTTTTTTTTTGAGTGTAACTTTTCTAAAAACAGCACACACACCACTGGTTGACTACATATATAGCTATTTCATGAATCACCACGATTCAATCATCAGCAATCTTTGCCTGATATCTGCGATTTTTCAGAGGCCACCATTGCTACAACCGCTTTGGAAAAGATCATAAAATAAGTACAAAATGTTCTTAGTTTAAGCTCATTAAATTCTTAAGCTTTACCAAATTGGTTCTTGAAAATATGGCTGGATATCCAAAGGTAAGGACTTAAGGCTATGGTCACTTTATAAACAAATTGTTAGGACCACTTTGGATTTTTGGATATTGCTTTGTAAGTCTATTTTTAGATTTCAATTAAACATATTTTGTACTTTAACTAATAACGCGATTGTTTTTTACAATATCCTGCATACGTGCTACGTGCTTAAGTTCTTGTTATTTTAATATCTTCAGTCGTTTTTCGATTCTGGAACGTTTAGCGTTAAATACACGCTTAATTCCAAAGCTAAAATTAATAAAAAAAAATCTTTAAAACATTCTGGTTCTTTTAATTTTATTTTAATAGTTTGAGTTTTTGCTTGATCGATTATTCTAATATCTGGAAATCAGGAAATCTTATATCGGTAATCGCGCTCTAAGCTTTCGTAAAATTCATATTTTTCGCATTTGGATAGATTTTAATTAAATTTCTGTTTAAAACCTTTTTTAAAATTAAAGCTACTGTCTAAATCGTAACGTTCTGGCTATAATTACTTAATCGCCTTTCAAAGTCGAAATGGTCCTCATATAAATACTACAATATGTAAAACAAGTTAAGTGACTTTTGATATGACCGACTATTATCGAGAATTGTTACCTAATTGCTGATCCATCAATGCGCTCCAATTATAAAAAATGTAGAACAATCAATGATTTCTAAAATGCTTGACCTTTTGATGCCTTAAAAAGGTGTTTGAATATTTTAGCATATATTTTCACTATTCCATAGTTGCATTCCGCTCACGCACTCCTCTCCAAGTTTAGTGCTCTGCTCTGGTTATTTGATTTCTGTTTACTTTTTTGTTTGCACTTGGCACGTACGACAAATAAAGTAAAAGAAAATTGTACAAATGCCGAGGCAAGAGTTCTCCTTTCGTATTCCATTTGTTTTGTTTTGCTAGGCCCAAGCAATTTTCACGAAAGGCACTCTACACTCAGCCTCTTTCAGTTCAGCCCTTCCCCGCCCATATGTGATTTATGGCAAAATGCTAGTAAAATTGAGTTGTTGTTTCTCGATTTCAGGCAAATTAATAAATAAATAAATATCGTAGAATTCTTTAATTTGGTGACGCATCGCTTAGTCAGCTAAACCGAGACGAAAGGTTCTACATATACTATTAAAGAATGTGAACCTTGAGCTAAGAAATGTAATTATTGGAGTTTTTTTATTGTTTCAGATGCATGATATTTTTCTCGCCTTTAAAACTTTAAATATTTGCCTGATGACCTATAAAAAGCCTCTGTCTGTCTGTCTCTCTCTCTTTGTCTTGCATCCCTTCCTTCTCATGCCATTGCCCAAACAAAGAGTTCTTTTGTAATGCAAAACAAACTCTTGAATGATTCATCCCAGTTTTCCAAGAAAGTTTCCGTTCGAAGCTAACCAAAACAAAACCTGCAAAAACAAAAAGTGGCACCCAAAACTCAAGCAGGCAGACCTGATAAATACAAAACGAGTATTTGTATCTGTCTGCATCTGTATCTCTATCTTTATTCGCCACTGCAACTGTTGCTCTATCAAGTACTTTCTTTGGTGCATTATTTTTTTGTATTCGTCGATTATTATGTGCTGGGTTATATATGACCAAAGATTATGCCAAGACATTGACCTTTTTTATTCCAAAATAAAACAATACATAAAACTCTTGGCAATTTTTCTCTGTTTTTGCTTCGCTTCCTCTTCTTTATTGTTGTCAGATTAGCCGGGCGGGCCAAGTGGATAAACCGGTTTTGCTTGGTTTTTATTTCTTTGGCTCTCTTTGCTAATTAGCTGAGAGAAGTTGGCTGGTAAGTCAGTCGGGCCCGTCTGGGACCACCGCCGCCGCCTTCAACAAAATATGCTGCTGCTGCTGCTGCTGGACAACAAATTAGCCCGAGTGGCTTTTAATTGGTATAAAGAAAACAATTGTTTTAATGCCAAATGTGCAAACAACATCAAATCCAGGATAAGTTTAAGACATTCTTGTAGTGAGCTTAAGTTACTTACAGAATTATTAATTAAACTTTTAGTTGAACATAAAATGCGGAATTAATACGAACTAAGAGCCGGTTTCACATCTTTTATATAGAGCTATCTGTCATTTAAACTACCAAATAACAGAGTTAATTCTAAGTTCATGAAAGAAGAGAAATCGGGCCTTTATTTGAGCTGGGAGTTTAAAACCAAGTTTGAATTTTCTCTTAAGTTCTGTAAAACCTTCGGTCCCGAGGTTCGAACACATTGTGAAGTAGAAGATTCGGTTAGAGAAACGTTTACATAACTTCGAACATAAGGTTTTGATTTAAACCTTAGTTCAGTACAATTGTTTAAAGTATTTTTGCATCTATTATGTTTGAATTTTAGTTTATCTTTTTTGGCCTTAAGTTTTTTAAAAGAAGACTCACTTATCTCTGCTTCACAAATTATGACATCTCAGCTACAACACTTGTGTTTCCTTTTTATAACACCAAAACTGATTTTTATTCCCTGAACCAAATTCTTGACCTTCTTTATTACTTGATAAACCTGCTGGAACTTACATTTTCAGTAACTCAATGTTTTACTAAAGGTAAACCGATATAATTTTTAGTCATTTAAGTAAGGTTTCTGAAATTACATCTGCTCAGATTTTTACTGGGGCTTTTTAATTATATTTAATTTTATCTCCACTCTAGAACTCAAAAATTGGTCTACAGACCAAGAATAGCTGCACTTCTTGTGCGGTATTTGAGACCTCCAGAGTTTTCTAGGGCAGACACCTTGGACCTCTTCTTTTCATGTTATATATCAATGTCCTGGCTAACGTTATTAAGTCTCCTCGTGCTCTCATGTACGCAGATGACTTGAAGATATTCCTGAGCCATACATCGCCCAATGATTCTGCTTTGCTACTGGTTGTTTTGAGTTCCATACATATATATAGGTGGTGATCTAACAATTACTCTCTTTTTGACTAACTTTTCATTGAAATCTTTTCAGCTTCAACAGATTTAATCTTTTCATAATCTGATTTGAGATTTACACGACTAAGCTCCTTTTGTTTGCAGTTTGGTTCGTGTATTTGAAAACCTCATTCACTAGTTCTATGAAAAGCAGTAATGCACGAATTACTTATTTTTTAGATTCATCTTACAAGTATCCGAAATCTTATAAAGAATACAAAAAAGAAAAAAATCAGATTCCTGTAGAAATTTTATATGGAACTTTGAAGAAATATATCGCGCTTTCCATATTTAGATATTTTCTAAATAAAAAATTGTTAAATAAATATATGGAACTATGGATTGAATGATAATGTTTATAATGTTAATTATAAAAAAAAATAAAAAGTACCTTATTTAATTTGTACATTGTTTGTGCGTGATCATTCGTGACGCCTTCTTAAATCGTGCGTGAATCGTGAGTGAATCGAACGCTCAAAAAATTACGTGCGCGAATCGTGACATTATTAGTTCGTGACTTGTTCGTGACATGAGTGATAATTTGATCACGCGCGCACATCTAGTTGGGACTCACAATTGAGACTTCCCTATAAATATATCCAGACTTTCCAACACTTGAGCATAGAAGCAACATTTTGGGTACAATGATCCTACCAAAGACACTACATATATAGATACCGTATCTTATACAAACTTTTTTTTGGGATCCAATGTCAGCTCCCAAAAAAAATCGTTATTTCCGTCACATGTGTCATCTATAATATCTGTAAATTTTTGATCTCAGTCGTACAATTAATTTAGAAAGCGCATAGCTAAACTTCAATAAATGAATCCTCGTAAAGGCAACGAGAAGCAAAAATTGGGATCCAATTTTAGCTCCCAAAAACAATCGTTTTTTATCTATAAATATCTATATCTATAAATCTTTGATCCTACACAAACTAAAAAAGAGTAATATTGACGCAGAAAAACTCCACTCAGAAAAAAACATTAATTATGATCCATTTGGAATGGATAGTTTTATCATATATTTTTTTTAAAATAGTAATGATCCAATCGAAAAGAAACAAACTCTTGAAACGACCCATCTCTCGGCAAACCAACCACTCCCCCTACCTTAAACGATTTTCAGTTTTAAGACCAATTTAACTTATATGGATATTATACTTAACTGTACCAAAAAAAATTTAAAAGGATTTTTAAGAGATGGTGTCACTAGTATAAAATCGTATCGGATAATGTTGCAACCAATCATTAGGATTTATTTTTCAGTATGTATGTTTTCGCTGAAGGTTAAACAACATAGTTTTTGTAAGTATCAAATATGTCAAGGAAAATTTACATTTTTGGGAAAATAAAAGAAAGTGATTTTTGCATCGTATTGTGACTGGTGATACAAAATTGGCAAAAACTTATAGTCACCAAAAGACGCATTGTTTCTTCGAGATGGGATCCGAAAATAACCAAAAGGATGGGAAAAAGTATTGGCTGGAAAATACTAGAAAAAAATTTTTTTCACCATTTTTTCAAAGTAAAGTCAAACTTGAAAAAAAAATCCTTAAACAATTTTTGTACAGGTAATATGGATCGAAATGAAATCCAAAATCTTCCAATCGATCATTAACAAATTTTGTTTCTTTTTTTGAATGAATATTCCATGAAGACAAACACAAATCTGTAACCTCTAAATATGCATCTAATTTTCCGTTTCGCATTCTATGTAGGTTTACAATAAGATCGGAATTCTTCTAAGTAAGATTTTAGGACTTTTATTCCAGACAATCTTTCACTTTCATAGCTTCTAGTTTTTTAATTATTAGGGGGACATCTAAAGCTCAAATTGATTTTCATTTTTTTCCAAGAGGGCCGAGTATAATTTACTCTGTTTCTTTTTGTATCAAAAACAAAATGGCGGTCGTGTATAATTTCTCCGTAGACCCTATTTTTCCGTGGCCGGACACATAACTCAAGCAAATCTTAACCGATCGATCTGAAATTTTCTGAGTAAATCGGAAATACCTATGGCTATCGATCCTCTTAGGTTTTTTCGATATTTTGCTTACTTTTTTTTAAACAATTTTTTAAGTTTCTATTTTTTTTAAACGCATTTTTTTTTTCAAAAATTCACAATTTCGCCAAAAATCAAAATATTCTAGAACTAAATTTTTTTTTTTATATTTTTTCCCCCAAAAAAAAAACTTCAAACTTTAAACGATTTTGATGATTTAAACTGAAATCGACGCAGAATTGTCACCATTCTGGTCTGAACCTCAATCATAATTTTAAAAAAAAATTTACAGTTTTTTTTTTCACTAAACTACAAAAAAGGGTCAAAAATCGATTTTTCATATTTTAATGGCCGCCATTTTGTCAAAAAAAATTCACAAAAAATTTTTCGAGGTTCAGACCAGAATTACATCTATTCTGATTATAACCCCGTTTTTACTTTTCATTTCAGACATCCTGGAGACCTGGAATCATGGCCGCCAGCACCATAACTTTTTTTTTGTGCACCCACTTTGACGGCCAAAACTTTTGGAACAGCCCTCGCATCGAAGCAGTAAACATTTTTTCTTTAATCTGTTTGTAATAAAATAAAAAAAAAACTGAATTGGAAAATGTCTTTGCGTTTTCAAATAAGATTTTTTTTAAAAAAGGTCCAAAAAACAGCCTCGACATGAGGAATACCACCCTTAAATAAATAATCTAAGAAATTAGTCCCACGGATCGGAAAACGTTTTTTCTTTATATTTTCCATTTCCATTCCCTTATTTTGCATACCTTTTTAATGCTTTATAATATTAAATTTATATTGTAGCTGTGTCTATTAGTTGATACTTTTATCAACCGAGGATATTGTGTCACTCAACTTTTCTGTCGAGCAGTTTTCTCAATTTTGTATGAATCATTTTTGATATTTCATTTTATTCTCTCTCAAAGTCAGACAGACAATAAGCTGCTTTGTGTCTGGGCTACTGTTCAGTCAGACAAATTAGTTGGAATTTGAATTTTATACCTAAGTAATCAACAACATGCCACATGTCGTATGTATGTGTGTATACTTGTATCTATACTACATAGATGAAAAGCGCTAAGCAACTGGTTGTTATCAAAGACCTTGACACCTGGGTGGGTCATAACAAATATATAAAAAGTTTTGCAGAAAAAAGCACGTTTATTCTTCTTTGAGCAGAACTTGTTTCAAGGTAAAATCCCATCAAATTTTATGCTTACAATTAAATTCATTTATTCCGTTTGTCAAATGTACACTTAAGTTAAATGTACATGACCCATTAAATCCTCCAATAAAACGGAGTATAAGAAATATCGCACAGCGATTAAATGCACTTGACGAGTGGAGAACAAAGCCAAATAATTACCAAAGTGGGTACTAAAATTATAAGAGTGCCTGGGTGTGCGTGTAATTATTTTTGTTGCTGTTGCGGGTTTTGTGAAAATGTTAACTTAATTTCTGCTTGATTGAGCATTTATTTCAATGTTATTGTCCATGGGTCATTTGTAACCTGCTTACAAGCACCCAAACCACCCTTTTCCCGGCGACTTCTATTGTTGTCTATTGAAGCGCTTATCGTAATTGTGTTGGTCGTTAATTATCATTGTATTATTTTACTTACCATTTACGATGATGATGAAAATGATCGACATGAAAACCATCTTTAATCCACATGTTGATGACATTATATGTAAATGGGCTCCAACGTGTCGAATATATCAAAAATCCGTTTGCTTTTTCCTTCTTTTTGGATGAGGGAGGGTGGTTGAACGAGGCAGTGAATTTGTTGTTTTTATATATTTTTTTTCAACTAAAGCTTTGCCTTTGGCATGGTATTTCAAATTTAGCACACACGACCCATTAAAATTAACACCACTTTTTTGCACGCACGAATTATAAAAATATTTAATAAATTATTTTCACTTTTAGCGCGTAACGCACGCTTTTTTAATATATTTTTATAATGATTTATTTAAATAAAAGAAGGCAAAAACCGAAGAACAAAATAAAAAACAAGTGGAAAATTTAATTTAATGATTTTTTTTATTTTTGCGTTTTTTGTTTGTTGCCAGAACTGTAAAGAGAAAAAAAATTAATAATTAATGAAACGTATTATATAAATGAGTTGGAAATTATAAGCGAGAGAGAGTAAGTTATAGACTTTGATATACCCCTTGAAAAGAAAACCAAGGATTTATAAATCAGGAACCGTATACCGAGAAGAACCGATTAAACCTCAGAAGCGGCATAAGCATCGCAACCATTATTTTTAATTTTTTGTATACCTGTATTAGAGAACCGATATTTTTAGAACCGAAAAGAAACTACACAGAGAAAACAAATTCAAAAGCTACCCGAAAATGTAGAGTTTCTACACGTTTCGACCGGGATTTTCGATCCTGCGTTTACTTTTCTTATTTTTACAAGCCGTGTGTAGCTTTTCTGCATGCCGCGTGTGGCTTTCTGAATTGTTTACGTAATGTCTTGCTAACCTCTGGACACTATTTAATATCAATTCAATAAGACAATAAGATTTCCCCTGTTTATACACAAAAATGTCATGATAAATGCCCTTAAAAGTATGCAACCCATTTATATAAGAAAATTGATGGTCAGTTGTGACAGCTTTCGTCACAGTCCACACCGAACATTCACTCAGGTTGTCGGAGCAGTTAAACACATCCAACAAAATTAATTGTTAAGCAAAATTTAAATTTTGTATTTATCTGATTAATTCTTACTTGTAAACAAAGCATACTTTGAGGAGCATTTATCATGATATTTTGTGTGTTTATAATAAAGGTATTTGTTAGCAAACTCCTCAGAAACAGCTTGACCATTTTTAATCATTTTTTCTTTTTTGTTTATATGGGGCAGGTGTACTATAGGTTTTTAACTATACTTCGAAACGCTAGAAGATTGGGGTGTCCCACTGCAGAACATTCTTTTAATTTATGTCACAACTTATGTAAATTACTAAATTATCGGAAAATCGTTTTTTATCGTGTGTGTAGGGGTGGCTATTTGGGCCGTCGAACGAATGGATCAACACACATGCGAAATGTCAGGGCGGCAAGATTAGATCAACAATTACATGAAATAGTAAAACTAAGCGTGTCAGAATGTCGCAACTTGTTCTTTTTAATCACCTGAGGCCCGAGCTTTCCAAAGTCAATAACAACGAAAGGAGCAGAGACAAACGCGCCGGACAGATGTTAGTACCCGCAGTAAATCGTGCATTTACACCAGCTTCATTTCATCGTCTTGCATTCGAGTCTAAGTCAGATTTTAAAAATTCCGGTCATCTGAAAGACCAGATTGGTGCTATGGACAAAGAATGTCCCAATTGTCATTAATTCAAACTCAAAAATAAATTCGCCTGCATGTGTTGCGCCTCAAGAAAAATGCAACTACCGGAAATCAATACGCCATCAGAACCATTAAACGGCTTGCTTATCGGCACAGATCAGATTCAACACAAATAATGCTCAATACGGCGGCATATGGTTAGCAATTTAATTTACCCTTAAAAATCAAAGACCAAGTGTATTTATTTACGGACGGTGATGACGACAATCGTGTGCAATGCACGTTGCGACTACAATAACCTCAATTCGTCTATCGCCATGCGCATCGTTGGAGAGCTGAACTCTCCTTTGAATATGAACAATGAATAATTGAAATTCTATAAATCACACATAAACGAATTGCAAAGTGAGTGAAAACTTTGACCAGTTTTCAGACCACCATTTAGTAACATCTTTGTTTTGTAAATGTGTTAAGCTAAGGAAAATTGATTATGTTTAATGCCGTTAAAATACCGAAGTATTTATATTGTTTAAAACAAATACATATGGGCATTTCCACCAAAAGGTCAACCTGGGCCAAAAAGTTAAAAGTGGTTGAAAACACTATATCTTATCAAATTTTTATAGGGAAACAGCCAAATTAAACTAATGTAAGCTAATCTTACATTTACTAATAACCCAATTAGATATATTCGGTTTCACGGCCGGGTTAGCGCAATTTTTCTCATTTTAACATAAAAATTGCTTCATTTTTTGTAAAAAAGTGACTTTAGATTACATGTACTTTCGCTATCTAAAATCTTTCTGATGGTTCAAAGGGGTATACATGAATGCATAAGAAACCATGAGAAACTATGTTAATACAATTTACCGTAAGTTTTTGCATCGCATTGTAGCAGAAACCACATAAATATAATGATGGAAAAAACTGTCCCGTGCGACATGTCCCGTGCGAAAATGCTTAAGCTTACATTTTGAAAAAACTGTAAATTATTTTTGGGTAAAATAAAAACCATTTTAAAGAGACATCAATGCACTACATTCTACAATTTATCGCATTAATATATTGTCTCAGGATTCGCTGAATTCGGCATTTGAATGGTGTCCCGCGAAAACCACTTCTATTTTTGTCCCGTGCGAATGTCATGTTTTTTTGCGATTATCTTGAAACAAAAATTTTTTCCAAAATCGATCCTTGCATCAATTGTAGGGCTTTTGAAGAGCTATAAGTTAAGCCTATTGTGAAAATAAAAATCCGTTTTATTTTGACTTTTTTGAATGTTTAAATGCGTACGATTGTCCCGTTCGACGTCATGGAAATGCCCATATATAAATCGACTACATCTCCACTTTCAGAAGTATTTGAGTCAGGAGTATTATTTTGAATGACATAATAGTCTAATCTCGCGCTGTTCTATTTCAGTGTACAAAAGTTTTTCCAAGACATTTTATTATCTTGCAATAAATTTAGATTGCGTGAAAGTTCTAACCGAGATTGTAACGTTTCGTATGTTAGGCTATTTTCATTCTATACGATTCAAAAACTATATCGGTTCTGTTCACGGTTCTGGCTCTGAGGAGATTTAACCGCGTGTGGTTTCGGTTCGCGTTCCTCCTTCCGTATCGTATGAGTAATGTTATTAAGGAAAAAAATAGAGGCACTCTAACTTCGGCTCGACCGAAGTTTATATACCCTTGGAGCTTGATATATGCCTGACAGTTTGTATGGCAGCTATACTATATAGTGGTCCGATTTCGACAAATCTTGTTGAAATTATCAAACTCATTGAAAACTTATAAATACGAGCATTGGGAGCGATAACATTGAAAACAAAAAAGTTTTTCTCACTAAAACTAGTTTTTCAACCAATTATTCCTATGGCAGCTATATGCTATAGTCATCCGATCCGGCCGGTTCCGAAAAATATGCAGCGTATTTATACCAAAAGACTTTGTGCAAAGTTTGGTTAAGATAGCTTTAAAACTGACGGAGAAGAAAGCATAGAAACAGACGTACGGACGGACGGACAGACGGACATGGCTATATCAACTCAGTTCGTCATGCTGATCAAGAATATATATACTTTATGTGGTCGGAGATGCTTCCTTCTCTGCGTTACAAACATCCGGACCATTTTAATATACCCTCTCCAAGGATATAAAAATTTAACTCATTTCAATTTTTACTCAAGTCATAAAAATTATTGGCTAAGCTTTATATTACAAATCAGCGAAATACTTATTTTTTGAGTGATACAATAAAAATCAATACATAATCATTACAGTTGGATTTTTATTACAGAAACCATTATCATTAGAGTCCCTGTAATCAACATGTTATAGACCAAAATAAGTAGCAAAAGCTGGAGAATAATTAAAAAGTCATTAGCAAAGTCTGCTGATAATAGCGAGATAGAGTTTTATTTGTAGCCCTACAACATTTTAAAATTTAAAACCAAAACCGTAACCGAAAAAAATCGTTTTTCTTATAACCGGTATATGGGTAAAATTGGATTTTTCCTGTACTAATCGATAAACGTACTTCTTTTTTATGTAGCCACTGCATACTATGCAGTAAGAACATTTTACAAAGGAAATAGAGCGAACGATGAAGAGAGAGTGCAGCTAACCCAAATCTTTACTTGCCTCATCTTTCTTTAAACATTTATACATCTCGCTTACTTACTTTAGGAATGGCATAACTCAAAAATTTTGATTTGGGCAAAAACGCTTTTAAAGTTTTTAATCGATTTAAAAATAAAATAAGAAACTAATTCTTTTTATTTCGAGTCATCCTAGTAAAATATTGAAAACCAGGGTTTAATCCCGAAAGGAATTTCGAATGTTTTGGTTAAAGGTTCTATTTCGGTTTTCAATTAATTTCGGTTTTCGGTATCGATTCGGTCCACGGATCTTTATTTCGGTATAGGTACTAATTTGTTTAATTTTGGGGAAAGATTAAGGAAAGATTAAAGCTAACCTGCGTAGCTGGATCAGAAAGCCTGCTTTTAAAATCTCGTACAATTCTAGATATTTTGTGAGGATTCTGACCACAAGTTAAGAACTTTTTCATGGTTGATCAGCTACCGTCTCAGTACTTAGCGTTACGTTTTATCTAGGGTCCAAAAATATATCACATGTTCAGTCGAACTTCCTTATAGCGAATTTCAAGAATCTTTATGATGCAAAAGAAAATTTTAATTTGGAGCAGATGATGGGAAAAAAAACCAACGTTTCGGTTTCGTTCCGGTACTATCGGTTTCAATAATAACGGTAAGCTGTATTCATTTCTCAAAAAAACAATTTGTATCGGTTTCGGTTCAGGTACGTTACTTGAAACAGTTTATTTCGGTTAACGGTTCCGGTTCCGTTTACGGTATTGAGCCATGTTAAAAACTATATTATCAATTATTATAAAAATTTGATAATATGATGTTTTAACTAAAAGCCGAAGAATTTTTTAGCAATATCGACTGCAGGACAATTGAGATCCTAAAGTAAGTAAGCTTCAGCACTATCATGAAAGGTCTCGAGATATCTGCTATAGAACATTAATTGTCCAATCTGACAATTGGGCTTTAGTTTGGGTTCACATTCTAAGAATATTTATCAATTTTGCCACAGTTCCTTTTTAAATAGTCTTTTTCGGATCTTGACTCTTTTTTTTGAGGAACGAAAAATAGATCACCCTCAGACAATAATCATCCATGCTCGAGTTGTTTGGTAAAACTCAAAAATAATCATAAATTGTAGGAGCATAATTACAAAATTTCATAAATGATCGTTCAGTTGGAACTTTTATAATGGAGCTTATAATGATTACGCTCATTGATAATTTTAATTGGACTCTGCACACATCAAAGACCGAAAAATTTAAGCTGAAACTGTCTAGAACTGTACAGATCTGTCTAACTGTAACCCAATAACAGAACTATGTTAGCCAAGCACTCATAATTTATGTGTGTCTTCAGAGAGCAAAATGCAGGATCGGAGAGTTCTATATCAGGGTTCCCCACGCAGAGAGCGCTAAAACGTGACTGTGTCTCCTTCAAACACACAATGGAGAATGACTTCGGCAACCATTCAGAAAGTAAGTTCGTGCCGCCGGGGCTATCGCTGGGGAACTCTGTTCTATACATTCTTTTTAGAGAGAAAATTAAAGAACCTTTGAAATGATTGGCTTTTAAGTGACTGTACTTGTACTTTTAAGTTTATTGGCAGATACAAAATCAACTATAGCTTTTGGCTCTGTGTCACTCCACTGTGGTCGAAAAAACTTTTGTGGAATAACCAACTGCTATAGCGAGTACCGAGAATTTTCGATTTGAACAAGTTATGATTCATAAAATTCGTAGAAAAACAATGATTTTAATTTTTCAGAAAAATGTGGTAATTAAATTTTGAAATCGTTTATCTTGATTGCAAGTTATGGTGAAATTCGCGTTTCCCAAAAGTTAAATTTCATTTCGTTTTCTCAAGTAATCAAATAAAAGTATAAGAAACCTCAACAATTTGATAAGGAAATATGCTTTGAGTGCGCTGCAGCAGCTGTTGCTTGTGTGTTTTGTTGTTGTTGCTCTTAGCCTGTGGCTTTATTTCTCTGCTTTTAAACAGCTTTGCAGTTTAAAATTTTACTTTTGTATTTATATGCACAATACAATTTATTCAGTGGTAAATAATTATTATTAAAACATAATAAACATTTAATTATTCATGCAAAATCCACATTGCAAACATAACAAAAAAAACATAAAATACAAGAGCCACTTTAGTGTTCTCTCACTCGCTCTTGAACAAATGGAGAAACATAAAAACACACACACTGAGCAAGCGTACAGAGAGAGAGGGAGAGCATTCGCTCTCTCCAGAGCATAAAAAGAGCAGAGTGAACCAAAGGTTAAATTACAGCGCAAGCGCCACAAAATGCATTGAGTTTTATGTTGTTGCTTTGGATTTTGTTATTGTTGAACATTGGAAAGACAAACAAACAACATAAAAATAAAAACCATATAAAAACACAACAAGGCGGTTTTATTGCGTTAGTAGTTTTGTATTAAACATTACTCAATTTACTTTAATTTATTGAGATGATTTCATTTCCATTTATTTCTGAACAAGTTTGTTGAGCTAATTGAGCTTTGTTATGCTGCTGCTGGTGTTTACTTTTTTCTGTTTCTTACATTCTGCTTTGTGTTATGTTCTGCGGCTGGTGTTGTTGTTGTTGTTGCTGCTGCCGCTGCTGCGTTGAAATGCAGCCATTTGCAATTTGGCACTCTCTAGCGCTCTGTTTGCCTTTGTTTTGTTATAAGATCACTTCATATTTTTGGTGTTAATTTTTATTTGTAAATTAACTTTTATTTCACAAACGCACACACACACACACTAACACTCTGAAAACACACGCGACGACGACTCCCACGGCTTTTCTAACGAGTTTTCCGACCAACCGACTGCGTTTCCGCGCGTCCAAACACGTTCAAAGATTTTTTTCGACTGCAAGAGCGAGAGAGAGCGGAAATGAACAACCGCTATTTGAGTAAGCAGTATTTGAGTGAAGCCGAGCAGGGATGGGATAACGACCAGTATATGGAAAAAGACTGGCCAAAGCAACAGCAACAGATGTTTCTGACAACAGCCGTTGGAGGTCGCCACTGTGCCACGGCAATACTTTGAAAGTATTCAAGAAAAATTAAATAAAGTTAGTTATACGAATAACTACAAGCTGTACTTAAAATTATAATTTTTGGTTAAAAAATTTTGCAGAAATGTTGATTTAGCAAAACTTTGTATTTGTTGTACCAACCAAACTTTGCACGAAGTCTTTTAGTACAAATACGCTGCACATTTGTCGGAACCGGCCGGATCGGATGACTATAGCATATAGCTGCCATAGGAACGATCGGTTGAAAAACTAGTTTTAGTGAGAAAAACTTTTTTGTTTTTAGTGCTATCGCTCCCAACGCACACTGGTTCCGCTTGTATGGAAGTGTGGCCAAAAATACTTCTAGTGGAGGAAGAGGGCTAAAATTTTTACCAAGGTTTTTTAAAAAACCTTTAAATAGTGTGGTAAGAAGATTGGACATTATTGGACATTTACCCCTGCCTCCTTCACCCACCCACCATCAAAAAAGTTACAAAAACAAGGAATATTTTATTTTTCATAGGAAATTAAACTTTAAGAAAACACTAGGATAAAAATGAAGAGAGAACGAATTGATTAATCAAATGCTATTTTACTATTTATAAAATTTCGTACCAATAAGTATTGGTGTTTCGACATGTCAGTCTCCATTATGAGAGATATAACTTCTTTGGGATCTGCTGGTGTTAAATTAATCTGGTAACCGTCTCTTAAAGCAGTAACGGCAGATTTGTCAATTTCGGCCAGCTGAGCTATTCTTCGTCGCTATGATCTCTCTAATGAAGACTCAGAAAAATTCAATTTTGGACGTCCACGATATTTAATATCAGAATATAGCAAATATTGAGTATCAAAAAGTTTCCTTTTCCAGAAGCCACCCTGCATCATTGTTTAGACAATTTTCGATTGCATTTTTTCCAAAACTCGGCCATCTTTTTGCAACTATGGCTAATGCACTTGCTTAGGCCGGGTTTACATTGGGGCACACTGTGACAGAGTCGTCTGTGACGCACTGTGACCAAAGTACTCAGAAGTCCAAAGTGTTTACATTGGCGTCACAGAAATTGCATGTCACAGCGCTGTGCCATGCGCTGTGACTATCCAAATGAGTACTTTTGATGTGAACGCTTCTTGTCATTGTCACAGAGCGCCACCTCACTCACAAAAGTGAACATTGAACTGTTTGTGAGCTGCGAGCCAGATCCGCATAAATAAAGTAAACAAGACCGGTTACAATTAAAAAAAAAAGAATAGAGAAGTCATAAACTATTAATCGCGATCGCCGTGTGGCCATGCAGTGGAATGCCGATTCGATCCCTTATTGCATCCGTGGAGGAGTCGGAATGCCTCTGGAATTTAACCACTGCCAATTATAAACATCGCGATGCCAAGGAGTCTGGCTGGAGCAGCATTGCCGATCAGCTTGCCGTCACCTAGAAAGACGTTGTCGACAAATGGAACAGTTTGCGAAACACATATCGAGTAAGTGTACAATTCAATACATAAGCTACCCGGCATGTAATTGTATTTTTATTCACATTTTTGCAGACAACAGACTTGTGGTTCTTGGATAAGAAGGTGCTCTCTATCTAAAGCACCAATGCAATGGATTGCCTTATTGTTGCCTTTGACATTCTAAACTCGTATGAGAGGGATGCCAACTCTGGATCCTGAAGCCGAATAGCGCAATACGTTGTCTGCTTTCTGATAAGTGGCGTTACCCAGCATACGAGCTGATCAAAAGTGGCTGCATCCATGCGCACATAATTTTTAAATTTGTGCGGAATACTTCGCAACTCTCTGTTGAACTTGGCAAACATGCCTTCTTCCCTTCGAGTCAAATTAATTTTGTCGATCCAGCAAGAGCGCTTTGGCTTGGTCCATCATCATTGTCATCTTCGTATCATCGTCCTGCACCCACAACGCCACAACAGATCGGGCCACTAGCCCTTTCGCCTTTCGCGCTTTCATTTCTTGTAGATAAAAAATTTAATTTAACATAAATATCATCAATAAATGACCCATATTCACATTTACCAAAATTTTTAATTCGCAAAAAAACAAAACAAGATGGCCACAGTGTGCCTTAAAAACGAACTTGATCGATATGCTTGTCACAGGAAAAATAGTTCTAATGAGCTAGTTTTGAGCTAACTCATTGCAATCAGCTGTTCAATATATTCTTGGCACAAACGTGCCACCCTCCGGCACAGAAACACTGTGACGCCAAATGAGTACTGGTGTTCACATTGAAAAGTACTCATTCCTGTGACACACGATTTCTGTGACAAGCCATTTGCCGTTCACATTGCGCTGTGACACTGTGACACTGAAACGTGCCGCGCTGTGCCCCAATGTAAACCCGGCCTTAAGCTAGTTGAATCCGGTTTGTAACCTTTTTTTAGTAGATCCTTTTCGATTAATTTAATTACTTGTTTGAATTTTTCAGGTTCTGTTCCGCTTATGCTTAACCAAAGTTAAAACAAATGCATACGAGAACACACGCAGTAAAATGAAGAGCCTAATAAAAGATAAATAAAATGAGCCCAACAAATTGAAGAAAACATACCAAAACAGACAAGACGCCACAGTTCTACGTACAACACAATAACAACAACACTTGAACACAACGAAAAAACGTAGTTGTAAACAAGAGAGACTTTTTCCCGAAGCTTCTAGAACTAACTGAGGCAGAAGGTGGCAGCCAAACTTAACTGTTTTAGAATCCAAATTGATTAACTAATACTATACAAAAAGGCCCTTTGGAGGATTTTGGAGGGGTATCAACAAAAAGCTTACCGGAAAATCATTTTGATGAACGAGAATACACAAGTAAAGGGGTTGACAAACAAATATTTTACAAAATAAGCGCACAACACAAAAATAATTTAAACTTTAAATAAATGAAGTTATTACCTCTGTTTTCAATATTTATATTGCTTAAATAAATTATTTTGTCTTTTTTGCTCTTTTTTGCCTTTTTTGCAACATCTGCTGGGAAGCTTTTTACAAAAAAAAATATATCTGGTTCATTTAAGGCTTTTTAGACGCTATTTGGAACTGGATCGATTGGAATGGGAAAAAATTAACTACTCTATCGAATAACCAGTTCTTTCAAGAAATTAATCTCATCAATTTGATTTCGAAATTTTGAATTTTATTATTTTTGATTTTTGGCCTCTGTCGGATCCACTGTGCAACGCTCGTATTTATAAGTTTTTAATGATTTCACATAATTTTACCAAGGCTTGTCAAAATCGGACAACTATATAGTATAGCTGCCATACAAAAGTTAGGTCTGAAAAAAGTCTTAGTGAGAAAATTTTTTTTGTTTTCAATGTTATCCACACGCTCGTATTTATAAGTTTTCAATGATTTTACATAATTTCAACAAGATTTGTCGAGATCGGACCACTATATAGTATAGCTGCCATACAAACTGTCAGGCACATATCAAGCTCCAAGGGTATATAAACTTCGGTCGAGCCGAAGTTAGCTTGCCTCTATTTTTTGTTTTAGAAACATATTTTTATTGAAGATGTCAGATTGGTGTTAATTAGAACTGTTGGAAATTTCCGACCAACTTGGTTTTGAACTTTTTCCACTCATAATTCAAGGAAATTAGAATTGTCCAATATTTGACAATTGAATACAGTTAATATTGTGCTCGGCGGATAAAAACACATTTTATCTCGGATCAAATAATATTGCACTTAGGTAAGCATCATTCTCGAACAGTCCCCAAAATTCTAACTCGTGAGACTAAAGTTGTTGTTTTTGATTTCCAATTAACATTAAACCCAAATAGAATAAAACATACAAAAGGCCAACAGTTCGCTCTGCATTCTTGTTAATGCAACTTTTTCTTGTGCTCAAACTGTAGCAATTTCACTAATATTGTCCCACACCTTGGGTTAATGATAAATCATAAAAAATACATATTTGAGCCAAAGTCATATATTTTTGGATCGGCAAAAGTAGTATAAGGAAAGATGAGGAGGGTAAAGATTTTGGTTAGCTGCACTCGCTCTTTCTAGTTCGCTCTCTTTTCTGTGTGCCCTTCAGCAACAGTTCGGCGTAATGTATGCAAGTAACTTCAACTAAATTTTCGTCAGAACCGGCCATGCATAACTGAGTGTCAGAGAGAGAGAAGTGCATTTTTTTCTGTCCTCTCCATTTGGCTTGTTCCGGTCTAAAAAAAACACCCCCCCCCCGCTACCCCAGGGGTCGAAGTCACTCATTTTTTTAGGCAAACGCATACCGAACTTATGGTAGTGTGAATCGGTGAACACTGAATTCCATGTAAAACGGCTGTAGTCTGGAGAGCTTTCTTGCTCACTAACACAAGCACATTCTTCTGTCCTCTATATTAACCCTACATTGATTTACGATTATCGAAACTTTTAACAGTAAAAGGAAACCCGAAATTAACCGTTATATTTGTTTCTGTATCGGTACTGATAAGTGGTTATGGTAATAAAGGTTGCACTTACCATAAATTTGGTGAATTAAGATATTTGGGCACTGAAAAAATAAACCAATATTTTGGGTTTCGGTAACCCGAAAAAAAGCGATCGTCTGAAAAATAACCGTAACTCTACACTTTATTCGTTTCGGTTTTTAATCTCTGCTTGAAACCGTCATTTATATAAATTTTACGAGTTGCTAAAGGTATATAATCTTCTGCCGAGCTAAAGCTCCATTTACACGACCTGATCGCTCAGCTGAGTTTTCGTCAGACGAAAACTCATCTGATCAAATCAGTTTTGAGCAGCGGTTTTTAGGCACATCTGCCTGAACAAAAAAAAAGCTTAGATGAAGCCAGTTTAGCAGAACCATTGCAGTTCATCGGAATCATCTAATATTTTCATATGAACATTGTGACGTTGCTTTGTTTAAAATAGAAGAAGAAGACAAGAAGAATAAAAAAAAAAATAAATGTTTGTTTTTTTTTTTTTTTTTTTTTTGCAATTTTATTTTTGGACTTCCAAATACAGAATTCACTTGACATACAAGAAACATGACCGATAGCTCAAAATTCGATAAGAGATGTATATCAGATTGTAAGAAAATGGCAACGCCAGCACACAACAGTGAGGACAATTTATAATCAGGGTGTGCTCCAAAAAGGGTTTTGATCGCTCAACAGATAACTTCATGTCTACTCAGACGCCTTTTTACACGGTCGGAGAGCAAATCAGGCGAAAACTCAGCTGAGCGGCCAGGGCGTGTAAATGGAGCTAAGTTAGCTTTCGTCTATTTTTTAACTTATTTTTGTTTGGTTACAAGCCGGTTTAGAAAACCCGCTCAAACCAGGTTCTAATTTTGTTCACATTGATTACCAAATCGAATTTTTACTTACTTTGAAAAATCTTAGATCTCTGGGTTAAGCGGTTTGGGCTGTGGGTTGATATCGTCAGTCAGTCGTTGCCGTTGTCTTGAACGATGGTGACCTTTTATTCGCCGAATAAATACCTAATCCACAGCCTCTTGCCAGTATCTTTACAAACATAATGTCTTTATTCACTTTAAAATAAAAATATACAAAATCTTGTACCGATCTTTCTGTCTGGTAATGCTGGATCCTGTTTAAATGCAGAACAAAGTTGAAGGATTCAAAACAAGGATATACTTTGGTTATGACTAAAACTTAAGGTGAGTTGTTACTTCTTTCTAAATTCACATACTTAGATAGAATGACACATTTGGCTATTACAGAAAACTCTCACTTTCCCCCCCTTTAGGGTTGGGGAAGTATCTGGGGCTGAATGTCCAAGCGATCAATTATATACTGCGGCATACACAAAGTGGGATTGATGGGCTTCAGGCCCGGATGACCCAACAAGGACAAGCCGCCGATGCCAAAGAGTGTGTGAAATATGTCTGGCATGTTGCCTGTACGATCCGAGAATCCTCCCGTCTCCAGATCCTGGCATGACAAAATGAACTCTTGCAACTTCTCCGAACTGATCCAGTGCAGACGACCCATTATGGTCAGCGAGGAGAGAACCCACCAGGAGTAGCAGACATCGGGCAGCTTTTCAGGCCTGCCGTTGAGGCCACCTGAAGGCAATTGACGCTCACATAGCCACCAGCCCAGCTTATCCACATCCAGCAAATGCAAACGCTGTGTCAGCGACAGGAAACCCACGCAGCAATAGATGAGTCCAGCATGAGATTCGGCTCCTGGCTTAGAGCCAAATCCTCCATCTGTTTGATTGCAGCAAGACATGACAAACTTCACCGCCTTCTCCACATCGATGCTCTGCTCGAGACGTTTCAGCAGGGTCAAAGTGGCCACGGCACAGAAACTGAACCGGGTGTCCACCTCACCCCATTTATCACCAAAGAAACTGCCATCCGGCTGTTGCAATCCCACAATGAAACGAACCACAGCCTCGCAATCAATCTGATCCAGAGCATCGTAGGTACAAAGGATTTGCACGGCCGACAGAGTGTAGAGCAGATGTGGATCATGGCCCATGCAGGGAGCAAAGCCACCGGTGGTGGGACATTGACAACGCTGGACAAACTGGAGAATATTTGAGCGTTGCAGACAATCCAGCTCACCCATAATGTCCAAGGCGGTGACACCCCAATAGACGCCCGACATGCGTAGAAATTCGGTCATGCAGTACTCATAGTCATCCTCCTGTTTGCCATGATTCTCTATGTACTCCACATGTTTCCTGAATTGCAGTTTGCTCAAGGTGTTGGTGGTGCTGCTGGCAGCGGCGTCACCAGCTCCGCCCCCATTTGAAGGTTTCACGAAGGTTGTAAAGTCCATCGTTTGGCGTTGATTGTGCTCAATTGATGATAGATTTCAATAAATTAATTGAAATAAATTTAGAGCAGAAGCAGCAAATAGCAGCTGATTCATCAGACGGCGGATAGTTGGCAGCGCAGGCGATTTCTGACATAAACAGCTGATCAGTGTTGGCGATTAATATTTAGCTAGATTTGAGCTGAAATATTTTATTTTATTCAATTAAAGTTTATTTAAAATAAGTAGAAAAATATTGAGGGAAAATTAAATGATAATTTGAATTTGTTACTATCTTAAGCTGAAAGTAAATACTAAGATCAGATTTTAGAAAATTTTTGAAGGAATAAATTCTTTATAGCTTTAAAAGAGAAATCATAAGGAATATATCGAAAATGACTCCCTTCCGGGTAACGATTTTCGGTTATCCAAACCAATGTCAGAAAACTTATGTAAGAAACACTTTGCTTACCAAACTCATTTTCGTAGCTTTTTTTTTATACGCGACTTTATAATATGGAACTTTTTTAACTTATTTTCAAATGTTCACATAACAATATATTAACAATATTAATATAATCTAGAAAGAGATAAATGTCGAATTCTCAAGTCACTGTTACCACATTTAGCTTTTTTCTGCTAAAAGGCTAGATTTTCTATCGAATTCCCCATTGTTAGCCACAGAAACAGTAATTAGCTGTTTCATCAACTTCCCGCTAAAAATAGCTAAATGACCAACACCAACATTCAAATTGTAATTTTATAAAATTTTCATATATTTTCTTTATTTGAAAAAGAATAAAAGAACCTACTTATTATTGCACTAGCTGACTGGGGCTGCTTCTGGGCTCGTCCACATTCAAAGATACCACATGTTTACCAGGTATCATAACATTACCCAACAGTCTGGGCTCTTGTCCCTCCACCAAATACTCAAGAGCCGAGGATAAAACAATGTTGGCATCCCGATCCGTGCAATTAAAGAAACCCACCAGTACACGACCATCGGTTATAACAATTCGCAAAACACGACCCAGCCATTTCTGAAGCTTACGCCTTCCTGGAGTTAGACTTGCATCGTTCATTTGGTGCGGAGCATTTGTGGTGATACGAAAGGGTTCCGCTCTTACATTAGTTGGCATAGCCGTTGGTATTTGATAGCCAGTGACACTCAAATCGGACATTCTAAAAAGGTTTTTCATTAGTAAAAGTTCAAATTTAACTAAACTTAATCTGTTTTGTTTACCTCTCAAATTCAGCGATGCTGTCAACCTGGCAGTTTTTCGGCTAGACTTTTAGCTAGTTGATTGACAACAGCTAAAGCGATGCTGTCAACCTGGCTGATTTTCGGCTAGACTTTTAGCTAATTGATTGACAACAGCGACATTAATCGACATTCCTTACCATCTCTAGGCTGATTTTTGATTCTGTTTTTACTTAATTTTGAAGAAAATGCCGGCCCTTAATATTGGAGATAAATTTCCCAATTTTGAAGCCCAAACCAGTCAGGGCAAGATTGATTTCTATGACTGGATGAATGATAAATGGGCCATATTATTCTCGCATCCAGCTGATTTTACACCGGTGTGCACCACCGAATTGTCTCGTGTGGGCCATTTAATTCCCGAATTTATAAAGCGCGGTGTAAAACCCATAGCCTTGTCCTGTGATACAGTGGAATCGCATAAAGCCTGGATTGAGGATATCAAAAGCTTTGGCAGTAAGTTCGTAAAACACAAATTACTTCAACCTATCTTTCTTCTTTCCTCCTTCAGAGCTCTCCAGCTTGGATTATCCCATCATAGCGGATGATAAACGTGAGTTGGCTTTAAAGTTGAATATGCTGGACAAGGATGAGCTCAATGCGGAGGGCATACCTCTTACCTGCCGTGCCGTATTTGTGGTAGATGACAAAAAGAAACTACGTCTGTCCATACTCTACCCAGCCACAACCGGACGTAATTTTGAGTGAGTTCAGGTTTTATTTGGATAACAAAAAGATCAATTTTAATTACTTTTTCCCCAGTGAAATTCTGCGTGTGATTGACTCTCTTCAGCTTACCCAAACCAAGAGCGTGGCCACTCCCGCCGATTGGAAGAAAGGCGGCAATTGTATGGTTTTGCCCACTGTCAAGGCGGAAGATGTTCCACAGCTTTTTCCCAATGGCATTGAGACCATTGAAGTGCCCTCGGGCAAAGGTTATCTACGCATAACCCCACAGCCTTAAATGCATTCAAAATGCTTCATACATTCTATTTTTGTAAAGATAACTTTATTCCACGGCACAAATGAATTTGTTACAAACAAAATGTGCCCAAAACTTTGATTTTACAAATGAAAAATAAATTGGGAATGTTACCAAAAAGCACATAACTAAATAGGTAAACAATAATAAAAAAGGTTAATACAATATGGCATATAGAAAAACATGGAGGAAACTAGAGGATAGAAGTCCAACTTTGTATTGGTATTTTTCACGATTGAGGTTCCGAGTTGCTCGTCTGTCAAAGGGGATAAATTTTTCGTCTGCCACACACACACACACAGCTCACACATAAGTAAAACGTGGGTATGCATAAATTTTGATGCTCTCGCTCTCTTTGAAAAAGCAACGGCAAACGCAGTTAAGTTGTTGTTATCTCAAGAGAGAGAAGTAGAAGAGAGAACTGCTGATTCCATCAATACCCACAATCTGCTTGTGTAAGCAAAAAAAATTTTGCCCTGCGGCGCGCGTGACAGGAAGTATTTTTGGCACTCATAGACGAAGCACAAATATGCGTCCATTTGCTGGTTTATGGTGGAACTAATAAGGTGAAGCCGAGCAAGACAGCGCTCTTTCTGTTTGTGTGACAACCAAATGTTCTCTTTCTATCTCACAGGCATACATCACCTGGACCTCAGCAGAGGCTTTACCTTGTTAATTTCACCATGCGCTGGATTAGCCACGATGGCTCATCATGTCACTGTTAGGCTGTTTATATGAACTACACCCAAAAAAATTTGTATCAATATCAATTTGAAACACGTGTTTCAAATTGAAACTGAAACTAGTATCATTTTTGTAGTATCAATGTTAGCCTAGAAAGTACTGCATTGAAACTTGGAATATTAATTTAATGCGCAGAAGTATCAATTTGAAACTAACAAATTTTTTTTAAGTTCGAAATTTCGAAGAATGTTAAAACATGAATTGTATAAAAAAGCAGGAAATTGGTGGCTGGCGATGCTTGCCTGTCAAATTTAATTATTTAATTTATGTGCTAACAATTCAATAATAGGCTAATCACACTAAGCACATCTAACATCCAACATCTTGAGTTTAAATCAGTGGCTGCAAAATACACAAGGTCATTTTGGCATCGCGTGTGTGTTTGAGCAACGCTTTTGCACTTGTTTGTTGTTGCAAAAGAGTACAGTGTAAGCTCGTACACTGTCGGAGTAGCGACGTCGCTGCTACTCTGTGGATTTTGTATACACAGCAAATAGAATCGTGTCGAACTCTGGTTAAAATGCTTACTAACCATTTGCTAAGAGGGTCGATGATAGTAACATCTACAAATCTGGCAAATTTCGCCTTGTTAAACATTTTTGACTCAGGATGTTGGATGCCAGATGTTCTCAGTATGATTAGGCTTTAAAAGTAAACGCTATGGAAGACGACGTGATGAAGATATATAAATGGATTTCAAATGAAGCACACTTACAAGGAAAGTTTAAGCAGCTAAGTATTAATGTTGCTGTGGTCGTTTTTTGCAAACATAAGTAATAATAAATGTAACTATTCAGACAGGACACATAACATGCCACAATGCTGCGTGGCCTGTTTCACCGCTTTGCATGTTAGCGCACAACGCGATAGGTATCAAACGAAGACATCTGCTGTAGAGGCGTTTCAGAGTCTCTGAAGGAGTAAAGCGCTACGTGTATGGGTTCCAGCAAATGGCACATCAGTACAGTGATTCTAAAAATACACCATTCTGTTGGACAAGACACATGCAGTGGGAGAGCAATGTTTCTCTATAGCGAGGTTTCCACACTTAACAAATTCAATTTATTAGTGTAAATGAATTTAAAATAAATATAAAATAATTAATAAATTTAAAATTAAAAGATAATGTTCTAAAAATGTTTTTTTTATTAATTTTAATGGCAGGTTTGTAAAGAACTGAAATTATACTACAAACTTGATAAGAAATAATATTAAATTGATAAAAGCAAGTTTCAAAATGATACTAAAAGTTTGATAATTGAAGTGTCAAATTAATAAGACCTAGTGTCAAATTGATACTAATAAAGTAATACAAAAAAGTGTCAACCAGATACACGGTAGTATCAATTTGAAATCGTCGAAGTATCATGTTAATACTTTCGAAGATATCAATTTGATACTTGGAGTATTAGAGAGAATTCGATACTCAATAGTTTCAAATTGATGTCTAAATTGTGTCACTGTGATGACAACTTTTTTTTGAGTGTAGGACTGCGCTTCCGCTTGAAAATGGTATATGGGTTTAGTGGTGAAAAAATGGATAATAATGGATTTGAGAAGCAGTGGCGGATCTTCGAGTTGGCTAAGGGGTCGGCCAAGGGCACTCAATATTGCTCGGATCTTATTGTGCTTTTTAGAATAGATAGATATTTGCGTACCATTCTGCCTTCTTTAAATGCGGCATTACGTAGGATGGCTTTCGATAATTATCGATTAAAAGCCGATTAATAATCGATATCGATCTGGGCGACAATACCTTACCATTCAAATTCAAGAACCAGCCGTTATATCACAGTTTTATTGACTGGAAATATATTTACTCAAAATTTTTCGTTTTAGCGAAAATATTGCTCTACTAAAAACGCTATATCTTCTAAAGTATTTCGAATTTCAAAAAATCCTTTTGGGGCGATATTCTCAAATATCCAAGCTATTTTTTCTTATTCTTTTGAAATTTAACGAAAAGAATTCACAAATTTTTGGTAAAAACAACTGACATTTTAAAAGCTTCATTAAAAAGGAACACATGGATTATTGCCTCGATGTTGTTCAGAACAGTCGTATACTAAATATTAACTTATTTCTTCCTAAATGTTTTATTCTTAGTATAGTACGCATGCAACTTTCTTGATTCTTATTAAAAATTACATCGAAAGATGATTAATTTTTTCTTGTTTCAAGTAACAATTCAATCACATTGGCGGCGTGAGCACAGGCTGATGATATCTAAAGTTCTGAAGTCTCCTACTGAGTGGCAAAATTGCATTATCGACGGCAGTAAAAAATTGCGAAGAGATCAGAAACTCCGTTTTTTTTTATCGCCCTCATGAGACGTGCCGCCTTTGATGATCTGTTGCTGTCTCTATAATCTTAAATTTTCTAATGCTCCAATAATGTAAAAAAGGAACTCAGCGGCAACTGTTCGCTTAGTGACGCAAGGTGAAGAGAAGATAGGAATTGATTAGAATGAGACTTCGCTCAAACTGTTGTCACTTACAGAACAGCGGTTAATCAAAATTAATTCAATATTTCACCGGATTTTAAACGGTCGGTTATAATTAGAGGGACTGGGACTACTTGCGAAGTGCCAAGAATCAGACCGCCTACTAGATTATGTGTAAGGAAAGCCGCACGCATCAAATCTACTTGGCTTTGAGCAGGCGGTTTTAAATCGCTCCGCTCTTGTCATCTAAAATATAATATTTAGCCCCTTAACATATAAATTCAAACTGCTTTAATATGAAATGCAATTATTCGAAAACCTCTAGAGATTTCTGTGACACACCCGCATGTTTCAAGTTATTGTTTCAACCCATATTACAACGTACTTTTCTGCTGATGCCTTTTTGAAACAATCCAAATATTTTCATTTTTTTCTAAAATTCTTGATTACTGGAAAAGGTTTGCTCTTTGCATATATTGGGTAAATTAAGATATTTGGGCTCTGAGGGGGGCTTCAGCCCCTATAGATGATTTTATTAAATTCCAAATAATCAATTTTGTGCCAGTTTAAACACCTATTCTGAGTTTTCGCGTTAATGACGATATCAATTGCAAACTCAGTGTAGTGTATATGTTCCATTATATGTAGAAACAGCTGTTGTTTCAATGGCATGGAGCAATAAGTGTTAGACAGAAAATGTATTCAGTCGACATCGTTTCTCTTAGAATTTAGTCAGCTGTTCGCTCTCAAGAAAATAAAGTATAAGGTAGAATTTTAGAAGGTAAAATCATTGATTTCAACATTTCAACAATAGCTTCCCACTAGCACAGCTTTTGCGGACGGGACCACCTTAAACTCATTTCATTATGCTCTAGATCAGTGAACGATCGTATAGTGTCTGTGTATCGACGCCGCTGCTACAGAGGATGGACGTCGCTACTTGTGTACACAGAAAATTGGACGGTGCCGAACACTGCTCTAGATCATAGCCAACCAAATAAAGAGGACAGAAAAGTGTGCTTGAGTTGGAAAACAAGAGAGCTCTCACCAGACTACAGCCGTTTTACTTGCAATTGAGTGTTCACCGATTCACACAACCATAAGTTCGGCTGGCTAGATCAGAGCCGGCCAAATGGAGAGGACAAAAAGTGAGCTTGTGTTGGTGAACAAGAGAGCTCTCTCCAGACAACACGCGTTTTACTTGCAATGCAGTGCTCACCGATTCACACAACCATATAACTTCGGCTCGCGTTTGCTTAAAAACACGACTGACTTCGGCTCATATGAGCTGAAGGTGGCCGGCTCTGGGCTAGATACATTTGGATCAGCTGTTCACTCTCACTTACGCTCTCTCGATAAATTTGGGAATACGATCGTCCCGCTCTAGCCAGAGTCTGGCACAGTAAAGCAGAGTTCCCCGAGGATAGCCCCGGGGGCACGAACTTACTTGCCGAATGCTTGCCGAAGTACTTCATTGTGTGTTAGAGAGAGACACAGTCACGTTGGGGAACCCTGCACTCAGAAATTGATAAGAAATAGAAATTGAGCAGAAATTGATTGTGCAAAAAAATTGAGTGGCAGGGCAAATTTTCTCTCTAATACTTATTGCTCCATGTCAATAGTGTGGCCATGGGGGAACCACCACTTTAGCACAGTGAAGTTTATGTCCCCCTTTTTTAATGTTATATAAATGTACATCGTGGACCTTATGCCGTGTCATCTAAGCATAAACAGCTGTTGAGAGCGCACAGTTGGGCCTCCTCTGTCTCTCTCTCTCTCTCTTTGAATTATGTACTTTCTTGTTGTAGATGCTTTTTGGCTTTGCTTGCGGGCGGACGTGCGCTTGCTTGTCCTCATCCGAGTCGGTCCGTAGTTGGTTTCGTTTCGTTTTCGTTTCATTTCGTGTGTAGTCGCGTGTCGTTGCCGCTTTTTCATGTAACCGAAGATTGTGCAAAAGTAAAGACAACAAGAACAGCAAGCAGTAGCAGTAGCAGCAGCAGCCCACAACGGTAGCAACAAAAAGCAAATACAAACACAAACAAAACCAAATACGAGTTGTGAAATAGTTTTAGCCAGGGCAAACGATTCTTTTGCTGGATTTGTTGGTCTTGGTGCAAGTGGCAGAGGCCATAAAAAAACATTCTTAAACAAAAAAAACAGGTTTACTGTGGGGCCACAACACAACGCCAGAACAAGTGGAGGAGGAGTGTGCAAAAACAAAAAAAAAGAAGCAAAATTGACTGACTGCGAAAGGGAATTGCGAATGCGAATTTAGATTTCTTGGTAACAGACATCCTTTCCAAGGTCCCCCACCAGCCACTGTGATTAGCTCCACTGTGCGCTGTGGCTTAGAACCCGTTTGGAAATGGTCTTGATTAATTCTATTGAATGCATAGATTTCCCTATGCAGCAGCAGCAACCCGAAATCAATAGGGGAAAAACCGTTTGCCCGAAAGAGCCGTTACATTTTGGTCTGTGCCAAGTCAATAAATTCCAGGCAGTTCCCCCCCGCCTTCCCGCCCCATTGACAATCAGAATCAGCTGGCTTTGCAGTCGACGCAGCATTTTGGCAGCGACAGCAGCAGCGGCAGCAGTGAGGCACCTAGCAACAGCAGCAGGCAGTCAACCTATAACCTCAGGGGCGTTTTATAAATAGGCGCTGACCTTTTGGGGCGCTGAAAATTAATATACGAAAATGTATATCCAACACAATAGCTATTTGAAAAAAAAAACATAAACCCCGAATAGCGTTAATTAATGGAAAATGCCAAAATTAACTTTTGTCGTGGAAAAAATATTTAATAGATATACTATTTTTTGAACCGCCTTATTCCTCTGACATAAATATCATGGAAAAACGTATGGTGACGAAAACAAAGACTCATTAATTGCTGCAATTAAGAAAAATTGTAGATAAATTTCCAACAAAACCCAGTCGGACCTAACACTATGAAAAATACACATCTTTCTAACTTCTAGTTCCCTAAACTGAAAAGTTCAATTGGCTCCGTCAAAGAATGCTTCTTTGGGTTGGTATTATATCATGGGCTTATGTTGTTGCTTTAAACTTTGTGAATATTTCGGGTTTCCCTTCCAATTTCCCTTTCTCAAAGAACAGTTCCAGAAGTCCATCCGTCGAAGGGGATTTTCCATGCAGGCGGCGTTCTGTTAAAACCCATTTTGAAAAAGCCCATACTAACTTTCAAAAGGGTCTATAATACACAGTTGACGCTTGCAAAATCAGTTGGTGGAACGACCCTGATTTGATTTTTACTTGCTTTCAATTGGGGTAAAGTTTAAACACAGGCGCGAAAGCACAAAATGACGAATGAAATTGTAAAATCAATTACACAGCCCAACAGTGTTTTTGGTGCAGGTCTATTTTGATCTGATTATGTTCATATAAACTCTGGAGCAACACCATAGACGCACTTGTTTTTTTAGTGTACGCATATAACGAGTAGAGGAAGAAAAACTTTGCGATTACCGTTTGAAAGAGCGTTAAAAAGAAGAAAAAAATGACAAACAACAACACTCTCAGTGCAAAAATTTACTTAAAAATTTATTAAATTAAATAATTTGTAGAAAATTATTAACGAAATAAGATTTGTTTATTCACTTTAATAATGAGTGTAACATCCTTTAGCACTAATTAACTCATAGATCCTACTCGGTATACTGTTTACGAGGTTTTTAAATCACTAAGGAAGTTTTTCCGTGCCTTAATAATTTACAATTTGAGCCCCTTAGTACTATGGTACTCGGGGGTTTTGAGCATAAATTACTTCGGACTAGCAACGCCCACAGGTTTTCCATCGGATTCATGTCCGGAAATCACGCGGGCCACTTAAAAAACCCAACATAAAGCGTGTTCAGCAGCATAAATCGATGACAAAGAATCGACTATTTTTGTTAGATTGTGCTGGTCAAAGAGCATGTTGCGCAATCATGATTGCTATTTTTCGTGATTGTGTTAGATGTGAATCTAACAAAGAAATTGTTTGTTAGAATTGCTTGATTATGATTTGTTATCGATAGCACACAGCTGTCAGAAGTAAACAAACAAGTAATTTTGAGAAGGCAAATGCAAAATGAATGAGGAAACCTCTTTGTTTTTAATAATTGAGTTGGCAGAGGACGTGGTTTCGCAAGTAGCTCACGGAAATTCGTGCAAGGCTCTAAAGGCAGTACTGGTTGTTGTGGAGGAGGAGGAAAGCTTGCAAAGTCGCCACTTAAGCCGCCTGCGTACGCGTAGTAACCAAGGCACCACAATTCAGCTCATCCCAAAGAAAGCTTGACAGGGACGCCCATATACTCTGTCAAGATAGTCACAAGGAATGAAACCCGGCGCCTGGTTACGGAAGAATGGATTAACCTTCCGGCTTGCGCTGTAACTAGGGACACGTGGTCCTCGATTAACCTGTAATCGAAAACATCTGACTTGTGGCCTTGGCCCTAACGGGTCACTGCCTTATTGACAGGCATGCTGCACGCTTGGGCGTCGCTCAAGTTCTTTAGAAGAACAGGTGGAGACATAACTTCATATTTTTTGCCATTGCCCAGCTCTAAGTAGAAGGAAACTCAAAACTTTTGGTCACACCACTATTTGGGAAGTACAAAAATATAAAATAGACAAATTTAATTATTATTTTAAGATGTTCCGTGCATCGTTAAGGACTCATAGCTAGAGATGGGCTCGCGACGGGATTCCAGCGGGACCCGAGAGAAGTAGGGGATCAGGCGCGATGATATTGAATTAAAATTTGTTGGTCGGGATCAGGACAGAACGGGAACGAATTGTCCTTATTCGCCCATCTCTACTCTTAGCTCATTGCCACTTTGTTAAAATTAGCATTTTTAGACCCTTCTTTGTGAGGTTAGGAGTCCTTTTTAATGGACCCGCCGGGGCTGGGCTTACAACAAACATTAAACGGCTTACAAAGTCTTAAGGAAAATTCAAGGGGAATTCTAGGAGCAGTTGGTGCTAGTTACGACGGTCATAAGTATTTAGTAGCCAGTTTTTAATCATATTAAGCTGTTTGTTGTCAAAAATTCAAACCTTCCGACAAAAAAATATATCGGTAACTTTGTTGCCTAAAAATTCTAACAAGTTCGTTCACCATCAGACTAACACTTTATTTTTGCTGTCAAATGTGGTACCCACCATCGCGGTTTTTCGATGCATGCTACCATCTCTTAAGGGGTTTTTTATTGATTTGAAACTTGGCAGGTATATTATGTCAACCTAAACTATATTCACATTTTTTTTTTGCCAAATAATCATCGGAACGTTGATATTGCCAATGTTGCAGAGGTCACGCAAAAATGCCCTTGCGGTGAGCTCGATATCTCTAGACTGGCATCAGAAACCAAATAAATTTCATTAATATAATGAATAATCTAGTGATTAATCGAAGGAATTCAAAAAAAATTTTTGGAATGGGGATTCGGCTCTTTAATTGTTTAGAAAAATTAGAAATTTTCATCGGATCGGGAAATCCTTCGATTAATTACTAAAAATATAGTTAGGAAGCTTGTGTAAAAATGGGAGACCGATCGGTTCGCGGTTCTTTCTGAGAAATCTTGCTCATCGACTTTAAAACACTGTTTCGAGAAAAACGCGATTAAAGTTTAGAAAGCACTTTCTCGTTAATTTTTTTCACTAATGTGTTATTGTGTGTGTATACTCAGATATATATATATTAAGAAAATGCAAAAAAAAATCCATCGATTTTTTGAAAATCCTAACTGTATATAACCCCTTAAGTACACATTTTATTAGTCCGTATCTCAATATAGTAAAAATTTTAAAAATTATTTTTGGTTTGTTTTTCAATTAATCACTTTAGTTAGACCTCTATGGGCAGGGTACTAACGCTTGTCCATTGAGAATTTTTACAATGGTGGTGACCCCCTACTCACTTTGGTGAATTTTCCAAAATTTTAGCTGTCATATTTTTTTAACCAGCAATAGAGGTTGTAACTTTGTGTTGCTAGTATAAAAGTGCCCATTAAACGCGAACTGGACGTGCTCCAGAAAAACTGGGTATGAGGTGTTGCTACCTAATGCCTCTAGTTTCACAATTTATTGGTCCCAGTCCCAGGCAATTTTGAGTGTTCCACAGTGTTATTATTAAGTTATGTAATTTTTTTTTACCATTTTATTAAATTAATACAAATCAATGAACATTTTTTACTTTTTTTGCTAAGAAAGATTGTCATTTTTCGAGTTTTGGATAAAATTCTTCATTCTTAAGGGCTCTTAATTATGCGAATCGAAATCGAATAATCGAAAGATGTTGGTATGTTCCAACCGTTTCTTTATCTAAGTCTAAGCTACGTTTTAGTCCAGTATAATAATATGTCATGTCGATATCATCGCCCAGCGAAGGTTTTTGTACTTCTGACCTACAATTTAAGAATTTTTTGTTCTCAGCTTGATCAACTTGTTAGTGTTGCACAGGGTTAATATGTCTAATATAAACTCATTGAGTTGACCTATCTTTCTTTATTTCTAATTTCTGTTTTTGCTTACCCTCTACCGTCCTTGATCCGTCCCTTGTGCTGCGCTGCTCCTGTCAGCTGTGCGAGTCTTGCGCAGGCGCCACACTTAATAGACATACGAGGGCAGCGGTAGTCGTTGTCAGTCGTCAGTCGCAGTCGCCAGTTTCAGTTTTGTTACTGCCTTTTGGCCTGCAAAATTGCATTGCTGGCATCTCGCTTCCACCTATGGCGTTTTACACTTACTTTGCAGTTAATGCCGGAAAATGTGTGTGCGTGTATGTATGTATGTATGTGTGTTGTGGTTGGGTAGTCGGCTTTACATAAGTTGACATCCCGTGCTAGGCAAAGCTTTCGCTTTAGTTCCCGGCTGCAGGTCCTTTGCTCAAGTTCTGGCCGCGCTTTGAAATCAGCTGCTGCTGCCGCTGCTCTCCGCTCTGCTGTTAACTTTGCGCCTGGGCCGCCTTTTTGCAACTTGTTCAATTTTCCGTTTTCCTCTTTGATTGGTATAGTTTTTGAAACCGGCTCTCAAAGGTTCGCCTCGGCACCAGCTCCAGCTCTAGCACCAGCACCAGCAACGTCTGTTTCTGTTTTTTCAGCTGTTTGGCTTTGGTGAAAAAAAGTGGTTAAACTTCTTTTATTTTTATGATTACACTTTAATTTGTCTTTGCTATTTATTTCGTTTGCCGTTTGCGTGGGCCACTTTCAACAGTTTTAGATTTTCATCTTTTTTTTCCAATTTATTTCATAAACCCCAAAACTTGATTTATGCATAAGGCCAGCCATAAATCAATATAACAAAACAAAAAACAAAAAATAACTCCGCCAGCTCAAGTGTTGATCATAAAAGCAAAATAATAAAACAACAACAACTACAACATGTGAAATAAAATCCAAAATTCAGCTGCTGTATGAGAAGCCCAAGATGGCCGCCAGGATGTGCAGCAACAACGTCATCAACATCTGAGCTGCAGCAGCCGAAGGGCTCTGGCACGCACACACACACACTTATACACACACACAGACGCACATTAAAATCTTAAAGGTAAGTCTTAAAGTTTGAAGTTTGTTACTTGAAAGCATTGTACATACTCTACAGTCGTTAAATTGAGTGAATTTCGAGTCTTCTCAAATTTTAGACAAATTATGGTAGAGTGAAGGGAATGCAAATATTTTTAGTTGAACAAATAGGCATTTGGATCACAAAGTAATCTAAAACTTTTAACAATATTAACATAAAGCAAACCTCTCTCAATTCCACTTCCACAAAATTTTTGGTGAAATTAGTGTTTAAACATTTTAATTCACAAATTTTTGTAGTGGAATTGACAACATGGCCGTATATATTTTGGTAAGTAGGAGCGTTTTAAACGATAAAAAGCAATAGTGGTGCTAATACCTAAGACGTAAACTCTAACTCATAACTCGAACTGATCATTTCGAAGCGATTAAGTATTGGCTCAAACTGTAAGAAAATCGAACACTGTGAACACCTTTGAAATCGTACACAAAATTCCTAAAATGCTACAGAAACATTGATGTTCGTTGTTTTTTCTCTTTCCTACATATTAAACACGACACTCAGTAATTGCAAAATCTTCTGAGTTGAATACTACCAACTGAATTATCAAAACAAATTTACTGCAGCACGAATTTGAACCAAATCCTAGGCTCCCCGACCTTGTAAGTCCGCTCTATGAACGCATATTTTGGGTCCCCAAATCGACATACCAAGAGTGTAGTAACTGAACATAATCATTGTAAATAGACTTAAAAAACTAAACCTATAATAACCGACTTGGTTGCACTAACAGTCCGACGCATCGCACAGTGGCGCCTTTCAAACAAATGAGCTTGCAAAAATCAGATATTTCACGTGACCCTGTTTTTCAAGTGAGCTTCTCCCTTGTAAGATTGGTTTACCCAGGGCCCATCTGTAATCCTTAGGGCAATAAAGTCTTCCTAAAAAGTGATTCAAAGTTATCGATCTGTTAAACTCGGAATAAGGTCACGATTCTTGTTTGGCTGGATCCTTTCGTTTCTGTCAAAAAGATATCCTGAGTCGCATTCTATTCCACTATTGCACCCTTTGGCCATAAGATTGTTTTGAATAACTGCCTTATAACTAGAGTACGGATATATATGCATTAGCATATTTGGCATATTTAGAATAAAAAGAATATGTAAAAAGCCTATCAGGCCTGTTCCCGTTTTCGATCAAATCATGCGGAATCGTAATTGTTAAATGTTCTTGCTTCCAAAAACCGACTGTTATATTCGAACTTTAACTTTATAATCCCAATTAGCTTCATTCGATCATCTGCATGGCAAACAGGTTAGACGGAATTCTTTAAGCGTTTCTAAGATATCACAAGTCTTACAAATTCCGATTAATCGGATTCGGAAACGGGAACAGGCCTGTATGAGTATATTCTTTTATTTTCTTAAAACTGCAACTTATCTTTACTAAGAATGTAAGCGCCGTAGCGTAGCTATTAGTTTTTTTGACTACGAGTCTAAGATACCCAGGTTCGATTCCCAGACGGGGTGCAATGTTATTGTTATATTCATACTAATTTCTTGTAAACAAAACTAAATATGAAAATTCCAAAAAAAAATTTTGATTGCTATTTAATATTGAAAACTCAGTTGCAGAAACAACTATAAAAAAAGAATTTCGGAACAAATATTTTTATGCGCCCATAACTTCTTGCGATGTTGAACGATTATTTTCCATTTATAAAAATATTTTTATACACTTGAAAAGTGTATTATAATTTTGCCCAGAAGTTTGCAACGCATAGAAGGAATCATCTCCGACCACATAAAGTATATATATTCTTGATCAGCATGGCGAGCTGAGTCGATTAAGCTTTGTCCGTCCGTCTGTCCGTCTGTCCGTCCGTCCGTCTGTCCGTCTGTCTGTTTCTACGCGAACTAGTCCTAAAGCTAGTTTTAAAGCTAGCGAGCTGAAATTTTGCACAGAGTCTTCTTTTGTCTGCACGCTGCTAATATGTCGGAACCGACCGGATCGGATGACTACTTCTTGTAGCTGCCATACAAATGATCGGTCGAAAAATGAGTTTTATTGAGAAACACTGGTTTGTCGTCAATATTACCGCTCTCAATCACTGTCATGGGTAATATTTAATGTTTTTAAGCTGACCTGCTAAGTTTGGTCGAAGTCGCTTACCGTTGAGGCAAGCGTTTTCAAGTGTATAAAAACTTCGGCACGGACGAAGTTAGCCTTGCCTTTCTCGTTTTTAGTACAGGAGAGAAAGACTTATAGCCGAAAATAATGAAAAATTGAGAGCGCAAGTTAAAGTCGGCTCTAACCGACTTCGATATGCCCGTTACTCATGAAAAAACATGTTTAACAGTGTTCCTGCGTTCCTTAGGGTGAACATCTGAAAAGTATGCAACACTTTTTGAACTCGGCTATTTTTCACATTTTTGCTCATAACTTGAGAACCGTTCATCCGATCTTTATCATTTCTTCGGCGAATCGACTCATTTTGCTAATTACACTGTGCAACACTACACTCAGAAAAAAAATCGTTCTAAATCTACCGAAATCAAGCCCATTCGTTGACAATAGTAGAGTAATCCCGCTTTTTCTTGAACCGTGAACAGTGGTGTCATTTCATGAACGCAATATGTAAGCCCGTTGTTCGATTTTCATCAACGTTTCGGTGTCATATTAATAACATTTTGTGCTCAGCTTGGAAACATTTGGTGTCATTTTGCAAACTTTGGGTCTTCTCTTAGAAACATTTTGGTAACGTTTTAAGACCACTTTGGGCTTATTTTGGGAACGTTTTGGGAATATTTTTGGAACATGTGGGTCTTATTTTGGGAACATCGCGGTCTCATTTCCGGAACACATTGGGCTCATTTTTGGAACATTTTGGTTATACTTTTGGAACATTTCGGGCTCATTTCGGGAACCAATCGGTCTGCTTTTAAAAACATCATGGGCTCATTTTCTATATTTATGGCTTTTTCAAATAAAACAATTTTTTTACGTTTTTATTTTATTTAATTGTTTTAAATTATACATAAAGGTAACAAATAAATCAGATACTTAAATATACTTAAATCTAAAATACATTTTTCCGTTGTTCATAGGATATATATGAAAAGGATAACTTATAAAATAATCGATTCTTTTTAATTCTGGAGTCTTGTTTGGTAATCCAACTTCATAGGCTTGCAAATGTTTATCAAATCCTCTTACTTCAACCGAAAAACTTGATATGAACACATTTTCATCTTCAATAATAAAGTACTTAATTCTATGTAATTCAATACATTTATCATTAGATGCTAAATAATAGTTTGTTTTATATTTAGTTCCCTTATAATATATTTCTTCAGTACATTTACATTTATCAAAATCAATATCATCAAATTCATGCATTTGACTTAAATATAATTGTTTGTTTACGTCAACCACTTTTGAAACATCAAAATGTAGAATTGGTTCAAATCCAGTTTCATGATTCATTAAAAAGTTAGAAAATGTCATTCCTGCCTTAATGGCAATAGAGCGGGAAGGATTAACTCTAGATGTAATATTATTAAAGTACATTTTTGCGAATCTATGTTTTCCCTCAAAACGCATGCTCCATAAAAATTTAAGAGGACCACATTTTCTAATGGCAGCAGCATAGTGCACCATAAAGTGGTGCTTTGGTTTCAAAGACCCATACAGCTTACAATACATTAAGTGATGTTCCGAAATTAAATGCTCTAAATGATCTAGTTCATCAATTTTAAAGGAAGATTTCGAAATAGCTTGAATAATTTGCAACAAAGTTGTTAAAAGTAACCAATGTTCATTATTTTCGGGAATTAAATCTCCAATCATGAGTGTTAAAAAATGAACAAAACAAAATATTTCACTGGCTGTCATATTTAAATTGAAATGAAGCCTATTGTTGTCTAAATCAACAGAGTTGTTTCCTATTTCTATTTCTCCAAATTGGAAAAGTGATTTTCTGCTGTTAATATCGTGAAGTGAAACAATTTTTTCTTTTATTAAGGCTAGTAGTATGTTACATACATCATACTCGCACACCCCTTCAAAAATATCGTGCATAATATCGAACGCAAAATTTTCAGTCACCTTAAAACTAGGCAGATTTTCAAAGACGCAAGTACTCTTAATACCGGTTTCTTTAAAGTTGTCGACTTTTAAATCTTCTCGATAATTATTTTCATTTCTTATAAATTCTGAAATTTCCTTTGTATCACTTTTCATTTCTACATTTGTACGTGTACAAGCACGGCAATATCTCTTTGCATTAAATGACTGCACGAAGCCTAGAATACTATTTAGTGCAAGATTATCCCCAACAACTAATCCCAAAACAAAATGAACCTTGAAAATCTCTCCATCTGTCACAATATCGATGCCATCTTCCAGTTCTTTCAGCTGTTGTACCAAGTGAAAAAATGACTTTTCATATCCGACAGTCTTTAAGTCTGAGGCTAAAATAAAAGCTGCAGAAAAGATGTACTCCAGCTTTGACAATAGATATTGTGGCATTGTGGGAAAGCTTAAATAACATCCACAGATGGGAGTTTTGTGACTTCCAAGAGGATTGTTTATTTGAAAATCATCCAAATAAATAATGTACGGAATTATCAAATTAAATTTAAGCATTTTAACTTTGTTTTTGAATAATTCACCACTTGCGAAATTGTACAAAATACTATTATTCAAAAATCTTTTTGTGTTATTCAAAGTCACTTTTAAGAGATTAGGGATTTGAAAAACTGACTTGAATATAAATTTAAGAGGCATTATATTAATAAAAGATGCTTTTGGAGTTAAGATGGGATTGCCCTGGACCACTTTTTCAGAAATGGTCTCGCTAATTGAAAAAGATTTTGGTTCTTCATATAAATTTAACTGAAGTAAAATTTTTAAAAATCTATGTTCAGTTTGAATTTCTTTAAAAGGTTCTTTGCAAAAATTTAAAATACACTTTAAGTCTTCTTGAATTTCATTTTGATTCATACATCCTTCAATTGCAGCTGAAATCGATAATAATAGTGAAGAAGTGCGATTTTGTATTTCTAAAACATGATTTCGGGGCATATAACTTTTTTGATAAAAGCTTAAAGATAAACTTAAGGCTTGTTTCTTCAAATTATTTATGACACTAAAGATATTGTCTTTTTTTGTCTTTGTTGGAACTTTACTTAAAGGAGAGCCTTGAGGCACTTGTTGCAAACTATTCTCTATATTAGAAACTAATATTGGGTACAAACATTCTGATTTTTCATTTAATTCAGTTACGCTTTTTTCAGCTTTATGTGTTTTTTCCAAATGCATTCGAAAAATTCTGAAATTAGTGAATGTCTGGTTACATCTTTGCTGCTTACATTCAATTTTTAAAAGTTTTGTTGTGAGCAAGTGTTCTCCTTTTAGATGCGCTATTAGCAGACATGGTTTCAGAAATTTTGTGTGGCACTTGAAACAAATATACATATTTTTGTGGTTAATTATTATTTAACTCATTAATTAGTGATGTCACATTGGCGGACTTTAAATCAAATGAGGTATGAATGTCAAAAAAGAATTTTTGGATAAAAAGCCAGACATTATTGCATGCTTCAGGGTATTTCAATGCTAATACCTGGAAAATCTTAAAACATATATCTAAGCTTTCCAGAAATGAGTTCACTTTTATAAGAGTGTGGTTAAAGTATATATAGTAACCCTTAATGTCGATCTCTGAGAATCCTTCAACGATCAAAAATGGCTGCACAGTTAGCCCAACAGAATAGTACCTGTTTATGACTGCTTCAATCTGGCGCTTGTAATCATTGATTGTCATCAAACGCAAGACTAGGCTATCCTGTGCATCTACAATTGTCACCTTTTTGTTTCGCTTTCCAGAGTCCGATGTGAAGCGGGACGATGATGGCAAAATTGCAGTCAAAAGTATTGTGTAGATGTAGTCCTTTGCATCTGTTAAAGATATATAATTATATAAGATAATTAAAAATTAATTAAATCTTTACAAATAGGCTATTCCTTTATAAACCGAACAAGTGAAAAATTGTTTATTTTTGATTTTAATAAAAAAAATCCGAAATTAGATCTTGACATGCACACCAAAACGTAATTTGCGATTTTGCACAACATTTTTTTGTTTTTATTAACAATTTACAAAATCGCCAAAAACGAAAAAATGGAAAAAGGGTTTCTTAAAAACGTGAAATTTCAGGTTTGGTTTGTCGTACAAGTCTCAGGTTGATATTGGTGGAAAGCATTTTACTGTATCTATTCAAATTATAATTTTGTATATTTTTAAATTATTTAATAATGTTAAGTAATTGTTGCTCAAAATTATTTACAATTTTTTTTAGTATTAACCACCATGAATAGCTTCTAAGGATACACAATTTATTGCTCTAAACATAACTTAAATTTTGGTGTTTTCAAAAAGATGGAGATGGGTTAAAATTAATAAAAAAATTTTGTGCAAAACCGCAAATTACGTTTTGGTGGGCATGTCAAGATCTAATTTCGGATTTTTTTTATTAAAATCAAAAATAAACAATTTTTTAACTGTTCGGTTTGTAAAAGAATGGCCCATGTATGAAAATAAACATTCAAGTGGACCGGTTTGAATTTCTGTCTTTTACAACAAAAGGGTTCGAGTGTTCGACCTTGCTATTTTGAATACATCAAATGTCCGCTCCAATGTTAATATACATACCTATATTAGTTGAATTGGATGCGCTCAAGAAAAGCTGTTTACAAAATTCATTATGAATATTATTTTCATAGTATTTTGTTATTTTGCCTTTGAAATTTTCCCACTTTGACATCAACAAATGGCCCTTTGCGGGGTACAATAAGTCGAAGTCTATGTCAATCTGAAAAGTTTAAGGTTAAAAATGATACATAATAATGTAAACGAAATTATTACCAATTCTGGAGCCTTGGAGTGCGACAGCTTGGACCAAGACAAAAGAAAATCCCAGCTTTCCATTTTTTGGAGATCTTTTTGACGCATGTGGAATGTCTTTTTCCATTTTTCCCGTACGTCATTCCAGTCAGCACTATCTCTATTTAATGATGTTTTATACGCAGCCGCAATCGTTTCATCAACCTCTACAAGATGATCACTCAGTTGGGCAGTTAGAAGTTTGCTGCATTTTGGACTATCAGATGATAATAGTTTACGTCTCTTGCTAACTTTGTTTTTGTATCTTGCAAACAGCTTTCCACTGGCATTGTTCCTTCCTTTTCTGGGTATATAATAAAAATCCTGTGAAACGAAAATGAAGAAGCCATTAGGGAGTTATTCAACAATCACTAGAACCCTTAATTACCTGCATACTGCTCTCATGAGGAAAGACCAAACAGATTTCGTTAAATAAATCAGTAAAACTTTGAGGGTTTAGAACAATGACGTGTCTTATTACTTCCTCAACTATGACATCAACTAGGTCATTTCTATGACTACTAGTAAGCATGTGATGTTGAGTTAATTGCTCCAGAATTGTCTTTCCTTTAGTTGACTCAGAAAGTAATAATTTTAAGTCCTAGAAAAAAAGCTTTTATTAAACCTACGAACGAGAAGGAAAAGGAAACTTCGGGCGTGCCGAAGTTTAATGCACATGCAAATGCTCTTTCAAACTGATATGTTTGAGAGAATGAATGCAGGATAAATATTGGATGTAGATGTAGTTTAAAATCTGATTGTTTGCTTCTATATTTGAGCACGCTGCCACACAACACAGAAAGATTGTCACTAATACTTATTTTCTTGTTTTCTGATAAAAAAAACACCGCATTTTGTGATATATAGCCAGCTAAATTCATAAATAAAATGCAAGTTCATAAAAAAAATAAAATTATAAATTTACCTTATTCAACACTTTTTTTTGGAAGGAACTATTGGTTGAGGAACCGCTTGAAACCGACAGCTGGCAATTATTAATATTGGACGGTATTGATGGACGTTCATCATCGATTCCAAGCTTAAATAAATAGATTAGAAATTTGCAAAATTTTTTAAAGGGAGTTGAGACTTACCTCTGTCTTTTTCCATAAAAACAATTTTTCTCTAAACTCAGCACGCAAGCCTAGTGGGGGTACAGCTTCTGTTAAATCTTCTTTGGCTAAATACGGCAAACTCTTAAATGTCACTTGAGCAGCTAAAACAAGCACAAAATAATTTAAAATTTTTATGTATACTAAAAGATTACATCGTGCGTGCATTTGTGTATACATACATATGGATACATACATATGTACATACAACGTTGCTGCCTTTGCAAGTCGCACATCCAAGTATGTAAATACATATATATGTATGCATGTATATGTGGATGATGCACTATTTTATATACACTTGTGATGTTTACTTACCCTTTAGAAAAGCAAAGACTTCTTCCATATTTATTTTCTTGAGAAAATTTAGCAATTCTTCATCGTCATGACGAGACGTGTCGGCGTCGGCGCCATCCACTTGATTATCGTTTTCACTCAGTGACGAATAATATTCATTGTCATTTTCATACAGGACTGGTAGAAGATTAAGCTGCTCACAAAAAGTTATTTGTTCACAGCTACCCATTTTAGCAATACCGTGTCTGCACGCAGAAGCAACTCCAGGACAATGATTTCACATTCACATAAAAATGCATGCGTGACTTATGACGCAGCGGCGTTTTGTTTTCGCGAACCGATATTTATGATATCCGAACTAATGTTCGTTTTTTTTGTATGGCACGGGTGCTTTTAGAACGGTGGCGTTCGTTTGTTGTGTTGTAGTGTGACCAGAGTGTGAAACGAAAATTTTACCAACAAATGGGAAATCCATGTTAATTATGCCAAATAAACTAAATTCGTACTCATCACAGAAAAATCAAAATCGCTTGTTCACACTCCGTTCATATTTTGTAAACGGATGTTCCAGTTTAAGTAACAAAGGTTATTTTTTATCAACAAGAGGTGTTTTTTGGTGAACGCCGAGCTTGTTTTGTGAACGAAAAATCACGAACGAATTCGTTCAAAGGGGAGTCCGCTTGGGCTGGGTTTTGCCTGGTCGTTTTTTTCTTAGTGTAATAAGTTGATACGGTTGAGACCAAAAAATTCTGAAAGGGTGTGATGGTAGTATTAAAACCCTGCCTGGGTTTGGTCTGATTAGCTGCCGTTTTCTTTTTATTGACCTTTGAACTTTTAAGCATATGATTGGGACTTGTAACTCCATATCTCGTAAACTATTTGGAGTTTTGCTTGGACGTCTTAAGGGAAGTTGTTGCTTTTGACTTGGTTTACAAAACATTTCTAAGTGACAAATCAAAATAGTTACTTCTTTAAACTCAAAATTGCACAAATATCTTAAATTCATCATGTTTTCCACTTATTTTGTACTGTTTTTAAATTTTTTTCTGAAAACTATAACAAATTTGACTTAGCAATAAAGGACGAAAAAGTAGCTTAGATTAAAATAATCAATCGGTTGGAACGTACCAACTTCATTCGATTGGTCCTAAAGGTCCCTAAAGCATGTATAATTTCAGCAAAAACTTTTTTGAACATCATTTGTAATTTTAAGTACGAAGATGTAATTTTTTTGATTTGCTATAAAGAAATGTTTTGTAGGCCAAGCCAAGAGCAACAACTTTGCTCAAGACATTAAAGCAAAATTCAAAATAGTTTACGAGATATGGTATCGTTAATCTTACTCTGAAGCTGAAAAGTTCAAAGGTCAATAAAAAGAAAACGGCAGCTAATCAGACCAAACCCAGGCAGGCTTTTTATACTACCATCAAGCCCTTTCAGAATTTTTTGGTCTCGACCGTATTAACTTTTTTGAGTTCAAAAATGTGTCACAGTGTTACTAACTACAAAGCTACAAATCGTCCAAAATAATTGAATTTGAAATTTGATCTGCCTGCAAGTATAAGAAGCATTTGTCTCATACATGTCAAACCTCTATCTCTTACCACCTCTGAGATCTAGGTGTTCATACAGACGGACGGACAGACGGCCTGTTACATACATTTGCACGACTTTAGTATATCCTTTTTACTCTACGAGTAAGTGGTATAATTATTGTTGTACGTTGCAAATCTTCATAGTTTTTTCGCCCTTACCAAATGTCTGCTATGTTTGACTTCAATTAGTGAAATTATATGTAAAAAAACATTATTTTTAAAAAATGTTTCAAGTGAGCTACCCTTTTCAACCGAGATGTTTATAATTTTCATATGTGTCAAAGTCTTTAGCATTTTGCTAGTTTTTGCCTATAATCAAAAAGGACCGATATTAATATCTTACTTTCCCGGAAATCCAGTATGCTGAACCATTTTTTTGTAAATCTTCATATTTCGATTTTCACGGAAAATTTTTTTTTCTTTTAACCACATTTCTACGCATAGCTACGATGAATTTTAAGAAATTAAAAAAAATGTTCGGTCCTGACTGGGACTCGAACCTGGGTACTTAAGACTCGTATCCAAACACTTTACTTCTACGCCAATCCGCTTATTATTTCTGACTAGAAAAATGCCACATATAGGAAAAAAAAGAATTTAGTCATATGCTTTTTAGAATATTTTGTGGGAATATACTCATATTCTTTTTAGCATCCGGACTCTACTTATAACTGATCTGGGCTTGAATTTTTTAATCTATTGAACTGTAAATCGAATTATACACGTATTACACAGTTCGACAAGCCTTCCTTGGTTCGGTATATTTTTAAGTCTAGTTTAAAGTCGATAGTTGTGGGCGAATCTAAAAATGGTACTCCATATCGCGGAAATATGGCTATCGAATGCCTTTGCTAAGGTACATTCAACAGTCCATTTTAATACAAAAGGTTGAAAAATGAGTGAAAGACGTTAAATTGAATGCAGTCGCTGATACATTCGATCAGTGCATTTAGTCTCAAATGAGTTCTAATAAACAGCCGCCATTCTCTAGTATCAAACAACTCCCAAAATTCTCCAAATAGCTCTATAGCAATAGGAGAAACCTTCATTATTTGTGTAGTACTTTGAAAATTACTGGTGTTGATCTGCTTACATCAGAAGTCAACATATTTCTTCACCGCAAACGTGATGCCAATATTTCAGACTTTTTCTTGAAAAGATCTATTTCCTTATTTAATCGTTAAGGGCAGACTGTGTAATGGGGATTGGATTCCGCATTATTCGTACTAAATTCAAGTTGTACCTTTAAAATCATTATATGAGTGCTCCTTGCAAACGGAAACGGAGAATATAGTCCCGTAGAGGAAATGGTATTCGAGTATCATCAAATCAATTGAAAACTTCCGAGAAAGGAACGTAGTCTGATGGAAGGTATATTAAAGGGTCTGTGAATAAATATAGGAGATGTACGGAATCAAGTAAGACACGACATTGTTAACAGCTACATTAATCCGGCTTCTCTTGGGATTAATTCAGTCATCGAGTGGGCTTTCTTGTAGAGGGTTTATAAGCGAAACCTAGTTTAGTTCAAAAGTATCCGATTCTTTTATGATGTGCTCTTACAGATATGAATCTTTATTAGATAACTTATCAACCGATCCAGTACTAAAGAATGATTCTTTTTCAGCTTGAGCGACTTTCTTTTAAGAAATTTAATGCCAAAACCGTGCTACAGTTGGTTTAAGATCCCTGTGAACCACTGAACCAATGATTTCCTTATTAACGAACTCTTTGCAATAAAGATATATTCCACCTCTTTGTAGAAAAATTCTTTTGGTTTTTTTTTACTTTTGAAGTCCGTTTTTGTCTTTGTTTATCACTTTAATAAATTCTTTTTTGATTCACCTCTTAATCTCGCCTCCCAAAAAATGAGGGTTGGCAAGGGGATGACTTTTATGCAAAACTTTTATTGTTCAACAAGAATTATTGTCGAATTTTAAACTCTTGCCTCAACTGAAAGATAATCAGTTTTTTTTTTGCCAATTGTTTGCTTCTCTTTAAAACTAATTTACACACACATTTATTATACATTCTCATCTATACAACCAAAAATAAAAAAAAAGTCCAATCAAGAGATTCGCATGATGAATGACTTTAGCATTTCCATCAATCTTACACACAATCATGTGTTCCTCCCCCTTCCTTGCGGCCCCACCAGATCAGGCTCGAATTTCTTTGATATTTGGCGACGAGTCTTGCCATTTCTTCTGTTTTTTTTGTGTGTTTAGAGCATCTTAAAGTCTAACATTTTTGTTTTTCGGGGGACTTGCGAATTTTTATGACTATTTGGCTGGAGTTGGAGTTGGACAGCAGAGAGTTCAAAACTGTAGTGGAGGGCAGCAAAAAAGACCCATTCAAAAAAGCCCGTCAAACCAGTCGGAGCCAAACCATTTCGTTTTTTTTTGTTTTTCGCCTAGGCCTGGGCAAAACTGGCCCGTTGATGACTTTTTACATGGAGACCGACGGAGAGAGAAAGACGAACCACAGCCAAAAGATACACCAGATACGGGGAGACTTCACGTATCTAAACTTGTTTGAAACGTGTTACATTTTAAGAACGTTTCGCCGCAAGCGGCAAGTGGCAATAATCCTTTCAAACTTGACAGGACTGCTGCCCCCCCCTGCCGCCCCTACAGTGGGAGTGGCACATTGACTGAGTTTTCACATATGTATCTGTATCTCTTTTTCTCTCCCTGTATATACGCTGGCTGTCATTCGTTTGGTTCGCACAGACAGTTTGATTGCCAGTTGGCTGCTATTGTTGTTATTATTTTTATAGCACCGCTGCCGCCGCCATTTTGCTTTAGCCTTTTTCCAAATCCCACACACCAAAAAAAAAAAAAAGTGAAATTGATATTTTTCGCACAAATTGCCGTTAACAAGGGGAGCCTAGGCAACAACAACGTACCTACACATGAAAAATTTGCCTGTCAAAATTTGGTTGAAAACGTATACCGTAATGCGAGGTGCAACGGGAAATTGTTTACCGTGGTTCCAAAATGATGTAATTTCGCGTGTTCGTGCAATTCAATTTCCTGCCAACGGAAGCCCACCGACGCTCTGTGCTCACCCATTTGAAGTCCAACATTCAGGCGGAAGCTTTAAAGAACATTTTCGAAAATATATTACTTTAATTGTGCGCCATCCTCCCTCGTCCTCACTGTCCTTCTGATGCCAGCAGAGTGCCAAAAAAAAAGACTAAATATAATTCAATTTTGCAAAAATTTGCTATCTAAACAGTTTATATCCATTGTGACCATCTTTGTTTTTCTATTCGTTTTCTCTGCTTCGCATGCAGAGAAGTCAATAAAACCTATCACATATCATTTGTGTAATGAAGGGTAAAAGTGAATGGTTTACTCACTTTGGCATGCGGTTTGGTGGAATGGGTAAACTATAGAGGGGAAAGAGTTCTGCCACAGAGACTTTAACTTGAAGCTATTGGCGGTATTATTTTTCGAAAAGTCTTGCGGGATTTTGTAAATTTAAAAATCATGCCAAGGCTTATTTGTCTATATGTCTTTTCTGAAAGAATAACTAAAATAAAAAAAATTCGATCTTAGATATAAAATTAATTATTTTGTTTTTAGTCCTTTGTAGTTTAGCCCTTCATTTAGTTCAGTGGATCATTAATTTCTTTCATCACCCAATAGACATGAACTTGGACATAAGAGTAACCCGTACTAAATTGTATTTTTGAACTCTGTACCAAAGGTACACAGAGTATATTAATTCTGTGCAAAAGTATGTAACAGAGCGAGTTATAGTTGGGCTTGACCGACTTTCTCACTTGTTTTATTTTGTTTTTGATGGCTGTGTGGCAGTTCATCCAGCTCTAATCACAGATCCAGTTCAACTATCTGGTTCACACATCGCTAACAACTATCGATCTCTCCGCCATTCTGTAACACTCATTCTTACCGGCAACACGCCGTCTCCAATAAACCGAACCTAAACCTAATCTGTCTAAGAAGTTAACGTAGCGTAGCCATAGCTGTTAACGTGGTTTCGCCATCTATTTTTCAGTTTAAATTAGGGATGCAAACCACTTGGAAATAAGGACTGGTTCGGTTCAGTGGTTCACACAGTTTTTGAACCGCCGGTTCGGTTCATTGCATGGTTTTTTGGGCATACTGAACCGCGGTTACGGTTCGGTTCGGTTCGGTTTGCTCTTTTTTCATTTAAATAACTAAAGAACAAGTATTCGCATTATTTATTAACTAAGACTTAGGTTTTCAGTTAATCGGGTTTGTACAAAATTTCGACGGCAATTTCCGTACCAACGTTCTCATTTCGCTTTAAAATTCTACAACTTTACATATCAAGTGACGAAAACATCTTTGGTCAAACTCCAATGTGGAAAATATTAATTCTACTGACACTTGTGTGGGTGAAACTGCTAACACTATTCAAGATATGCTTAAGTTGATTTTTCTGATAAAAATTCCAACATATACAGGGGTGTCACAGAAATCTCTAGAGATTTTCATGTGAACGATTGCACTTTGAACAAATCAGAGACTACTTTATTTGCGAAGTGCCAAGAATCAGACCGCCTACTAGATTACGTGGATGGAAAACCGTACGCTTCAAATCTACTTGACTTTGAGCAGGCGGTTTCAAATCTCTCAACTTTTGACATCTAATCTAGTAGCCGGGCATATTTTAGCCCCATAACATATAAATTTAATTAGCTTTGATATAAAATGCTGACGTTTATACGAAAACCTCTAGAGATTTCTGTGACACACCCGATAATAATTTTTAGGTAAACGCTAACAATCGATATTTTATTTTTTCATGGAATTGAATCCCTGTTATTGAGTTGTTTGGCAAGCATTACCGAGTTCAAAGAAATTATCCGTTATGTTTTTATTAACGTTTGTAATTTTGTTGTATATTAAGATTAAATGAGATTTAGCTACCTTTTTTCCTTCTTCTGATAGCAAGTTTGATTCCTGGAATCTAAGAAATCCAATTCAAAAACAGGCGTAGCTCTTTTTTGCAAAGAGTTGACAATTACTGAGCTATGTCGTACTCCCTTTTTTTCAACATGAATTTTGCAGGCCTGTACAATAAACAATATAATATGTTCTTAGCTTTTTTTCAACAACTCTGCTTTTCAAAGTATTTTCGCAATATTTTTAAGCTAATTGCTGATTTTGCTCAATATCCGCCAGTATCTCAATACCTAGATGAAGTGAACCGAACCGAACCATTTTATTATTCGGTTTTTGGTTCGGTTCACAAGCGAAAAAAGCGGTTCGGTTCGGTTCGGTTCAAAACCGGTTCGGTTCAGAACCGGTTTGCATCCCTGGTTTAAATTGTTGAATGAAAATCATTTATCATTCTATCGAGCGATAATACAGAGTTTACAGAGTCTTCTGTTTAATGCACTCTGTTAATATGTCGGAACCGACCGGAACGGACGACTATTGTAGCTGCCAGAAGAACCGTCGGTCGGAAAATGGGTTTTACTTAGAAATTTTTTTTAGTTCTAATGCTAGCGTTCTTAAGCTCTGACATTTCGAGAAATTCACAAGGGTATAAAAACTTTGGAGCAGACGAAGTTAGCTTGGCTTTCTTGTTTGTAGTATATAAGGGTTCAGTCTGACAGGGCCAAAACAAATCTATTTAACACATTATTTATTTAATTGTGTTTTAGGGATTTCACATCAAATTCCTTAATCTCTTGTGAAATTATATTTCCAATATTAAAATGCACTTCAGAAAAGCAAGTTTACATTAGCTGCTTAGAATTTGCAAAAATGGTAAAGGCCATACAAATGACTTTTAGGGACTTGCGCTCAACCGATCCAACTTGCTTAAGTACATATGTTCGCTTCTGATTTTCAAACCAAATAAATCTTGTTGAACTGTCCATAATATTTTTAGAGCCAAGCTCTTTTACGGACGTCAGACTGGGGGGCAAATCTTCAAAAATTTTGTCTTTGCGACAGATTCTTTTGGGGTATGTCTTTGATTTTGTATTTGCGAAATTTGCTGCTTTAACCATTACCGCGTAGTAGCAGGTGGGTTATGCGTGGAGTTGGATAGTGTGAGGTGGAAGTGGGTTGAGGTGATGGGTATGTGGTAGAGACCTGGTGGGGATCAGGTTAAGATTTGGTGAGATCTGGTGGGGAACTGGTGGTTATCTGGTGGTTATCTGGTAGGGACTTGGTGAGCTCTGGTTTGGATCTGGTGGGAATCGTGTGTGGATCTGGTGTGGATCAGGTAGGGATCTGGTGGGAATTGGGTAGGGATCTGGTGGAGATCAAATGGGGATCTGATGGGGATCTGGTAGAGATCTGGTGGGGATCTAGTGGAGATCTGGAAGATGAAGTGGGGATCTGGTAGGGAGTTGGTGGGGAGCTATTGGGAAGCTGGTGGGGATCTGCTGGGCTCTAGTTGGGATATGGAGGGGATCTACTGGGGATCTGGTGCGGATCTGGGGTTGGTCGGGTGGGAATATGGTGGGTATACGGGGAGTGCTGGTGCAAAGAGTGCCTGCATTAAGGTCAAGTTGTGAATTCTGTGATAAAAACTATAAAGTTCTTTATTTGACTGTGCCTTAACAGTGGCTTTACAGTAACTTAACTGTGACTAAACATTGTCTGAACAGTGACTTAGCAGTGACTTAACATTGTCTGAACAGTAAGTTAACAGTGACTTAACAGTGACTTAACAGTGTCTCAACAGTGAACTTACATGGGCCAACAGTGACTTAACAGTGACCTAATTTTTAATAATTTAACATTTACTTATACAGAATCTGAATGTGTCTTTTGCCATCACTAAAATCGGATTCATCGACGTAATAAGCTTCGCTCGTTCCGGGCGTCTCATGACACACACCCTTTTTTCGTCTTCATTCTATTCGATTTGGATGTTTGTTCCTTCGGCTCAAAAACGTTTGAACGAGATATCCCCCCTATGAGTTTGATACTATTGAGTATGAGCAGCAGAGATGGAAAAGAATAAGAGAGAGAAAGCTTGCTACGACATTTTAAGCCAGAGGCGGCCAAATGGAGAGGACAAAAAAGTGCGCTTGTGTTGGTGAGGAAGATTCACACAACCATAACTTCGGCTCGCGTTTGCTTAAAAACATGAGCTAAAAGTGGCCGGGTCTGTTTTAAGCAGGGACAGCCCAATAGAGAGCACAGCAAAATGGTCTAGTTGTTGGTGAGCACGAAAGCCGATTTGCTTGCAAATATGTTCAATCAGCCGACTCTCGCTTAACCGCACTTTTTTCTGTTTGCAATAAGAATTACATCAATGTTATTTGGTTTAAATTATATTATCAAATTTTAACATGTAGAACATTTTTCTCCGATTATCTTTTGAGCAAATTGATGGAATTTGATGTCATCTGTGGGAGTTTAACTCTACCCGTTAGATGGCATTCTCACTGTTTGGTACCTGAGAAATGATAATCTACTATAAATTTCAAATTTTTCTCTGTTAATGGTAGAATTATGACCATAGGAGTATCGTCCAGCGTCAATTTCAATTTACCCACCGAAGTTCTTTAAAATCAACACCAAGCTGCCTTCTTTTACCAATAAATTTTTCTGAATTATGAAACGGGCGGAAGGACTGTGTTGGTTTTGGGTTACGTCCGTGTTTAGCTTAAATTTGATTTTGTTTTGTATATAATAGACCCCCAAACCCATTCGAATATTTTTTTTGAAAATAAAAGCTTGCTCAAGTATATGCGGGCAAGGAGGTGGACAATTGAAAGGATCTTGTTGTATAGCAATCCACTTAAAATGCAACCCTTATTAAAAGTGTGTGTAAACTTCGATGCGTTTTTGGCCTTTTTTGCTGAATATAGAATTTTTGCGAAATATTTGCCATATTTCGCATAAATAAATTATATTCAAAAAAGTCGACCCCCGGTCAGGCAGGCTTCCTGGCTGCCTGCTGGCTTTGGCTTGGCCTGGGCAGCCTATATTAACAATAATTCCTTTGTGCCTGGGCATCTTGCCAAAAAGTTTTGCTGCCTTGCTTGCTGCCACACAGCAGGCGACGAACGTTTTGTGGCCAATTTCCCGTACCCAAAAGAGCCGATGGCTTTGTGTGTGTGACCCATTGTCAAGTCAAGTTAAATGCGATAGAGCACAGTCCGCCCACTCCCCCCACTCGGAACATGACGTTTTGTCTAGAGTAAAATTCAAAAGTTTTCAAATTGCCTACATAGGAAATAACAAAAAATTAAGGGAAATCGCCACCCCTCTCCCCTCATGACCAGCCAGACAAGTGACAGCCCTTTTGATTGATCCTGCTCGGCAAGGTTTAGGATGTGTCAAATGGCCATACAAATGGGCTTTCAGTTTCAAACAGAAATAACGGCAAATGGAAAAAGATTAGCGCCCTCAATTGAAGAGAAATATGGTTTGGGAACGGGCTTGGTTATTTGATTGCTGAATCTAGATGATCTGGCAGTTAACGTAGAATCTATGATATAAACCTGCTGGGATTTGGACACAGCTCACGTCCGATCTTCTCAGCTCAAACCGAGTTGTTTGTGCCTTGGAGCAGTGTCGTCAACTTGACACAAATTATACTATTAGCATACTGACAGGGCGCTAAATAGCCAGTTGTAATTTGATATTGGTCGAAGAATGGGGAAGAGGACAAGTTAAAGTTCCTTCACGTCAAAACTGTTAAGGAACTATCCAAAGTTGCCTTTGGCTATCACCCCATCACCTTTATGACACCTGCATGAAACAGAATGCAATGCCGAACCTCCCAGCGGCGAGGCAGTCATCCATACACTTTCGCATGAATTGGATAATGCCAAATTTCCTATTTTACAACATTTAATCCATTTACCTCATTATATTTGCATAACATTCATCTATGAAAACAATTTAAAGCAGGACTTAGGGATAGGTCAGAAAGGGCAAGTAAAATGTGCATTTAGAAAAGGCACAGCATTTTAATTAACAAAATATTTGGAATATTGAATATTGTAAATACATATTCTTGACAAATCAGTGAAGTAGTTCGGCGGCTCGGCTAAGTGCAACTGGGAAGGATTCTTTGCACATTTTCAACATTAAACACTAAGGAATATACAGAGCAGAATGCAGTTCACAGAAGTAAACGAATGAGGTAATAAAATTTAACGAAGAAAATAATTTTTTATTATTAGTTTAACACAAAGCACAAATAAACAAAGTATTATTTTCTGTTATTTTCCTTTTTTTTACTTTTCGCCTCGCTATAAATCATTATTTTTTAGAATATCCGGCTCGAAGGACCTGTAGGAGTGGTATAATAAGATGTTGTGTAAATGCGAAAAGTATAATACCTTATCGATGGTTGCTATTGTGGGTTGAGTTGGACGTCATTCCTCATCTAAAATGAAACTTCATTTTATTTTAAGCTAGCAGGTACAGCCGACTACTCCGCCATTAGATTTTTAAACACAAAACGAAGAAGTGAAGTTATTTGACAATTTCCTTCTTTCAAATCTTCATCTAGCAAAATTCACCATCCTTCTATGTGCCTATTCATGAGCATTAGGTCGGACATTTTATATATGGAAAAATGTAACATCATACTGATACCCGCTTAAACGATGCATATTTGTGTATAAAACGCATAGCAAACAAAATTTTTGAAAAAAATAAGGTTTAGGGTCTGCGACTTGGACTTAAAGTTTATCACTCATACGTACTGTTGCCCATGCCTACATTTTTAATTTTTATACCCTTGGAGAGGGTATATTAAAATTGTCCGGATGTTTGTAACGCATAGAAGGAAGCATCTCCGACCACATAAAGTATATATATTCTTGATCAGCATGACGAGCTGAGTTGATATAGCCATGTCCGTCTGTCCGTCTGTCCGTCTGTCCGTCCGTCTGTCCGTCTGTCCGTCTGTCCGTCTGTTTCTATGCTATCTCCTCCGTCAGTTTTAAAGCTATCGTAACCAAACTTTGCACGAAGTCTTTTTGTATAAATACGCTGCACATTTGTCGGAACCGGCCGGATCGGATGACTATAGCATATAGCTGCCATAGGAACGATCGGTTGAAAAACTAGTTTTAGTGAGAAAAACTTTTTTGTTTTCAATGTTATCGCTCCCAACGCTCGTATTTATAAGTTTTTAGTGATTTCACATAATTTCACCAAGCCATTTTGAAATCGGACAACTATATAGTATAGCTGCCATACAAAAGTTAGGTCTGAAAAAAAGTCTTAGTGAGAAAAACTTTTTTGTTTTCAATGTTATCGCTCCCAACGCTCGTATTTATAAGTTTTTAGTGATTTCACATAATTTCACCAAGCCATTTTGAAATCGGACAACTATATAGTATAGCTGCCATACAAAAGTTAGGTCTGAAAAAAGTCTTAGTGAGAAAAACTTTTTTGTTTTCAATGTTATCGCTCCCAACGCCCGTATTTATAAGTTTTTAATGATTTTACATCATTTCACCAAAATTTTTCGAAATCGGACCACTATATAGTATAGCTGCCATACAAACTGTCAGGCACATATCAAGCTCCAAGGGTATATAAACTTCGGTCGAGCCGAAGTTAGCTTGCCTCTATTTTTTAGTAGTTGGCGTAGACTTGGTTTAAAGTCATAACATGTGATAAAAAGGTACCATGACTAAAAAAAATGTTTTTTATGTAACACACAATATGTAGGTAAATATATTTGGTACTTAATATATTTGGTAAACATTTTATATTACGGCAAAATTTCTACTATATTGCGCTTTTTACTTCTAGATGAAAGCAAGTTTTAGTCGTTCATTAAGAGGCTATCAAGATATCTTTGAAGTCAGGTCCCACACTAAACTATAGTGCTGCGCATCACGGTTGCAGCCGTTCCTGCGAATAGTCTACTTTTACTGGGCTGCTTATAAATAAGCTTCTTCAGGATCGAAAAATAATGCGGATTACTATACTACTATGGGCAAAAAATACAGGGAAATTATTCATAAATCAAAAACTCTTTATTTAATATTGTCAATTCATTTCATTCCCTTGAAAATAACCTCCCCCTACTGCATTACACTTGAGCCAACTCTTTTTACAATTTTGTTTGTGTTTGTAGGACAATTTTAAGAACATGCTGCAAAATCTTCTTTTGGTATAGTCTTTAATTTCTTCTTCGTTTGATGCTCTGTCTCTTTATCGATTCAAAACGGTGTCCACGGAGCGATCTCTTGAGTTTAGCGAATTGCCCATAGTAGCCAAAATGGACACTCAAAATGGTTTTCACTGTTATGTCTCCACTAGAAGGACAGTGCGTTCATGCGTACATGGCCCTTTGTTGAAACCCCGCTCGTGGACCATGCTGACTTCAACTTGCAAGCCACACTAGTCGCACTTTCTGAAATGGGCAGTCTTAAGAAATTAGTCCCATATAAAAGCGTGGAGAAAACGCATCTCTTCGTTGGAAATGGGCTCGCTTCGTCAAAATTTGGTCCTAGTCTACTAACCAAAAATACATTCGATTACTGCTCCATTTTTATTTGTTGTTCGAATAAATTCAAATTTGACAACTTTTAAAATGATACGAAGAATTCGTCGACAGAATTTCGATTCGGTGAACGGGTCATATACGTAATATTTGTGGAAACTTCGAAGGCTTTTCGCAGAGGTTAAAACATGATATAAAATTTTTTGATTATTTAATTCATTATGTACACCCTAAAAGTAATTGTTTAAGATGGTATCAGTTATATTTTTTATCGGCGTCCACCCTAATGAGCATATAAAATTGGTATACAATTTTGCGATTTTTTGGTCCGTTTGATTAATTTGTCTCATTCAGCGGTGTCACAGAAATCTCTGCTAAGCAAACTTCAACCCAAAACCAATGCTCGGTGTCACAGAAATTTATTTTGGTTGATTTCAAATCTCTCGTGTTTTGTTGATAATCTAACTCGCTACTCAACCTCCGCTGGCGCCCTGTACATATAGTGGCGCCCTCTGTTTACCAACGAGCGCTAAGGGTTGCCAAGTTACATTTTATTATTGGCGCCAAAAAATTGTAAAATTGACCATTTTATTACTGGAGAATCTGATTTAAATTTGAATTATAATTTAACGAGAAAGGCAAGGCTAACTTCGTCCGTGCCGAAGTTTTTATACACTTGAAATCGCTTGTCTCAACGGTTAGCGACTTCGGCCAAACTTCGCAGATCAGCTTAAAAACATTTAATATTACCCATGACCGTGATTGAGAGCGGTAATATTGAGAAAAAAACAGTTTTTCTCATTAAAATTCATTTTTCGACCGATCATTTGTATGGCAGCTACAAGAAGTAGCCATCCGATCTGGTCGGTTCCGACATATTAGCAGCGTGCAGACAAAAGAAGACTGTGTGCAAAATTTCAGCTCGCTAGCTTCAAAACTGAGGGACTAGTTCGCGTAGAAACAGACAGACGGACATCGACTCAGCTCGTCACGCTGATCAAGAATATATATACTTTATGTGGTCGAAAATGATTCCTTCTATGCGTTGCAAACTTCTGGGCAAAATTATAATACACTTTTCAAGTGTATAAAAATGTATCATAAAACATATAAAACAATACAAAATTTCATTTAAACATCAAATTAACTCATAACTTAAAAATTGGGAAATTTTTTTTTGCGAGGAAGGGCAACCCTAGGTTGGGTTGAGATGGACCATTAGCATGTACACAAACCTTCCAGCTCGATTTTTAAATAAGAAAATGAAATCTTTTGAAGTTCTGGGACACCGACGGATTTTTCGAGCGTTTTGTGATACCCCCGATTAACCTATATAACCTATTAAATCCTTATGATAACTTGAACTCGTTATACAAATTTGTAAATTTCGCGATTTTCGGGAAAGGTCGGTATACACCATATATATTTACCCTTCACTATTGCGGTCTAATATCTGCATAATAATTTTAGGAATACATTCTCACTTTTTGATCTGCTCTGCAGTAAGCCACTGAACTGAATTAATCTTTATTTTGGAGCTGTTGGCATCCCTGAATTTTGAGGGAGCAACCGTTTTTGAAATCATTTCAATTAACATAATTAGTTGTGGATCAATTTTGCAGGCAGTGGTGTAGTGGTAGAGGGTTAAGACTACTGCGCTGAATGTGTGAATTCCATGATTCCATGTACGAATCAAATAAATAGCAATTAACAGCGAGTGGTCCAATTCCAAACTACCCTGTAGACTTGAGATACACTTACAAACACACACTTAGCCACACATAATACGAAGCTAGCAGCCAAAAATTAACATATCTGCATATGTAGCTAAAGAAAAGTAACGGAACTGTGGCGCTCAGATAATATTTTGCACTAAACTCTTTTTCTAAGAGCGCAAGAACGAGCACACTCACACAAATTAGGTGTCAGAGAGCCATTCATTCTTGGCTCTCTGAGACAGCTGAATTAGGGGGAGGGAAAAGAGTGAAGAGCAGAGGAAGATGGAAAGGAAGGTGGGGAAAGAGTGAATTACAATTGAAGAGTGCTAATGCGGCTCTGAAATGCACAGTCTTCGTATAATGTCGCTAGATCCAAAATATGATTTCAGCATCCACTTGACTGGCAGGGACTAACAAATATTTTTCTTGGCTCGGAATTTTCGAGCGCCTAGACAATTTGGTTTGGTCGTTAAGGACGGGAAGACGGGGAACTCGATATAAAAAATCTTGAACTTCACTGCTTAAAGTTTCAATCCTGAAGTATGACAAACCATGATAAAACTAGTTTAAGCTACTTTAAATTTTACTGCTTGGAATTTTAAATTACACAAACTTTAGCTCGGCATAAGTCCACTGGAGTTTTCGTCGAATAAAATTTAAGTTTCAATAATTCTCACTTCCCCTGCAACTGCACTCATTTCATATAAGCCTATTTTCATGCCATTATCAGGGCAGTGAAAACCATCGCTTTATTTATTAAACATAACGCTCTTTTGGATTATTATAGACATAGTAGTAGCCCCTATACGAAGGACTGCCTAGTGGAGCTGCTGCATCCATTGGTACTCTCACAACCGATGTACTCAAACTCATGGTGCGATAAAAGAAGGCAGTTAGAAAACTGGCGCTCACCACAAATGCCACAAAGAAGCCCAAACAAAATATACAATCTTTGTTGACCTGCATACAGAGACAGACAGCAGCAGCAAAATCACTCAAAGTTTGACCAATGCGAGAGCATAAAGTACGTCGTCGATAAGGGGTGGGAGCCGTACGGCGAGTTGAATTATTCGAATTGATGGTGATCGTGTGATGGGTGCGTTCACAGGGTGGTCGGACATCCGGTTGATTGCGCAGACTTTTCAATGTGGCAGTATTTTGGCGAAGCTTACGCCGGGAAGACGGCGTTGCCATCACTAAGCTAGTTTGAGTGCCAAGTTCGCATTGTTGATTTGCTTCCTGATTCGCCACGCGACGCAATGCTTGCATCTCTATGTTTTCCAAATTGCGTGAAAAATTATTGATTAAATGAAGTATGCGATGAAGGCGTTGTTCTTCACTTCGATCAATTGGTTGTTCGGTTACAATGACAGACTGCTCTTCAGCCGCATCACTCTCGCTGGCGGGTAATATAACCTCTATCATGTCTTTTGCCAATGACTTGGCCTCATCTAGCTTCTGTCGTTCCAGGGCTGCACTCTGACGACTTGTGCTGGGTATTTCGTCTAAAACAAAGCTGACATGTCGTGTCTCTTTTCGCTCGCCACTATCCGTTTCTGTGGATTCCAGCTGAGCATCGGGCAAATAGATCACATTTGGATTTGCTTCTAGGGGGTCCTCAACCTTTTCATCTTGCTCATTGTGGTCCATTTTTGTAGTTTAAACTTAAAATTTAGTTACTTTGAATAGTTGACACATAAGCTAAATGACATTTACTTCTAAATAAAGAAAAAGTTATACAAAATTTGCTTGTAAAATTCGATCCAAAATCCAAATTTCATCTGTGAACAGGCTTAGTAAATTTTAATGGCGTGCAGAGAGCCGCAATTAACTGCCATTTTCGTTCATTCCCTAATTGGCGATTTGGTCCAGGAGGCTGTTAAACAACCGGAAAAACTGAACACTGAATCAACGACCTGCCAGCGGCTATTTGATATATTGGGCTTTAGGGCATGCCAGGATGAAGATGATGATGGAGAAGAAAAATTAATTGGTTTGGGTGATAATGATGAAGATGATAGGAATAAGGTGCGGATATCATATAGTGCTTGTACCATATCTAATATCTCAAATGCCAAAGGGAAACATCAATGCAATTGGCACAGTTGGCTCGTCGACGTCTTGGCTGAGGGTAAACTATTTTCCTAGTAGAGTTACTCAAAACTAAAGTTTCGTATATATGTTCGGCACGTACCGAGCGAAAATAGAGAGCAGTCGGTCAGAAAGAGAGTCGACTACGATCTACCCGTTGCTCAGGGGAGGAATTTTATATACACGGTTCCTTAAAAGAAGAGAACGGACAATGTTACTGTCTCATATAATCTTTCTTGTATATGCCGGATATTTTTTTTCTCAATGTCCATGCTTCTGCGCCGTGGAACTTGGAACTCCAAACGATGTGCATATACTACTAAAAATAGAACCGGGAAGTTCTTGAAACAGCTGTACAGTCGACCAGCAACCTTTGTGGTGTCGTGTGTTCCTGTTTGAAGATATGAAGAAAAGACTTGCTAGTTTAAGTATTATAAATCTGCAACTGCGCATTTGAAAGTATTTCATTAGAACTTCGATGTAATCTGTCCGATTTCCAACAGAATGGTTTCCACTTTCCAACGACTGACAGGGAACGGAGGGTTGACACACCTGATTTGTTAACGAGTGTTTTTCTTCGATTTTAAATTTTTATTTACACACGGTTTACTATTTACAATGTCAATTACGGTTGTTTTCCACGGTTTCTGTCTGTCCGTTTCTAATACTATCTTATTTACAGCGTCTCCCTGCGGTGTGACCATCCTTCAATGTCCTTTAAAATACCTTAACACTAAAATATCGATTACTTACACCTTGGCGTTCATTTTGAAATAATTCTAAAGAGAAAAATATCGATATTGTTTCCGTCAACCCTGCTAGAAATGATTTGCACTTCTTTTCCTTAATTAAGACTCAATTTTTAATTAGGTTCTAAACACAACCAAATTCAATAGTTTTTTTATAACTCGATGCATTTATCTTACTTGATTGAGTGAAGTATTTTAACTTGCTATATTCTACAGAATTCCTGCCTCACTTCTAAATAAATATACCCCTTCCTCCTATTTTACCCCTAGAATCCACTGATGATGAGGAAGAGCTCTATTCGAAAGTTAACAAATTTCAACATTTGCAATCAACCGCAGTGCAAACAGAACAGCCGCGTTTACGTTTATTGCGTCTACCTGCCAATCATAATTTGCCTGGTCCTGCGGCACCCTGTGAACTCACACGTCAGATCATCTTCATCGATGCCCTGTCCATGCCCTTGCCCAATAATCTGAGCCGTGCCCCATTGGCCGATCGCTTTTGCTACATGTTAACCGATTTTGCATCAGCTCTCTACTGTAGTCTTGCCATCATGTGTTGTTGCACCCCCAATATGTTTCGATAAGAGGTAAAAATACAATTGGCTTTTATATTGATTAGATAACAACGTGTATTACTTCACATGTCAAGTGTTTTTGGGGCTGGACTTATTTGGGGAGGGCGCGCATGCGACCTAGTTCACGTTTCAATTCCATTTGCTTGTCCACATTGGCTCGTAGAAAACTATAATAATGACCAATCACCAGATATAGACACCAAAGGCATAAGACAATAAAAAGTATATAAGTGAAATTCTCGCCGATCATGTAGGTACAGGCGACCAAAGTGTCTCCAGCTTGGGTCACCACTTGCCAAAGTCGCTGACGCAGTGGAGCCCTGCGAAGTGCCGAAGACGAGGTTACCGACTCCACCTCGATGTGTATGGTATGCTGTTGCATCTTGCTGGGCTTGATATGTTTTCCACCTGCTTGGGATTTGAGTTTTTTCATTATTTTTCCATCGATAAGATCCCAGGTTGTTTGACTGCCCGTCTCACAGGTTTTTGGTTTGGGTAAAATCATGAGGGTTGAGGACGATATTTCCATGAGGCTTGCCGAGACTTTGGTCAGATTGCTTTGATAATCATCATCATTATCATCTGAGAAAAGAGATCAGTTTTAAAAGTGTTGAAAAGTTTTTTTAAAAATTAAATAAACTGAAGATAGGGAGCATTGAAGTACGAAAGAGTAAACTTTAAAGAAAGAAAGAGCAAGGAAGAGAGAAGGATGGAAAAAATAAGAAGGAAGAGAGTCAAAAGAGGGGGAGAGTGATGATATTAAGAAATGCAGGAGGAAAGAAGAAAGAAAAATTATATAAAGAAGTGAGAGCGTTGCAGTCGAGTGGCCCGACTCCAGAAAACCCTGTACAATTGAGACATACACAAAATATATAGGAAGGAAGGAAGAAAGAGAAAATAAAAAAAAGGGAAAGAAGGAAGAGGGATTGAGGAAAAAAAGAAGGATGATGAAATGAAGGAAGAAGAAAATTATTGATGCAATGAAGGAATTGGGAAGGATAGATTAGGGAAAGAAGGGTTGAGAAAAAAAAGACGAGAGATAAATGAGGCATACATACAGGCATAAATGAAGGAATACAAAAGAAAAGAGAGAGGGGAGATAAAAAGAAATGCAGGAGAAGGAAGGTAAAAAAAGAAAGCGAAAAAAAGAATGGAAATGAAGAAAGAGCGAAAGAAAAAAGCGAAAGAGGGCACGTGGAAGAAAGAATGAATGAAGAAACACAAAATAAAGCAAGAGGAAAATTATTGAAGCAATGAAGGAATTGGGAAGGATATATTAGAAGACGGCTTGAAAAAAAAAACGGAAGACAATAAAAACGGGCAGAGAGAATGTGGGAAAAGGCAACGAAAGGTGACGGAAGGAAGGAATAGGAAAAAAAGGGAGAGTGAAGATAAGGATTGCAGTGAAGGAAGGATTAAAAAAAAAAGACGGAGAATGACGGAAAAGACAAAAAGGAAGGGAGAAAGAGCGGAAGAAAGAGCGAAAACAGACCCGTTGCAGAAAGAGGTAAGCTAAGAAAGGAAGAGGGAAGATAATAGGTCCTTACTTCCTAATGAAGGAAATGAAGAAAAAATTTAGAAACCGAAATAAAAATTTAAAAAGCAAGACGAGAATTAAGAAGAATCATGGAAAAAAGCAGAAAATAATTTCATGAAAGAAATAGGGAAGAAGATCGGGAAATACAATAAGAAAACACAAACCATAAATTAAGAAACTAATAAACAAAACAAGAAGTGAAAGAAAATGCAAACATATTTTCCTCCCTCAGAATATAAACATAATAAGAATAAGACGTTTAAAGAACAAATAACAAAGTAAAAGATAATAGGGAAAATAACAAAGTTATTAACGACATAAAGATAAAATCAGAAACATAATAATGTTCCCTTATGTCGGGATTTACACTCTGAAGCAATTTTTATTAGGTTATTGAAAAGGCTTTCGTTTGTAAAAAAGTTTAAAGGAGAACGATACCACCACACCTCTTTCCCACAAGCCAAAGATTTTTGAAAAATTTCATGAAGTCCGAGAACATCACGACTAAGTTTATAAAGTCTTCTCCATATTTTGTTCCTCTAAATCAGTGGTGCCCAAAATGCCAAAAGCTTATCCCATGGGGGGGGACCATAATCGCGGCGCGCGGCGACACACGCTTAGAGAGAGAGAGAGAGAATACGTGTGCTCTCTTACGACGCGTGCTTTTGGCTTTTTTTATCTCACGAAGCATTTGTTCGTTTGCTTGTTGCACATGTTTGTCGTAATGACGTTTACTTTATGTTTCGCTGCTACGCACACAAGCGCAATGCTAAATTATGTGAGTTTGGGCAGCACTGCTCTAAATTGATCTTACCTCTTTTGGAAATTAACTGCTCGGACTGCGTACGCTTTAATTTTAGAGCTGTGCCATTTTCATTCTGCGTCTTTTTTTTCTCCACTATCTTGGTATAGTTTTCAATCAAATTAAGCAGCTCCGCAAATCGATCGGTGATTATTTTATGAGTCACTTCCGATTGATCATCAATATTCCAGCCAATGGGCTTAGGATACATTGCATCACCACCATTTTCGTTGTTCTCCAAAACCGCCACCATCGTTTCGGTTGAGGTATCCTCCGTCTCTTGAACCTCCTCTTCACTCTTTTCGCTCGGCATGTGAAGTTTGCGTGGAATTTCGGTGTCAGGTAAAGTTAAGTTAGTATGTTGTGTGTGTGTGTTTTTTTTTGTAGAAAGAAAACGTTTGGAAAAGAGGAAAATGTAAATGCTCTAGTGTATTTCATATAGAATATGTATTTTTATATATATTTTTTTTTGGTGTGTGTGTGTGTGTCATTTGAAAAATGTTGTCTGGTCTGATTCAAAAGGGTTGCTTGTTGCTTCGCTGACTAGTGGATAATTTTTGCGCTAAATTAAGCAATTTCCTGCTGTGTCTGGCACACTGGACAACGGCCTGCAACTGGCCAGTGACACTTTAGGCCTGGGTCGTTGGGTTGCGGGTCTGGGAATGGGTATGGGGCGGCTGGTCTATTCTATAGCTATGGATTTTCTGTCTAATATGATAATTATAACAGTCTAGTGCACAAATGTTATTTTGCATAAATGCATTTTGGCAGTTGAATAAAATGGAGGGAAGTCAAGAAGCTGATTCATGATAGATTTATTAATTGGGATTTTGGGTGAATTAAAAGATTGAGTTTTAGGACTTAAGGGAATATTATATTATTCTTAAGATGTTGATTCGAAAGTTAAGTGAGAATATCTTGCTTAAATAATTTTAGCTTTAGTAGAATTGCGATTAATTGTTTTGCTTGAAGTTTACCCTTGCTAGTTAAGACAAAACAACATTTTTTTTGTTAACGGTGGGTTTTCTTCGGGTTTTCCGGTCGTTTGATCCCACATCTGATTTATAATCGAGAGTTTTTTTCTGCCTTATAGTCTTTCTAAAAGAGGATTTTTTTTTAGGGTTTTTCGGTTTATTTTTTATTTACACGGTTTTCTATTTACACACGATTTTACCGCTTGATCATTTCGGCTTCCATATTTTGAATGTTTCAACGGGTCCTCTTCTTGATTTATAAGTCTATGGAGTGGTTTCTATACTGCACGATCTCGTCGGCGTACATTTTACAGTGTGACCAGCATTTGATTTCTTGCAAATACCTGAACATCAAAATATCGATATATTTGCATAATATAAATTCACATCAAGACTTCTTTTAGTCTTAGTTTCCTACTTTTCCATCTCAAATCTTGAAACCATATTAATAATACTGATAAATCTTCCCAGATGCGTTGGCTCTTTAACAATCCGTTTCACACACATTCCCTTTTACGGCTCGACCAAGAAATTATAGCCATCATGATAATATGGGGCATGATGAAAATCCTAACAACGCGCCAGGCGCTAATTGAATGCATGCTGTGGCCATTCTCAAGTTTTACCCGAGCATCCGCAATTGTTGCAATCTAGTGGCAAATGATAAACGAGTTGGCCCGAGAGTAATAGGAAACAAACAAGCATTAAGGCAAAAATATCTCTAAACAAATATTATTTACGAGCTGCCGCTGCTGGTGCTGCTGCTTCTGCTGTTGGCCAAGGATGAGAGTTTTGGCAATGGTTAGACGCCTACTCCATTGGCCAGTTGGTTGCAGTTTTCCGGGTTAAATTTATGTGCGCCAGCGAGCGTAATCAACAACACCTCATAAATTAGAAAAAAGCAAGAGACTTAGTTATTGCCAATTCCAAAAAAAAAGAAGACGCCGCAAAATAGGCCACAAATTTGTAAATTTAAGCTAAAAATTTTCCCCTCAATGTTTTGCTTCAACACTTTCACATAAACACCAATCAACTGGGCAAATGAATCAAACGCTGGCGTTTGCCCTGGGACCCCTTTGGACGGGTGACAAAACTGCGCCAAAGGGGCAATGTGCCGCCTGGCAACAGCTTCCACAGAACTGACACATGCGAGCACAGAAAATCGATAAAATGTACGTTTATCTTATTTTCTACGTTGCATGCTTGAAGATTTTTCCATTTTTTTTTCTTTTTTTGCCAATGGACAACAAATATAAATCTTTTGGGGCACTTAAGCCTTTTAAATGATAACAATGGAGCCAAAGCAAAAGATGCAACACAGAACGAACACCACCGCTGAGTAGCAGGTGCCGTGGACGGCCAAAGGACTTGGGCAAAAGAGGAAAAGAGCATTGACAAAAATCCTCATCTCGTATCCGATCCAAAAGTCCATGGGGATAAAACACGCATTGCATGTGCACGAGTTATTCTATGAATTTATTATGTCGCTTCTTTAATAGAGTCTCCTCTGGCAAAGTTGGTCCTGGAATTTTTCCGAAAAAAATTGGTGCATGTAAAGAATAAAATTTTATTTTTAGCATTTGCCTAACCAATGAGATTTTTAATATGAATTTGGATTAAGTTAATATTTGCTTTATAGCCCTGTGTTACAATGCATCAACAAATTTTGAACTGCTTTGTTTCATCTATATATATAAATCTGTACGCCCAACTGACAGACTGACATATTATCAAGCCACAGCGAAAACGGCTTATCGTACAGGTCTGATTTTTGGCATAGACCTTCGTTTAGTTATGCAGGCGCTCACTAAAAAAGGAAATTGGAAAATTTTTCTCCAATCTATTGAAAAAGCCAGTGAAACGTTTGTATGGGCAATGAACGGTTCTTGCGCTCAGGCAATGTTGAGGAAAATTTGTTTCGCTGAAAACGCGAGAGAGAGTGAGAGCGCGCTGAGGGCGTGTATATGTATGTGTGTGTTTTTTTTCACATTAACAAGCAATAAAACAAATTGATAATGGCCTCATCCAATTGCATTGAATCTTATGGCTCATACAAAACACATCGATAGCTTCAACAACATGTTGATCGCGTTTCAAAATAATTTAATTGAAATTCACAAAACTAACTACCAAATTGTGTGTTTGTGTTTTTTCCTTGCAAACAGCCAAAGGCGTCTGCCTTTTGTTAGAGATGGTACGTGACTTCAACTATTCTACAGGAAAAGTGATGGCACACATGACGTGAGCAGTCTGCTAATAATTAGTTGTCTCCTTATCTCATTTGCGAGTTTTTGTTAATTAACTAGGCTGTGAGCTGATAATATAAGAGATTTATATTGATTGAAACACCTAAAATTTCATAAAAACATTTTGCAATGAAAAATGTGTTTGACGGAAAAAACTAAACAGTGTTGCCAAAACAGCTTATTTTTAAATTTAGCTTTTTGTAGATAAAAATCAGGGGGCAGCGGGAACTGTTACCTTTATGGAAAATATATTTTTTTTTTCCGCTTTTAAAAAAGAAAAGTTGAATTTGCTTCTAATTTTTTCGCACTTATAAATAAAATGTCCCTTGACTGTTCAGCATTCACAAGACAGGAAGGGAATAATTTTTAATTCAGGAATTTTCACGCTACTTGAAAATTTGGTTTTGTCCGGTACGACGGGACGGGATAGAATTTAATATGTGTACAGATCACTGCTTTTTCCGCGCCTTGCTTTATCCTCTATTCCCAGATTGATTCATTTTAATCAACCGTAAATTCGAAACTGTCTAAACACTAAGCTAATGAAGCCAATGATATTAAAAAAGAATTTGCTTTTTAACAAATAAATAATATACAAATACAGTGTTCAGAGAGCTATACAATTTTTTTTGCTTACTACGATTTTTTCAAAACTTGGACGCGGACGAAGTCGCGGCGGGTTCAGCTAGTTATTCATAATTATAAAGTTTATAACCAGAAGCTTTACAGAAAAGAGTATGATGGAGATTTTAAGAACTTTATGCTCATTTCAAAGTTTTTCAAAATTGTTTTTTAAGATTGCAAGATTCTCAAAAAAGAGAATTTCAATCTAGATTTTTGATTATTTTTTTTCTTTGTGTATATTAAAAGCTCTTTATTGATAAGAATTGCGGAATTATTGGCATATCGATAAAAAGTGGACTAGTTTCTTCTAATCTTGTAAAGCTTATAGGTCAGAGTTCCCCAGCCATAGTTCCATACTCAGCATTTCACAACGCATGCTTGCCGAAGTCAGGCATCAGTGTTTGTTAAATAGAGACACAATTACATTTTCACGCTGTCTTCTTGTGGAACCCTTTTATATGCTTATTACACTGAGCACATCTAACATTTAACATCCCACACCATGAGATAAAAAACTTAATAACTAATTGCCATGCTAAGATTTGTAAATTTTTGTCTTGTCTTAAAGGACTAACCATTAAGATTGTAAGATGTTAGAACTGCTCAGGAGGGTGGACGTCGATAAGAAACTTAACTGATACCATCTTTAATCATTGACTGAATGAACGACTATAATAAATTAAAAATTCATCAAATCTTTGCGAAAAGTCTTCAAAGTTTTCACAAATATTTCGTATACAACACGTTTACCTAATCGAAATTTTGTCAACGAATTCTGCGCATCATTTTGAACGTTGAATTTAATCGAGCAACAAACAAATATTGAGCAGGAATCAAATTTTTGGTCCTCATTTTGACGAATCGAGCCCATTTCCAACAAAGAGATGCATTTCATCCACGCTATATGGGACTAAATTCTTCAACCTTTCCATTTTGGAAAATGCGAATGGTTCGCAGGTTGGATTCAGCATGATCCACGAGTGGAGTCAAGCATGAACACACGGACCTTCTCGTCTATTCAACACAAAACAACTTCATCACGTCAATTCAACACAAAACAAAATAAATTTATTATTAAATTTATATTTGGTTTGAATTGAATTGACGAAGTGTTGTGTTGGGTGATTTGTGTTGATTTTTTTTTGTGAAGACTTTGTTTTGTGTTGAGTTGACGTGTGTTGAATTGACGTGTTGAAATAGTTTTGTGTTTAATTGTTGTTCACCCAATACAACAATTCTTAGTGTTGTATTGACGTGTGTTGAAATTGTTTGGTGAAGACTTTGTTTTGAGTGTTAAATTGACGGATTGTGGAATTGTGTTGTTGGGTGAAATGACTGACTGGCAGTACAAAATGTTGACATTTCAAACACATGTATTCTTCGTTTAAAAAAATCTTAGAAATGCTCGGCGTAGTTTATTTTAAATGTAGGAAATAGTACTTTACAATTATATTAAAAACTTCAAAACTTTACCACTAAAGGTCAAATTATCAAATTACCATTTCACCACATTTTCAATAAACTGGAAAAAGTTCAATTTCGTTGACTTGTGTTATTAAAGCTATCACCTTAAAAAGAGTTGGTTTTAAAGTCTGTGTCAAATAGTTTCCCGGTTTCAAGCGGGGTCTGACCTAGTTAGAAACGGCTTTGAACTGATTTAGGCCGAAATCTCACACAGACTGGATTTTTCGAAACAAATATTTTCTGGGGGTAAAAGGGGTCGAAATGTGAAAATTCTCCGTCAGAATTGGGAAGAATTTTATGTTCCTCAATTTGCTTTATTATTCTACTTACTTAATTCTAAATTCATTTATTTAGTCAGTTCTCACTGTTTCACTGAATATTTGTCTTGCCTTTTCAAAAGCTATGCTTAGATTGGTTTTCTCTTGTTGACTTGGCCCACCTAATACTAATTTCCCATACATTCACATACATAAGAATATACTGAGGAAAGATTGATGTTCACCCATGTCTTAGTTATGTTTCCTTTATATACATGAGTTAGAGAGTCGTCGTCAAAACACGCTGTCAAAACGTTTGCCACTTGCCTATGGGGGCCATGGAGAATGGTAAAAGGTAAGTGAAATTTCCGCTTACCCTTCGCTCAACCGCTCAGTGGCAATCAGTAGCTGCTACTCTTACCTGGCCACTTGGGCGCCCTGCTGTTAGTTGACATTTAATGGCATTTGACACTCTCTACGGTGTGTGTCCGCCACACAAAAGCCAAAACATCAGGCGCAAATAGCATATAGAACAGAACAGAAAAAAAAATGAAAGAATAAGTAGAATAACCGTAATGGAAATATTGCTAAGAAAATCAATAGAAACGGAGACGAAACTCAGGCAGGCACCAGGCTGGATGGAGCCAGTCGAGCACTTGCCTAATGAAGTTGGCGGTAGAGCGGGAGCATCACCGAGCAGGACCACTGGACAACAGCAATAACAACATCAATGCACTTAATGCTCTTGTTTGCTTAACTTTATTTGATGTCCTTCCTCCTGACGTTGCTTATTTGTTGGGGCGCTTGTCCCTTGTTGGGTGTTTATGCAGCAAAATCGAGCGCTTAGTTAATTTTTGAGTAGGATTAACTGTCATCTGAGAATAAAAGATAAAAAATTTCATGAAAAAGTTTTAAATTGTTTAAGCAGAATCATTTGAATCATTTTCCAAATATTGCCCTTTAAAGTAGGCAATGCTTTTCAGAAGAGTGATATAAAATGCCGAAACACCAACACTTCTAATTTCTTCATTCATTTTATATTTATTAACAATTACAATTCGATTTCTTAACTTTACTGTGGAGACACCAACAAAAACAATCCATCAACATCTACCTCAACTGATCCACATCTACACGTGCCAATTTGCACAACTCTTGAAGTTCCTTTTTAGTCTCATTTATTTCCATTCCCAACTTTTTGATGCTGATCTGCATACGAGCCATACGCAGATCACCATCCTTCAGTTTTACCCTCTGGTTGGTAGTAAAATCGGTGGCATCTCGTCGACCTTGCACACGTTCTCTTACTCCCATTTCCCTGACCGGAGGGCGTCTTACCAGACGTTGATTAGTGAGTAGTCCATCGAAATTGACATTATCCTGACCCTGACTGGGTGAAGCGAGTGTCTTGCTTCTGGTTTCCGGCATGTGTTGTAGTTGGTTTAATTAATGTAACAAAAATTTTGGCCTGACAAAGCGAGAGAACCGAGTTATATGTTTCAAAATGTTTGCTTTCCTTTTAATGTATGACACAATAAGCAACGAATGCTGCGAGTGGGTGGTGCGAGAAGGGTGTATAAAACATGTGTGCGTTGAAGCATACCACTGAACTTTAATTACAATTAACCGCAAATGATGTACCGACGGCGGTAACGCTCAGGCCTGCGGTCAGGTCAGGCAACCAGAAAGAACAACAAGTTGAAATTATTAACTGAACAAAAAAATAAGGGAACGACTAAAGAGTGACCTATATAAAATACAAGCTATATATATGTAGAGTAGGTAATGGGAACGAGGGTTTCTTTCGGGTTTCGTGTTTTTATTTACACGGGTTTTTTGTATACAATCGGTTTACTATTCACATTGTTAATTTGGGATGTCTCACTTGCCGGTTGGTCAATACCGGTTTTTTCTGTCTGTCTGTCTATTTTATATACAGCTTCTGTCTTCGTCCATCTGCCTGTATACTATTCTATTTACAGTGTGACCATCGTCTCTGTCTTAAAAATACCTTAACACCAATACGTCAATATTCCCACCCAGGCGGTTATATTCAAATAATTCCAAAGTCTAGCATAAATACCAATCGACAAGTATTGTTTAAACCAGGGGTGCCCATGCCCATTCCGCAAGCCATGCTGGCGCATCCCTGGTTTAAACTGAGGCCGAATCAAAAATCGAACTAAAACTTATAAACTGACCTTAAGGATTTAAATATTTTTAAAATCCGGAAACCCTTATTAATTTATTATTATTTTTTTTTAATTATAATTATTTCTGAGATAAATTTGTTTGTATATAAAAGTTTGTAAATGTTTGTGAATAGTACATTAATTTATAAGTTTATCTTGTAGCACTAGGAAAAAGAAGCTCAATGAATCAAAATCTAATTCCAACCACCCTGGAACCTGTTTCGCCTGCTGTTTTAACGGTATACTACATGCGACTCTAAAATACATTTGAAACAGTTCGAAAAGAAAAAGAACATTAGTGAACACAGCTTATTGTTCAAACATGAACAACCTAATGTTCTCCAGCATAATGGTCCGTCAATACGATTTTATCAACTCTCTCTTAGAAGGCAATATGGAATAAATTGATACTCTGAAATACCGCAATGGACAGAACAACTAAACAGTGAACAATTTGTGCACTTAGAAAAAAGTATGTAACATGTTCAGTAAAACGAATCAAGTTCTACCGACCCTATTCAAATTTTATGAAATATTACTTAGAGGCTATCGCATTTTTCATACCAGCCGAGTCGATATAGCCATGTCCGTCTGACCCTATAAAGTTATATATTCTTGATCAGCATCAACAGCCGAGTCGATGTACCATGTCTGTCCGTCTGTCTGTCCGTCCGTCCGTATGAACAACCAGATCTCAGAGATGGTAAGAGATAGAGGTTTGACATGTATGGGACAAATGTTTCTTATATCTGCACGCAGATCAAGTTTATTTTCAAATTTTGACCACGCCCCCTCCCGCCCCCGCAATTTGGAAAAAACGTTATATCTCCTAAATTTTTAAAGATAGACGATTTGTTTCTTCTAGAGATAGTTAGTAATTACCAAAATGAATCGATTTGCTGAAGAAATGATGAAGATCGGATGAACGGTTCTCAAGTTATGAGCAAAAAAGTACATCACCCTCCCCCCCCCCTACCCACCCTAAAAAAGTGTTGCATACTATTCTGATGGTCACCCCACAGGAACGCAGGGACACTGTTAACACTTGTTTTTTCATGAGTACACGTGGTATATCGAAGTCGGTTAGAGCCGACTTTAACTTATGCTCTCGTTTAATGATATTTTAGGTCGATATTTTCGGCCACAAAAAGTGAAGTTTCCTGAGAAGAATATCTTGAATATTGACAGACAACAGATTTTGCTCATTTTTAAACAATATTTTAAATTACTTTTAATTTAAAATAAATAAATTTTTAGGGACCTACAGTGAACTATTAGTGAACTAATTTTAATGGTAATTGAAATGTAATTGTAACGGTAATTAAAAATTACCCAAAAAGTTGTAATGGTAATTGTAATGGTAATTTAGACTTAGATAACATCTCAATTACAACATTCCTGTTCACTTTTTATATCACCGAACCAGCATGGATTCGTTAAAAACAGATCCATTACTACAAACCTACTGGTATTTACTTCTTCAGTTTAATGGTTTCACTCAAGGTAAACAAACAGATGTGTATTTTACCGATTTTGGTAAGGTTTTCGACAATGTTCCTCATTGTCTTCTGTTTCTGAATTTTTTTTGATAAAATCTTATCTTCAGTCTAGAACTCAGAAAGTCGTCTTTTAGTTGACTTTACCCGCTCTGGGTTCCCTAGCTCTTGGACCTCTTCCTTCGTTTATTTATTAACGATCTCTTAATTAACTTCTGTTCAGTACGCAGATGACTTAAAAATGTTGTCTGAGCCTAACTCGCCCAACGTTCTATTTGCTTCAGGTTGATTTGAATTCAAAATATATGTGGTGCTCTTACAATTTGTTGCATTTGAACAGGGACAAATGTAAATCTATGATACTATGATTAACTATATATTGAATTCTTATCAACTTGAACGTGTTCAATCTTTCCATGATCCTCGATTACCCTACCATAAACTTTCTTTTGACACTTACATTGAACTTTCTATGAATAAAGCCATGGGCTTGCTAGGTTTTATTAAACGTTGGTCTAAGGAGTTCAATGACCAAGCTCTTGTTTATATCTCTTGTGAGGCCCATTTTGGAGTTTGGTTCGTGTATTTGGAATCCTCAGTGACTTACCCTGTGTACGCATTGCAATCTGTCACAGAAACAGTTCCTTTTGTTTGCTCTTCGTAACCTTGGGGTTTGGTAACTCTTCTTACAGGAATACCTTTCGAAAGGTCTTCCTATTCTTATATTTCTAAAACACGCCACTTAAATTTTTAGACTTACCTTCACTTAAGCATAAACGGACTAAAATGTTAGGTATAACTCTGTCTTATAACATTAGGTGTAAAAACTCTTTAATTGTTTGTAATTTCAATGAGAATACATCAAACTGATATTTGTAAGAACAAATCTTGCAAAGAGCTATAGCCAGGCGGTCTTTCCACCTCGTTGTCGTTGGGGGAATTAAAGTATTTCCCCTCCTTTTCTATGCATTTTGCCACAAATTGCTAAGATCATAAATGATTTGTGTCTTAACTACCAGCTGTGGCTAATGATTTTGTAGATCCCAATAACAATAGAAATAGTACAATTTCTCACTAATGGATTGTTGTAGATGCAATTTTTCCAATCTGTTTTCCGAGCTGTAAACTCGTTATTTTCGATGTATTCTGTTTGTTTTGCCATTTAGAAAACCCCCAACTCTCTTACATCATTTGTTTTTTTCAATCTGATTTAAAATTGATTTAAATTGAACTAAATTTTGGTTTTTCAATCATACAACATTACAGGGTAAACTTAAATTTATTTAAAAAAAAAAATTAAAAGTAAGAACATAAACCTATTAAAATTTGAGCAGCAACAACAATCACATGACACATGGGCAGAGCCACAGCCTGGCCACTTGGGAGGACATGCCTTGGCTATGGTCGACTCCACTCCTTCTCATCTTGTCTCGGCTCGTTGAGGGCACACGCAATTAATTAAAAATACATGCAACGTGAATGGCCCCAGACATCCTGTGTGTTCTCTCTCTCTGGCCCTTCTTTCCCCCTACTCCGGCAGCGGCACAGAAAAATATGCTGCATTAATTTGACCGCAAAATAAGTAAAGTATCCGGTACCATGACAAGGACTATGGGCAATACGTATATTTTCTCAAGCGTCGCTAAATGCATTATACTCGAGCCCGGCAAATTGGGTTTTTCTTTTCCTCTTTTGTTTTTTTTTTTCTGTTTTTATTACTGTTAGTTTAAGTGGTCAACATGTGCTAGCGAGTCCTGCTTCTGGTTACTGCTGACTGCTGCGTAAACTGTGTTCATTTGTAAATAGCATAGTTCGTGGTGAAAAACAAATAGTGGCAAAGCCAAACAAGACAAAGAAAAAAAGAACGGAATGACAATTAAATGGCAAGGATTTATCTAGTCAAATGCTAAATACTCTTCTGGGCAGTGAGCATTTCAAATATGAAAGTGAATACATTTACCTAAAATTTATTTTGCGCATTCTTTACACCAGAGCTGTAAACTTTGTCTACCATTACAATTAAAATATAATTTAAACTGATACCTGAAAACTAATTTTTAATAATCGTAATTGAAAATTAGAATAATGATTATGATACTTTTATAATTGTAGTTTAGTAATTGCGCTTAAAATATTGAATTGTTCATGTATTTGTTGGTGAAATATCTGAACAAACCCAATCCGACTCGAAGGACCATGAAAGTACCGTGAATTTCCAATGGTGTTATGCCTTAGGGCATTTGTAATAGTTGATGGTGCTCAAAAGAAAATTCTGGTAGGGAAAGGGGAAAGGTTTTCCATCAAAATTTATTAAGAGAGTCAAGAGATCAATGCATTCGTTCTTATCTTATCACTATTTATTATCGACTAATGTGGGTGTGTAACGACTTTTATAATACTTGTTTCTTGTGCTTTTTTCACAATGTTCATACTTACTTTTACTTGTTTTTAATCACGGTATTTTAGAATGGGGGCTTTCATTCTGTTGACCCGTTTGTATCCTACTGTCTCAAAAATTAAATTTCGATGACATAAAAATACCTCAACACTAAAATATCAATAACTAAAAAATTTAAATGGTTAAGACTTAAATTAAAATTACTATTTGTTTATCTCAACTTTTCAATCTTCAAATTAAACCAAAATGTTGACTCCAAAGTTAACAATACACAGACTTGATTTAATTTAATTTTATTTGATTTCCCTCTTTCCAGTTGCTGGTACTGGGATTCTGCGACAGCATTATGCTGTACGTTTTCCCTCTGAAAGGGGGCCAGTCACAATAGTTCACTTACCGAAGAAGCTTTGCGGGACTCTGCCGTTTGCACAACAAAGTACAGCAGAGACAGGTATGTAAGTTGCATTCATATGTTAATAAATGACTCCGTCTCCACAACACCCAGCTCCGTTCGTACCGAGGTGATGGCTTGATTTAAATTAAAAATTTATTGCATACTTTTTTGCGCGCTGCCATTGCATATTACGTGTGTGTGTGTGTGGGAGGGAAGGAAGAATGTCTCCCCTATATATATATATAAATTAAATTGGTGTGCGCCCAGGGCCAACAACCGACAACATGCATGCCGTGAACTCCAATTTCCAACGTCAACGGGTTAAGGATTGCGGGGAGCTTAGCACTTCAGCAAGCGTTTTGATTACGCGCATGTTTTCGCGTGCAACTAAATTAGCGCACATGTAATCAAGTTTTTCGTGGGCTAAACAACAAAAAAGAAAAACGCCAGAAAAAAATGTTGTAAAAAATGTAGAAAAATGTTGTAACCAAAAAGAAAGAAAAGTGAGAAAGGTACGTTTTGTATGGTACTTAGTTAGTATTCAGCCTTAGGTTATATGTAGGTGCTACATAATTTATATAAATAAGGGGTGTCATAAAGCCCATATAAAAATTAATGGTAGTGTACTCAGAAATACAACAAAAATTTCATATATTATTTCATATAACGAATTCGACACACAGATTTGCATGGAAATTGTGTAGTCACATGCCATACTTCAAACGCAGGAATTATAGGGCAGTCATATCTTTAAAGGATCACAATCATCCAACAAAGTTTGATTGGTTTTGATTGAATAAATAATCAGAAGCGAACACGTGTGTGCGAAGTTGAGTGCAGATCAAGTTCATTCGGATGTTGACTAATGAATGAATGTTTTGCAATAACACAAAATTCGTTTGCTGACGTGGACATCCTCCAAACATCTTCTTTTTCTTCTTCTTTATTGGCCCGATGCTTGCATCACAACCGTTTGACGGTCTCGGCCGCTTCAACTATATCCGCCAGTCGCTTCTGCTCCGTGCGAGCTGGCCTCCAAACATCACTATGAATATCTTTTATCCACAATGGCTTTGTCATCCCGTTGGTCGAGTATAGCAAGTATCACGCGAAGCTCCATGCTTACTCTAATTTCCTTTGGTTGGTGAGCAATGACCTTGGCAAGAATTCGACCCCGAGGAATTCTGCTTTTAACTATACACTTCTAAGACTATCCAATCAGTTATAAATTAACTTGTCGCTAGGTTCTTATTATTATTGAACAAAAAAGCAGTAAGGTAAATTTTAAATTTTAAAAATGAAGCTCTCTCCGCTCACAAAAAGTTGAGAGCGTAAAAATCTAAAAACAAAATGCACCCATAGGCGTAGAGCTCAACGTGCTCTGTCGAAAATATGCATTACGCTTGTAGAAAATGTAATGCAATACAATCGCTGCTTTTCGTCAGAGAAATAGTAATCGAAAAAAAACAGAATCGACGACTCTTGCCACACACGAGCCGATGCCAGTCTCGTTCGCTTTAGTGTTAGTCATGATCAGAGGCCCAAATGGGGATAGCTTGTGTTAGTAAACAAGAGAGCTCTCTCTAGACAACACGCATTTTACTTGCTAGGCAGTGCTCACCGATTCACACAACCATAACTTCGGCTCGCGTTTGCTTAAAAATACGACAGACTTCGGCTCGTGCGTGCCTTAGGTGGACGGGACTGGTCATGATACAATTATATACGGTAAGGTGCTCTCTGAGAGAGCTCTCTGTTGGGGACTCCAAATTTTCATTTTGTTGCTGTCATTTGATTGAAAAGGTTGTGTGCTAACGAATTTTTTTTGATTTGCCGACGGGATTTATTTATAATTTGTGAAAATGTCTAGCCAATACTGTTGCGAATGTCGATGTAAAGCAGTGCCAGCCCATAGCTACCCGGAATCGATGTCAGTCCTGGATTAATGCAAACGCGAAAAGAACTCTTGATTGTGTGAATCGGTGAACACTGAATTGCAAGTAAGACGCCTGTGGACTGGAGCAGAGGCGGCCAAATGGAGAGGACTGAAAAGGGCGCTTGTGTTGGTGAACAAGAGAACTCCCTCCAGACTGCAGTAGTTTAACTTGCAATGAAATCTTCACCGATTCACACAACCACAAGTTCGGCACGCGTTTGCTTAAAAACACGACTAACACCGGCTCGTGTGAGCTGTGGATCGCCGCCTCTGGTCTAAAGAGTGCTCTCTTGGCCGGCAATGAAGCAAATCAGGGTTCCCCAAGAAGAGACCCCGAGTTTGTGGCTGTGTGTTTCTCCTGTCATATTGTTACGGCACTGCATTTTGGGCTGACACCGGCTAGGAAGTCATTTCAGGGCGGGATCTTAACCCCAGACCGCATAGCGAACAATCATTACAAATTCAATTCTTCACTAGCAAAAACGGGTACAAATTCAAAAAAGCAAACAGTTATTGGCCAAACAATCAAAATTCAGAACAAATCTCTATCGAAGAAGCAGCGCCATTACCAGGCTAGAGTGTTCCAACCGGCAACGCTCCCAAGCAGCGATTTGGCTTTATCAGCTGCCATTTGAAAAGTGCCAAGCGAATACTAATAAAATTTAGTCATGTATATACTATGTGTTTGTAATTCTAAGGCAGAGGCGGCCAAATGGAGAGGAAAAAAAAGTGAGCTTGTGTTAGTAAACAAGAGAGCTCTCTCCAGACAACACGCATTTTACTTGCTAGGCAGCGCTCACCGATTCACACAACCATAACTTCGGCTCGCGTTTGCTTAAAATACGACAGACTCGCGTGCGCCGGGGACGGGTCTGTTCTAAGGGGGCTTTGCTTTTTGTTTTATTCTCTCTCTCGATATTAGCAAAAGCTGTCAGTCCTCGATAAACTCTGAATGCCATACCTAATATAATTGTATCATGGTGTTAGTGTAGCAGTGACTTGACACATTCCCAATTGAAGTCTTGAATTTAAAGTACACTATCACCACACTCAACACACAAATAATAGCTCGCTTATTTTTGGGCCGCCGCCCCCCCCCGACCCCCCGTACGCCCGCGCCCTTCTTTAGAAAAGCATACATTATATTTATAAATCAAATAAAATCAATAAAATCATTTAAAATAAACTAAAATAAACCACTCAGAAAAGCTGTAAAGGAAGTGAATTACCAACACATATACATCTCTATCAGTAGTAAATTTCATCGTAAAACAAATGCTTTACCTACCCGTATACTATTCCATCTTCAGTATATTGAATCGTATTACAAGTGCTTTACGGCTGAGCATACGATTCCTAAATTGTGTGTTGAATTCTAAACAGAATGTCGTAATGCGAGTCCGATGGCAGTTCGGCTCTGGCATACATCCTTTATTACTAGTAATGCAGGCTGTGCGCACCCCGTTTACAAAGCGGCCATGCACATGGCAAAGTAATGCAGATTGTATGGGATTATTTCCCTCACACTGAAGGCAAAGTAACCTATTAGTATTCTATTATGTAATGCCGATTTGCGCCGCTGGGCACTTGCTTGGGTGAGTAATGCTTAAGAATACGTGTGCACACTCACAGTCGTCGGCTGTCGCTGTATGAGTACAAAAAAACGGCTGGCTCTAGAGCACTCTCCCTTTGGGCTTTTGAACAAAATTTTCGAAAAAATTGTTCGAAAAATTCGTTTGCAAAAAAATGGTTTGGCGTTACTCATCTTCAAATTCTAATGTCTTTGGTACTACTGTACGAAATTTGCAAAAATTATAGTTGGTTAAATAGACAGCTAAATATACTAAAAGAAAACTAGAAGGAATAATTTGAGTACGAACGCTCTTGAACAAAAATTTATTCTTCTTGAATTTTTAAGAATATCGCTTTTGGAATCGACATAAATTCGTTCTCTATTTGGTTCTTATACTAAAAGAAAACTAGAAGGTACCATTACCATTACTATTTTTTACATAATTGAAAACAATTCCTGATTACGATTTTTTAATAATCGTAATTGTAACGGGGAATTATGATTATTCAGTGAATATTCCAAAATTTAATTACTTTTAAAATTACTTAGATAATTGTAGCTGTAAAGGGTGATTATTGATCTATGAATTTTAAGGTGTCAAATTAAATAACTTAAGCCCAATCAATTTCTTGTGTAAGAATAATAACACGTTTATTTCATATTACCCATTAAATTCCAGTCGTCCTTCATGACAACTAATTTTTCAAACGAAAAATCGGAAATGGCATAACGTCTTGAGTCGTTAATAACATTTGCATATGAAAACATTCTTTCAATCAATCACGCACAAATGGCTTAATGAATTTGAATGAAATTTGGCACTCAGATAGTTGATAACCTGGACTTGAACATAGGCTATATAACACCTATAAAAATGGACCAAAATACCGCGAAATTGCCAACTTAGACATTTTAAAACTCTTTCAATGACCAAAATATAGAAGACTAAGAGAGGAATCCACCCCAACTGGGTAGCGGACACCGCAAAGAAGTATATTGCAAAAAGATTTTTGTTACCCTACTGGTTTCGTCGAAATCATAGGGTTTATGTTTGGGGATTATATGTTCTCTTGAGTTCATTGTATTTCTATGTGTCAAAGTATGTTTCACTGCTTCCGCTATTACAATTTGCTGAATTTCATCAGATTCCCGACCATAAAAAGCAATTTTTCCAAGACAAAAACTATCGCAGTTAAATCAGTTGCAGCAATTGCAGTGTTCGCTTTGTCCAAACTTTTTTGTAAAAATCATAATTTTCACCTACAAATGCAAAAAATTCAGCATTTCAAGTACAATTACTCAATAATCACCCTTTACAGTTACATTATCTAGTAATTGTAAAATAATTAATTTTGAGATCACTGATAATCATAATTCCACGTTACATTACGTTATTAGAAATGGTAATCAGAATTGTCTTTTATGCTCTGTACCGAGTATAGAGTATATTAAGTTTGTGCAAAGTAGTAACAGGGAGAGAACACGACCCTATAAAGTATATATTCTTGATCAGCAGCAACAGCCGAGTCGATATAGCCATGTCCGTCCGTCCGTCCGTCCGTCCGTATGAACAAACAGATCTCAGAGATGGTAAGATATAGAGGTTTGACATGTATGGGACAAATGCTTCTTATACTTGCAGGCAGATCAAGTTTATTTTCAATTTTTGCCACGCCCCCTCTCGCCCCCGCAATTTTAAATAAAAACTTCATATCTTCTACAGTTTTGTAGATAGATGATTTGTACCTTCTAGAGATAGTTAGTAATTGTCGAAATGTAACGATTTGCCGAAGAAATGATAAAGATCGGATGAGCGGTTCTCAAGTTATGAGCAAAAAAGTGAACCAAGCTCCCCCCGCCACCCTCCGTCCCACCCATTCACAACCAACACCGCACAATCTTAGAGAGAGAGAGAGAAAGAGAGAACGAGAGCAGCACTGTATTCAGCTCATACTGCAGGTACAGAGTATGTTATAGTCGGGCTTGACCGACTTTCTCACTTGTTATTACCTAAAAAATTGTGTTTATTGTAATGAAAAGTAATTAAGTAAGGGAATTAATGAATAAATTACTGCTCGGTCAAAAGTGAGCGTATTATTTTGAGAGTTATTCGTACTTGGATTTACAACTAAAACTCTTTTGTCAAGTCGGGATCGAAAAATTACCTTTGAATCAAGAATTTTGCTTTTGGATCAATAATATTCACTCTTACCATACTTTTAAGAACATATGCTCTTGATTCAAGAGTGAAATTCTCTCGTTCAAAAAAATCGCGAAATTTAAAAAAAAAAAAACAAAAAAAGTTCAGATTATCATGATGATTTGGATATGTGGCAATTGTGATGTAATCTTCTCTTCTAAGTTGTGTGTTTGAAATACTTACGGGGCGTAGCAACACGCGTCGGGGCAGCAAGTTTATCAAACGTCGTTTAAGAATTTCCAAATGTCGATTTTATATAAGTTATCATAAGTTAAGGATTGCTGATAGTTTAATTTAAAATGTTCCGTCATCATAGCAAATATATTTTTACCAATCGACATTTATTTTAACCATTAAATTGATTTCTAAATTTTGTTCGCCTTGCTCAACCGTCCACTGACTTTGACGTGGGCCAAAGATTTTGATTTGTGTTGAAAAATCAATCTCATTTGATATGTGCATTCGGGCAGAAAATTCGGAAATACCTCATCATCCACATAGGCCCGTGTCAGAGTGTAGTTAAAATTCTAGAAATATGCCAAAAATAAAAATATTTAGTATAGATGATAAATTACTCATTCTAATATAAAAATTTTAAATATGAAAAAATGTAGGATAGAAATTTCCAACAAAGAAATACAATTAAAAATATTCCATTCCAAAAATTCTTTAAGCTAGAACACATAGCTTTAAATATTTTCCCGGTTCAAATCGGATTCCGAACCAGTTTAAACCATTTAAAATGTGGATCATGATTAAAAGTAAAAGTAATCAGTAATCATTTGATCTATGATATAAAGCTTCATTCAAATTCCAAGTAACTAATTCACAACACCTACCGCTTTCACAGGACATCGCAGTTTGTCATTGACAAACGCTGCCCAATTATTATAAAATTGTCTAATGAATTTATTCCTATATCTCTCATTCATGATGGCGCACATTTCTAGTTTGATTTCGAAAAGACGTCTTTGCGGCAAATGCAGTCGATTGATATCCAAGGAAGTGATCAAAACGATTTCATTCAAGGGTTTACCAAATACCAAATGTCCCGAGACATAACTCCGATTACCCTCCTGTTGGAGAAGAGCGCTTTGCGATGTAATCAACTCCCGATCATCGACAACAAAATTGAACTGTTCAATGCGCAACACATAGCCAGCCCAGCAGGGGTATAAAATTAGAGAAAATTTATAGAAATTGAGAAGCAGCGACGACGACATTGCTAACTGAGTGGCTCGAAAGGAACTAATTTGATTTATGGTATCATTGCCCGTCATAAAGTCTAACTTAATGACTTTTTAAATGGCAACATCTGGTCTAATTGCGGCCATCACTCCCATAATGTAGTCATATACGATTGTATATATGTAGTATACACACACACTACATACGCAGAAAAATGGTGAAAATTGTATGCATAAAAGTAAAATGAAAATGTTGCAAGATTGAGTTGAGAAGCCGTCTTAAGTATATATGAAAAAAGGGCGGACCAAAGGATGTCAACAGAAATGTTAATAACACCAGCGTATGCAACGTAGTCGCCGCCAAGTGTTAAGGATGAGGATGAGCCTGAAAAAAAAAAATGAAAAGAAAACGAAAACACAGAGGAGAAGTAAAGCAACGCCAGTCGAGTGTAGTTCAAACATCACACCTACGGTCTGGCATCTGAAAAGTCTCTGCTCTGCTGCAGTTTGCGGTCCATATTATGTAAACATTTGCAGTGTTTTTTCTCATTTTTCTTCTTTGGTTTTGTGTGTGGAGCTCTGAGTGTTGTGTAGACTCCCAGACGCAATGACGGAACAGGGAACGGTCTTAATCAGAAACGTGAGCAAAGTGAAACGAGAGAAATATTATTTTATGCAAAATCAATTAACCTAAAGTCCCATCAATCTGTAACAAGAAAAATTTTATGGTTTAGAAAATGAGAAACAAGGGTATAATAAAACATTTATTAAAGGGTGATTTTTTTAGCGTTTGTTTTTTGAAAATTTAAAAAGAAAACACAGAAAAACTTGCAATAGTGAGTGAAATATTTATTCGATGCACCATTGCCTGCCACTTAATTTGTATGCTGCCTTGTCCCTGTACACTGGAGTCTCCTCAAAAGAATAGTCCAGTGTGGCCAAATAACATGATCTTGTCGGCCACTGGACTGGTATAAAATGTGACATTAATTGCTCACCCAACTCGTCTTTCAATTGGTCCATGGTCTTGCTGAAACCACATGTCAACCAAGTCCAATTCTTCCATTTTGGTCAGAAACAAAGTTAGTAATCATCGCACGGTAGTTTGCTCCATTGACTAACGTTGCGATTTTCATTATTTTTTCAGTGCATTTTTCAGAGTGCATTGGCAGCTTTTAAACTGCCACTGACTGCTCTTCAGATCATTGAGCCGAAAATGAGCTTCGTCGCTAAAGACAGTTTCTCGATAAAAAAAGGAAATCTTCATTCAACTTTTCTCAGTCTAGTTTTGATAAAATAATTTTTTATCAGCTGTGCTCCGACTTTCACTTACTTTTGCGATTTGCGATTTCAAACAAATTCGTACGAATTTAATTTTAAGTGCTCCCAAATTCGCAACTTCTTGTTATTTATTTTTTTTGTGATTTTTTTACTTGAAAAAAAATAAAATAATCATTATTTACGGTCCCTGCAAAAAACAATTCCAAATAGTCACAGAATGTTAAAAAAAATTAATTCATAGGAAGGCAGTTCTTCGCTCTAGTGACATTTCCCATTTACTTTTCATTGCACGGAATCATACGTCGCCGGTTTTAAATCGGCGAAATCTTGCGAATTTCGGAGCACCTACTTTTGCGTTTTAGAGACCAAATCGTAAAATGTTTGCGAAAGCGAAAACTTGAGCATGGCTGTATATATGCTTTTATTTTGGCCGGCTTTAGGTCAAGTTTTTAATAGACATATTTCGACTTCCGTCGAAAATCGTCCTGAGGGCTATTTAAAATAACAACTACTTCACTTTATGAACATTGATATACATAAAAATGCATCTGGCTTGTCAGCTGTGGAGTTTGAAAATAATTCTTGTTTTTGTTTGATTCTAGTGTGTCCGTCTTGAAATTCAGTCTCACATGTGTGTGGGTGTTAATAATGTGGAGCATTTCCAAAGTAAAATATTTGTTGTGGTATATATGGGGTTGTGTGCTACGGTTGACTTTATTGAAGCAAGTCTATTGGACAACTTGGAAATATAGACCACGGACTTGTATATTCTAGGAGCTTTATCTTCTTTTGTTGGTTTTTGATTTTAATGAGATTTTATTAGTTGGAAAATAGTGCGACCGATAAAGTCATTGTTTTTGAAGATCCCGAAAATATTTTTTTTGTTTTAAGGAATAATATCGTATGACTTGTATTCAGTACTCTTCTTATGATATCTTTTTCTAGTGGTAAATGATCATTTAACCAGAAGCTATTGGTTTGTGGTATCGGTGTAATTTTAATTGGTTGTCATTTTTAATGTCAATGGGGTCCTGGAACGGTAGTTTGTTGTCATTTTTATTTTGTGCATGGGCCAATGTGCAATGAATATTATATTACACACGAAGTCCGACTACAGGGTATTTTGTACACGGGTCACTCCCCTCCATCACGTTTACTTGTTCATTATAAAATGATTGTGGCAAATTGAACCCCCCATCTGATGATAAAGTGTGGGTAAAACTAATCCCGAATCTCTTCACACTAAAGAAGCATTCAATGCCAACACGTTAAAGCTCCAAAAAGATTTTTGTTTTTTTTTTTTGACAAATTTATGATGATGGAATTTTAAGTGATTTTTAACGAGTGTTTGCACACCAGCGGGAAAAGAGTTGTTGTTGTTGTTGCTGGCTTACATCTATTAAAAATGAAATTGCTTACTTAAATAAACAAGACAAAAATGGAAGGGTTGCAATATGCAATCAGGTGCTGTGTTTCCCCACCCATTTTAGGTCGGGGCAAACATTTATGAATTTATGTTGAAGCGCTTGCACACAAAGCCATAAAGTTAGCTGCTGCTGCTGCTGTGGCGGCGGCACCTGTGCATCCAACTGTAAAATTTATTGATTGCACAAATAGGCTCAGCCATCGACCCTGGGCCAAAGACCGAGCCCCTTAAATACATACAACACGCCTACACACTCTCACACCAAAAGACCCAGAGACTCAGCATCGACGGGCATCCATGTAAATATGTGTAGGATGTGGGCGCAGTAGCTATAATTAGCGAGAAGTCAACCGGGCAGCAGCCATAACCTAGCACTTTGGATGCGTGAGTGGGTTGAGTTGATCATTTGATGATGAGGGGTTGAAGGTTCATTCAGGCAAAGCAAACAAATCTTGTAAAAGCTTTTGCATTTGGATCCAGGCTTAGTCCTCTGCCTAACAAGGCGAGCTTAATAAGATAACGAAACTTTTTAAATTAAATTTCCATTATTTGATTATCATTATCCCCCAGCTGATGGCTGTCAAAGTCAAATGTCAAAAATTTTGGCAAAATTTGTTAGAAAACCACTTTCAGTGTCTTGATAAAATTAAACGAATAAATGGGATGCTCTTTGTGCCAACGCTGGTTTCATCAAAAGATGCAAATTTAAATAAAATGAATATTTGTTATTTTAGATGTGCAGAAGATTCATTTTCATTGCCTAAACTGAAGCACTAGAACACAAGAAAGCAAATATTTATTAGCTTGCAATAAACCAATTGCGAATACGAATTTGAAAATGGAGCCTTTTTTTCTAATTGGGTTTTTAGTGGTTTTAAACAGGCTTAGAATTGAATTTTGATTCGATTCCTATCGATGTCAAAATTCGGAATAATTCGGACGAAATTAAATGTGTACGGATTTTCAATCCTAGAATTCCTTAGCTATGCTTGATTTTAGCTCTTTTCAAAATCAGTCCGGATTAATAATAGCTTGTTGTTCGAACTCAAGTTGATCCCATAGTAGCATTTAATCAAGAACCGCCATAAACAATTTTTATACCCGTTTTCCGGATTCCGAGTCGGTTTCCGCATAATCGTTGGATTTCATAATTATTAATATAATTATAATTTGCAATTTAAAATGGAAGTTAGGAAGACTTTTACTAGATCAAGTCGTGCTTTTTTTTTGACGATTTGAACCTACTTGTCATTGAGCAATCGGTTTCAACAATTTCGGAGTTTCTCAAACCTGTTTTAGTAACCATAGAAGTGCCTTTATGTGTTGTAAACAGGGCTTGAAACCCCATAAAAATCTACAGGGGTTCATTCCTGGGTTCGAACCCGCGAAACTTTTTGGGTTCGGGTTAACGGAGCGGGTTCAGAAGGTCGCTGAACCTAGGCTCGGGTTCGAACCGGGGTTCAGGAATAATTTTGTTCAGAAAACAAACAAAAGTTTAGAGGCTTGATAATATAATATTTGACCTTGGATCATCGAAAGTTTTAGTAGGTTGGAGCGGTGTTAGGCGATAGTCCCCCCATAGGAAATCACATTGGTTAGAGCGAGACGGACATATTCTCAAATGTACTCACATAGCCTAAGAGAGAGCAAACAGCTGACTAATTCCTGACAAAAACGTAGTCGGCTGTGCATATTCTAAATTTATGACTGTTCATAACTTTTAAATCAAGTCACACACACACCACAAAGGAGGATGGTCAGCTGTACAGCTGTTTCAAGAACCTTGCGGTTTTATCATTAGCAGGCTTTGTCTATCTACTGAAAGTTGTCAGTTAATTAATCGCAACACTCTTTCATTATAACTCACTCTATCATTGGTTAAAACAAATATATGAGTAGAAAAAGTGCGCTAAACTGGTACTTGTATTACAAAACAGCTAATACAACAAATGCGTGATTGTTAAGTTAGTTACATAGATCGTTTTTCCAAAACTTTAAGCCTTAAAGATTGCATTTCATCTTTATCAGAAGGTAAACATGGTAAAGAATCATACTTAAGGCCTTTACTTATGAGTCGGAGGCTTAAGAATTGTGGGAAATGGCAAACTTGACATTTATAGCAGCTTGAAAAAAATTATATAAAACATCTTTGTTAAACCGAACCCATTTAATTTTTTTTTTCCGGTTCAAGAAGAAAAAATTGTTTGTTCGGTTCGAACTTTCCAAAAATTGTGGAGTCTCCGATTTTGGAGCGGTTCAACTCCGAACCGGATTGCAGCCCTGATTGTAAATAAAACATACCCATGCTTACTAGAGACCTAAACGAGTAAGTAAAATAGTAATCGAGTAGTACTCGCCGAGTACGATTACCTAGCTGTCAAATTGGCACCGTGACACCGTAGAATCGTAGGACCGTACCATTTTACTCGTTTTTACTTACATGAAATTAAGTTTTGGCAAAGAAAATCTAACATAGAAGCACACTTTGAAACGCCTCTCTTTTTTGAGTGATTTTAACTCAATCCTGACAAAGAGAACATTCATTGTGACAACTCAAAACTTTACTCAAATGTACTCAAATTGTTTGTCGACATAGGAAACCATGTTTGTTAGAGGGAGACGCACATAGTCACAAAAATAACTCAAAGTGTCAAAAAATGACTCAAAGAGCCAAAATTACAGCAAACAGCTGATTAATTTCTGAGTGAAATGTTGACGACGCAGCAGAGTGTGCTTCTATGTTAGATTTTCTTTGAAAACTTCTAAAGCAATAATATGGACGTACGTAGAAAGCTAGAGTCGGGAGAGTAGAAGCGGATTGAAGCAAGTGGTTCCAGCGATGTGTGGAAACTCTACGATAGAATTGTGGAGGCCAGTACTTCCGAATTTGTTGGCTATGTGTTGTGCAAGTTATGAGAATAAAGTTTTGAATTTCCAAAAGGATCCAGTCCACCAAATCTGCGAAAACATGTTTGTTACAAACCCATTTCTTAAGCACACATCGACAATTTAGTATTTCTTTTATGGTGTTAACAGAAAAAACTTGAGCTATCAACATTTATTATATTTCTTACGGATTTACGATTATAATCGTACGATGCCACGATGCCGATTACTACTCGTACTCATGAAAATGATTACCTGTTACAAAAAAAAGTAACTATGCTCGTCAAAGTGAGTATTTTTACTCATGATTCTGGCATACAAGAAAACCAATTCTGAATTCGGAACAGGACCGAATATAACTAATATCTGTTTATCAATTGTGGGTTGGTTGTCTGTAAATTGCTAGTTTGCTTGCGGATGCTTTCCGTTCTGATGGTACTGAATTTCCAAGAGCAATTAAGTATCGAAATGCAATTTCAGACAGCAATAAGTCTATATTGCAGAAATATTAGTTTTCAAGAAATTAAAACACTTCAACAAGATTTTAATTTTGAAAAATGCTTTTATTGCCTACCAGATTGGCAGAATCGACCACTGTGCTATGCCTCTAGCTCAGTCGGACGCAACAACAAATTTGTATGCGTCGTCTTTAGTTCAAATTTTGTTGTTGGCGACTAATGATTTCGTGTGCATTAGACAACCACAAGCACTTATACAATTTAATAATATATTGCGTGGATATAAATATGTGAACATTAATGTTAATGCTAACAGGTACATCGAAGTCGGATATGGTTAACTTTACTGCAAAGTTTGTTTGGCAGAGTTTGCTTACACACAGCACAGACACATGTAAAATCGAAGTTCCACATTGAAATTTCATTGTTCGGCCGTTATTCATTTTTGTAAGTTTTAGAGACTTTAGATGAATCATTATCCTGGACACAAACCATCTTGCTAAATTTTTAAATCGGAAAAGTAAATTTCTTATCTCACCCAGGACAACATCTCTAGAGACCATCGTGTCATCGCCGTATGATATCCCTACGAATAATTTATAATTCAAATTAGACTGTTTAGTATTTCTCAGATTACCTGAGAATTGCAATTCTGAGATTCTCTTTTACCATAATATGATTGCCATTTCTGAAATTAACTATACATAAATCTGACTGACTACAACACCGCCTGTCCACTTTTGTAAGTTCTTTCTGGTCCTCTATTCTTGCGTATGATTGACATGCATTTTCATTGAATTATTAATTATGTAATGCGAAACCAATCGGCTGCAATTTGCATATGCAATGAGCCTCACACGCATGCACAAAGGCTAATTAAGGTCTGCTGTTGCTGCTCTGCTGGCTGCTCCTCTTCCTCCTCCTCCTCCTCTTCATTCTCCAATGCGGTCCAATATGAATGAAAATTGCAGAAATTTGCATAATGTATAAAATGCAACAACTGTAGTTGAAATGCTAAGTGGGTAGGCGGTGGGACGGGCTTTGGAAGTTAGGTGGGTGGATGGGCGTGGGCTACTAAGTATACTTACGAGTGAATGAAAAGCGTTAGAAGAGTAGCCAAATGATTGGTCATTATAATAATAGATAATAAATGAGTTGGTATAACTTTATTATTTGATCGTTTATTGTTAACAAGTGCAGACATATCTCTGGCATTCTCAATTTGGGTAAGGATTATTTCATAAAAAAATACTTAAATTAATGTAATCAAGTCATGTTTGCTTTATTTTATTTCTTAACATGTTCTTTAATATTTCTTGTATAATTGCAAAAAAGTACACATGCTATGTGTATATATCTCCCCATGGCTCCAAGTTTTATGCTTCTGCAGGAATAATTTTGTTTTTCATCTCCAAGCCATGAGACGGCTGCGTTTTCTTATGACAACCTTTACTGTATTACTTTTGGTTTATGTTTTAGTTAAGCAACAGCAGGACGTGGGTAGAACCACGCCTCCTTGCCTGCCTTGGCACCATAGTGACTTCAACAAAAAGCAAAAAAAAAAAAATAAAACCAAATATAATTCTTTTTTTTTGCTTTTTGGCAACAAAACGCAGCCAAAAAGTTGCTGCAACAGCAGAAAACAAAAAACCGCCCAAGGCAAAAAGCAATAACAAAATATTATTATCAAAATCATTCATCATGTGGCTGCAGGCAATAAATTTTCGGCTAGCTGCGAAATGCAACAACAGCAACAACTCCAATAATAGTAGGTACAACCACGTCAGGCTCTAACTGTTAATAAATCGCAGTTGCAGATAGCAGCAAGCGGCAAGCAGCTGGTGGCGCCACACTGGGGTCCCTACTGCCGTCGCCGACCTCCATTTCAAATACTCCAGACGCATAAAAGTTCGGGGTTTACCAAAGAAGTTTAACTTTTAAAGAGAGGCGTGGCAGTTGCTATAAAGCATTAACATAAAAACTCCTACCGAAAAGAAAAATGAAAATACATTTACTACCGCAGCTAAGCGGTTCTTCATCGTCACGGTTTTTATATTCTGTATCCAAAAGGTACAAAGGGTATGAAAGGCTTTTACAAATTAAAGGTTTTCTACTAACAATGTACATTAATTCTTCAACAACATTAACAGATGAGTCGATATAGGCATGTTGGAATGAACAAACAGATTTCAGTGATTGAAAGGGCACTTTATGAGAAATGTCACGGAAAAATCTCAAGTATAAATGCAACGTATAACTATATGAATTGAATTTTGCATTTCATTTTTAGAAAAAAAATTACTTAAAACTAAAATAATGTTTAAATATGAATCATTATACATAAAAAAAATTTTAGAGTCTTTGAACTTACAAAGAAAATTATCGGTCACAATGTTGTCAGGGCATGAAGTCTAAAAGCTGCTTTGTTTGGTAAAAATTTCAAATAAAAGTAGCTAAAAAATTTCTAAGCATTAAAAATGATTATTTTTCGGAGAACTTAAAAAAAACCTTTTTTAAGGAATTAAAACTTAAGAATACTTTTAATGGGGTCTAGAGCACGCTCTGAAAATGCATCCTCAGCCTATTTTTAATTTATAAAATTAAACTCAAATATTTTGCCAAAAGTTTTAGTAGGGGCAACTGTTTACAAATTTTATTCGATTTAGAAAACGAGCTTTAAGCGTTTCAGTTAAAACTTAAACTTAGAACTGATAATAAAATTCGAGCAAACGTTCTTGAATCAAAAGCTTTTCGTAGTTACAATGAGTCGATAAATTTAAGATCTTAGCTTAAGTAGGAAAAACGGCGATCAAATCCGCCTGTAATATACTCTGTACCTGCAGTAAGGTTCGGTTCGTGGACCGATTTTCGGAACACCTGGAACCAAGAATTTGGTTCGAGCATCGGTTCGCTTAAACATAAAAGAATAGTTTCCATTTATAAATCCTTTTCTTTTAAATAATATTCTATATATCAATAATGTAATTTTATTTGTAAATATTCATTAGCTGACACTTGCTACATGTGTTAACTCATTATTTTAAGTTAATAAGCATTATAACTTCAAAGATCTGTTCATCTATACCAGCTCTTAGATCAGAAAGATCAGACTTAAGTGTTAAAAAGCAAGTAAAGTCTGTGCAATATTTTTAAGTCTTTAAGTTTTTAAGTTTTTTGGACCTTTTCGAAATTTTAAAACAGTTTTCGATGGTATCTGTAAAATCGTTTACAGGTTTTATACCTAATTATTGCTTTCATAAACTATTCTTCTTATGTTGTAAAATTTTGCCTGCGGTGTGTCTCCCTTCCCTGATGTTGGTACTACATGGTTCCACTTCTATTCAACACAAAACAATTTCAACACGTCAATTTAACTTCCTTCAAAAATCGTCACCACACTGTAATTATAGAATCTTCCAGTAGTTTGGAGTAACCCTAATCATCATTACTTTCTTCATAGTTGACAATTAAAAGTTCTTCTGCTCGAACCTTATTCGCTCCTTTATCGGAGGTGTTAGGATAAATCTAACCTAGAGAGGTGTCGTAGGATTGAAGAACTTATTGAGCCAAATCTAATTTTACGAAAAATGGGTCCGGTTCGGGTTCAGGTTCGAGCAGTTAAAAAATATTGGGGGTTCGGTTCATTATCTGGTTCGACGAACCTAAAAAGCCCGAACAGAAATTACTAAAGTAAGCAATAGCTCAATGTGCTAGCGCGTTATGCCATAAGTTGTTCGAAAAAAATTGCGCTTCAATTGAGAATATTCTATCATAAATGAGAAAACTCGATCATGCACTGTTTTAATAACGTTTGTGCTCATCTTGAGTCCAATATTCATACCTCATAAAGCATTTACACATATGTATGTAAATACTCAGCGGACGCTCCAGGTGGTCATTGTGTTTTTAGTCGGATCTTATTGAGATTGTCAGAATCGATCGATTTTAGGCTGAAGTTTATTATATTGTTATTTTCTGTTGCTTTGACTATTCATTATCTCTAAGATCTTCGCGTTCATACAGTCAGGAAATGGATGCTAAATTCATGATACTCTTTAAGCTATTTTTAACAGAACAGGGTATCAAGGGTCCATAAAATTTAACCGACACAGGGTATATTAAAATAGGGCTTCACTTACTTTCTTACTTTTTTGTTTGATTTTCATTGCTGGATAGGGATGCAATGGGTGGTAAAAGTCAGTCAAGCTGTAAAATTCACATTACTTAAAGCGTTTTCATCAATTAAGTTATAAAAAGTTTTTTTGATTTCCCTTTTGTTCTGGACGAACAGTGCAAGTTAATGCGTTCTGCTTGGTATGACAATTAAAATAGTGCTTATGTATTCACCAGCCAATGCCAATATAAGAGACAGTTTATAGTAATTCCGTTCACTGGTCATTTCTCCGTTCCCAGTAGATTGATCGATCCATTCGACCATTACTCCACTTTCCCCCCCACAACTCTATATTCATTAGATTCTCTTTGCCACTTGTTTAATAAATAATTGTTCATCGTTTAGTACATAAACATGCAAAATTACGAGCATATTATTGTATGTACTACTTGCCCATACCCATGGTAGGTACATGCCTGGCGACCGCATGCTGTGAATGTCTTGCCCCCGGTCCGTCTTGGTCTTTGGGTCTAACGGCGCATTGGCAACCGCATGCCTAAGCTGCTGCGTCTATGTCTATGCCGTCTGCCACTCGCTGGGCTGAGGCTGACCACATCATCAAATGCGAAATACGAAATGCAAAAGCGGCGTAATTGCCACCGCACAAGACCCAAAGCCGAAACCAATAAACCTGCACACGTCGATTAGTTGCACATGAATGCAGCAGCCACACCAACAGCAACAAGATGGGACTGAGTAAGGTGAGCGAGCAGCAGACGACAGCCCACAGACATAGAGGCCACTTAAGCCAGGTATTAAGAAGCTTTCGGGCTAACTGGAGCCCATGTGAGAGTGGGTATTGAGGATGTGAAAATATAGTGGTTTTTGTGTAGAGGTGCACGCAACTTTAACATTTAATGAAAGATTATTTAGTTATTAAAACGAAATTTGTACGAAAATGGATCAATACCACAACCGTTACTTACAACCGAATTATAACTCTAACCATAATCATTTTTACCATAACCAATATGGATTTAATTTTATTTTTATGTTAGCTTAACAAACAGAAATAGTACTGGAAAATAAATAATTCTAGATAAATGCATTTTATTTATTGTGAACTAAACTTGAAATGAGGTTTTTTCCACATCTTCCTTTTGTGTTAATTTGAGACAAACCAAAAAAAAAACCATCTTACCATTTTTTTTAAAGTTCCCTTTTATTATGACTATCGGCTATGTCATGCTCCCATCTCTAACGGCGGGGTCCAACACTAGCAAATCGTATGCACAAGTAATAAACATTTGTTATGACTTGGCATTGGTTAATAATTACTTTTTTTTTTTTGCACGAAAAAGTGTGCCATAAGCCATTTGAAAATTTTTATGGGTTCTAATGTTGTAAATTTGAAATTTAGAACGCTGACTTAATATAATTATTTCATAGCTACATTTCATAGCTACATGCACAAGCTAACTAGGAAATATAATTTGCTTACAACTTTGCCATTTCCATTGACAAAAGGTAGTTTTGTTGATAATCAAATTAACAGTTGAATGGTTTGTTTTAAATAAGAAGTGTCATGTAGAATTTATGTAATTCTTAGCAAGAAAGAAGAATAGACAGTTTGATGATGATTTAAATTAAAATTTAGTGACTTTTGGAACTTTCAGCATTTAAAGCATTGATTTCTCGTTGGAAAAATAAGTAGAAGAATTGTAATTATCAGCCATGCTCCCATTTTCAGGTTTGCAAAACTTTTGCATTTCAAAAGCAGTTTTTGGATCAAAATCAAAAAAAATTTTGAGAAAGTAAAAGTGCAAGCACAGCTGTATATTCCGGAATTTTTAAGAAATTATGCAACATTTCTTCGATGGAAATAGGCAATAACTGGCAAATTTTGGGTTGATTGTGACTCTAGATAAGGGGTGCCCACGCCCATTCCGCAAGCCCCGCATTCGTTGTTGCTTAACGCAATGGAAAAGCTGGCGCGTATAAGGTCGACACGCGCCATAAGCCTTCTTAAAGCAACAAAAAATTTATATGCGTGCTCTTCTCTCTTTCTTTCCTAGCTAAAGTTTTGTTATTGGCAAGTGGAGACTTGCAACAACTCTCTCTTCTCTTTCTCCTATGTCTCTCGCAAACTCGAACGCAACAACAAAGTTGCTTAGCCTACTTAGCGCCCGCATCGCTCGCAGTGGCCTGAACGAGTTTCGCTATTCACGGCGGCAAATTTCTTCTAGTTGTTCTTGCTTAAAATATATTTTGTGCATTTATATTTCATTCCACGCGGCCGTAAGTTCATTTTGGGCACCCCTGCTCTAGGCCCTATGCGCGCGCAACGCATTCGGTTCGCTTTCTATTTCTTGTTGTTTCAAGCTTGTAAGCTCATTTTTGTCTCCTCTTATCTAGATGATTTTCGTGTTTGATCACCAATCTGTACTATCAAAGTGAATTATACCCTCCACAAAAATGGAAGGAAATCTTGAAAAATTATATGCGATCCCCAAGCTGTTTGAGAATCTAATCAGAACTCGGTTGCAACTCTTTTGAAATCTATAATTTCTCAAACCCATGAAGCGCCGTTCTACTTCAACCAACCTAGAACCAATCTAGAAAAGCAGCAAACTGACATTGTTTTGAATGACTTTATTAAAGCATTTGATTTTGTAAATCATCTTCTTCTCTTGCATGACCTTTCATAATAAGGTTTCCTTTATTATACTCTGTACCGAAGGTACGACCACATAAAGTATATATATTCTTGATCAGCATCAACAGCCGAGTCGATATAGCCATGTCCGTCTGTGAGTCTGTCCGTCCGTCCGTATGAACAAACAGATCTCAGAGATGGTAAGTGATAGAGGTTTGACATGTATGGGACAAATGCTTTCTATACGTGCAGGCAGATCAACTTTATTTTCAATTTTTGCCACGCCCCCGCAATTTTGAAAAAAACGGTATATCATATGTCAGTCATTTATCGACAATAATTATCAGGCATATGGGTCATTCTTTTATAAACCGAACAGCAAAAATTTTTTTTATTTTTCATTTTAATAAAAAAAATCCGAAATTAGATCTCGACATGCCCACCAAAACGTAATTTGCGGTTTTGCACAAAATTTTTTTGTTAATTTTATAAACAATTTCAAAAATCGTCAAAATCGAAAAAATGGAAAAAAAGGGTTTTTTAAAAACGTGATATCTTAGGTTTGGTTTATCGGACAGTGCTCAAGTTGATATCGATGGAAAGAATTTCACTGTATCTACTCAAATTATAGTTTTATAGATTTTTAAATAATTTAATAATATTAAGTAATTGTTGCTAAAAATTATTTATAATTTTTTCAAAGTGTTAACCACCATGATATAGCTTCTAAGGATAAACAGTTTATTGTCCTAAATATAACTTAAATTTTGGTGTTTTCAAAAAGATGGAGACTTTTATAGTTTAAAAGTTATGAATTTTTAAAGTTATAAACAATTAAAAAGATGCCCTTAAATAAAAATTTCTCACGCATTCAGTTTTAAAGCTTTTTGATTGAAACTTGACAATTGTGCTTTATATTCATCAAGCTTTTCAAAAATGTTAACATCAGGCGGATCGGATGAGTATATCATATAGCTGCCATACAAATGCTGAATTTAGTAGTGTTATAAATTACTTTTCAAGCTCTGGTAACCCAAATTCCCAACAAAATTCAATTAATCATTACATTCGTATGGCAGCTATATGATATAGTCATCCGATTCGCGCGATGTTGACATTTTTGGAAAGCTTGATGAATATAAAGCACAATTGTCAAGTTTCAATCAAAAAGCTTTAAAACGGACTGCGTGAGAAATTATTATTTAAGGGCAACTTTTAATTTGTTTATAACTTTAAAAATTAATATCTTTTAAACTATAAAAGTCTCCATCTTTTTGAAAACACCAAAATTTAAGTTATATTTAGGACAATAAACTTTTTATCCTTAGAAGCTATATCATGGTGGTTAACACTTTGAAAAAATTATAAATAATTTTTAGCAACAATTACTTAATATTATTAAATTATTTAAAAATCTATAAAACTATAATTTGAGTAGATACAGTGAAATTCTTTCCATCGATATCAACTTGAGCACTGTCCGATAAACCAAACCTAAGATATCACGTTTTTAAAAAACCCTTTTTTTCCATTTTTTCGATTTTGACGATTTTTGAAATTGTTTATAAAATTAACAAAAAAATTTTGTGCAAAACCGCAAATTACGTTTTGGTGGGCATGTCGAGATCTAATTTCGGATTTTTTTTTATTAAAATGAAAAATAAAAAAATTTTTTGCTGTTCGGTTTATAAAAGAATGACCCATATGCCACGATAAATGGCTATATCTGATACCTTTCGAATAATCTCGAGCAGTTCTTAAAAAGGAACAATAAGATTTAATTCTATTGAGAATAGCATAGCGACATATCTCCGAAGACATATCTCCGTCCAGTACATTTTGCCGGCGGAGATATGTCGCCCATATCTCCGCCCAGTACATTTTGCCGGCGGAGATATGTCGCTTTTTTTTCTGGCGGAGATATGTTGTTTTAAAACGACATACCTCTGCCGTGATCAATGGCCAATTTTTGTTTCTTTGGCTGAATGGACTATTAATAAACATTTACATTAAGAAGCTGAATGACTGCTACTCAAGGGCCGCCTTATGCTAACTGTTCCACATTTTGCGACCGAATGCCATCAATTTGAATCGAGTTAAGGTTATGACGAATTTTGAGCACGAATATATACAAAACTTAAAGCTATTGCAGAAAGGACTTCAAAAGAAACATGTATGGAAAGACATATAATAGACATTTACAAAAAAAAATAATAAATAGAAATTAATAAAATCCCTCTTGAATAGAAAAGAAAGCCTTAAACATTGTTATATATGTTAGAATTAGACTTGACGAAAAAAATAAAGAAATAAAAATAATGGTGCGTCTGCTTCAAGCAGCAGAGCTGTACTAACAAATTGATAGCCCCCTGGCTGCTTTTTATTCCACCCGGACTTGACAGCTAATTATTAGCTCGTTACTTAACACAATTACTTGACAATTCTCTTGACTCATTATCAAATACATTGGCCTTGTTCAGCAGAACAATTTGCTCCCTGATCAAGTATAATTTTGAACTGTTTTTCATTTTAAAAACTGATCCTTCTGATGAACTCGAGTGATCCGGTATCATGATAGCCAATTTCAAGTATCATGATAGAGGAGCAGGTATCGAAGAAATAGTACGCTCCTTTGAAGTGATACTGCTCCCATCAATAGTAATTGTCTATCGATAGGCATACTATCGATAAAAGCATGCGCATTTTATGCATCGATGGCAAAGATAAATTTACTATCGGCTGTAAATTATAACAATAAATTCACAAAAATAATTAAACCCAATTGCAACTTTTTATATGCAGAATTCATGTTAACACGGATCTTAAATGTTTCTACGCCGCCATTTCAGAATTCACCGCCCCTCGGCGTTGTTAAATAATGTAGCAATTCGTTCAGCAGAAACTATTTGATGCATAATTTTTGTATGCTACTTGCTCAGGGATCAATTATTCTGCTGAACACGCCCATTACCTATTGATTTCTTGGGATAATTTAAAAATTGACACCACTAAAACCGTTTACAATGTGCAATTGAAACTAAAGCCTATTATACACTTCCACCAAAGACTTGCCAAGACCAAAACCTCCATATAAAAACAAGTGAGAAAGTCGGTCAAGGCCGACTATAACATACTCTGTACCTGGAGTAAAAGCTGACTGCAATGCTGGTGCTCTAAGTCTCTCTCTTTTTCTCTCTCTCTTTAAGATTGTGCGGAATTAGTTGTAAATTATTTTGGCAGTGTGCCAAATCAGCTTTTTTCCCGTTATTTCTGGCTTTTTTTAAAACCGTACTGCGGGAAAAAATTACAAAATGCGGGAAGCGGGAATTCTGGCTTTTTTAAATGGATTTCGGCTTCTTTTTAGATTTATTTTTGTTTTGAAGCAAATCAATAGCTTTTCACCCTTGTCAGTCATTTATCGACAATAATTAACAATTGCCATATGCCACGATAAATGGCTTCGAAAGGCTTGGCTTCGGAAGTATAAATCTGATACCTCTCGAATAACCTCGAGCAGTTCTTGAAAAGGAACAATAAGATTCAATTCTATTGAAAATGCCACAAATCAACGAGATTTTTTAAATCAATGACATTGACGCATCCGGCCTGCTAAATGATCTTAAAGATCTGAAAGATTCTACAAGTTATTCCATCAGATACGAATAATAAAATACTACTTGATGACTATTTGGAGAAATGCTTCAGATGGATAGAGCATTGGAGAAATCTAGTTGAGCATGTTCTGCAAAAATTTCATAGTTGATCTTATAAAACAACAGAAGCTGAAGTTTATTTATTTAATTTATTTAATTTATAAAGTTCATTGTTGCCTGAAAACCACAGCATTCTTCAAAAAAATTACATATTTTCAGTTCACTTCATTTTACAACCAAATAAAAAGTTTTTTCCCAGGTCCCCTCTAGTTTCTTTAAGCAAACAGGTACAACTGAGGCCTACGGCAAGGACGAGGACGAGGAACTTCAGCACTCTGATGATATATTTAAAATATATTGTATAAATATTTACACTAAAGAAAAGAAAACGATGCGCTTTTTTTACGCTTTTTTGTCGAAAAATACAGCTTTTTTTTCCTCTCCGACCCTCTGAAAACAGATTTTTTTCTCGGCAAAAGTTGGCAGCACTGAACACCACACGTTCCTAGGGAGAGAGAGAGAGAGAAAGAGCGAGAGAGAGAGAGAGACTTTGAGATGACCGCAGCACCAGCATTGCATTCAGCTGCTACTCCAGGTACAGAGTATGTTATAGTCGGGCTTGACCGACTTTCTCACTTGTTTACTGCAATATAGAAAAATTTTAGGGAATTCGATGATCTATTCATCACAAAAACATTTGATCATCTCTCTTGTTCGCCCGATTCTTGAATATTACTCTTGCCTTTGGTCTTCTCACTATGATAAGTATCATGTCCTTATAGATAGTGTTCAAAAGCCACAACACCAATGCAAAACTAGCGTTAAATGCGTTTCTTAACTTAATAAAATGTTTTTAAAACATAAAATTCTTTTTAATTTGAGGTATTAAAAAAACTATCACTTCTTGTACAGCCAAAAGTGTCAAACCACTATTTTGTAGTAATTTTAATGAATCCATTATACACTTTTCACAGCATCGTCCTAGCTTCGAAAGTATCGCCAAAAGTATTTGGAATCGGTAACAATCTAAAAAATAATAAAAATATGTTTCTTATGGATAAAAAGTCTTGCAGCTTTGACTTTGGCTTGTTTTTCGAAGCTGCAGAACGTCTTTTATTTTATTTTATGTATTTTCCACAAATACAAAATACATTTCAACCACTGTGCAATTGTGACAACTCCCTTTTGCCCCAGGGCTTAACCCCAGCTTAGTTGGCCAGTCAATTGGCCAAATGGCCAAACTGTGTCGCCTGTCGTCCAGCTCACCCACTCATCCGCTCTCCGCACTCTGCACCTGACTGACTGAACCACACACTGCCAACAGAGACGACTGAGTCAGAGACCGCAACGGAACGTTGCCTGGCAACAGATTTCAAATATTTGCGTAAACCGAGCGGCGCTTGGGACACCTCTCTAAACCGAATACTAAACCCAAAACCGATATATACGGTTGCTCATTTGCCATCGCCGCATTCCACGGAGCCGGCCATGAATTTTGCATTTTGTGTATATATTTTTAGCTGGGGTCTGTTTGGCCAGGCCTGTGATTCATCAAAAAGAGCGGCGACAGCTGACAGGCCGACAGCAGCAGCTACGCATAGAAATGAATTATACAAAACTAGATAGACAATGGGGCAATAATAATGCTGTTGCTGTAGCTGTTGATGGTGATGGCGTTGACATGGCGGGGGGAGGGAAACACCTGAGACAATGCTCGGGAATTGCCCGACAACCAACCAGTTGACAAAAGCCAACGAACGGCGGTCATAAGAACTTAAGAATGGAAAGATAACAAACTGGAACAACGCAACGAAGCTTAAATGCTCTGTGTGCCCCGCGCTGATAAGATTTGTGTTAAATCTCTGGCGATTCACAGACACTTAATGTGGGAACTTTGTCGGTTTTGTTTCATTTGTGTACTTGTATAATATTTATTGAAGGTCAAGTCTAAAGTCATGCCATTTTTTTTTTCCTGTTTTGGGTATTCAGCAAAATAACAAAAAATATTGAGTAATTGCAAATTTCTCTAATGTTTGACAAGATAATTGAAATATATGCTACGTACATCTGTTCCCAGTGCTAAATTTACTTTGGCTATACTGAAGCTTGTACACTCTTCACTTAAAAAAACAACTCATTCCAAATTCGCACTCCAATAAAATCAATCACCCTTAATTTTAGAAAAATATTTTTTAAATATTAATACAAGATAGTATATATATTCTGTGAAAGTGGTTTGGACAAGAAGAGAAGAAAAGAGTCAACCTTCCACTTCTACTTTACTAGTCAACGAAATATTTTACTTCCTACCAGAGTTTTTGAATGGACCCATACCTGGATTCTCCCAGAGAGGAAAACGGAAAAGTGTGCTTTACAAGGCTGCAAAGCTTCGGTCCGGTCTGGATTAAAGTTAGATCGAACTGCGGTTTTGTTTTGATCCTTGGTTCATTTCTTTTTATATCATTAAATTATTTCTCCATTATTTCTGGTGAATTTTAGCTATTCCACATTGACCAGAATGCCTAAAATTGGCATAAAGTCCGATATTTCATGCTGTTATTAGTGCAAATTGAATTGATTTTATAGTTGCCCATTCACAAATGTTTAAATTTTGCTTAAGCTGTAGGGGTGCACTTAATGCTCCTGAAAATCCTTGGCAAATGTTAAATAGATAGGGCGTAAAATAAAATCCAGTTCTTTGTATGGAAAGCGTAATGTTATAACTCTACGAACAGAAATAAAAAATAAAAATTGGTCTTAGAAAATTCTCATCGTTTTGGAACTCTACTCTTATAGATAAAAGTTGAAAGAATGTTTTAGACAATTTTGAAATAAAATCCAGACAATGCAATTTCATCCTTCATTACTTTACACTTTTACAAGGGCTGAAATATTTTGATTTGATAATAAAAAATTTAATTAAAATTTATTGCCTTGCTAAACTAAAATTGAACCATATTTTAGGTACTTTGTCAAGAATCTCTAAAGGGGATAAGAGCCCTTATTTGGTGCCTATTTAATATTCTAAACATTATTTTTGTGCATGTCGTAAAACAAAAGTATTGACAAACGAATGCTAAGCAGCACTATTTCTTCTCACACTCTAATTGTTTTCTTAAAAAAAAAAGTAAATTGTGCGGCGACGTCGTCACAACGGCAGTAAAGAAGATTAAAGCTCTTTTTTGCAACAACAAAAAAAGGGCGCTCTCATGTAGCCTAACGCACACACGCAACACCAAAATAAGCATGTGTGTTTTGCTGGTCCCTGCTTTACTCTCGTCAAATATATTAAAATGAGACTCTCTGACAATAGTGTCATAGCAAATCAAATATCTATATGTGGCTGTGTGTGGCCCAGTGGTTAGTGTACTGGAACTTCTAATAGTTTTTTTCTTTCTTTAGAAAATAGCTTTTACACATACGGTCACCTTCAGCAGCTATTGGCGCCAGCTGTGAAGAAATCTAGCCATGAAAAATGCGAATTCTCAAACTTTGCCGTTCGGATCCGCCGTTAAACTGTAGGTCCCTTTCTCTTGTGCGAAAAATTTAAAGCACAAACGCCAAAACATTGAGAGAAGCTTGGCTTGGCCTCGTTGGGAGAGCTGCATAGCCAACATTTACATTTACAAATCAAATATCTATGTATTTTTTTTAATAATTTAAAAAAAAAAGCTAGAATTTAATTCCAAAGAATGGGAAAAACCCTAGGGATAGGTTTATTTAAGAAGTTAACATTAAAACATAAATTTAAAAAGAAAAAAATATTAAAGGAAGTGCTAAAAACCACTATAAAATCGGTAGGGGTTCACCTCTGGGGTTCGAACAGGCGATTCTTAATGAGTTGATGTTCACGGAGCATGTTCAGAAGGTAGCTAAAATTAGATTCAGGTTTTTAGCTTTTCGCTAGGTCAGAAATCATGTATTTCAAACGGAACAATCATAAACTCTTTATTCAAATTTGAAAGCTTAGAGTCTAGATGTTGTTGTATGGTTACATTACATTGCCGGAGCAGCTGACGAAATAATTAAACAACTTATTGCTCCGACAAAGCTTACAGCGTTTGTATACCCAAGCTTAAGAAAAAAAATTATTTTTTTGAAAATGTGAGAACGCTTTCCCAAGCACTTTCTAAATATGTTGGAAGTTGCATAAAACCAAGAACCAAACAAAAACCTTTATTCTTATATTTACAGTAATGAAAAAATGCCAAAAAATTAGAAAAAAATGCAATTGTAAAGATATTTTTAAAGCGAACCCTTTTAAACTTTTTTTGCTCCGGTTCAGGTTCGGGCGGAAAGAAATCCTGGTGTATTTGAATCCGAACCGGTTTGTAGCCCTGATTTAGCTCATTTTACAGTTTTTTGTGGCACTTTAGCATTGGGTAATCTCTGATATATGGAAAAATACGGATATTATTTCTTTATAATTTCATCAATTTTGATAGGTACACATTCACACACACTTATATAATACCAAACAGCTAATGGTTTAATTGTAAACATATTTTTATTACTCTCCTAAAAGGGACGGAATACTTACAGGGGCATGTACGTATGTATGTATGTTTCACTTACCAACAATTCGCAGATCGTTCAACTCAATTTTATTTGATAGTTTCTTATAAAAAAAAAAGCTTTGGCATAGCAACCCCCTACAGCAAAAGTACATTGTATGTAGATCGTTTAATTTGCCCCGTCATGCTGATCAAAAATACATATGTACATGAATATATGTATGTATATATTATTGTACCCTAAAAACATGTGAACATATGCACAACTATTTGCAACATTTTTTTTGGCCTGCTGCCCTCAGCTGCCTTTGCTCGCTCGGTTGGTTTGCCAACATTATGACAAAGTTATGATACTCTTTCTGGGAAAGCACGCGCATAAAAACAGAGAAGAAACTAAGGCATGCAGAACAATTCGTACTATGTATGTGTGTACATAAGTATGAACGAATTAGTTCCACCCCCCTCCACCTCCTCATCCTCCACCAGCCCATGTCACGTTTAACGTTTGAAGATGACGCGCTGCGCGTTTGTCGGGTTGTCGCTGCCAGACGCTATGGCTCTGGTTTGCTTGAGTGGGTGCTCTGGTGCTGCCTTCATAGACGCAGCAGCGGAAAGGTGCGGCGGCGGCATCGACATTGAACAAAGCCAACGAACGGGCGAGCCACGAGTTTGTGAGCTTTGCCTGCTGCTGATAACGTCGTCAGCGTCATCGTCATCATCGTTGCGCTGAGGTAATTTTAATTTATGCACAACACACGCACACAGAGCACACACCGCAACAGCAACTACAACAATCAGCTCTGCTGCTGTTGCTGCTGCTTCGTCACTCAATTGCGTCGCGAGAGTGTTTGTTGCGTTTTTATACCCTTCCAAAGGATATCATTCATATTTCATGATGTTTGTTACGCACACCATGAATGTGTCGAAATAAGCCTAGTTGCTTAAACAATTAAATGAGTTTAAAGACAATAAAATAAAACACTTATTTTTAGGCATTTCCTACCTTAATTAAAGAAAAAACAAAGAGAATCAAATTTGACCTCGAATCTACATTTTCCAGTCATTGGAAGGCATTTTTCGGAATTATAATATTTTTATTTCATTCAGAGATTACAAACTTTATTTCACGAGTATTGCCTTCTATATAATGTTTAACTTTGAACCACCTCTTTTACGACCTTGGAGATCAAATCGAAAGAATTGCACTTGAAAATCGGAAAAAACACTTGTCCAACTATCCGCATACTTATCTTACAAACAGTGTTTCAACTCCTTAACTATCCCGAAAAGAAACTAAGAAATAATGCTAAATCATAAAGAAAATTTTTAAATAACAATTAAAAATTGTTCCTAAGAAAACCTAAGAAGAAATTTAATCTACTGATGTGGAAATAGCCCCTAAAAATATAAAAACACTGATCGTTTTAAAATTTAATTTTTAAAAAATAAATAAAAACAAATTTGTGAAACGTTTGAGAGTTTGTTAGACAAATTATCATTGCCTCTTCGTATTTAGCTCTATTATCCCTCGGAAAAATATTTTACCTAAACGAATTTCAGTAAAGAGTTGCCAAATTTGTACTTTAAGGCAAAGTCCGGCATGTTCTTATCTATTGTGAATACAACGCCGCTCTGCAGCAGCGACGTCGAGACACCAACATTATACGACAATGCCAAATCAGTTTTTCCCCGTCATTGTAAATGTAAAACGGCCGATTAGCTTCGATTAATTGAATTTTCAAAATAAATATTTGCGCCAATTTCGTTTTGTAATCGATTACTAACATATCTGATAGACTAAAAACACTTTCGATTTTCTTTTGCTCCCAGCATTCGCACAGCTGTGTTGTGCTGTGAAAAGTTCGAATTGTGGAACAACCTTTGTCCACTTACTGAAAAACTTTTTGTTAGCGAAAATGTCTGTGGCCAGGCGGATGTTATTTATGGTATGACGTATGGAAGTTGACGCATTAAAAAAATGTTTGCTGTTGATTATATGTATATAACAATATTATTGCTAGGTCCAATTAAAGTAATAGTCAATGTCAATATCAATAGTCAAAAATTGCTAAGCAAATCCAAAATTTTACTTCAAAATTGGCACTTCAAAATTGAGACTGGTTATTTTTTATTATTTTGATAAACTACTAAGTTCAAAGACTGGGAGACCCGCAATGAGTTTTAGTTACTGTGAAAAAAACCAGAAAGAAAAAGAAAATATCCGACATCGCTACAGAACAAAACAAAATATTTCCCTATGCCTGGATCAGGTTCTACCAATAACTAAAATACAGCTAGAAAATGAATTATCTGTGCAAATAACTGGTGTAAGCTATTCATTAATTCATCGATTTGGTATTATATTTTACGTGGAATGGCTTCTGGCCATGAAGTAAATACAGATGCCTTACACCTTTATGCATATGGAACAGAAACTGTATTTGTGGATGTGTATCCTTGGTTCTATATGCCTGCATCTGTGCATAAAATTTTGATACATGGTGCAGATATAATCTAACATTTTTGCTTCGAATTGGTATGTTTTCTGAAGAAACTCTCGAGGCCAGAAATAAAGACCTTAGAAAATTTCGCTCACATAACTGCCGAAAAAATTCTTGCAAAAATACCTTGGAGGACTTGGCGCATTTACTTTTTATTTCTTCTGATCAATGCTATTAAAAGGTTCGGCAAAGTCTACAAGACATTACGATCTTTTAAATTATGATGTAAAATAAGTCTCATTTTGAAAAGCAATGAGCATTATATGTCAGATGATAGTTGTTCAGATACTGAATAATTGTAAAATGTAAAACTGAATAATTTAAATAAATTAAAAATAAAAAAATTAAAATGTTGAAGCTTATAAAAAAACATATTTGTATTTGTTTATACTGATTTTGTTCTTATCTCTAAAAAAAAATAACCCGACAAAAATCGTATCATTTTTCGAGGAGTTATTAATAAATCCGAGCTAATTTGGCCATTTTTTCCACTGTGCATTGGTAGCTTTTTTTAAACCGTATTCTAGCATTTTTAAAAGTGATTTCGTCTCTTTTTCAGTTTTATTTTTGTTTTGGAGCAAATTGATAGTTTTTCACCTCTGTCAGTCTTGAACACATTTACATATATATTTTCGGTTCACTTAATTTTACGATTAGAAAAACAAAGCTTTTTTCCATTTTGGAAGAATTTTCCGTGGAAGATATTGGAAAAATAGGGGGTCAATAATATTATATATATTCAATGAAAGGGGAGAACAACGAAGAAACTATAAAGTTTTCGAGTAAAGTATTCGATTTCAATGACTCTGCAGGGAATCAAAGATTTTTTAAGTTAGCCTCGTTTGCGATTTAGATGTTGTCCTTGCCATGGTTCAACGCTGAAGTTGATAGTCTCTACAGATACATGTTGTGTCCACACGAAATGCTGCGTCGCTTATGAGGTTCCCCTAGTTACCTATTTCATCCCTCTAATGATATATTAAATATATTTCATATTTCTAATTACATATAAAATTACATCTAAAACTACATCAAAGACTTTTCGTCGAAAAATCAGCTTTTTTTCCTGAAAACTGTTTTTTTTTTTCATGACAAAAGTTGGCAACACTCGAATACGAGCTTTTAGTTCTCTCTTTTGCAACAACAAAGATGTGGTAAGTGAGCGCGCACACACAACGCCAAAATGAGCATATGGGTTTTTGACAGTCCCTGCTTTATCTTTTTAAGGGTATTAAACACTTCGGTGCGTCCTTTTGTATTCGCCTCAAACACTTATGTAAACTTTGCTCACATATTGCTCTTTCTCTCTCTGTCTGTCTCTCTTTTGTTACAGCAGCAGTGATCGGATCGGCGCGGGCGCTGCACTTTTGCTCCAAGCTTACGCTTAGTTTGCCATTGACAGTTGACAACGCGAGACGCCTGAACGCGCGCGCACTGTAATTAAAATCAAAACGACGGCAACGCGTCGCGTCGTCGTCGTCGATATTTGTGTTTGTTTGTTTTGGTGTACATTGTGATTATGAACGAGGCATACAAATTGGCCGAAATGCAACGCACCAATATCGAGTTTGAACGTCAACGTCATTTGGCCAATTGGCTGGTCAAGAGTAGCCCGCATATGGCTGCAGCAGCAGCTGGAGCAGGAGCAACGCCACCCACAGTAGCATCGGTAGCAGCAGGAACCAATAACAGTGGATCAACAGGAGGTGCAGCAGGGACAGCAGGGGCAGGGGTAGGAGTAGCAGGCGCGCCCAGCAACAGCGCAGCAGCTGCTTGTAACGGTAAGTGTGTGAGAGGGATTGAAGAGCAGAGCAAAGGGGGAAGGGGAAGGTCGCTTGCCCATTCCCATTGACGTAGCAAGACGCGCGCGACTCGCTTCGCGTAATTTCACACGAAACGTGACGTCTCTCGCCGCTCTCCCTTGTTGGGGGTCCCTGTCGTGGGCCAAACACTGCAATTGATATTTCACAAAAGATAAGCGCAATTTCACAAAACGTTTAGGTCTCTTTTGCTTTTGCGCTTGGTGCTGCTGCTGTTACGCAGTGATTTGTTATTAAATACATACAAACACATGCACATTTTAACGTGAATGTTTGTGTTTGTATTTGTATTGAAAAAATTAAGCCAAATGTGCGCAATTAAAGTGAGTAATGCGCCGAACAGCGACCACCAATCAACAGCAGCAGCTAAAAGGCAACGCTGCTGTCGCACCATGGGCAGCTTTCCAGCAATCAACCATCAAAAATCGCAATATTTATTTTTAATTGCTCGAATTTCATTGAAAAACTTAAATGATTTTCTGCATTGTATTCAAAGGCAACCACAATCAGACAATTGACGATAGCAAGCGCTTGTTGTGCGGGCGGGGGCGGGGGCGAGTTTTATCTTCTGTCGCAATCAATTGGTTAACCCGCTGAGAGAAACAGTCTGCTCTGTCAGCGGTAATCAGTTCAAGTTTCTTTTGGTTTTTGTTTTTATTTTATATAAAATCTAAATTGCACAATTTTTGTTTGAAATTGGTAAACCATCAAATGGGTTATAGAACAGTTCCGGTATCATTTGACCTTGATAAGAATTAAACCACTAGATATGATACGTGATTATGATTAGCTGAAATGATATTCCAGATGATTCAGAAATTTTTTATTTTTTATTCATTGAAACTTTTAAGAGCTTGCGAAATTAAAACAGAAATGTGACTCACACAATTTTTTTTATTCCGAATTATAAAACATGAATTTTAATCGAAAGTTTAGTAACAGTAAATCCCGACCCAAGTGGGGAAGCACACAAAGAAAATTGTTAAAGACAATTTGCAGGTTGAAAAAATTTTCCCAGCACTATGCAATAGCTTCAACATGCTGCTTATATGGGGAATTTAGGTCTTCATTTCGGAATTCATTTTTTAAATTGCAAATGGAAAAACATTTCGTAAGGATGCTTAAAAAAACAATTCGATTTTTGACACAGACCAATTGAGTTTTTGTTTATTTTTCTATACCTCGCAGAAAGTATTGTGTTTGTAACATATCACAGAAGAAAGCATCTACGACTAATTGAGTTAAGTAGTACTTAAAATCTCATTATCTGCTAATTTATGTAACAATATGTGACTTTAATAGGCTTTGTTAAAATCACATGCGGCAAACATTTTATTAAACATCAAAAACAATGCAAAAATAATCCGGTTACTTGGCTGATGCTAGCAAGAAGGTTGCTTCATTTAAATGATACATAAGCCAAAAACCAACTGCCGACTTCAAAGTTCATTAAATTACATGAAACTCTGCTTCCCATGACCGCACATCAATTCTGGAATAATTGGAACTCCCTTCCACTTAGGCCACTTTCGGCCCATTGCAATGCCATATTTATTCCCCATTTACCCTTTACTGAACCATTGCGTGGTTAGAATAAATTTAAGTAAAGCTGGAATCTGTAGCTCGGAGAAAGATTCCTACTCTATTTCGTATCCGCAACTTCTGCAGAAATCGAGATTAGTGTATAGGCGAGCAGCGTGCCTACCAATAAGACAGCGATCCGTGAGGGTCCCCACCAGAAGGAATATGTGGTCCCTTCTGTGACATATGAGGGTGTTGATACGTTTTTGGTCAAATATGATGGCCACTTAAGCCTTGTTACACAGGAGGAAATGTTCCGCCGAATTGTAGCGAGACGCAGTGTTTCAGTTTTTGAGTAAAGCTTATATGTCGCTATAGGCTTCCCTACTGTGCTCTTCTCTGAAAGGAACTCGTTGGTGGTACCAGTTTGTCCGCAGACTCATATCCTTCTATGTTGCTATGTCCAAGCTGCCATATAAAGTGTATAAGAAAATTTCGTGCAATCTCATTCAAAAATAAGCTTTGTTGGTACATGAGTCAGTCTTTGACTATTTATACATAAAACTACATTTCCTTCTTTGACCATGAGTGTGCTAAGGCGGGTGACAGCTTCCTGGATGACTAGCGCCTCTGCTTGGTACACACTAAGCTCAAATCTAGGTTTGCATAGAAATCGCCCCTTTCTAATTTTTCGTCGAGCTTAGAACCATCAGCGTCAATGTTATTGGCTATGGGAAAGGTTTGTCCCAATAGTGTTGGCTTGGGATAATGTTTAAAATATAAATTAGTCAAAAATAGTTGTGTGTCTGGTTTTCTAATGATATTTTAGGGCGATAAAAATGCGTTCGCCCCGCGCAATTGCTGTCCTGACGGGTATGTCTTGCAAAATTTTCGTGAATTTGAAAGTGGCGCCTGATGCTTTAATCAAACTTTTCGGCTGTTTTTGACAACGTATTTTTGTGAATGTCAAAAAGATGATAGACTAATTGTCAATGGAAACGGCAAAATTTTTGGAAATGAAAATTATATAAAATGAAGCCAGTGAAAAAGGCTATTAACCCCTTGTCAAAAAAAAAAAAAACAACTTTAAAATGTCAATTACAAAAGAATTTAAGAAGATTTTTACATGAATTCTTCACTTAACTTTTCGCAGTCCAATTTTTTCCAGAGGAAAATATTTTCCGAAACTATACTAAACTACTAAAGGCGCCAAATATGCACGAAAATTTCATGCACTCATGCTATACTTTAAGCATTTTTCACACAGAGATCGAACAGATAGAATTTAATCTTTTAGAATGACTTTATGTTTCCGAATCATGTGCAAACCTTTCCCAGCAGACTTCACAGAAAGTTATTTTAGAGTATTATTATTTGTTGTTGGGGAAGTGGTGTACCGCGACCAATTTTGGTCTATTGTTTGCTTGTCTCATTCCCCTGGTGTTTACCCAGGAGGCTGTTCTAAGCGTATTCTCTTCCTTTCTTAGAAGTTATTTTGGAGTAAAAAAAAAATAGAGGCAAGCTAACTTCGGCTCGACCGAAGTTTATATACCCTTGGAGCTTGAGATATGAAAGATTTTTTTCAGACCTATTTTTTGTATAGGAGCTATATATAGTTGTCCGATTTTGACAAATCTTGGTGAAATTATTTGAAATCATTTAAAACTTATAAATACGAGCGTTAAGAGCAATAGCACTAAAAACAAAAAAGTATTTCTTACTAAATCTAGTTTTTCAACCGATCGTTCCTATGGCAGCTATATGCTATAGTCATCCGATCCGGCCGGTTCCGACAAATGTGTAGCGTATTTGTACCAAAAGATTTCGTGCAAAGTTTGGTTACGATAGCTTTAAAACTGACGGAGGAGATAGCATAGAAACAGACGGACGGACATGGCTATATAAACTTAGCTCGTCATGACGATTAAGAATACATATACTTTATGTAGGCGGAGATGCTTCCTTCTGTGCTTTACAAACCGAACACTATGTCCGACCCTCCAAAAATTTTTTTGCATCAGTCCTTCAAAGTCAAGTTGAGAAATTAATATTTGCTTTACTGGACCAATTAAGTCACTGCTAATATCCAGTTTGAGGCAAAACTTGAGGACCATAAAAAATTCGCGATGCGTTGATGCCACACAATAACCATTTGTTGACCCTCAGCCCATTGTTGGTTTATTTTTTGGGCTCTAGGAAATCCCATGCAAATGTTGATTTAATTTTATACTTTACTGCACAGAGAATAAAGTAAGTTTGTGGATTTGGAAGCACTGGAAATATAAACCACAAAAAATAAATAAAAATATAAACCACTTAAACGTGTTTGAAAACATTGAAAGGTTCTTAACTTGTGGTCAGAATTCTCCATAAAGTTCCCAAAATTCTATTAGGTTTCCAAAGTCCAGCTCTAGCTAATACGCAGGTTAGCTTAGAACGAATAGCTTGAATTTTGATTCGTTTTATTAAATAGAATGATTTAGATTTATTTCAGAATTTAGGTGTTTAAATATTAGAAAAAAAGTACTTATATCGGAACGTACCGTTACGAACCGGTATACCAAAATAAAAATCCGGGTACCGAAAACCAAAACTAATTAAAAACCGAACTAGAACCTTTAATTCAATCATTCATTTCGGGACGTACCGGTATCGGAACCAGAACCGAAATTTGTTTCAGGACTAAGCCCTGTGTATAAGACCTTGAACAACTATTTTTAATAAAAAAATAAAATAAAAACAAGTAAAAGTGTTGCGGTCGAGTGCCCCGACAGCAAAATACCCTGTCCCTAGTAATGTGGTTCCTATAGCTTTGAATTCCATTTATTTTAAAATTTATTTCAATAAATGGTCAGGCACACTTATGTACATATCTTCGGTGATTTTGCTCGGATCTCATTGTAGTACACTGAATAGATAGATGTTGGGCCTCACTGAATATATATTAAGTCACTAGGTTAAAATATTAAACTCAAAAATTTAAGCTCTGACAGTTTTTCGCGGTTAGAAGAAGATGGAGCCAAACCTGCATCAAACTTTATCTGGGTACGGTGTACACCTACATACATGCAAAAAATTTGTGGCTCTTCTTCTTATAGTCTGTGAGATCAACGCGTTTATACAGAGAATAAGACAGTTTTTCGCTGTTTAAAGATGGAGGAGGAGGAATTTTCCAAATCTGAAACAAACTCGATGTGGGTACAGTATACACCTACATATATGCCAAAAACTTGTGGCTCCATCAATTACAGTCTCTGAGATCGACGCGTTCATACAAACAGACTGACGGACATGGCTAAATCGACTCGGCTGTTGATGCCGATCAAGAATATATATATTTTATGTGGTCGGAGATGCTTCCTTATCCCTGTTACATACATTTGCACAACTTCATGATCCCCTTTTTCCCATTTTTAATGGGAACGGGGTATAATTAATACCTATAAATTTTGAACGGTTCAAAAGTAACAGAAAATTTTTCCAAGGCAAACCGTTTTTAGACCACTGTGCATCGTTATTTTAAGCAACAAAGCAGACACAAAAAAAGTGTTTAAAATTTCAAAGTCGCATAAAATTTTTTATTCAATATTTTCAAATTATCCTAGTTTATCTTGTAGCTACAGTCATACAGATTGAAATGCTTTTTTCCTTTTTTTGATTTGAGATAACACAGTTGGCCGGAATCGTGGTGAACAATGCAGTACCTACTGTTTTTAACATGAATTACTTCCCCGAAAAGTTTTCCTTATTTTGTCTTCAATAGTCGCTTTTCACATCGGTCAATCCCCTTCACAGGATTACACAATCCTGATGAAAGAAACTTATAGACTGTAAGTTGTGAATAGTGGGTACAAAGACCAAGACTTGATTTATTTATAACTAACTTTAAACTGTTCTGCAATTACTCACTTAGCTGCTAAACAAATTAGCTGACCACTTAAGTTTTTGCCCTTGCTCATTCCCTTTTTCGCCGCATGCGTCCCACTGTGCGTCATCGTCACTCTCGTTGACTGAAAATTAGCTGCGCTTAGCAACAGTTTGAACTACTTACATACATACACACATACATACATACAAATGTGACTACTTGCCTTCCGTTGCGCCACGCCACGCTACGCCAAACGAAAATTCGCGTTCGATGTGTTGTATGATGTGGGTTTTTCCCACTGACTGCAGTCAGCAGTGGCAGCGGCAGCAATTAGATTCTCGTAGATATTTTTATGTGATTACCTCACTAATGCACAATGTGTTACTCCTCCGGCTCCTCGTTTGTTTAATTCTTGCAGGTGGAGCCGCAACTGGCGCCGCCCAGCATGGTCATATGGCAGCCGAGGCGCGTAAACCGAAACTGCGGCGCTTCAACTCCCACGACACCAGCTCGAACATGTTCTCGGTGGCTGACTTCGAGAACGCCCGCCTGGCACGTCGCAATGAGATCGAACTGAAGCAGAGGATGGCGCGATGCCTGCGCAACAGCGCCAATGGTAGCTATGGCGGCTATTCTGGCTTCTGTGGCGGTCTCAACGGCGGCAGCGGTGATTACTCCACCGGGGATAGCAAAACCTCCAAATGCAGCAGTGAGGTGAGTAGACGCCGTACCCAATATCCATCTGCAGCCGATTCTAGTCTTCACAGTCCCAACAGGAACCGTTGCCTGCTGATGTATTCCTCGAGCGTTATTCGCTGCCACGTGTTGTCCGCATCATGTATACGACTAAGAGTTGCAATGAAACTCTACAGTCTAGCTCATCGCATGGCTCTTCCACAGCTGCGTCAAGCAGTTCCTCAACGGGATTAAAAATGGGCAGCTCTGGTGGTGGTGGTCCATTGACCAATAACAATAATGATCACACCGGCACGGGCACCAACTCATCGTCGAGTGCGGGCAGCGGTACAAATAATCACAATAGCAGTAATATCAATGGTGGTTCCATCAATCCGCCTCCCAATCATGATGAGCTGTTTTTGCTGTATAGGTTGGTACGCCAACGACCCATCTATCATGGACATAATGCCAAATCACAAGCGGCGCAACGCAAGAAAACGGTGCTAATACCACAAGAATTTCCAGGTAAGTGAAGTGAAAGTTGAACAAGGATGTCAATTGGCTAAAACATGCTTAAACCGGTAATACCAACGACTTAATTATCGGTTCTGAATTTCAAGTAGCTTCAGTTCTCATAGAAAGGATAACTGTTATAATATCTACAGAATTAAAAAAAAAGGAATTTAAAGAGCACTTATTCGGGCTAAGCACTTAGGGTGCACGCACACATGCAGTTGAAAGATGAACTAAAGGCTGACCATAATATTTGAGTACGTCAACATTTGTCAAAATCAGCCTTAAGTTCTGCCATCAGTTCATCTTTCAGCCGCATGTGTGCGCCCGTCCAAACCGTAGAGCCTGCTTAAAAGCTTTATGTCTTAACTTCAAAAATCTTTTCGTAAAAAAATAATGTTCAGAGAATATGCAAGGCCGATTCGTCCATAATAATTTGCTCTCTATTCTATAACTCGAGCAACCGTTCTTTTTTTGACAGTTGTCAATTATCACACGTGATTATTTTTGCATTACTCAAATCTTCACCAGCCAGGCTATAAAAAAAAGAAGTCTGTTTGCATAATATTTGCACACATTGGTTTACTTTGCGCCTCGCCAAATGGCTGTGAAAAGTCACATGGCGTGGCGGTGGTACGCTGCAGCGGCTGAATACAATGGACAGCCACAGGGGGCACCATTGACTTCTGGGGCCAACACCATTCCGACGTTCCGCACATGGTACCGTATTGTCTATTGCATAATGGAGATGATGAGCAATGGGTTGCGATTACTTTTCATTGTTCAGCTGTGACTGTGTCACGCAAATAACCAAAGCGGAGTGGGAGATGTAGACGTGTAGCCAGCCCCACATGTCACCCAACCATTTTGAAAATAAGGAGCAGCCGTAAACACAAATTTGATTGATTCGGAAAACTAATTTAGTTACGTCTGGACCACGTAATCCCGCATACTTATTTCGAAGTGCATTTTAGACATGAGAATACTTCTCGGTTTATGTAAATTCTAATATCATTTACGGACGGAGGACGGACAATCGTATCTAATCAACTAATCAGGCAAAAAACGCTTTGAAAAAGCCGCATTGTGCAGTTGTTGAAAATCAGCGTAACAATTTTTAATTAAATTACGACTATTAACTCATGCTTACTAAATGAGTCACTGTCCACGAAAATGTCACGTTTGGGGGTTCATCAACAAACAATAACTCAGAGTTGGAGATAATGAGCTATCATTTAACAGCAGTTGTCTGAAACAAGTAGTAGCAGTTAATCACTAAAACATTTTGTTTGTTATTCCATATCGATTATATCGCTAACTTAGTCCGAGACTGTCATAGCTCGAAATAAACTGTATTGTGATCATATGATGGGTATAATTAAATACATTTAGGGACGATTTCTCATTTTCACTTACAACAAACTTACAAATAGCAGAGTAAATTGTAAGCTGTATGGAAGAATAAGTAGAATAGAACTAATTTGTTTTACTATTAAATAAAGTCGCGCGTATGTCGTGTTTAGGGCATTTTGCACTGTGATTGTTTCAAATATGCCAATTTCTTGGAAATATTCGATACGCGCTTCTATCTACCAAGAATGGAAGGACCAATATTAATGTGGGTTCCCTATGTGAACTACGCAAAAACTAAAAATAGGAAACTAAAATTAGGAAGTGTTATTAAGAAAGTCAAGTCTTAGAAGAAACTAGGAAAAACATATTTAGGAAAAAAAAATAAAAGATCCAAAACTAGAAACCAAAAATCTATTTACCCAAAAATTAGGAACTTATAAATTAGGAACCCAATAACTAGGAACACCAAACTTAGGAACCCAAACATAAAGAAAAGTCTAAATAACAAATATTTAATAAAATATTGCGCGAATTTTTATTAAATATTTGTTAATCTGACTTTACCACGTTTTCTACTCAAATCGATATTTTGTGTGAGTGGTTCTCTAAAAAAGAAGTCCACTTCATTTCTAATCGACAGAATAAAGAAATTTTCTACTATACACTAATAATTTAATTATTTTAAACATTAATATTGTGTGCCATATTATCTAAATAAGGAACGAAGCCTTATTTAGTTCTTTTATCAGAAGAAGAACGTTGGTTGGATTTTAAAAAAAAGTTGTCGTTATTTTGTATACGCTTGGTCATTTTGCACATATTTTTCATCATGAAAGCGTTTCCTCAATGCAGCTCCCATTGCTCTCCAAAACGAAAAAAACGTTTAAGTGCTAAAAATATTTACTAGAAGTGTTTTAATATCCCTATACTAGCGATACTTAGTCCTTGGTTCCTCCCAGGGGGACGAACCACACGTAAGCGACCCGAACGCTTGCCAAAGCCGAGACGAAAAGAGCAGAAAGCCGACACCAATACTCTCTCACTTTTTGGCCTCGCTCTATATCTATAAAAAGAGAGTGTACTGACTGGCTGACTGACTGATTCACTGACTCATTGGCAATCATTGCACAGCTTTAACGGTAAGAGATAGAGGGCTGTAATTTGGAGAGGAGTTATGTAAATGGACGGAAAAGTCTGCACTCAAAAACAAATTTTTCATCCGATTGGCTTCAAGCTCGATTTGTAAGGATGGAGTACGAAATAGTTCGAAATGTAATTTTCTGATGTCGGAAAATTCTGCATAAGGACAGAATACGAAATAATTTTAAATGTGATTTTTCAATGTCGGAAAAACCGCCCCCAGAAGTGAAAATGACCGGAAAGTTCTGCATGAAAAAAATGATCTATTTTTCATCCTGTTGGCTTAAAACTCAGTTTGTAAAGATATAACACGAATTAATTTGAAATGCGACTTTCCAATGTCGGAAAATTTGACCCCACGGTCGGAAAATTTACGGAAAATTCTGCGAGTAGAAAACTATTTATCATCCGATTGGCTTTTAAGCTCGGTTTCAATGGATGAAATTGAAAATGTGATTTTCCAATGTCGGAAAATCTGATCGCTGTGGGTAAAAATGCCCGGAAAATTCCTCATGCAAAATAACTATTTTTATTCTGACTTAAAACTCGGGACAGGGAAGAGGTTGGGAAATGGATGGAATGTGGGCGGGATGTGAGTGATAGTTGGGTGGGACTTGGGTGGTATTGCAGTGGAATGCGGGTGGCACGTTGTTTTGGAAGTGGTTGGTAATGGGAATGGGTGTGGGTGGTATGTGTGCGGGAAGCGGGAGGGATGAGGGCGGTAAGTGGGTGGGATTTGGGTGGTATGTGGGCTGATATTGGTTCTGTACTGTTAAAGGCGCAGCAAAGCGCGACGGGTTATGTTCTCGTCAAATATATAAGAAATGTCCCTATAGTAGACTTTGTCGTGAACTCGTTAATTGGTTGGATATTTTTTAATTTTTTTGAAAACAGCTTACACCTTAAAGACACCAGATCTGAATGAATATAATTTTGGAGAATGAAATTTCGCGCTGATAGAAACGATGAACTCTGGATGGAACTCTGATATTTATCAATTTGTTATTTTCCTAGTTTTAGTATTCTAAAATTGGTTCTATTTTTTAGGTTCACAATTATTCGTTCACCTCTTTACACTACTCAGTTTTCAGTTCGTTGTTGGTTTTTCTTAGATCATCTTTCGTTTTTATAATTATTCTAGAAAACAAATTCCGAATTGCCTTGATGTGTACCATTAATGTGTCCAAATTAATTTTGTATCTGATAGATTGCCAAAAATATTGGTTATTGCCCAAAAAATAATCAGATAACTTAAACATCAAAATACCGATCTATCGATGTGGTCTTAACGATCCTAGTTCCAGCTGATCCAGTTCAGCTAATTCGTCCTGTTACGAATTTCGAAAACGAGTTGGTTGCTGTTCCAAAACATTTTTAAAAACTTCTTTCGTCTTTATTTCAACTTTATAAAGTGTATTTTCAAAGACATTATATTAAAGCATTTAAAAAATAGAAACTAAATTAACTTAACCGTGCTTTTCTGAGTTTCACTTTAACATTAAAAGTAAAAACATGTCCAAATCGTTCGTAATTGGGAGCGGCTAAGGGTACTATTATTATAATATTTTAAAAGGGGGTTTTTCGGTTTTTAATTTTCACTCCATTTACACGATTTTCTATTTACAATGCCTTTATACGGATTGTATCTACACGTTTTGTCGATGCGGGTTTGTCTATCTATCCTTAACACTAAAACATCGATAAATCTGTACCTATTCACATCTTTGTACACACAATAATAATTACAACATAGTTCCTTTCGGGCTTAAACAGACACAGAAACCAGAGTCACTCGGTCCTTACTCACAATACTCTCATTACTTACATTCGAAGTTTCGCGCGGCATCTGAAAAATTTAAAGACTTTGAATCAGGGATCCAGGCCTAATGTTAATATCGAAGCTGCGCAGTAAAATGCTCTATTTCTATCCGACTATACTTACCAGAATCAAAACAGAATCCGATACTTACCAGAATTATTGAGAATCCGATCGTTTACTTCTTATCCCACAAATGGGCAAGTTTGGCAAGTGTATACCATTTCAACTTTATCGGGTTTCCTTTTAAAAGCTAACCAAAAGTGCCTGGTAGTAGGGACCATAACAGACCTCCTAGTTTTATCCTCTGCGTTCTTATCAATAATCCTGTTTAAATAAACTCTCCCTCCTAAACCCTCCTTTTACTCAAGTTTATATAGAGTATATATAACCATGTATCCTCCCCGCCTCTTTTAACAATTTAAACTGATAACATTTTGTTTATTTCCTTTCACAGGCTACTTTTCGCTGCTCAATGAAAAGGGTCTGCCCACGGCCATTCAGTACAACTCTCTGATGCAATTGGTACGCGAACGTGTCTATAAATTTGCATCGGTGGACAATATGCCAGCGTTTACAGAATCCTCAGCCAGCAGCGCCAGCAGTCCCACCCATGAAGGTTGTCTGCCCGGTATCAAAGGACGACCTCAATATGTAAAAACAACCGCACGTGGCGGTCAGGTATTTCGTCTGTTGGCCGTATTCGAAGATGGCAAACAGGAGCAGAACGGTCAAAGCGGCGCCAATTTGTCCTCGTCATCTGGAGCTGGAAATGTAAGCAAACCCCAAGCCGCTTATATGGGACGGGAGAAGGAGAAGGGCAGATATGCCCAATTGCTGAATGAGAATCGACAGGTCATGTATGTCCCTTTGGCCACCAAGGGCAAGTTCTATGAAATAGAACCAGGGATACCGCAAATTTTGCAAAAATTGGGCGATGTGCAACGCAAACTGAATCCCGAGTGTGTGCATCGTTTGGGAGCCTTGGTGACGGCTGCCAAACAATTACCACTGACTCTACGCTATATTTCGGGTCCAAATGGTCCGGATATACCCGAACAATTGTGCATCAGTCAAGTCAGCAAAGAGGATGTGGTCATAGGTTGTCCCATTGAAGATGTGGAGATGCAGACACCATTGCAGCTGAGAAAACTGTACTTGAGCAGAGAGATGCAGTTGCTCAAGAGCTATTTGGGCTTTGATTCAGAGCAACGGATGCTGGCCAATGCGAATGTGCAAAATATGTTGAAATTCTGTCAGTTCAATTGTGATCAGTTCTTAAAGCTGGTGGAGATTGAGTTGACGCAACGGGCCGAACGCTCAGGAAGTAAAAGCAGAGAAGGTCTACGTATCTTGAAGCCTTTGCATTTGCCCAAATTGCTGCGTCGTGAGAAAAGTACCATGGCAGCGGCGCATGAGAAAGAGGATTCCATTATATTTCTGAGCAAAACGGATCTGGAAAATCTAGAGGCCAAGGAGGCAGCCGCAGCAGCTGCAGCTGGAGCTGAGCCCGGCTCCAACCGCATCACAGAACGCATGAAGGTCTTGTATTCTAAACATTTCACATAAAAACCAAAAAAAAACAAAACTAAATTCCATGTATTCCCCTTAGGTCTTTCAGTCCACCAAAAGAAATGGTTTCGCAAACAGCAACAACAGCAGCAAGCAAAACAACAATCTAATCTGGATCTGGATGCTCAAGCCAAACGCATGAGTATGGAACGTTATACAGATATGTCCAAGCTTTTGCAGGAGCGATTTGGTTCGGCGGGTGAGCAGCCCGAGCAGGATGTCATCTCGTTAAATAGTACTGGAGCCTCCGACACAGAGACAAATACCCTAACCACCACCCTGGAACCCAAATCTCTGGACACCTTGTTGCAGAAATCCATGTCCCTGCAGGATATAGAGTTGCTCAATGGCCAGCGCAAGCCGCGTCCCGATCTGCTTACAGATGCCATTAGTGAGTCGGGCACAGAACACGAGGATGTGGAAAATCAAACACCGCCTCCCCAATCCTTCATCACGGAGAAGCTGTACAATGAGTTTCATGTGAAGACGCGTCAATATAGCAAATCCTCTTCGAGTCTACATCAAATGCGTCACTTTTCGCTGCCCCAGAAGTTGCAGTTGCATGAGGAACGGGAGCGAGAGCAGCGTAGTCTGGCTGAATTCAAGGCCAAACAGCAGGGCAAACAGCCCATCACTGGACGACGGGCAAATGGTGGAGTTTGCTTGCTAGGCGGCATGACATCGTCCTCCGCCTTTATGTCGCCTACCTCATTGCTAGTGGAAGATGATCTACCCTATTCGAGTGTGCGTGACTCTCTTGTCATCTCCAGCGATGGCAGCCTGCCACACCAGGAAGAAACTGAACATGCGGCCAATGCTAATGCTGTACCCTCCTGTGGCGACTATACCAAGGAGAATATCTATGCGGAAATTTGCGCCTCGCACACCTGCGACACCTTCTCGGGAGCCACACAACTCACACACATACAGGACGATGATAATGATGAAGATGATGATGGAGATTATGCCTCACTTAAGTATACAGCCAGCGGACCTCAGTCAGTCAGTCGCATTGAGATCAATGGGGCAGTAGCGAATAGTTCGATAAGCTATCATACCGTCTATTTGGGCGAACAGCCGCTGGGTGAACGGCATGCGGCACATATAACAACCGTGGAATTGGCCGGAGAGGATAATAACATTTACAATACGCTCAAATGATGACTCATGTGATTCCGGCGACATAAATTTGCCGGCGGCAAGGGGCTATTTTAGGGCAAGCAAAATAGAGGAAATATTTATTAGAAGAAGAGCAAAAGATCAATTCAGTTGCAAACATAGCTCACTTATCACTCTAGCGTAAAGTGAAGTAAATTGTGGAAGTCCCGGTATATATAAAATCCATATCCATATCGAAAATGCTTCTGCTCGTGTTAAACTCTAAGCCCGGCTTTTTCTAATCCAAAAAATATGCAGAATGTTTAGTACGAAGGTACAAAACTGACGAAAAGTCCAAGGACCTGTTTTTACAAGCTCTGAACTAGGGTTGTTGATATATCGATATCGAATAATTTTTGACAATATTTTTGTGAATACTTTTGTGTTTTTGGCCGAAAAGGAAGGTCCAAGAGAACGTCTTACCAACACTTCCCTTTTTGTGGTCAAAACTAACAAAAATACACATTCAACAAGTATTCGATATCGATATTTCGACATCCCAACACTGAACCCAAGCCTCTAGTTCGAAACTTAAATAATTTTTTTAACAAAAACGCCATTCGGTATTTTTGTTTATTTAACTCACAATTTTTGTTTAGAAGAAACCCTGAAAAAATCTATCGTTACCCCAACGGTTTGCAGCCTTGTCTTTTTCACATAAAAGTTTACTTTAAAGAGGTTTAATGACCTCTTATACATAGTTTTTATACTTGGATTGTCACTAGCACTACTTTAATTTTTGAAAATTGAAAAGATTTAAATTATTTCATGTTCAGTTTGGGTGTTGAATCGTGCCAAAAACCTTGTGTAAAAACTATGTTCTCAATTAAAGTAACCTGCTTTATAGAATTACATTGTAATTCTAACCGATCTCAATATGGTTAAGCTGCAAAACGATAATGAACCTATCTTGAAATTAAAAAAATTCTGTAAACTTTTCTCTCTATTAGTTTCGGTAATTTGGCGACTTAAAAAAAATATTGGAAAAAGTCAAATTAATAGATAAAAGAATCGTTTAAGTAATATAAATTGGGCAACTAGAAAATAAAACAAGTTACAACTTAGCTAAAATTCTTACATCAGTTCATAACAAAGGCCACAAAGGACATAAAACCAGTGACAGTGGTTGCTTTAGTTTCTCATATATTTAGCCAGTTAGTCCTGTTCTCGTTTTCGATGAAATCAAGCGGAATCCGAATTCTTATAGAACTTTAAATTTTCATTTATTGTCATTCGACTGCCTTAGGCTGCCTTCACACTGTTCAACACATGACCCATGATATGTTGTAGGCCCGCACTTCTCCATGAAATTCTATGAATATGACTAGCTATTCAAATGTAAAACAGAACAAAAAGCAGGAATACTAGACTATCATGTGTCATGTGTCAAACAGTGTGAAGGCAGCTTTAATAATAAACAAATTTTCAAATCGATTTGTGGAAACCAAAACTTCAACTAATTTCAATCGATGAAGTTTGGAAACAAGATCGGGGCTCTAATCTGTCACAATCTATCGTAGCAAGCGTTATGTCTCGCTCACACATTTTCCCTAAGTAGATATTTGTTTACACACTTGTTGAGCTTGATTCTTATGAAGTGGTTTACAAAATATATCAAATTTTAAAGCAAATCTAAAACTGCATTAAACTAAGCTCACTTATGATTAAATCAAAACCATTTCCAATTGCTTTTCATTATCAACTTCATATCTCTATCAATTATTGTAGAAACTTTAAACTCTATACTATAGCATTAATATTGGATCTCTTTAAAGGTATTACTGAACTAAATGCAACATTTTTTTTTAACCGTCTGCAAAGTATTAAAAATTAGCCAATCGATCATAGTTCTTATATTGTGTAAAATTGTTAAATGTAATTGGCAAAAATTATTCGACACTCATTTTTATAAAAATTTTAAAAATACATATATATTTTTAAAAGAACAAATCCCTTATGTTTCATGTTTCATATATTTTGTCATGTCTGTCGATGTTTTTGTGCGTCTAAGGCAGTGGTGCCCAAAATGCCTATCCCATGGGATAGGAACTCATAATTCGTCCGGCGTTGCAGCCGACACAGGCATAGAGAGAGAATGTGTCCCATTTTCTTTTCTCACGAGGCATATGTTCGTTTGCTTGTTGCACATGCGTGTTTCTCTGCTACGCACACAAGCGCAAAGCCTGATTGTGTAAGCTTAGAATACCTCTCAACAAAGGAACTGCCATGTTTATAATTCACAAAACAAAGGCATTTGTTGTTAAAAGTTTCATGAGATATTTTTATATGGAGTTATTTGTTTTGGCACATCCTTTGTTGAGTTGAATACTAAGCTTTAACAAAAGATTTCAAATCCGAAAATGCATAAAAACTTTAAACTGTACTTTTATTGAAAGGGTCGAATTACTAAACCTATTTTGCGATTTTAATAGTTAATAATTAAAATAGTTAGATATAGCTCGTGGATTATGTGTTAATTTATAATATGCCCCCGCAAAACTCCAAAATTCTGCGGTACTAAATAATTTCATGCTTGATTCATGACAGCAGCTCAATCTTGAGTATACAAGCCTGTTCCCGTTTTCGATTCCGAACAAATCATGCGAAATTGAAATTGGTAAATGTATTCGCGTCCAAAAACCGATTGCGTTCTTCGGTTTTCTTTAGATCCTTTTGATAATAAATAGATTCGCCCGAATTCTACAATCATTTCTAAGATATCGCAACTCTTTCCAATTCCGATCAATCGAATTCGAAAACGGGAACAGGCCTGATAATCAATTTGTATGTATTTGGGAATTTTTCTGGGATACCTTGGAAAATATTCATGTTAATTTAAAATTGATCAATTTAAAGTAAAGTAAAAGTCTTCTTTGAGCCACAATCAAAATTTTAAAAAAGTTTTTCTTTTCAAAAAAATACATTTTGCTTATTCTTTTTGAAACTTGTTCCTTAATTCAATAATTTGGTTTGTTCACTATAATTAAAACCAGAGGTGCCCAAAGCCAGTTTACGGCCGCTAAGACACTAACACAAATGAAGGAAATATTATAAAAAGAGAATACCGATTTTTGTCTGCTGATGTGACTCTGTCTGTCTGATACACACTAACTAATTCGTCCCCTAACAACAAAAACTTCTTTGAAGGCATCTTTGTTGTTGCGTTCGAGGAGAGAAAGGAAGGAGAGCAACTACGCTTAGCCATATGCTATGCATGAGTTCTCTGGTATAGGAACAAAGCAATGAGCTTCTAAGTTTCTAATTATGAAATAGAATATATTCCGATCAGGTCGGCTTTTATTTTCTAAAAGGAAAAGGATAACCAAGTTATGAATAAATTTCTGATCAAAAAGCGGTTTTAAATCTACTCTGGTCTCTAAGTTACAAAAGCTTCATGAAGAACAAAAATGTTGGACTATTAAGTCAACTTATAAAGATAAAATTCACTTTTTTGATAAGATTTTTACCATAACTTGTATAGAGGTTTCCTCTGGTTTTCAATACATTTGTATAAATTCAATATTATGTTCTCTGAAATTCTCACCTACTACAATTATTGGAAATGTATCATTTCTCCTTTTAGATACTGCGGCAGGCCCTATACACTAAATTAAACTTAAAATGCAAAATTATTCATTTACTTTTAATTTCATGTACTTTAATGTCGCCTGTTTTAATTTCAAATTGCTAATTTCGGAATTGCGAAACATCAACTTTTGCACAAATGATTACGATTTGAACGTAGGCAATATATAGGTCATATAAAAGACAAGGAACTCTTAATATGAAAAGAAAACCCAAATTTTGTTAACATTTTGTATGCAGGAAAGACAAGTTTAAGTAATAAATTAGTATAAAACATTGTTAACTCACCCTTATATGAGTTCTTTACTGAATTATTACCCTAAAGAAATTCCTTGGTAGAAAATTAAAATTATAAGTATACAATCAGGGCAGGCCGAATGGAGAGATAGAAAAAATATATCCGTCTCGCTCTCTCTGTTTCTTTCGGACACTCAGTGATGCTTGTCTTCGGCAAGCATTCGGTGTGAATTGTCTTTTGACTTCGGTACCCTGGTATTCAATCCATGCTCTCTGTCACCCCTTCTCACCCTCTCTCTCTCTCTCTCTCTTTTAGCCGTCCTTTTTTTCTCTTGCTTGCCCTACTGAAGCCCACTTAGAAAGCAAACTTTAGGGCGCCGTTGCACAAAAGAAAAGAAAATACACAAAACTAAATCATTATACAATAAAATAATTTATTTATCTTTTGTTTTTGTAATGACAAGCAAATTATGAAAGCGAAACGCAAACTATTTTTACACGCCCATGCGAAACGCGAACAAAACACATTTGTTTGTAAATTGAAACAGAATTTGAATCTGGTTAAGAATATAAATACAAATAAATAAAATCTCTGTCATATACATATAAATACATATATATATATATATTTGTAGCTTGTAGTGTTTAGCATATGGAACAACTTTGTAAATGAGACGTCCCTGTGGGCGACGAAAAACCCCCTAGAAATGACAACTCAAATTGTAATATTAATTTACACAAAAAAAACACAAAAAGAACGGAAATCCAAGTGAAGACAAGCAATTTGCATTGTATTTAGGTGCACCCTGGAAAACTGAACATTTGGAAATTGCAATATTATACAATTGTATACATGATTTCTTAAACATATATATATATACACACACATACATAGAAATCTTAGTGCAAACCTAAGGTATTATTAGCTTGTAGGCAATCAACAAACAAGTCAAATCAAATCATACATATATATATATAGTATATATACACATACATATAATTGTAACATAGCATGAAATTTTACACGATCTCTCGTATTTGTCGTTCTATTTTGGAAACTAATTAACTACTGAATTGTTGGGTCATTTTGTGCCCGCCTGACAAATCTGCACTTAAAAGTAAGGCATGCTTTCATTTGAAACTCAGTTTATTTGTCTGCTTGTCCGCTAACCATTGTGTCTACTAAGTAACAAATCAATTATATAAATAGCCATATATGTAAGATCAGTTAAGCACTTGTAATAATCTAGTCCTCAGTTGAAACATACGGAAAAAAAATTTTAAGTACATGCCAAACTTTTCTGATGACCTCGGCTAGCCGATAGCTCTTCAATATATGCATACATACACACATATTATATATATATTTTCAATTGGGTACTACGATATAAATAAATATTTAGCAAGAATTTATTAATTTTTATTTGATTTTTAGTGTGTAGTCAAACTGGAATCATCTTTTTTTTTTGTGATTTGTTGCAACAATTAATACAAAAATTGATTTTGATTTAAAACAAAAGAAATATGCTTTTTATTTGGATTTGGTTTATTCATTTTTCCCCCAGGATTGTTGATATGCAATATTAAGTTTATTAATTTTTTTATTATTTGAATGGAATGGTTATTCAAAAAGGATTTTGAGGATATACATAAAAATGGTTTAAAACTTTAAGGCCCATACGGACATCCGAAGTAATATTTTAGCTAAAAGCACACCAGCTGATCGCTGCATCAGCTGCATTCTCAAGCAGTTATAGCAATGGAGAAAAACTGGTTACAGACTAGTGATAATAGAAGCGGGAGAGTCTTGAAACAGCTGTATAATCGACCAGCCTGTTAGTAGTGTGCCTGTTTAATTTATTGTGTACATATAAGATGACCTCATGCTATTGAACATCTATCAGTCAGACCTCAGAACCGCTTTGGTTCGAATCAGACCACGAAAGTAACCTTCCAAAAGCTTAACACCAGAAATCGGACACTCTTTTATTTGGATAAGGGTAGAATTCAATGTACCCGTTAATAAGCGGGAGAAATATTGAATAGCCTTTCTTAATGTTAATTAACAGAGGAGCAACATTAATGTTCAAATATATGACAAAATTTGTGGCCCTTAAGAAAATACCAAAAAGTAGGCTACATATTTTTTATGAACAGACATTGAAAATCCCAACAAGCACTGTATGAAAGCAAGTTGTAGCGTCATCTGTTGGTCAGTTTGAAATTCCTCAAAAGCCTTGTTCTTAATTTCTTTACTTTTTTAATAAATCAAGTCACATAAATTTTATTATATTACGATCATCGTGTTTTTTTGTTAAAAGATACGTTTTAAATTTATTGGAACACTTTTTGTTTTCAATAATGATGATAAAAGTTATATTCGGTTGTTTTGACTCTTACATCTTTATATGGTCCGCTGAAACCGGCACGGTCCGTCGAACCAGACCATGAACCGAACCCCTAATATTTTAGACCCCTCGAACCTGAACCCAAACTGGACCACTTTTTGGAAAAATTAGGTTCGTTTCCCAACCTAAAACACACGGCACGTTCTGATTTATTGTGTATATGAAGAAAACGATATAATTCTTCCATATACAGAAAAAAAAAACCCCGTAGAATGGATATTCAAATATCCTTTTCACATTTTTCAGTTCCTTTGGATGAAGAATAAAGATCAATGAAATATTTATTTCCTCATATATCCTTTTTAAGGCAAATTAAATAGACTTCGAAAATATCCGATGGATCCCAAAAAAAGGATAGTTAACTATCCAGTCCAAATGGATACCGAAAAATGCTAAGGATCATCAAAAACCATCCTTTTTTCAGTTTACGATTTACCTTTTCATTATGCCCTTCTTTTTTGGCATTCCTCAACAAAGGAGTTTGGTATTTTTTAAAAAAGTACTTGAGTCATCAGCAATAATTTGTTGAATTAAATTTAAATTTTTTTAAAAAATTCGAATAAAAAGAAAGTATTGCAGTGAAAAGGTTTTTGGGTTTGCAGCCTTGACAAATACAGAGTTACCAGATGGTCCAAAACAAATTTAATGCTAATTATGAAAATTTAAAAATCCTCAAAACCCTCAAAACTATCTTATACACTCTATTAAAAAAAAGCTTCAGCATAGTATTATTTCCCCTTCATATGAAAATCTTTCTAAGATTTTAATTGGTGTTCTAATGGTCCAGTTTAAGGTTATTGGTCCTCACCTCTTCCTTCTTCAGTTCAGTTTAACTGGTTTCGTTTTGACTTATGCAGAGGGTTCCCAAAAAAATCCCAAGTAGACACTAGCATATCGTTCTGAAAGAATTAAATCAGTTTTTCCTTGATCAATGCGATGCAAAAGTATATTTATTTCTGTATAAAGTCTTTAAGTCTATAAGGGCAGGAGTCTTAAAGTTGGGAGACAGATATCAAGCTCATTTTTTATACACAAACAGATTTTAATATTGATACATTACCGAAGAACACACCAAAAAGTTCCATTTGTGTCATATAACAGCAATTTTGCTGTTAACATGCGGTTAAAGCTCTGTTAATTGACATAAAAGATGTCTAAAATGTTGCTCTTCTAGAGCAACGAGTATATCAAATCCCTGTACCGAAGTTACTCCTCACCCTTTACTAATTATAATAGATAAACCAAAGTCTATGCTTCGCTATTCATTTTCTTCTTTTTGATTTTGATCAACAATCCTATATCAAAATTTCCACAAATTTTCTACCCATTTTAAAATATTAGATATGTATAATCTATAGATTAACAAATGATGAAAAAAGAAAAACCCTGTATAAAACTGAAGCAATACTCACAAAATAGCTATGATACTAGTTGTAAAACCCAATGACAATGTCGATGTCCAAACTAAAAATGGAGCAACAAGTTCAGTCAGTGTGTGTGATAGTAGCTATGTAACGAGAGAGTACTATCTGATGAAGAATCTGTATATAAGTATTGGAGCTGGTAAGAAAAGCTCTACAAAATGGTACTAAGAGTACTCTACGTATATGGCGGTTACCTTTGCATTTCATAGTCAAAATACTAGATACGTAAGTCAGGCTTCACTGTAGCTGCAAGGGTGATAACCGAACAAACGTCTCTCTAGGCTAAGATTTGTATTCTATTGATAACTTAATAAGCAGCAACTACCCGCCAGCATATAAATTGGTGTGATAAAATGTATAACAAACATTAAAACAAATTAAAGTTAATGAATGTCAGTTTTGAATTTGCTTTTAGAGCACCCATAACAGATCGAGATAAAACACACCACAAACTATCTAATAGATAAACATACGAACATACATTCATTTGCTGTAAGGTGAATATACAATATGGAATATTTTTTGTTTTGATTTTGGAAGTCAAGCAGTATCAGGGATTTTTGATGGAATGGCACAAGACAAACAAATTGTAGAAGCCCTCAAAATGCCGCCCGCAGTCAAGGAAGAGGAAGCAATAACAAATCAATCACACAATTTACACACACACACACACACACAAAAGATTTAAAATATTGTCATGTTTTTGGTGTCTATGTTAATCCCTTAGAAATTCACAAATTAATCAATTAGTAGAGAACCTCACAACCAAACAAGCAAAGAAGAAAAACACATATAGAAATATATATATATAATATATAATAACCCTGTAGCAATTTTAGATTTGTAAAACAGATGGAGATAAAAAACGAAAAGCCCAACTTTAAGATGCAATTTTTGAACTGAAAGCGTTGACTTAGCTGATGAGCCTGGGCTTAAAGCTTTGGCAAGACTGAATTGATAAATTGATAAAAATGAAAACGTTTGGTAATGGGTCACACACACACACACACACATACATTCACAAAAGAAAAGAAAGTTAAGGACAAACTGATATGATATTATTGTTGTAGTAGATCTTTTTCTAACTGCTGAAATTATATGTATACATAGTACATTTAAATCCAAATCGAACAAAATCCCTTTTTAGCGCAACCAGCTTAATACCATTTGGAAAATAAAAATAAAAAACAACTCAACAACTGAGGCCACCCAATCAACTTAAGCATGAAACAAATTTATATTTCACGTTATACTTATATGTAACTAGATAAAAGAAAACAAAACAACAAAAAAAAAAAAAAGAAAAACAAATCTTTGGCAAAGACAACAACTTCAATGGATACAAGTGAAATAAATGAAAACAAATTAAATTTGAGTTTTTTTTTGAAGGGTTCGCAATGGATTGCACATGCTTGAAGGTGAACTTTACCTACTTAATACATAGGTAAATATTTTGGTACTTTTTATTTGACGATCTCAACATCAAAACTCTTAACAACAACATTGTAAATACCACACTCGAATTTGACAAATCTGTACGAACGTGTAATCTTGCCTATATAATATACTGAACTCAAGAGCTCCAATATAGAATCAGTTTGTGGATCTGGATATCAACCAGAGACACAGTGAAGCCCTCAACCAAATGCACAACCAACTCTTCAACCAGAGGCACAACCAAGCCCTCACTCAGAGGCACAACGAAGCCCTCAACGCGAGGCAACATCATTCCAGTTCGAACAAACTTGCTGATCGACGACCACTCGAAACAACGGCCTCTACACGAGGTTAATATCGACATAACCACAACTCCAACGGCTCATCACAACAAGCCACAGTTGTTCCAGCTCCTGCCAAGAAACCGTTGCACTGTGGTCTATTCTGACAATCTGGCAGGCAAGCAAATGCAAATTCCTCCCAATATTTATTCCAAAATTTATACAATTTTTTATTAGATAGTCACGATCAAGGTGTACTAAACAAGGTAGGCTCACTCGCTCTCTCACAACTCCCTATATTTGTGTCAAAGAAAGCGAGAGCGAGAGAATAATATATTTCAATACAAAGCCTACTAAGCTACTAAGAAAAACACAAAAAATGCGTCCGCGGACATGCTTTGCTTACAACATTTGCTTACTCATGGAGCAAAAACTATTAGAGAGGCACTTTGCGCTGCAGCTCAATTTTGCTGGTGCCCAAAAAGATACTTCAAAGAGCCAGTAGGAAATCACTGTGGTTGGAGCGAGACGACCATAACCCAAATGTATCCAGAGAGAGCGAACAGCTGACCAAAAAGTATCTAGAGAGCGTAAATGAGAGCGAACAGCTGTCAATTTTCTGAAAGAAGCGGTGTCGACTGAGCAACGTTCTTTTCTTATTCTAATTGCTCCATTTCTTACTGACTGAAATTTAACAAGTTGTCAAGAGAGTGAGAGAACGAGTGCTCCTACCTTGTTTAGTATACCTTGGTCACGATGTCGTGAGAGTGCAAAGTTTACTATACTTTTCTAATTTTTCTTCCATACCTAAGAAACTTTCGCGTTTGTTTTGCGCTGAGAAAGTTAAAGTTTTACGATTAGTTGTGAAGTAAGACTTTAATTTGACAAGAGTTGGTAAAATATTTTAAAAACAAGTGAGAAAGTCGGTCAAGCCCGACTATAACATACTCTGTACCTGGAGTAGAAGCTGAATGCAATGCTGGTGCTGCGCTTATCTCAAAGTCTCTCTCTCTTTTTCTCTCTCTCTCATTCTCTCTCTCGCTCTCTCTAAGATTGTGTGGTGTTAGTAGTGAATGGGTGGGAGGGGGTGGGGCGAGGGAGAAGTACTTTTTTGCTCATAACTTGAGAACCGCTGATCCGATCTTTATCATTTCTTCGGCAAATCGATACATTTTGCTGATTACTAACTATCTCTAGAAGGTACGAAACGTCTATCTTCAAAACTGTAGGAGATATACCGTTTTTTCCGAATTGCGGGGGCGGGAGGGGGCGTGGCAAAAATTGAAAATAAACTTGATCTGCCTGCAGTTATAAGAAACATTTGTCCCATACATGTCAAACCTCTATCTCTTACCATCTCTGAGATCTGTTTGTTCATACGGACGGACGGACAGACGGACAGACAGACGGACAGACGGACAGACAGACGGACAGACGGACAGACGGACAGACAGACGGACATGGCTATATCGACTCGGCTGTTGATGCTGATCAAGAATATATATACTTTATATAGTCGGAAATGATTCCTTCTCCCTGTTACATACTTTTGCACAAACTTAATATACTCTATGTACCTTCGGTACAGAGTATAAAAATTGTGCTTGTTCTGTTCTTATAATAATTATTTTTCTACTTTCATTCAAGCATTTGTCACTAATTGCAGTTAAAGAGGTATTACACTGTGGAATGCCCCTCCAACTAGTTTGCAGGCTTCCTTCGGGAGCTGACACCAACCACACAATATTTTTCACCATAGCCGACTTCGAAGCAGGACAAGGCGGCTTGATGTTATTAATAGAGGAAGTCACTGGACTTCAATTTAAGCCAGACAAGGATATACCGGAAAGAATATGTCTTTCATGCTTGGCGGCTGCAAAAATTCCCTACGATTTTAAGCAGGTATTTGTGAAGAGTTTTCATCAGATGAAACCAAAAGAGGATTGGAGGCAACATAAAGTGAAGTTGGTGCAGAGTGAAACCACAGAGTTTTTGGAGGCGCTAAGCCAAGAGGAATGGACCCAGGTAGAGGAGAAGGACACGACCGAAGGCCAGAAACCATTCCAGTGTACCTAATGCCCAAAGAGTTTTAGACGAAATATCACTTTGAAATGTCACCTGCGTACTCATATAGACGAGCAAACGTACGAATGACCGCACTGCTTGAAAATCTTTAACGAAGAAGACATCCTTAAGAGGCATTTAAGCATTCATACCAAAAACTTTTACCCAAAGTGGCCACCTATTCGAACACCTGCGCCCTCATACGGGCGAAAGACCCTTCCCATGTACCCAGTGCACCAAGAGCTTTAGTCATAGAAGTACTTTGAAATGTCATCTGCGTACTCATACCATATTCTCCCACACCTTTACCGAAAATGGCAGCCTAAAGAGACACATACGACGTGCTCATACCAAAGAGCGACCCTTCGAACTTCAACAACCCTTTTAACTTCAAGAAGCTCTCCGGGAACACCTGCGCACACATACGGGCGAGCGACCCTTTGAATGTGCCCAATGCTCAATGACCTTTGTCCATAGAAGCAGTTGCAATAATCACATCTGCATGAAATCGAAAGAAAATGGCGAAACCATAGAAAAACAGACATTGATTGGAGTTTCACCTGAAGCTACTAACTGAATCTAGTTCTATTTTAATTCATTGTTTGCTGATTCTGTCAAAAGTCATTTCTGATATCTAAAAATCCCTCTCAACAACATGTTTAGCGAGCAACGCAACAGCCACCTGGTGGAGTTTCGTGCGGGTCGCATGCATCTGGTGGACAAAATAGTAAACCCAGATACACGCAAGGGTCTGGTAAACATGACCCAGAGTGACGATGGTCTAATGCATTTCTGCTGGAAAGATCGTACCAGTGACCAGCTGGAAATTGACTTAATCGTCTTCCCAGATGATTTTGAGTATAAGCGGGTGGATCAGTGCAAAACTGGTAGAGTTTATGAGCTCAAGTTCAAGTCGTCGACCAATCGCATGTTCTTCTGGATGCAGGAGCCCAAGACTGACAAGGATGAGGAGCACTGTCGTCGTATTAATGAATTGTTAAACAATTCTCCGACAACTGATCAAAAAGGTAATGGAGATTTGCAATACATGTAGAAGAAAAAAATGTGTCCTCAGATGAACTCACGCTCACTTGCGGAACACATCCTCATATTTACAAACGCCAAGATCTCCCAATTTGATATTCAACTCAACTTGAAGAGCGAAGACAACAGACTATTCAAGGAACCATCAATCAGCTTATAGGCGACCCGATCTTACACGCGCCACCCAGAAAAGCTAATCCTATCCGTTTTGTTTACTTTTAATGAATTCTTCAATTTTTGGTTTAACAGAACTAATCTCTGTTACGTCAATTAATAAAAATATTGTTTCAACATTATATGTATTAGTGGTAAATCGATGTCGAACTCAATATTTCTTTTAGAGTAACTGTACTTACATTCCCGCGACTTTCGTAGAGTAGAACTTTTGCTATTGGCCCGTATTGGTTTTAAGTCTTTATGTGTTTGTCAAAACCGTCCATTTATAATTGTCCACTGTCAAACAGAATTGCAACTTTCTGCCAATTTTTAGTTTACTACATTTTATAGTCTTCTTGAAAAGCACTTCCTTTTCTTTGAAGGACCACTAACGAAAAAGTTAGCGTAGAAATGCCATGGAGGACTTAAAGCACGCTCTTTTCCTACCTTCATACCCTCTAATATTATCAATATCAAAAAGTACTTCAGAGAGACCACTCCCAGAAAGTGTCTGCGATTTGAGCAACTCAGAAGGTGAATAAAATTTAATTATTTATTTAAATTTGATTTCTGTTTATATTTATATTAATGTAAATAATTTATGAAAAATTTTTAAAATACTTAAAAAAAAAAAAATTTTTAAGTGAATTATTTCTGGGAAAAAACTTGCCAAATGTGGAAACACTCAGCTAAATGCCTATTTACACTACAGTCCATCTACCGTTTACCGTCTACCGTCAATGATGGTACGTAAGAACTTACGGTGCCGAATTTTCTTTAAATATTCCAGCGTCAGCTGGAGATGTTTCTATCTCATGCTGTTCTAAGCGATATTTTTGGGTCCACCACTAAATAATTGCCATTCACAACTAAAATATACGTGCGTAACGTAATTTGAATGTCAAAATGAAATTGCCGAGCACCAGAACACCAAAAAAATTTTTAAATATGTCCAAAACTGTTAATTCCGTTTATAAAATGCAATGTTTTATTCACTTAATGCCATTAAATTATCTGCTTCGACTCAATTGCATCCAAATGCTTCGATGTACTGGGCAGACCATAAACATTTTTAATAAGTCCGTATCGCCCATATTGCACATTTGTCGGTTGTTTTCTAATATTCATCGAGGTATTAGGTACTGTTGCTGTTAGGCAGAGACCAACACAATTGTTAAATTTACAGACTTTTCTTTCTTTTTCTGTAATAGCTGGCATGTATATATCATGTGACAAGAAGAAGCCTATGATGGTGGAAAGTAAATGTAGACGGTGGCCTTGTGAACACGAATTTAATTTTTTCACCATCTTCTCATCGTTCCGCCAAGATGGACTGTAGTGTGATTAGGCTATAAATCGTGAGACTGTCTCTGAAAGGGAAGTACCTTGGCAGCCCTGGTCACACTTATCTGTAGTAGCTCTGGTCGCACTTATCTTTCGATTACGTTACAATTGTCTCTTCTTTAGAAGAATGGCGACTGCCAGCCTCCGAACAGCGTTCTTGAAATAAACTTAATAAATGTATTTTTAAACAAAACTGAGTCAACTTAGTGTTGCCAAAATTGAGCAATGAGAGATTTTAAAACTGACCAATAGATGACGCCACTACTGTCAGGGCGTGGTAAGTAACTTTTTTGTTGGTCATAACTTGAGAATCGTTCATCCGATTTTGATCATCAATAAATAATGTTAACTACTTACTATCTCTAGAAGGTACGAATCATCTATCTTTATAACTGTGGGAGATATGACGATTTTTCCAAATTTAGGAAAAAATTAAAAATAAAATTAAACTGCCTGAAAGTATTAGAAATAAATGTCCCTTTAAGCTCAAAGCATTATATCTTACCATATGTGAGATTTGTGCGTTCACACAGACGGACATGGCTATATCGACTTGCCTGTTGATGCTGATCAAGCATATAAATATATATCGCTGTTGCATACGTTTACAGAAACATAATATACAGTTACACACAGCCTTAACGAAGTTTGGACTTACAATTTTAATTGCTCAAATTCCTAGCCTTTTTCAACTTAAGTTTATCGTCTTTTTAAGCAATTCTAATCAAAGAAATTCTTAAAAGACTTTTCATGTGAAATCATCAAAAACTTCGGTCCATTACTTTTATCCAAAAATAAACACTTTTGGCCACATGGTGCACTTAACATTTAAATGTGTTTGCATAAACTTTTCACTGGATTAACATAAACGAGATGTGCGCATGTGCTTACCTTTTATTATACATCTGGCAGCATTTTACCTTTTTTTTTGAATTTAAACAGACGTAACGGTTTGTAATCCTACCCCCCCATTTAATTGATAACCAAATTACCAAAGCTTTTTTCTTTGTATTTCGTTTTATTTCTGCACATTTACATACATACTAATTCATAATTTTCGCATTTTATTTATATAATTTTCGTTTCTTTTACTTGTATTGCTGCTTTCGATTTTTAATTTTTTTTATTTATGGCCACATTTGATTCTATTGTAGTTAGATTCAAATTTTATTATCCATCAGCATGTTGAAAGAGCAAGCATTTAATATAAGTAGGTACATCGAAATTTTGCAATAGTCTGTAAAAAGTGCCAAGAAATGTGAGGGTTAAAAGGAAAATCTTGCACAAAATAATTCTTATTATTTCAAATGGAACAAAATAATGCCATAACATTATATTTATGCTTGCCGAGCTCTTTCAACACTTTTTTTATTTGGAAAAAAAACTCTTTTGAACTCTGCGGATTTGGAATTTTATTATTGCCTACACATTTAGCCCGTTAGATTTGTTCTTCAAAAATTTGTTTTTTATATTCGGGCCATAACAAATTTGATTTTATTCGTGGCTTACACTCAACTAGTTACATCGACACATTCAATTTGGGGTTAGGTACATATCTAATTAGTTGTATATGTATTTTAGATACATTTTAATGCTTCTCTTTTACCAACTGGACGACATCCTCTCAGTTTATTATTATTTTAGTTTAGTTTATTTAACGATATGTTGGTATACAAACTTTATAATATTTCTGGTTAAGTTTTGGGAGAACAGCGCAGAGGTTGGCAAATTTGTTTTATTTTTACTGAGCATTTTGCCGTAGTTTCATGCCACGTGAAACGTGAGGAACATCTGTATCATCGGACATGGGCCAAATATATATAACAGGAATTTTTTTAGGGACTAAGACAGCATTCAGAAGATGGAAAATAAGTAATTACGGTTATGATCTGGATTGTGTAAGTAATTTATTTTAAGGAAGAAAATTTATTCAAGGGATACTTTTATCATAAAGAGCCAAAAGAGGCTCAACCCACAAGGAAGTCGCTGTAACTGATATTATTTTGAAATCATTTTGGAATTGTATTAAAGGTTTCCCTTAATGGAAAGTAGAGAAACTGAGAACAATCAATCTTTTAAAAATGGCAATTAAAACTTGTTTAGAATAACTAATAGGCTTTTTACACAGAGCACATCTAACATCCAACATCCTGAGTCATAAATATTAATCATGGTGCAATTTGCTATCTTTGCAGCATCTACCTATTAGACATCGACCCACTTAACATTTTTACGAAACAAAAGATTAAAAATGTTGGCTTAACAAATGGTTATTAAGCATATCAACTCAGGATGTTTGAAGTTAGATGTTAGATGTGCTCACTGTAAAAAGCCTATAAGCACTTTATTACCATTTTCATGGTAATTTCATGGATTATCACTTCAAAATCATATCCAAACAGTGCATATTACGAATTAGAGAAGGAAATAAAGTAAGTAGTTAAAAAGGCAAACCAATTTCGTTTATTTATGTACTTTATGCCAGACATTTCATGTATTAAAGTCGCGTACTCTTTAAATCATAAACAAATAAATTTATTTATTGTTCATACGTACTGTTGCCCAACATTGAATATTTTTAAGTAGTTGGCGTAGACTTGGTTTGCAATAATAATTAAAATTCCTTCTCCATATTTATTTTTTGCTCGAATAAATTTAAATGTGACAAATTTAAAACGATAAAGAGAATTCGTAGACGAAATTTCGACGGGGCGTACGTGTCGTATAAGTAATTTTTACGAAAGCCACTGCGCAAATGTTAAAATTAAAGTTTTTAGGATTTTTAATTTATTACCACAAAATGGACGTCAAAACGGTAAAACGGAAAAAGTAGGTCTCAGCATTCCCAAAGCTAATTTTGGTCTAAATTTTAGATCATTTAAGTGCTGTTGTTTTTATTTTAATTCAAAACGGCAACTAATTTTGTGAAATTATTGCAGAAGAGACAACTATTTTTAGGTTACGCCTTGTCAACGGAAAAATGTGTGCTATCTGCAAAACTTGCAGATAAAGAAAGTGAGTACGAAGTTTCTTTCCAATTGAAATCGGCATAAAAGGAATCTCGAATTAATTTTGTGCCACAGCAAATTATTGTCCATTATCAAGAGTATGTTCAAAATTTGGTTAAGATAGCTTTTAAACTGGCGTACGAGACAGACGGACATGGCTATATTAACTCAGTTTGTCGTGCTGAGAAGGATATATAAACTTTATGTAGTTGAAGATGCTTCCAAATATTGTTGCAAACATCAGGACAGTTTTAAAATAGTCGATGAAAGGGTGTACAAAGTAGTCTATTCTTACTTTTCAAATACGAATAGTTTTTAAATAAAATTCATAATTGAAACCAATAAATGATAATATGCAACACTGCGTATGAGTTATACACAAAAACATTAGATCCAATATGAGACCATTTAAACTCTACTTTTGCTAAATTTTATTATTTTTTTGCTTGTTATACACCAAAAAGCATCAAAAAGGGCGTAAGACTATGACGTTCAAAATTTTATTTTCAAGAGGTGGAATCTAATGTACTTCCCAAATAGCAATCATCTCCAATGGTTTCTGTTAAATTTTCTCATGGTGCTTTATAGGCGTCCGTCCTAATGTATATAGAAGGTGATGCAAACTTTCCAATTTGAAGTCCAGGCGTTTTTGTAAGCTATGGTTGAAAACGTATTCATGAAAACGTTACGGTATTGATTAACGTTATAGTTTTTTAAGCTGTGCTCAACGATCTAAGAATCCCTTAAGCAAGCTTCAAACCCAGACCTAAGGTTTGGTAAGTGAAGGAACCGGTCCGAGAACTGACCCTTGGACTGTTCAACCGGACCGAACATTCTTCAGGGATTGTTCGTAATAGAATGAAGTTTATTTATCAAATTAAGAGCTAAGGCAATCAAAAATCCAATTCTTACCATAAAATAGTCATAAGTTTCCCAAATAGTTTAAGTTTTTCGCTACTTGAGAAAATTTGAAAAATAGGAAATTTTTCTAAAGTGCATTAGCACATTAAATCGAAGATTTAATCAGTTTTTCAAGGTTGCAATCTAAAAAAAAATTGAAAAGATTGTTATTGATCTCAGTTTGTTCAGTTGGAAAGCATTAGTAGCAAATTAGGAAAAAGAATTCATTGTTTTTACACAGAAAATCAGAGGATTTTTGTACAAAATCTTTTGGATAATTCAGACTGCTCAAATATCATAGACAAGATATGAATAATATCTGTTTAATATTAAATCGATCTTAGATTCTCATCCAATGTATCTTTTTTAATTTTTTTTGTGTAGACGTTCAGTTACCATTCAGTGGTTTTTCCATATTTAATATAAGAAGAATTTTGGGAGTATTCACAATCCAGAACATGCGCAATAGACTGATTGACCGACCTATGGAGTTTTGAATTCAGATTTTTGTTTAATGTTTTGTGGCACATTCAAAAGGATAGTTTTAAATTACAAATGCACACACACTCGCATACTCTTTCACACACACACAAAAATACACACACGTACACACACACACAATTTCTTACACCTCCAAATTAGAACCTAGACATACATATACATATTGACCTGGTGGCTAACTAAAATGTGTCTCCTATTGGCCCAGCTTGGCCGGACTGAGCACCAACTCGGGCTCAAGCTTGCTTGACGACGTTGTTGACGCTGACGTTGCTGGTGTTGCCAACAGTAGGCTGGTGCCACGCCCCATCGATGTACTGGCGGATGACGGCTGTGATTTGTGTTCCGTGATGGCAAACGATGACATGGCCATCGTAGCGGAGGTTGCCGCACCCGACGCCGTTCCTGGACGCATGGGTGTCGGCTGCAATATGCTCAGACTCAGACTTGGTTGGGTGCCGCTGATGGTGCTGCTACCTTCTGGCACTTGACCGGGTATCGACATTGTGGGTGGCGCTGGCAGCGGCAACAGGCTGACCGTTGTGGTGGTAGGTACAGTTACAGCTGTTCCCGCACCCGAACTCCTTGTGCTGGCGGGTATGGCAAAGCTGGAACCACTCATGGACATACCCAAGGGACCGCGTACCGTGGCGGTGGCTGAATACGTGTGCGGCAGGGCAGGAGGCAGGTCATAACACATGGGCTGCGACTGAGAGGTGGGCAGCCTTGAGCTGGTGGGGGGTGGGGGCGTTGTCTTGGGCGTGGCACCCGTCGAGATGCCCGGACGCTGTGTGAAAGCTGTCGTCGTTTTGAGTCTGGGTATGGCGCCCGTACTACAGCTGTTGGGCAAGGGCTGGTCCAGGCTAGGAGCCGGGTCGGGCGGTTTAGTGGTGGTGGCATTTATCAGCGAGGTTTCCTCCACTATCACAACACCATCCAGCGAGTCCTTGACGGTGGAGGAGGAGGATAGCGATTGCGATGGCGTGGGCCGTTGCTGCTGCAGGGCCACGCGCTGGCGCACTAGTTTACTATCGGCTTTCTCATCTACGGTGCTTATGGTAGTTGTTCTTGTGGTTGTTGGTTTGGTGATTGGTATGGGGGGGTCTTTGGTGGTACTACTCGTAACGGCAGTTGTAGTTGTTGTACGTTTGGCAAACTGTTCCTCCTCCTCCCGCTGCTGCTGCTGCTTCCGCTGCTGCTGATGATGCTGCAGTTGCTCTTCATCGTTCATCTCACACACATTCAGGGCGGTCTGCAGTTTCTTCATTTCCAGCGGCGCATCTAGGGAAAGTCCAAACATTTTTCTTTAAATTGAAATGGATGATAACTTGGTTGAATCCTACCACTGCCAAAGTGATCGCCGCATTCCGGCTCATTGATGATGGGCACCACCCGATTATGGCCCGCTCTCTGCTCGTTCTGCATGAACAGCGATGTGGTGGCTATTTGCCGGAGTGCCTCCATGCCCTCATTGAGCATTTTGCTCTGGCTACGTTTGTGCGCTATGGGATACTTGGGCTGAAAAGCAGTTAGAACATTGCAAATTATCATTTAATTTTTAACCCACCTGCACACTGGGTCCGCGCGCTATTGACACCCGTTTGCTTTCGTTCCTCAGCAACGATGTTGTGTGATCCGCATCAATTTTGTTACCATTTTTCTTGCGCGCCTTCTTGCTCGATGATATACAGTGCGATGGACAGATACAGAAAAGAATGCGTAAAATGCAACAAATCAGGCCCAATACTGTTGAGGAAACAAACAAAACACAATGAATGCTTAGTTCGATCAAGAGGAATCATTGGTATATATATTGCCTATGAGAGAGGGCCCTATAAGTCTTAGTTCCACAGTTTTGAATCCCTTCTCGCCGGTGCCAACGAATGCTATGACCAGACCCAGTGCCACTGTGCCCAGTCCCACATAGAGAAAGGCATTCGCAAAGGTGCTGGGTCCGCGTAGAACTCCAAGGAAATCCTCATCATCCGACGAGCCGCCCAGAGAGGCATCTTGTATCTAACAAAATGTGAAAAAGAAAGTGATAGTGTTTGTGTCAATATTAGTTATAGAAGGCAGGAGGCGTTCGGTACAGCTATGCTATAGGGTTCCGGGTAAGTTTTTTATAATGACAAAATGGATAGGATTTTGAAATACCTAGAAACTCCTATTGTTTCGGTAATAGATAACTTAGATAATAATTATTACACTAGGCTACAAGGGCCAGCTTATAGAAGAGGTGGTGGTGATTCCAAATGAGAATCTGATTTCGGAAGAGGCCCATATAGACACTTTTTAGGAGCGTTCATTAATTGTGAAGTACCAATTTCTTAGCCTTTAAATACTTATCCCAAATAATTCTACGATTCGATGTCGCTAAATGTATTTAATATTATGTCACATTTATCTTTAAAATAATTGTAAGTCTTTGCCTCCGCCCAACTAATGTGAGACGGAGATATCATAAAAAAGTTCTCCTAATTTCGGAGGAGGCGAGATTAGGGTTAATCTGTTTATATTGACAGCTATATTTGTCAACTCTATTAAATAAATACAAAGTAAGTTTTAAGTATTCCTGGGAAAAACGACAAAGTGGAAAAAAGTAGGTTTCAGCATTCCCGAAGTTAATATCTGTTGTATAGTTAATAATTGTAAAAATAAAAAATATTGTATTTTGGGGCGCCTATAAAATTAAAAAAAATATTCATACGACATCATCAAATTAAAATAATGATTCATACGACATCATCAAATATAACAGTCTTTTATTGTTGATTTCGATATAGCTGTTCTTATGTTCTTCCACTGGGGTTGTTTTTGGGCCGTCTTCCTTTGCTGCAGTTAAAACATATTTGAACTCAGCTGTCCTCCAACGCGTTTTGCGAGGCTTTGGTCCCTTCTTCAGGGAGTCTGTTTTATTTGCGAGAAAATACATACAAACATAAATCCACATTTTCACTACATATATAAATAAATCTATTTTAAATGTAAATACCTAATAGTTTGTCGTCATATTTGTTTTTTTGTATTGCACTTGGCTTTCCAGTGCCATTCTGGTCTTCCATCTCGTTTCCACATCCAGTATTCTTACATTTTCGAAGTCAGCTGTGTGACCTGCTGTGGTAATGTGTTGAGCTAAGGCTGTTGTCATTTTTCCCTTTTGAACATCTCTTCTATGTTCTCCTATTCGCGTGCCCAGAGAGCGTTTAGTTGTGCCTTTGAAGATTCCGTTGCATTTTCCCCCCGTCTTTGCCATCACATTTTATTTCGTACACAACTCCGCTCTTGTCTTCTTTTAATTCGACCTTGGTATTTGTAAACAGTCGTCTTGTGTTGTTGTGGGCTTTGTAAGCGAAGATCAGCTGTTGTGTCTTTTGTTGTGGCAATATTTCTGCTAATGATTTAGCATTTGTTAGGTTTTGAATGTATGGCACGCTTATATATTTCTTTGGTCCTTCTTGGTTCTCCTTGGTGTTTTTATTATTAAATAAGTTGTCTGTTGTTTCCTTAATTAGTCTGTTTATGAGGTGTTCGGGATAACTGTTTTTCAGCAGAATTTTCTTAACAATGCACAATATGTCATCTACATACTTTGAAAGGTGTTTTATATGTATGTTCATTGAGTTCAGTTTCACAATTGTATCGTCCAGTATTTTGTCCAGGATGATATTTGCTATTGTTGGGGACAGTGGATTCCCCATTGGCATTCCAAATATTTGGTTATAAACTGTGTCATTATACGTGAAATAGTTATTATCTATTAAGCAGAATTCTAGCAATTCCTTAAATCGTCGCTTGGGAATATCTGTGTGTGGTTCTACTTCAGTCCATCTCTCCATAATGTTGCTTATCGCTAATGATATCGGAATGTTGGTGAACAATGATACTACATTGAATGAGACTAGTATTTCGTCCTTTCAATGTGCAGGTCTTGAAGTCTGTGCTTTAATTGGATTGAATTTTGTATATTGTAGTTGTCGTATGTTAAGTTTTTTAAGATGTGTCCTATGTGTTTTGCTACTTTATAGCAGGGTACAGTGGTTGATGCAGCTATGGGTCGAAGTGGTACGTCTTTTTTATGGATTTTGGGAAGTCCATAAATTCGCGGGGCATTACCGCTTGAACAGTATAGGTTTTGTTTCTGTTTGTTGTCAATGTAGTTATTTTTGGCTAAATCGTTGATCATTACGTTATTTTTCCTAATAAGCTTTGTTGTGGGATCCTTTCTCAGAGTCACGGCGTTTTTTGGGTATTTGTTTTTGCTTGTTTTTCAATAGGGAAACCGTTTTTTGGTTTTTATTGCAAACATTATGACGTGCCGTCCATTCTATCATACTTATATGGGTTTTAGCGACCTGTTTTTTGGCAAAGTTTTGCATTTGGCTGGCTCGAGGTCGGTGGAGAGTTACAATTGAATGTAATCAACACGAACAGAGATTAATTACAACAATTTGGAATAGCAATTGGCATGTCCGTACAACGATCGCTGTTTCAAAGATAACCACATCTTATCATCAGCGGACTTTTGTATTGCAATTCTAGATATCGCCGAATAACGAGTTGGGGACTCCAATTTGCTATGGGACGAGACCACGATTCAGCCTAGAATTCTGCTATGTTTTTTTGAACGTGTTGCTTTTGCTTTTCCAATTGTTGTAAGTAATTTCTTTTGCCTTTGAGCTCCGCAAGGTGGGTGAACAATCTGTCCAATGATCCTCCATAGCAGAGTCACGGCGTTTTTTGTAAATACACAGGGTATTTGTTTTAGCTTGTTTTTCAATAGGGAAACCGTTTTTTGGTTTTTATTGCAAACATTATGGCGTGCCATGGCGTGCAATTTAGTCTTTTATTAAGCAAAGTATAAAATAAATATGATTCTGAATCATTGCTTTTTTAAAGCATTGCATTCTTTACTTAATTATTTATATTTTAAATAAATCTAAATACAAAACTATTATAATAAAGAACATGAATGGAAGAACACATATACTTATTTCTTAAGCAAATTTTGTAATGATTTTATTTTATTGTTTGTTAACAAGTGTTAATGTTCTTCCTAGATATTTCTGTTTTGTATATATAAGGTTTCGAGCTGGGCACAGGTTCGCTACGGTATGATATTCTAATGATTACAACATCCATTGCATACTTACGGGCAGTACAAAATGTTGACATTTCGAGCACATATATATTAAAAATGGTATATTTTCGCTTTGAAAAATCGTATAATTATTTGGGATAGTATATTTTAAAGTTAAGAAATTGTACTATAGATAAAAAGGTATCAAAGATAGTCAAAACTAAAGGGTAGGTTCCCCACAAAACGCTAAAAAAGGTCTTAATAGGCACTACTACTAAAACCCGGACGTCATGGACTATTTTCCAAAAGAGATTAATGAAAAATCATCTCAAATCGCCACCACCCCTTCAATAAACTGAAACGTTTAATTTTGTTGCCTTGTGTAATAACACAAGTTTACACAAAAAGGCCAACTTTTGCAACAGCAACTTTTGCTGATAAGGTACCAATTTTTGGATTTGAACATTAAAAATGTGGTTATTTTTTTGAAAAATCGATTTTTTTTGCAAGTTTAAGAAATTTTGTAAATTTTTCCGCTAATATTAAAAATCTTAGAAAAAATAGTTGGTAGTCTTTCGTTTAAAACAAAGTTGGTTCGAATAGGACACTTAATGTGGGCATAGCGACATGTCTCCGACGACATTTCTCCGCCCAGTACATTTTGCCGGCGGAGATATGTCGTTTTTTTTGTATGTCGTTTTGAAACGACATAACTCCGCCACGTTACAAACGACATAACTCCGCGCGGAGATATGACGCCTCAAAACGACATATCTCAGCCGAGTTACAAACGACATATCTCCGCCGCATTTCCAACGACATATCTCGCGCGGAGTTATGTCGTTTGAAACGGCGGAGATATGACGTCGGAGCTATGTCGTTACCCCTTAATGTGGCCACACGATCAACAAATGTAAGGATACCTGTCTAAACACACGTTTATGCAAATATCTCGTGAGCCTGACGTGCTGGGAGAAAACGGACAATTTATCTGAGTTCAGCAGCTAAAAATACATAAGGAACGGTTGCAAAGTTCTCTGTTGCAAAAGTTGGCCTTTTTTTGTAAACTTGTGTAATCAGAATTCGTGAACTTTAGTCCCTGAGAATTGGTTAAGGTTTTAAAAAGAATCCCACCGTCGAAAAGCGAATATTTACCAATATACCTATTAAGTCAACTTTTCTGTTTAGATTGCAATGAAATGTCTTAAAAAACATGGTTACACTAATAGTTAGCAATTACCGAAACTTACAAGAGATCTGGTACTTAAAGCTAGATGAATTGAATGATATATCAATATATTAAAACCTAATTGGGATCGAAAAGAAAGAGTATGATGCACTTATCAGTATCCTTGATCTTCTAACGAAAAATGTATTACATTTTGTATAATTTTCGATACTAGAAATATATATATATATGTATCTTGAGCTCAGCTATATTAATGGTTAAAGTTCATGAAAATCGCAGTTAAAATATATTTTAAACTAAAAATGCTTTCAACATTTAGAAGGTGAGTGAAAAGGAAGTGAGGTGATCTGGAAAGGAAAATTAAATGGTGATCTTGAAATTGCATAAATTGTTGAAGAGGGGAGCGTCTTACATATATGAATTACAACACTGGCTCGTCATATTGGTTGGAACTTACTCGATTACGCTTCACCCAGCGTCGATGGGTGGCCTGCTGCTGTTGCTGATCCTGGACACTGCAGCGTCGGCCGCGCTCCAGCCATGCGGCTCGTCCCTGAGCGCACTATAGTCATTGGGACCAATGATAACGAGTGTAACGTGGACCAAATACACCAAAGCGGAGCAGACGACGATGACAACAACATAGTGGTTGTGGTTCGAGATTGGTTTTGTGAGGCAGTTGCATAGAAAATATATACAGTTTCTGTGATTAGTTTTGGGCAGTGTGGGGGCATCTCTCGATTGTGGTATTTGGGGGAAGAGGGAGTACATATTGGCATACAAAATACAACTTATCACAAGATTAACGACTAAGGCAAAAGCAATCAAATTTCAAATTCGAATTCAATTATATTTAAATTTCATTTGCTTTCGGTTTCAATTACAACATCAAAACGAAGTTTTTTTCTTGCTTTTGTTTTGGTTAGTTAAAGGCATAAACACACACATAGAGTTCAAGAAGGAGTAAACAGTTAACATAAAACTGAACACAGAAAAATAGAAAAGTGGAAAACTGGAACATCAACTGAAGAAATAAAATTAATAAACATTTAGTTAATAGAGGGGGAGCACACTGCAAGACAAAGGTTGAATATGTTAATGATAGGATAATAATATCATGCCACTGCAGCTGAAATTTTTGGGGAATAAAATTGTTTCATTCATCATTAGCCCAGCCATGCAGATTCCTAATTTAAAATATAAGTTTTTAAAGAAAGTTCCAACCCCAAATGTAACAGCACCCGAAAAATATGAAATCCTTTATTTGACCCTTTCTGTACTTACTAAGAATAGGTAAAAACGGGATTATTCAAAGATCAAATATTTTTAGGGAATTTTTTTTTGATTAGGCCTGAGCCACATCAATTAATTTGGTTTAATTTTAAGGGAAATTTATTTATTGCGAATTTTAAGAAATGGCTCAGCCGGTACCTCATTTGCACAGATAGTCCTTGTAAATGAGAGTTTGGCAAACAGTAATACTTTATAAACTATGCGCAAAAAAACTAAGCCAGAGATCGAGAACAGTGGAATCAGGTAACTTTCTCTGAATAATTATGGGGGACGGAATGAAGAATCATTGGCCGTGTTCAGCAGAAACATAGAATAATATGAATATTATTATAACAAGATTGATCCCTTCGGAATGAAGAATCATTAGTCGTGTTCAGCAGAAAAATTGAATAATATATAAAATATATTAATTAGTTTCTGCTAAACCAAATGCTACATTTTTCGCTTACGATGATCAAAAAAATCAAGACACAACCCTTATAAAGATCAGTATCCTGATGAAAAATGCTTAGAAGAGGTCAAAACCAAGTTTTAATATATTTTTTTTTTAGATTTTCAAATGTTTTTGGAATAAAAAAACAATATTTTCTTTTAGGGAATTAAATGAACCAAGAGAAAGAAGAAACCTATCGACATAAAATTACAGCTGATGGATAAGGTTAGCGTAATATTTCCTCGATACTTGCATCTCTATCATGAAGCGTCAGGGAGTTCTTTTAAAGTGTTAATTATAAGTTTAACGCAATAACTTTAAATACTGCAACCCAGCAATCGATAAGATTTTTTTAGGACATGTTAGTTTTATTGAAAATCTATCGAAAAAAGTTTAGAGCGGCGTTGTTGCTGAAACTAAACAAAAATAAAACTATGACAGAAATTATTATGCTCCCTGAAGAAGGCGGGACAAGCCGCTGAAACGCGCGTAAGAAGAATAAAATGTGAATTTTTATTTTGGAAGGGAAAACGGCCATTGCAACCCATACACTAACACAACAATTAATCAAATTGGCCCACCACAATACACAAAAATAGTTTCAATTAATAGCAACAAAAAACCCCGGCTTGAATGCTATTCTGTACTCAAACTATTGGCTACTGGGTTAGAAGCGGGGAGGAAATCTCTCTCACTAACACAACAGAAAAAAGCTGGAACACACACACACACAAGGTACTGGCAACCAACGTCGTTCTCATGTCTGCCGGTTTTTTTGCTGTCAAGTCGTTTGTGAATTCCCAAACGATTATGGCAGCGCTGGCATGGAGTGGGAGTCGATGGGGCCAGTACAAGTAAGCGAAGGTCACTGATGATATGGTAGAGATACCATTGAAACAGCTGTATGACCAACTAGCTTCACTTGTGGTGTGATGTGTTCCTCCTTTTTGGTGATGCGCAAGCATAACGAGACCTTGAGCCAGCATAATATTGATGGTTTAGAGCTGAAACAAAAAAGCAGAGACAAGTACGGGACGATGCTATGCCGACGCTATATATAATTAAAACAAAATATAAAATAATAATCAATTTAAAACCCTTAAATCTTTAATACTTAGATAGTATATTCTTAAAGCCTTAAGAATGTAAAATAATGTAAAAATTATTGAAGTTATTAAAAAAACCCTTTTTCAACTTCCATTTTAGCATAAAAAAGTTCATAATTACAAATTTAGAACGATTAGAGACGAATATTTCAAAATTCTGTAGTACAGATCTGCATTAATTATTCCAGAGCCTGCTTGATAGTTCCTGCCAAAAATTCGATCAGTCTTATTCGTTCGAGTTGACAAAATTATCAGCCATTTCTAGTGAATCTCTAATGTGCTGATTGCTCAACTAGAACAACTTTACAGTGAGCGCGTGGGCAGAGAAAACTTCTGTTGTACACTGACAAAAGCAGGTTCTGTCGACAGTTTTTAGGTCTTTGCTGTGTTTTTGGCTCAAAATCAAGCTTTTTAAGTCTAACGTAATGACAGTGCTCCCATATGGTTCCTTCACATGGAAAATAATAACTTCCATAGTGTCGAAATTTCAAACATATGTGAATCGATGGAACTACGAGCTGCTAAAACGCGCAAATGTGGTGAGTATTGACACCATAATACGCAGAATGAAATGGAGCAGGATTGGGCAATAATTGCGAAAAAGTGAGAGCATTATAACTAGGAAGGCAGGCAGACCCAAAAAAACTTGGAGAAGGACGGTCGGTTAAGAATCGGAAAGCATCAGGAAGACCTGGGGAGAACTCAACAACAGAGTTCGTTGGAAGAGAGGAGTGTTTGATGCCGTATGTCCCACACGGGATTGTAACTAGAAAAAGAAGAAGCTGTGTTTAAAGCTAAGTGAGCTGAAGGTCATTGAAAAAGTTAAACGTATGATCTGCAGTATTCTTAAATGAAAAAGTCTCCCTTGCCAATTGGCGATTATTAAGTAATAATCATCTTTGAACTTAAGCCTAATATCGAGAAAAAACACTTTGATACATTTTTAATGACAAGGTCACGAAACCATCAGTTTAACCTTTCTGTGCAAGTTCGCATCATGTTCTCCATATATTGCTGAAACGAATGCTCTGAATTTAAAGAAATAAGTAATATTACACTGATGAAAGAAAATCAATCTAAACCCTAAATTTTTTTCAAGAAGCTTGCAATGAGAAAAAAGAAATACATTGATACGAGATTAAAAATCTCAAAAACAAGATATATCATCTATCGATCCTCCTTCAGTTCTCAGAAAAGTTTAAGTTGCTATAACTGAAAGCCTACTTTCATATGATTACATATTTCGTAATGTAAATTTACTTTTTTTAGCGTTTCATAGATATTTTTTTCAAAACAATATGAAATCATTTTTGAGATTGGAATCCAGATCTCCTTGATTTTCAGTCTCAGGCCTTAACCTTTTCAATATTGCTGATAAGATGGAGTGAAAAACTTAAAAGTATCTCCTCTAGCTTACGTGATGTTTAAATAAAAATTGAATATTTGTTGTATAATTAATATTTGTGAAAATAAAAAAATTTATTTTAATTTTAAATGGGCGCGACAGGGTTTTAAAAAATATTAATCATACGACCCGTTCACCAGATACAAATTCTTAAAAACGAAGTTATTAGTTCATTTCAATTGCTGTCATTGTTTAAAATTGAAAGAGGGATATAAAATATTTTTCAAATTTGAATAATTTATAAATAAAATCATCGCCAACTATTTAGAGCATGAAAAATATATAATAATAGGCAACCCTGCGTATGAGTTATTTACAAAAACTTTAGACACCATTCGCGCCCGTTAAAACTCGACTTTTTTATCTTTTGTTTTTATTTACGCTAATTATACATGAAAAAGTATCAGATAGGGGGGTGAGAGCATGACCTTAAAAATTTCATATACATGGGGACCGCTCTAATGTACATTTTTTCAATAATGGAAATAATTTGTTTTGAAAGATTTTAAAGAACAATCACAAATAAAAAGAAATATTACTCCGATGGGATTAGAACTCACGACCTTACCGTCCTGAGGCGACGGTGATTTTGCCGCATTGAGCTATTTGCATGCTGAAAGCTTTTACTGTGATTGTCAGCATCCCGTGTCTCGATTTATTTAGCCATGCCTGGTGTGCCAGGCAGGGTAAAGTTAAAAATACAAATATTTATGGGTTTTCTAAGTCGAAGAAAATTCAGTGAACCCACCAGCTCATTTAACAGAAAAAAGTGAAGTTTCTTCAAATACAGTGCGACACTCAAAAATGCCTAGGAATGGGACCAATAAATTCTGAATTCATATTCATTAGCTAGCCACACCTCATACCTAGTTTTTCCTAATCACGTCAAGTTCGCGGTTAATGCGCAGATTTATACCAGCAACACACAGCTACAACAACATCTGTTGCTGGCAAAAAATAAGATGAGAACAAAAATTTTGTAAAATTTACCAAAGATAAAGGGAGTCACCACAGTTGTTATGCCTGATTTGCTCCTCCAATGACAAGCGGTTCGTACCCCGCCCATAAAGGCCAATTTTAGTAATTGATATAATGGAAAACGTCGTATCATTGAGATAGTGATCAATTAAATGTATCCTGAAGAGATGGTTACATGCATTGTAAAACCGCGTTGGAGGGTACCACATTTGGCAGCACCCATCATCGAGTTTTAAAAATAGACCAAACTGCGGTTTCAGTTTACCAACGAAGCCTTGGTTCGGAAAATTTTTGATACTTATAGTTTAAATTGCAAATGGTAATTATAGATTAAACGGACCAAAAAGGTTGAGCTTGTAAGAAGCTCGTCTTGGCTCTTTGGAGCCATTCAGTCGTATATTAAAAAAATTTAAATGGTTAAACCTGTCCACGTCTATTCACTGACCATTTTAGTGTATGAGTCGTACCATAGAACGTCATACACAATTGTTAATAAATTTAAATTAGGTCAAAGATGAAATTCATTAAAAAAAGTATTCCTAAAGCTAATATAAAAATCTCTTTATAAAAGTGTTTAAATTATTCGAAAAAAAAATCACCTAAAAAAGTGACAAACAAAATATTTTGATATGCAAATTTCTCATAATATTTTTCACACGTAATATTTCTGCACATTTATTGTCATTTTTAAAGCAAACTTCTTTCACAAGTTGCCGCAAAAGCAAACAAACAAAAGTCAATGTCACTTCAACTGGCACATACTTACACTCACTCACACGCCCACGCCCACATTCAGACATTCTAATAAGTGACTCGACGCGACTGTGGAAGGGACGACCCTCTGGCCCATAGAGCTCTTCCATGGAGTTGCGACTGACTATAAACAGGGCAATGCCGCTAAGCCAGCTACTAAATATGCTGCGTGTCAGTAATAAGGCAAATAAAACGACACACAAAGTGTCCTATATACACACAGAGCGAGTGGAAACACATATAGTAAATGGATGTAGGTGTATACAGTATATATATATGAAATATTATATAGAAAACACGATGGACTTTGTATGTAAAACCACGTTTCTGGTTTCGATTTGCTTTTCGTGTGCAAAAATCCCAGTCGGAGAGACACAGCAAAATAGAGAGAGAGAGAGCGTATCGATCGGTCGCTCCACATTACTGTAACTGTAACTGTTGTCCTGCCCTTGACTTAATGTAGGTGTAATCAACAATTTGTAACGCTGATTGACAAACGGCGCGACGCACGTCCGCCAAACATGGGCGACCAGGCACTTTTTTACAAAGGAAACCGTAACATGGCCCATTATTCAAAGGTAATGTAACCAATATTTCGCATTTCATTCGATCCCTGACACGCCATGTGTTCATTAAACTTTCACCTTTTGGCAATGCTCAAAATTTGTCCAAAAGCCGGCTTTTAATTGCACAAAGAAGAGAACCAGCATATAAACCTATATCTTTCTTAGATTGGCTATTTATACACAGGCCCAGGCCCCACTAACTGGCTCAAGTTTACGCCCTCGACTGCCAAAAAATGAAATAACGGCAAAAATGAAGCACACGCAATGCGAAATTACAGCAAAGCGTCAGTCAGCGTATGAAGGCGCCAAAGCGCTAATGAACACAGCACACGGAAGCCCCAAAGCCAAATGGGAAGGGGAAGAGGTGGCCCGCATGTGATGTCAAAAAAAGTAGGCAACCAATTTTAATGTAATGTTACGGCTTTGTGCTTAGCTTAATGGCAAATCGAAAGTCAAAATATCAACTAAGGACCCTCGAAAAAATTCTTTGCTGATGTCTAAATAAGGTGTATATCAAAACTAAATGACAGCTGAAAGGTTTTCTTTCCTCTAGCTGGAAGTCAACATATCACTTGCTTACTTCAAGGCTGACATAAGTCTAAGTTAACAAGGTAACATTTCGTTCAAAGTTTACCATGAATTTAAGAGAGCAAAACTGATTCTTTTAGTTGGGGTCAATCTTATATTATTATATATTTTTGGAGAGAGATAAGAGACGGTGTCAATAGTGTTAAATTCAGTTGGCCAATGTTGCCACCAAATTCATTTTGACATTTTGAAGAAAACACAATTTGCGGGAGAGTTTACTTTTTCGCAAAATATAAAGGGATTTTTGCATTGTATTGAAACTGGAGATGAAAAATGGGTTTACCCCAAGGGCCTAAAATCATACTACCATACGCCAAAATCGTGGCCAAAAATAATATTTTGTTTACCGAAGTAAAAAACGGCACAACTAAAACGATAGATATGTTAGTTGGGCTCTTAATTCTGAACTGTAAGGTATTTGATTATGAATTAAAATTTATACAATGTTTATTACAGTATGCCAAATATGTTGATGACTGAGTAAAGTCATAGAGCGACAAGGTTAGGTTAAAAGTATTGCGAATTTTATGTTTTTTCAAAAAGTTTTTATTTATTCATTATTAATTATTTTGTCCCCTTCAAAATCAATTCCCCGCGGATTTAATACATTAATGCCAACATTTCTTTCCATCATTGAAGCACTTAAAAAAAATCATTTTATGTTACCATGTCGCCTCCTTAGTTTTAAAAACAGAAAAAATTCCCAGAAGGCTCAGTCAGGGGAATACGGTGGCTGGGGAGTTTTATGTTTGGTCAGAACTTCGCGCACAAGCAACGATTTAATATTTGGGAATAGTCAATAGTCGAAGATAAAAAAAATTAAGTAAATATGGGCATTTACACCGAAAGGTCCACTGAAACAAACAAATTTTAAAGTGGTTAAAAATACAATGTTTTACCAAATGTTCCTATGTTATCTAATTGTACATCATCCATTTTAAAATGCGGCCCCGCTAACGAAATTTTTCTCATTTTGACATTAATTTAGCTTATTGTTTGAAAAAAGTTCCTATAGATAAATTTACTTAAGCTATCTAAAATCTTTCTTAATGGTACACAGCGCGTGAGCGAGTTTTCGCTCATGTCACAAACGATTCACGAAATAAAATTTATCTTTCATTTCATATATCCATACTTTTAATCATAAGTAAAAGCTTCTTAAAAATTCAGATACAATTTCGTCAGGAAAGTCCATGTCATTTTGCGATTCTTGTATAATGAATCTAAAAACTAAGTGAACCATGCTTTACTCCTCTATGAGCTCTTCATTATCGTTTTTCACAATACTGTTGATCACAAGATGTTACACATTTCTTTTACCTTAAGCAAAATATAGTTCTGGGTCTCATAAGAAAGAAAACAATGTTATTTGAGTTCTGGATTTATGTCACTTTTTTAGTGGATTTCATTATTAATTAAATGAAAAGCAACACAAAAGAAGAAAAAGAAAATATCTCAGGTTCTATAGGTAAAATAAATTTCAAAAATTTCGTGAGTACTGCATATATTATATTCACGATGTTCGACTTTGCTAATGTACAAAAATTCATCTTTGCTCACTATGACGTCGTAACGCACAGTGACTAGTTCAAATTCACGTCATGGGTACACCTTTCAAAAACAAAACATAAGAAACCATGAGAAACTATGGGCGTGTTCAGCAGAATAATTGATCCCTGAGCAGGTATCAGAAAAAAATTATGCATCAAATAGTTTCTGCTGAACGAGTTGCTACATTCTTAACAACGCCGCGGGGCGTTGAATTCTGCAATGGCGGTGTATTCACACTTGCGATCCGTGTTAACTTAAAATCCCTATATATGTAGTCACAATAAGGCTTAATTATTTTTTAGAATTTATTGTTATTATTTACGGCCGATAGAAGCCTTATTTTTATCGATACGCAATTATTATTGGTGGGAGCAGTATCACTTCAAAGTAGCGTAGTATTTCTTCGATACATGCTCATTTTACATGACATTTTATATATGGAAATGTAACGTCATACTGATACCCGCTTAAACGATGCATATTTGTGTATAAAACGCACAGCAAAAAAAAATTTTGAGAAAAAATAAGGTTTAGGGTCTGCGACTTGGACTTAAAGTTTATCACTCATACGTACTGTTGCCCCTGCCTACATTTTTAATTTTTTAGTAGTTGGCGTAAACTTGGTTTGAAGTCATAAGATTTGACAAAAAGGTACTATGACCAATAAAAAATGTTTTTTATATAACAGACACAATATGTTGGTAAATATATTTGGTACTTAATATATTTGGAAAAATTTTATATTACGGCAAAATTTCTACTTCTTTGCGCTGTTTACTTCTAGATGAAAGCAAGTTTTAGCCGTTCATTAAGAGGCTTTCAAGATATCTTTGAAGTCAGGTCCCACACTGAACTGAAGTGCTGCGCATCACGGTTGCAGCCGTTCCTGCGTATAGTCTACTTTTGCTGGGCTGCTTATAAATAAGCTTCTTCAGGATCGAAAAATAATGCGGATTACTATACTTCTATGGGCAAAAAATACAGGGAAATTATTCATAAATCAAAAACTCTTTATTTATTATTGTCAATTCATTTCATTCCATTGAAAGTAACCTCCCCCTACTGCATTACACTTGCGCCAACGTTTTTTACAATTTTGTTTGTGTTTGTAGGACAATTTTAAGAACATGCTGCAAAGTCTTCTTCAGGTATAGTCCTTAATTTCTTCTTCGTTTGGCGCTCTGTCTCTTTATCGATTTAAAACGATGTCCACGGAGCGATCTCTTGAGTTTAGCGAATTGCCCACAGTAGCCAAAATTGACATTCAAAATGGTTTTCACTGTTATGTCTGTAGTATCTGACTAGAAGGACAGTGCGTTCATGCGTACATGGGCCTTTGTTGAAACCCCGCTCGTGGATCATGCTGACTTCAACTTGATACGAAGAATTCGTCGACAGAATTTCGATTCGGTGAACGGGTCGTATACGTAATATTTATGGAAACTTTGAAGGCTTTCCGCAGAGGTTAAAACATGATAAAAATTTTTAGATTTTTTAATTCATTATGTACACCCTAAAAGTAATCGTTTAAGAAGGTATCAGATATATTTTTTATCGGCGGCCACCCTAATGCTCCTGTATCATGATACTTGAAATTGGCTATCATGATACTGCATCACTCGAGTTCAGCAGAAGGATCAGTGCGAATTTATACTTGATCAGGGAGCAAGTTGTTCTGCTGAACAAGGCCTATGTAATTATTTGTATGTTTTTACTTCGCTTTATAACAGAAACCGCATTAATATAATCACGGAAAAAATGTCCGGTGGGGAAATGCTATAACTCAAATTATGAAAAACGATAAATTATTTTTGGCTAAAATAAAAACCTATTTTATAGAGATATAAATGCCAACATTTTAAAATTTATTACATCAATTTTATAGAGATATAAATGCGCAACATTTTAAAATTTATTACATTATTATGTTGCCTCAGGATTCGCTAAAATTGGCGTTGGAATTGTTGCACGCGAAAACCACTTATATTTTTGTCCCGTGCGAATGCCTTGGCTTTTTTTTAACCATCTTGAAAACAACAAAGTTCTCAAAATCAGGTTTTGCCATCAAGAAAAGGGCTAGTCCAGAGTTATAAGTTAAGCCTTTTTTCAAAATACAAGTTAGTTTTTTCTTGACTTTTTGATTACTTTAAATGTGTACGACGGTCCCGATCTACATCATGGAAATGTCCATATTCAAAATGGCCGGGCTTGTCAGCACAAAGGAGGGACCTGAGAAATCGTCTCAAGAAATTGAAAATCGAATATTCGCTGACTACGTAAATTCAGAATTCGCAATAATTTTTTAAACAAACGTTATTCATCCTTCGCTATATAATGCACCTTCTGTAATCGATCGTCCACTGGCTTTCGACCTTGTTCACAAGAAATGCTTATTGAACCCTACTTACATTAAGCTGGACAATGTCGTGCAATGTAGACTGCGCAAAAATCCAGATCGAAATTAAATACATGATTAGTTTTTTGTTTTAAATACAGAAAGCCCAAAAACAATTAAATAAGGCTAATAAAACATGAAAATTAGATTACAAAGTTAAGTTTCTTATTTAAACTTATTACATATCAGCCGCCTCTCATACGTATTAAGTACAGATTGTTCCCAATGCAGTGGTCGGCATATAATACAACCACACATAGCCGAAAGCTATTATCAAAGACACTTCATATATAGATACCGCATCTCATACAAACTTTTTTATTTGGAATCTAATGTCAGCTCCCAAGAAAAATCGGTATTTGCGTCATATGTGTCATCCTTAATATCTATAAATTTTTGCTCTCAGCCGTACAGCTAATTTAGAAAACGTATAGCTAAATTTCAATATATATATCCTTGTAAAGGCGGCGAGAATCAAATATTGGGATCCAAAGTCAGCTCCCAAAAAAAGTCATTTTGTGTTTCACATGCGTCATCTATTAATATCTATAAATCTTTGCTATTATACTCTTGGTGTGTCGACATTTGGATACTGGGCCAAGCTCATCAGCAGTGTTTCCATTTCTTGTAAATGTAAATTTGGCTTTACAGTCCCAAAGGGGCCAAGCCAAGCTTTCCATGGTTTCGGTTCTGTTTAATGATTTTCTGATTGATTTGTTAGAGTTATTGTTGTATTGTATAACAATAAATTGTTTTGCGCTACACCACTTGCCTAACCGAGCCGATAATTAACATATACTCCGGCCATTCCCAAGCGGCGGAGGCCGCCGTAGTACCGGAAGTGTAGCACATTAATGACAGCAAATTTATTTGGTCGCATTGATTGTTACGATTTGTGTGTGTGGAAGTGTTGGGTCTTTCTGTTTGATTTGCTGCCGGTGCCAGGCTGTTGTTAAGTTGTTGTAAATGTTACGAATACGTTAGCAGGAAAATAATTTAAGCATAATTATGGATTTATTGCAATTGAGATAATTGTTGTAAAGGAAGTGGCTGGGAGAACGAAACCGGAGGTTGTTGGTTCATGAACTTATTGAAAGGCAATCAATTTGAGGCTTACATACGTATGTATGAATGGAAATGGAAAAGGGGAAAATATATATTGAATGACTTTAACTGCTCAAGTTAGGAGCTTACGTCATATTATCATTTTGTCCAGATATTAATAATGCTTAGAAGAAAGCATCTTCCATTTTTGCCTTAAAAAAGTCACCCTAATGTACACAAAACTTGTACCATCTGCATTCAGCTACCCATATTCATAGCCAAGAAAGTAAATGTCGACACCTTTGTAAGAAGAACAACGAAAACATAAGTTGAATTTTGCAGCATCAAGTGCAAAATGCACTTTAAAAACAAATCGAAATGGTGGTACTGAAAGATGCACCAACAGCTGCTGCAGCAGAAACAGCCGCAGCTGGAACTGACACACGACCAAGTCGTAAAGAAGGGCTAGCCATCTAATGCCTCTGAAGATGCTTCTATTCAGGGACAGGGACAGGGGACAGGGGCAGGAACAAAGGACATTACAGGCAATTTTACTAAATGGCACTGAAAGCCCATTTCTTCTTCCTTCTGCTGCTGATGCTTCTCCTCTTTTGTCCTTTAGCCCTGAAGCAAAAACAGCTCAAGGTGTTCAGAGCCTATGCGGCGAATTGGTTGAGTTGTTGTCCAAGTATGTGAGAGTCCCCAAAAACTGGCACATGGCCAGGGCCTGGGGTGGTTTGGATGGTGGCACACACAGCTTTGCAGTAAATTTTGGTACACAAATCAGTATTAAATAGCCACCCCTCAAGAAGCGAATCATTAGGGCAAATATTGCCGTAGGCTCTTCTTAAGTTTGGGGTCAGTTCAAAGTAACCGCAAGGTGAATGTCATTAGGGTAGGTCGTTAGAAAAGGACAAAAGTTTGAAATAATTATTTAGATATTTTTAAAGATTTAATATGTAATTATTGTAAATAGATTAGAGACGCCCAGCGCAAACAAATACGCTTTAATAATTACACAGATGCCAGAAGTTTTAAATTTGCTTAGAAAATTCTGCTGACTTGGCTGATTGACCGAGTTGATTGTTTCTAAGTTCTATTTGAATTACAATTTAAAATGTATCAGACCATTTCCTGTAATAAAATAAGATTCATGCAGCTAGCATCATTATTTTCTTGCTTTTGATTTTGTTTTTTGAAATAGTTGTAAAAACTGCCAGGCCTGCTTTGTTTTACGCACGCAGTCTGACGAAGTCATTTTATCGGTCACAAATCATGCAAAAACCGACATGACTGCTTGTGTAAATTAGTTTGCGTGTGTGAACTAAGGTTACGAAACAGATATTAAATTAATACATTAATTAAATTTGATTATCGATTTCTGCTCATAACTCAGAAGTGGACTAGTCAACTAATTGAAAATTCCATAAATAGAAAAGAAAAGATTTTGTTCGGGAATTTAGTATTTATGAATTATAAATAGCGGTTGTTCATCGTGTTCAAATGAATTCAAAAAATGTTTATTATTTTGTTGGAATATGAAAAAACATTATATCTCCCACAGTTTTGTAAATGCAACGTTTGCATAACCTCAAAATATTTAGTGGTCAAGTAACTTCACTATTCACATGCAAGACGCTTAGCAAGGAAAATCGTGGGGCATGGCACCACACAACCTCCGATGGCTAAACCTTCATGGAACTTCTGGAGACCAAAGTAATATGAGAGAATGGATCTCACTAGTGAGAGAGATCGTAAGCAACCACTCACAATTATAGTATACGGCCACGCCCCAAGGAACCGGACTTGGGGTCGCGAAAAATCTGAACAAAGGCTGAATCACATTATATCTTTAAACCTTTAAACCTCCAGACCTAAATGGGGCAGAACAGACGAGAATGCTTAGAGCAGCCTCCTGAGTAAACACCAGGGGTTTGACAAGCTGAATCATTCACTAGTGAACAAAAACCTCAAAACCAAAGTATCAATAAAGAGAATCCCTCGGATTCTAAAACGGGTCACTAGACTGCAGAGCCACATGTACAAATGGCAAAAACACCCAGCTGTGCAGGTATACAGAAGGAGGAGTCCTCTAACGCCCCAAGGACACTGCGACTTGGGGTAGCGAAGAACGAAAATATCTGAAACAATGGGAGCATTCTACACCCAAGCAATATCAGTCAAGCTGAAGAATGTGCCAATTCCTGTTGTGCAGACCGTAATATGTTCCGCAACGTACGGGGGCACAATAGACCAAAATTGGTCGCGGTGCACCACTTCCCCAACAAGAAATAAAAAAATATTTCATCGATTTGCTGATGTAATGATAAAGTTAGGATGAACTATCTATTTGTCAGTTTGAAATGTTCACAGTAATGGCGCGATCTATTGTCAAATTATGACCAAAAGAAAGTTTTCTGCCACAGCGCAGCAGCAGCGTTGCTCCTGCAGGGTACAGAGTATGTTATAGCCGATTTCCACTTACGCGTGTTCTGTCATCGATTCCACGATTTTTCGATAAATTCCAAAAGGCGTTTCCACTGCGTTCGGTGTCCAATTCCGAGTCCACAACAGCTGATCTGGTCTGTTTGTTTACCTTTGTGCATCGATCAAAATAAATTTGAGTGACATTGTTTTGCAAAATGCAATTGAAAAGCAACAACTGCAGCTTATGCAGTTTAATAATAATCTTTTGCAACTGATGACTTTGCTACATAGCGTTTGTAAGTCACAAGCCATTTAATTAGTACTCCAGTTATAAATAATTTATTTGTTTCCTAGTCGATATGGTTGCTTTTAGTAGACCGAGCTAAACATACAGACGCATCGTGTGGAGAGGCAAACATTACAGATGTTACTTCAACTTTTGCATCGGCTGGCAAAGCAAGACAATCCTTTCCGGCTTGCAATCGCCCTGAACAAGCAAATAGCCGTAGCTCCTTACTTGCTTGGTTTATCAGCGGATTATTGAACAATTTGGGAACTATTTGGTATATGCAAATCAAAGGTTGGCCAAATACTGATAGAGTTCTGCAACCAGGTGATATCTTATATGGATTTTGAAGGTTTGCCACCGAGCTTCTTGACCGTTGAAAAGGTGAAAAGCCGTATCCGCTTTCAGTGGACCAACCAGCAGTTTACCATTTGTCAAAGTCAAGGTGCGTTGTAGAGCGTGATTTGGGGGAAGCCCATTTAATTTTACTTAATCCTGTACAAAGGGATAACCTTTATAATCAACAAAATAAAAACATATTGCCCTTCATTTCTTTTACCGCCAATTGTTGTGCCAGCTGATTTTGCAGTCAAAAGTCTTATCGATATCGATTTCTATCGATATTCATCGTATAAATATAAAAAAACGAGTTGGCAGAACCAGCGTCCAAAGTGGACTCGACTTTTTTCTCTACCCCCTCACCACCCCCTCGGGACAAAACTGACATTTTTTTTTGTATGGAGTTGGACTCGCGTTCTTCGATAAATGGACGCGGACTCTAACCCTGCTGTAGTAGAAACGCACTATTACAGTCGGGCTAAACTGACTGCCGCCGGACATGAAAGCATTAATACCACCCAATTTCCCGTTTTCCTACGTTGAAGGGCGAGAACACTTCAGAATTGTGCAACCTAATACAAAAAACAGAATTACAACATTTTTTATATTCCTTTCCACAATTTTTTTCAAATACAGAAGACGGCCCTAATGACCTGCAATTAATACGTAGACTAGGCCGCACTAACCTTTTTTAAAGAGTAACTTTCACAGGTCTATACAGAATAGAGAATGATCAACAAAGAAAAAATTTCAATATTTTTTTTTAATTTTTTTCTGCTTTAGGACTTTTAGTGGGTTAATTTCAGTATTAATCGAGCTTGTTTTAATAACTCGGAGTACCTTCAAAATCTCAAATATTACGATGCAGAAAAATTTTATTTTTGAGGTTTTGGCCATTTACAAAAAAAATTCCTTATAAAAATCGGAATTTGCTAACAAACAAACAAGCTTCAAAAAAGATTCTCGGAATATTTGCCAAAGTACTTAGGAACGAACGTATGACTGACGCTTATGATATAACAAAACCGAAATTAATGCTAACTTTTAGTGTAAAGAAAACTTTTTGTTGATTTTGATTCGAAACTGGTTTTTTACGTTGTTTAATTCAAAATTTGGTGGAGTTCCGGGTTCACACCGGTTTGGAGCGCTGTTATAAAGTACATTCATTTATTAACCATTGAATAAATCATTCTTTAAAAAAAAGCTGTTCCGAGCCCCGAAAAAGAATTTTGTAAACTCTATAAAAAATTGAGTATTTTGGTAACTGATTTTAGTAACCTTTTAGTTTATAAAATGTATCAAAGTGTTTATTTCTTTTGAGGGTGCAGTATAAACACCAAGAATTAACCGAACTATCTGCCAACCACAGACTTAGTACAATTTACAAGGAAAACTATCGGGATAGTTGAAGGTTCGGTCAAGAGTAAAATCGGTACGTTTGAAAAAGCTATACGAATCACCTGAGGTAGCTATTTTTTTTTAATTTATAAAAGGGAAGGGATAGCTTCAGAATGTTTCACAATTTGCTTCAATCATCCAAAAAATACTACCGCCCTTTCTTTAAACTAGACCTCCCAGCCTATGGTTACTAAAGTTATTGAATGTGGTTATTGCAGTTCGATTGGGCTTTTTTTAATTTTTAATATTTTTCATTTGCTTCAAAATATCAAACGAAGATAAGCGTTTTCCCTACATTAAATTCCATAAATAAGATTTTTCTTTTAAATCTTGGTTTTTGGTTCATTTGAAAAGATTTTTAATTGATTTTCATCTTATTGGCCTTATTTAGCCAATATAGCTGGATGAGATTTTCAATTCCCATAGTGAAAGTCGCGTAAATCGATAAGAGCTCATGCAACACATGGGGCAACCCACACACACATACACAGAAAAAACACACGCAAAAAACCTCAATTCAAGGACTGAAAAAGAGAAACTAAACATCTAACGCTCCACGTAAGAAAAATCTGCCCAGCGTGGCCAACAAAACAATTTAAAGGCAAAGGCCACAAAGGAAAGTGGCAAAGTTCCTAAAACGGAAACCCAGCAGAAAGAAAAAAAAGAAACAGAACGCGCAGATTGTATAATAAAATCGGACCAGGAAAATCCCCCGGCACCGCAAATTAAAGTCGTTTTGCGGCTAAATGTGAAACTGGTGTGTATATTCGTTCGTGGACTGCAAAACGGAAGCAGACATTTCTTTTAGCTTTTCTTGATTTTTTTTTGCAGACTTCCGCTACTGAAATGTAAACGTCGTTTCCTAATGAAAATGTCAAACGGTCGTTGGTCAAAAACCACAGTTAATTGAAAGCATGTCGCAGGTTTATTAAGACTAGCGCAGAAAAAAGAACTAACTGCCGCCATCCATCAACCCCTGCCTTGGCGCAAATGTTCTGCGCTCAATTTCACATTAGTCGACGACGTCATAAATCAACAGTACCAAATATGCTTCACAATTTGTTCGCAATAAAAATGTCTTAAAGTGCTGCTGCACCACTCGAAAGTGAACCAGCAAAATGGGAGGGAAGGGCAAGCAGCGGTTCCGTTCGATTGCATTTCATTGCATCGCAATGTTTTATTTTGCCGTTGTTGTTTTTGGCTGGGAGAATTGGAAACTTTTTGGCCACAAATGGCAGTAAGTCAAGTTGACAGTCGAAGCCAAGTTTAAGTCAAGTTTTTCAAGTGCATATTGACCACAGAAAATTCTGGGGAAAATACTTTAATTAGTGGGAAGAGGGAAATTGTTGTTGGATACTTACTCTAATAACCTTTGTTTAGCTAAGCTTACCACACGAATATGTACAGGTCGCGAGCGAGAAGAATTACATCGAAAAGTTTTATTTTTTTTTTTTAGGGTGGAAATTCGAAATGAATTGAATGGGTCGTCGATGGAAGACTAGAGCTTTTGGTGATACAATTATGTGGCCTGGTTTTGTAGAGTTAGCTTGTATAGTGTTAAGAAAAAGTTTTGAGTTTCAGACAATTTTTTGTTTAGTTTAAAAAGATTTAGAAACTAAAATCACTGCCTTAAAACTTAAAATGCTTTTAAAAAAATTTAAAACTACCTTTGAGTAATTCTTTTGGGTTGAATAACTGGGTTAATGGCTTTTAAACCACATTTATTCCAAAATTTAAGCCTTTTGTTTGCATTAACTTTAAAAAGTTTGAACTAACAAATTCAACAGATATGGGGTTATTTAGCTGAACAGCTTGATCTTTATAGTTTGCTTCTCCATAATATTTTATTTTATAACTTATATAACTGGTTTATTCTCAAACAGAATCTGAACTATCTGAAATAACTTGAAACCCAATCCTATAGTGAGTACAGTGGAACAAGGGTTAATTGAAGTCAAGTATTCTAAAATATTAGAAAGTTTTGAAAACTTTGAAGAGAAGCTGAGACTGTCAAGGAAATCTCTTTTAATTTAATTTCAACCCAAAAGCAATTTTCGGTGTCACAGAAATCTTTTTCCGTTGGTTTCAAATCTCTCGTGTTTTGTTGGGAGATTTAGCTAAGTTCGCAAACCAGCCTAATGCTGCGTAACAATTAAAAACGACCAATAAAAGCTCCACCTATGGTGTCGCCATCTGTGTACCAACATAGGTACCAAAAAAGGTAAAGTGTTGCCACGTTATATTTTTGATAATATAACTTAAATTTGAATTATAATTTAAAAATGAATTTCAAAACATATAACTTAATCAAAAAATTGTGTTTTAACATCAAATTAACGCATAACTAAAAAAATCGAAATTTTTTTTAGGGAGAAAGGGCAACCCTTTATAGAGATTTGATAGAGATAGGACCATCAGCATGGACACAAACCTTTCAACTAGATTTTTAAATAAGAAAATGAAATCTCTTGAAGTCCTGTGGCACCGAAGAAACTTTTCGAGCGTTTTGCAAACCAACTGAGGCCAAAATCTTTAGAGATTTCTGTGACACCCCGTTTTGGATTATTCAATACCGTGAGAGTTTGTTGAAATTGGGCGTCATACGTTAAGTCTGGCGAGTACTAGATTAAAGTTTATTGTTTTCAAAGGCTGCTTTCTAACTGAGATCATGTACATGATGATTCTTCTATGCTTTCTCTTTATTTTCTTGTTTTTCTCTATATTTTTTGGTTTAGCTGCTATTTTCCATGTCTGAGGTGTTATATGAGTTGGCTATAAAAAGTCATACTTATTGAGTAATAGTGAATCTGCGAAACTCCTTTTAAAAAAATGTTCTGATATCAAAGTTCTCAAATAAGTTTTTTTTAACAATTAATTCACTGGTACCTGAGGTATTTTCAGTCAACTCATATAACACAGACTAGTGAAATATTAGCTTAAGATTTTCCCATAACTAAAATTTGTGAGCGTAAAATAAAGTTTTTTATTAATCATTGAATTTGAGCTGAAACTTTTTAAGAGCTTGGCTTTTTGTTTGGGTAAAAATGTTGCTTTCATAAAACTTGAATTTCTTAATAAGATCGCTGACTTAAGTTCAGGAAATCAAACTGAATTATTAGTTGGAACCGTTAGTCTTCTGACTATTATATATATTTATTTTTGAATTAAAGGATTAAGCGAAACTAATGAGTACCTCAAAATCATAATCTGAGGATTGCCAAAGAGATCATCTGTCACGAAACAAGGCAGGGTTATATGTCCTTTTAATAGCTCGTAAGTTTTTGCTTCAAGTTTCAATCACTCAGTTCTTTACAGGAGGTTTTTCAGAATTTGGCTGGTATATTGATTTAAAGAGCTTTTCTAGAAGTTTTTTTGCTAGGAATTGTTCCAGGAAAAAAAAATAAATTTTCAAAAATAAATCTCTTTGTGTACTTTCTTCTTAGTTTTCTAAAAAAAAAAATACTTCGCTTTAAGCCTTTTTGGGTGGTTTTAATGCATCTTCACAATAAGCTCAAATAGAAGATTTACTGAACACACCTAGGTCGTGCGAGCAAACAGATTTTCAGTTGCTGACCAGCGGTCAATGAAGTAGATCAGAGCTGGTTTACGTCGCTTTTTTTCTCGCTCTTCTTGAAAACCCCAATTATAAACTGTTGCTGGAAACTCTTCTTTTAGTATTTCTGAAGCCTTTTTAATGAAACTTTAGTATAAGCTTCAGTAATCTCTTGCTTTAAGCTCATTTTTTTGTTTCTTAAAGGTTTCTCGCTTAAAGCTCTTCTAGGGCCTTGGCTGGTATTCTCCTATAAAATTTTCTTCAAATAAATGTCTGCATTAATTAACAACCTAATCCTTAATATTTAAAAAAATTTTTCTATTCATACCCCAAATCTAAATCGTTTGAATTCCTGCTTAAGTCAGTCTTATTAAGAAATTTCCAAAATAATACTTTGCATTCTGCAGTGTTGAGAGTTTTGTTAGTTATCTGCTACATTTCATAGAAATATCTTTATGGAATTTTTCCTTACCATATTTCAAGATACTTTGCCAATGCCAACAAAAACAATTGTGTGGGTTAGTCATAATGCTTACGCAGTGCACATTTCATAGATGTAGAAACGTTGTTTTTTTTTTTTTGCTAGGTTGAACTGACTTTTGTGCAATTTTTGTATAACAATTGGCTTGGTTAAGTAATTCAAAGCTTTTTTTTCGTGTTTATACAGCTGCCACATGGTAAATAAGTTTTAAACTTTCATGCAATAGTTTTTGGCTTACAATAATATTGAAAAAATATTTTAGGAAAAAAAACATTGATTTGGTATAATTAAGCACATGCTAGCAAACGCACAGACAGAGAGAGAGAGAGAGTGAGCGAGATAGAGACAGACCGAGCAATTAACAACAATTGTTTGCTTATTTGTTTATATGGAAAAAGGACGACGAGCAATGCAAGGCAAACATGCAAGACAACATAAAAAAATGTGGAAAATTATACGATACTTTTGTTTGTATTTCAATTCAGCTTATTCCCCACATACACTCGTTCATGGATACACGCACGCTCACACACACACACACACATACACACATGTAGCTACTAAACCTAGTACACTCTACTAAGTTGTTTTTTAGTCACAAATAGCACGGGCCACAGCACAGAGAGAGAGAGAGAGTTACAGAGAGAGAGACAGAGAGCGAGAGCGTTTGTGATTAGACTTTTAGACACCAAATATAGGAAAAGAATTGGCAAATTGTTCACAATAATGTTTTGGTAAGCTTAAATTTTAGACTGTACCTAATTCTCTGAGATTTTTTGGCAAGCGTTGCATACTTTTAGGTGGGTGAAAGAGAGAGATTATGATAAATTGTAATTTGATCGAGCGCGTACCTGCATTTAAAACAAATTAACATATAAGGTGTGTATGTGTGTTTGTGTGTGGGTGTGTACGTGTGTGATTTTATTTTGAGTGCGTGCTTGGCATATAGAGAGAGAGAAAAGGTAGAAGAATGATGTGTCAAAGTAAAGCTTCAATATGAGCAGAGATTTAAGCTTAGAGCGGAAAGTGCCATCATTGTTGTGTGTAAAATTAAAAGAAATCAAAAACGCCACCGCAAATTTTGTAGCCTACTTTCGGGGTGGAATGTCAACCAACAATTATTTGTAAAATTATATTTATATTTTTGATTATGTAATGTGTAACGATGAGGGGGCTCTAATTTGGCTTGGCTTTCCGTTTCAAATATTATTTATAAATAGTTTTATGGTTTTTGGAATTTCGTTTGGGCCGGCATAGCTAAATTCAAAAAGGCTTGCTAATCTACATAAAACACATTTCCTTAAATCGTATTTTATAATATATATTTATAGGATATCACGCCAACTCCGAGGACTTACCCAGACCGCTGGAAATACATGAAAAAACCCCGCCCCCAAGAAATTAAAGCCTTTTACCCTTTTGCTATGCGTACGCGTTTCGGTATTACATTTTTATCTTGTTTTTTTTTTTGCTTGCTTCAACATGTGAATGTTCCACAAAAAAGATTGAAAATTAAAATGTTCATTTCAATTTGAGGCAAAGTTTTCGCTTTGGCATTGAACAGGCTGTCAAAGCGCAAATTTTGTTTCCACTTTCTTTTGCAGTTTTTTTGTAAAACATTCAATTTTAAGCTGGTAGAATTCTTGGTTTGGATTTTGGCTTTGTGGAACAAATTTCGCAATTGAATCAAGTTGAGCTCCTAGATCGAAAACGGGAATGAGAGGCAAGTAAGCTTTACAGAATCTTTTGGGAAAACTTGATACCATTTTGTTTTTTGTTGTTAATAATATCTAAATGTGGCGTATCGTTTTGGTTTTGTTTGGTGGTTTGTTTATTGGTTGTTAGTAAATGTTGCATACTTTCTTTTGGTTTATCGTTTTTGGTTTGTTGATGAAATGTTTGTTGTTGGGTTTGTTCTTCTTGACTACAAATGAAAAACTGAAGCATAACAAAATGAACAAACAAAAGTGATGGTATCAATGGCTAATTATTGTTGAAGTGCGTACAATTTGTATTAATATGCATTTTATAATTGCCACAGTTTGTGGCTTTCGAACTTGTTGAGCTAGCTAAACTGATTTATGCTAATCACTTGACTAGCTGATATTATGTTAATTAAGCCATGCGAGAATTTGCATGAGGATTTAATTGAGGTAAGTTATGGTATGCAAAACAAAACGGTTGCGTTTCAGCTTGGGCGCCTAACTTGGGGCCATTTTATGAGGTATAACACTTACAGATATAGTATACAAGATCCTTTAAAATCTAACTCGAGGAAATTGAAAATTCGAATCGTTTAAACACAAAAGAAAAACGGTGAATGTGTATTTGTAAATTTTTTTTAAAGTCTATTCTAAAAGTACATAGAATTAAGATACCCTGCAGCACCGCTCAGTATTGAATTAAAGCAGAATTAACCCTGATTTAAAAGGGTTGGTACTGAAATTATGACTGCCATTACATGAATACCTTCCTTCTTTTAGGTATTGATTTCAGCACTGATTTCATGGATGGTACTGAAAACATTACTGAAATCAGTCATGAATTCGAACAATTTTCTACTTATTAGCTGTACACAAAACATACTGGATGGTTAAAATATCGCAAAAAAGATATTAATGATATCCATTTAATGTTAGATTGATCTTATATTTTCATCCAATAAGTCTGAAAATCGATCAATGGATGTAAAAAAACTATTGATATTTAAAATTTTTTAGATTAATCTACTAATCAAATTAGCATTATTGCCTGCGAACTGGGCGCTCAAACCTGCAGCATGCGTTCACATAAAACCCTCAGCTTCAAAAGCATTTGGCATCTTCTACTTCCTAGGTAGGTTGCAAAGTATTGCCAAAAGCTCTTGGAAACAATAACCATATACCACTTATATAGTTACAGTATAAAAGCTGAGCAGAAGCTTGACCCATCCTACATGTTTTGTACTTTGACAGTTTTTTTGAAGCTGAGGCCGGTATGAATAGACTATTACTTCCTCTTAGAGCAGAGAGTTGTTTGTTTGTATTGTTGGAAAGACGGTTACAGGTAAGTTAAGGTTAGGCTAACTTAGAGTGCTCTCTAGTTGCCTTAGCTAGTCCCTTGTTGTTGTATTTAGAGCTCATTCCGATTCCGGAGGACTTTATCGGAGGCATCTTCAAGCAATGCTGCACAGGCGCCTCAAGGTAACACAGACTCAAGAAGTGAAAAGGCCAGACAGTTGCATTGGAGGTAATTCAGAGTTTGATACATTTTCTTTCCTTGCATTTCCTATTGCCTATTTGGTCAGTGTGGATGGACACAAAACAATTTCCAATAAGTTTTCCCAATAATAATCTAGAGATTACAGATACGATGTCCACAACATTAGCTTCTAAAACATCTCTTTCAAGGTCCTAAATAGGGTTGTCAATATTTTATCGATATATCGATATTTTTGTTGTACGATAAGGGTTTTTCCGATCTGATATTTTGTATGCCGATATTGGCGATTATCGATATTTTTATAAACGATATATCAAAAAAGTTACTATGGTAATAGGCTCAAATTATATGGCTAGCCTGATAAATCATCTGGCAATACAACTTAAAATCGCATTTAAGAACTAATCATAGACGTATGGATGCTGCAATACGCTGAAATATTAGGTGTCAGTGTTAGAATATATTAAAGATATCGTCATGAACCCAATAGCTTATTGAAGAGCTGCGGATGAATTGTTCATACTGTCTAAAAGTGCATTTCGATCCTTTACTTTCTTGGGCTCCGCTTCGGCAAGCGTTTAATTTGTTATTGTAATAAAAGCGAAATGTCTTCGGCCCCTGGGGGCATCAGTTAACAATCGCTGATTTACAGACACCTTCAGCAGAGTGACTCGAGAATTCAATAGGCAGCGGGTTCTGTTAAATTCTTCGCTTCAAATTCTGTTTCTAAGTATAATCTGTCTTTAGAGCCTACACTCAGATAAGATACAAATTTATTTCGTCACAATACCTCACATAAAAAAAACTCGGTTGAACTGCTTTGAAATTGGAACAATTTTGAACAGAAGCCGTACATATAAGAAGTAATGTGCCGAACTTAATTTGTATCTTTTTGACTAGACGCTTTAAAGGTTTAAAGAAAGGGAAACTCTCCCTATTATTGTATTTTGAAAAAATTTGCAGTGTAGTATCAGAAAACTATTTGAAACTGTTGAAAAGATTAGATATAACGGTTTTAGAAAGCTTCACTAGCAGTTTTATGGTAAAGACGTTTCTTAAAAGCTTTACAGTTTTCTTAAGCTTTAGAAAATAACGATTATATCGATATATCGATGTTTTTGGAGGCGATATATAAAATATCCATATTGATTTTTTTTGTATATCGATATTGATACTTTGAGAAATATCGACAACCCTAGTCCTAAATGGAAAACGGATTTCGGCAATGACATGGAATTGGTAAAAACTATACGCTATTTACCTTTTTGCGAAAAACCTACAAAATTCTGCTGAAGTTTTGGTTCGGGAGTTTAAACACAGCTTAAAGTCTATGGTTCGGTTGGGGGAGCGTCTCTTTGCTAATAGTCTCTTATTTACCTCTATTTTTGATGAATTTAAAAGAATGGGCTAAATTACTCGGTCTTTATTAGGTTTAAAGAATCAACCTCTGCCACAGCTTCCATTAGTGCCTGTTTTTTTATATTAAAAAGTAGTCTCTGCCTTCTAGGTAATTTTCTTTCCAGATTTCGTTACACTTATTAGATGTGAACTTACAAACGCCTTTTTGGTAAATAGTTCACATAAAATTAACTTATTTTTGAACCAAAACCAAATTGATTTGGTTTCAAGTTCGGGAGGTTATAAGTTAAGATGGTTCGGTTAGGAGATCGAAAAATCCAGAACCGGTTCTGTTTTGTATGTTAGTTTGCAGCCTTCATTTGAAAACGACTTTGCTCAGAAGATTTCAGTTCTGGTTGAACTTTTGGACTACATAAACTTAACAAAATATATTTAATCCATCCTCCCAACCATTATAGGTTATCTGTCAACATTCATCCGATTCCGATCGTTAAGCATGGTACTTTAATTTTATTTTGAATGTCAGATGCAAAAAAAAAGACCGAAAGGTGAGCGTAAAAATCGTTTGAAGCGATTTCATGAGGAAGAATAAATTGCGCTGATTAATGCCGTAGAGGCATAGGTAATTATTGGGACCTCACCAAGAAAAGGAATTTTAAAGCAGTTGAAAAGGAGAGACTCCAGAAAGAAAGAAAGAAAGATCTGCAACAAGCATATCCGGGATGAGCAGTAGCCCTAGGCTGCTCACATGGTTAAATGCGGGTTGCCCTCTAGTGGGAGATCGGGGTTGTTGTGCTTTGATATCTACATCGCGGGCAGAGTTTTAAATTGAGTCTCGACGTGGTGTTCTGTATCAACGGGGTGCTGTGACCCAAAGATCAACAGAGGTTTGGGATAGAAGTCACACTTCACCATGTGGGAATTGTCAGGCCCAATAGTGTGCTTTCCAAAAGTGTACCTGGGTCTCTTGAGGGCGCTCGTTGGGATCCCCCAACCAGAGTCCTTGATCGTATGCAGTTTTCAGTACGTACAGGGAACCATGATTTTCATATTCTGAATTATATCATTGCTTCTTTCAAATCCTTCAAAATTTTTGTAAACAAATCACAGCTGGAAAGAATTTGGAGTACTCCGTAACGTAATTTAGCAAGACATAGAATTTCGGATTTTTGGTAGAGATTTTTTGGACAGCTTATCCTCAGACTTATTTCTCTCTATTTTACGATATCCAATGTCTTATCCTCTCCTTGCACTTAAGGCTAAACGCAGCTGGGAAATATCTATTAAATAGTTAGTTATTTGCCTGCCATATCTTCCTTAGAAATAATTGTTGGCGCCCAAAGTGATGCAACTTGCACAAAGATTATATAAATAATAGAAAACATTTTGTACGCACTTTCAACTTATTCTAAATATGAATTCTCAAGTGTCTTTTAGCTGACAATGACAAATGTTTTTTTAGTGGTTCACATGTTGGCTCAAGTTTTTGCTGGCAATTCTTGCAGTACAGTCGCAAGGCTCTCTACATTCGCCTCAAATTGTGGATGTTGGTGGGTCGTTCAAATCAAAGCAATGAAAATGCTTGTAAATATTCAATGCAATTATTGTTTTTTCTTTGCCGCCCTGCTTTGCAGTTAATAAAATATTAAAAGAATTTTTTTATTGGCATACCGAAAAAAAAAGATTTTTTTAATATTTCATGTGCAATTGCGTAAGGAGGGGGCGCTCTGACGTACAAACAAATGTAACACAAAATGGTAAACATAAAAGTGGGAAAAGTACACACATACATAGCAAGAGAATAATTTACAAGCATTTTCATTGTACTTTCAAATTTACAACCAACTGCAAGACGGGCAACGTAAGCGGCACCACGCAAATTACGTAAGTGTTCATTACGTTACACATACACAAGAAAGAAACATGTGAGAAATTGGAACGTAAAGTGTTGCGTTTGAAATGAATGTATTGCGAAATGGTAAATGGTATTTTTGTTTTGGGCACTTACTTCCGGCGGTGGCGGCGGCGGCGGTGGCGGTGCCGGTGGCGCAGTCGTCACGTATGTATTTTTCTATAGTAGCAGATTGTTGTTGTTGGTTTTTAGTTTAGACAACATTGAGACGCAAAAATCGAAATTAAGAAACATAAGATATACGTGAATATATGGCGCGGATAGTTTTTGGCTTGAGATTCGAACGTAACATAGTAGTGATATGTTACGTTACGTAAGGTAGAACATATTTGTAAGCGAGAGTGATAGCGTGAAATCAGAGAAATGTACCGATTTTTTGTGTGTATTTGAGAGTGTAAGAGTATTTTGAATGATTTTAACATAAAATTTAATGAGTTTCTAAATGGATCATTAGAGTGAAGCGCATTGGAGAACCAGAGATCAAAAATCGATTTGGGAGTATTTTTCTAATATCTTATTTCTGCTCATACTTAAATGTACCAATAAATATGGTTAGTTTATTAAATTCATTTGAAGTTTTCAGGTTTGAGTATGGGTCACCAGTTTCAAGCCTTAACAAATTTTCTATACTTGTTGAAATTGCCGAAATTTGATACTCACTGACAATTAATTCGTTGTAATACTGAGTTCGGCCTTAATAGTCCGTTTGTCCCACTCATATTCTCAAATTCCATGATTTTATGTGAAGGAAGTCTCTTCACGACTGTTTATATCTCTAAAGAAACTGGGTAGACAAAACTTAGACATTTTTGAGACAGATAGATCCGTCAAAACAAGTCACAAAGAAAAGCTCATAGCCTCTTCAAATATATTTTTAATATTGGTCAACATTATATTATTTAGATTGAAATTTTTAAGTACATTTTTCCATAATACTTGAAGTATTGAGTTGAAATTTTTCTGCTCTCAAATTGATAAGATTGTGAATCAAATTAACAGATTATTAACATCATTAACTTAATACTGAAATTAACTGAGCAACTCTGTGTGTTTTTTAAAACTTGCTTGCTGCTTTGTTTGAATTATTCTCTGAGTATTAAAAAAAGTATGATATAATATTCGAAGCAGAGAACTGCAAAAATCACTTTTTTCTTGATTGCGTCATGCACAAAAATTCTTACTCACATTTATTCATCTAACAAAACTTTAAACTCAATTAATTCAACTCAAACCGCAATCGCATCGAGCGGTTGAGCCAGAGTTTTATGATCCAACATTTTTGTTCATATTTATTCATCGAACAAATATTTTTAATCGAACAAACTCAACTCATACCGCAATCGCATCGAACGGTTTTGACGCGACACTTGTGTGTTCGATCGAACAAAACTCAGCCAACTCAGGCCAACGCATTGCGAGAGCCATAGGAGAGAGAGAAGAGAGACACAAAACATTGCTGGCGCAGGTTAAAGAGCGACACTACAACATAAGCGTTTTTAGTTTATTCATACGAGATGATTTTCGCTCGCTCAGAATAATCGTCGTCGAGCGGGTTTGAATATACTCAGAGTGCCAACAATTGAGTTGAATTAATCTCAAGGGCGAGCATGTTGCGTATGCAAGTTTGATGCATTGATCGCAAAGCCAGTTTATTCGTGTATGTGTGAGCGATTTGCAATCGAATGAAGCCGTTCTCTGATTCGCAGCACATTTTTACTATGCGATTCACCATTCCATAACTTGACAAATATATTGACGTTAAATTTATTTATTTTCTGAAGAAGATGATTTTTATTCATAGTTTTCTCTCTGGCGTTAAATAATGCAATTGCTACCGTATAGTATAAATGTAATCAGGTAATAAGGAAAATGTTTAAAAATTTTGGGGACTCCACTTAAAAGGAAGTATAATTATGACATTTTTTCTTTAATGTTATTCAAACATATTTGCCTCGAAGGACAATTTCCCCTACTAATACAGAAAAGCCAATAAGGTGCACACACATACATAAAGCTCCGGTTACTTGGCGTTGGGGTTTGCTATAAACCTGCCTTTGAAATTCGCAAGCGGTTATGGCAATGCTGGCATGAGACGGCCTTTGCCGACTCGCAGAAGATAGGAAAAGACAGTCGACCAGCCTCTTTTGTGGTGTGTGTAAAAAGTTATAAACAAACATAACTTATTTACCAGGAACCTGCAAAATGTTCTATGATTGTTATTCCCATCTTTTAAGATCAGGGTCTATCAAAATTCATTCCTCATAGTTTCTATTGCATTGTTCAATTGTTCAATATAACAAACTATTTCCCTATATCAAATGTCAAGTTCTGAACTAATCATGCTTACTTCTTCAATACTTTTGCTTACATATTTTCCATAAATACACACTTAGCCAATTCCTCGCCAGGGTCTTAATTTATAATTTGAGGTACTTCAGGCTAGCTGAGGTTATATCTTAGGATGTTAAGAACTTTTGACTGTTGCTTGAGCAGCGAAATGCCTAAGTCAGTCAAAATGTTGTCCCCAAAATTATTTCTAAACCAAATCTTACCCTTTAATCGATTTTTCACCACTTAATCTCGCTTCTTGAACGAATCCATTAGGACACTTAAAATGAAAATATGTGTTTAAATACGAGTATAATCAAAGTGTATACAGAACTACAAAACGATATACTTGAAATGTGTGTTGGAAATCATTAAGTGTTGGGTGAATGTGCTTTATATATTTGTTATGTAGTTAATTTGTATTTGATATTTCATAGCTCATTTTGTTTATGTTATGTTTGTTTGATTTAATTTTAGTTATTAAATTTGAAGTTGAGTTTAGTGGGGAAATAAGTTTAGAAGCAGTTATGCTGAATACTTGAGCACTACTTTGGGCTAGTTTAATAAGAGGTGCAGCGTGTGTGTTGGAAAGAGCGCACTAGATGTCTGTTTTAGGGTTTGTGGGTGAAGAACTACACACGTCTTGGATTAGATTGAGTTTTATTTAATATGTAAGTTACTTTACATAGAGTTGAAGCGAGTGCAAAGTGGGCTAAAGTGAGGGGGGAGGGGGGAGTTGAGTGCTTGGGTTTCAACTACAGTTGAAGCTTGGTGAGAGGGATAGAGAGTTATAGGTAACAGTTGTATATAGAGAGATAGAGATAGATCGGAAACAGAGATAGAGAGTTAGAGAGTTAGATAGAGACAGAGGTTGTGTCTTAGAAATAGAGCAAAAGCACTATAGAATTGGAATAAAAGGTGTTCAGAAGCTAGATTGTACAGCGCATTAAATTTGTGGGCTGGCAGAGCGCTCTTTAGACTTGAAATATATATATTTCTATAGATGTATCTCTAAGATATTGAACTTCTACTGAACGTTCCATAAGCAGTTTTAAGGGGGAATTCTAGTTAGTAAAAACCTAGCATCGAAATGCCACACTACTTAATAGAAAAGCGTATGCTCTTTTGCTTTGGGGAAGGGCGGGTCAAAAATCATAATTAGAGAGAGACAGAGATAGTCAGAGGGTAGATAGTTTTGTGTCTTGAGATAGAGATAGAGATAGCTTGGAAGTACAGTTTAGGGGTAGGGTGGGAAACTGGGTTCTGAAAAATTAGAATTTCATTTTAGCTGATGATTTTCATTTTGCGCTCGTTGCTTTTTAAAACAGAGACAGAATTTAGTCTTTTGCTTTTTTTGGCTCTATTCGGTTGTTTAGTATAAAATTTTAAAATTGATATTTGGTTTTGGTATTTTATATTATTACCCATGACTCAGGTGGATAACGAGGAAATGGAGCTATTTCTTTAGTTGCTACATTACTAGGCAACTCAAGTCTTCCACCTAATTTTCGTAGCTTTCTTCTTCTCGCCACCCGAGATTTCGATCTTAGCATCAATGCGGCCTGCATCTTGTTTGTTGTTGTTTTCGGTTTTTAGAGTGAACGGTTCAAACGGTCAGAGCAGTTACGTCTTACAGTACGAAATCAATGGGGATGACACAGGTTACGTTTAGGAGCTTAATAGACGTCAATAGCTTAAGGTCAAGTCGGGCGCAATCGCCTTGAGATAGGCACAAAAGGGGAGTAATTGAGTGTACAGTAATTACAGTTTACGGTATATGGAAATAAAGTTTGGAATCTATTTTTAAGAAATGTGTATTTGGGTTTGGGTTTGGGTTTGGTTTGCTTGATTGAGTAGAGAACTGCGTCAGTGTGTTTGCAAACTGGCGCAGTTGAGTGGCGGGCTGAGGATGGGCTGCGTTGATCGCCAGTGGTCGGCTGCTATCTAGCTCCGTTACGTCGTTTGTGGTTGTGGTTGTTGTTGCAGTAGTCTTTGTTGTGATCGTAGAGTCTTTCCAGCGATGATGCTTCTGACTGCATGGACACCAAACACCCGTCGTCAACTCTGCTTGCTGTTGGTATTGCACGCGACGACACATAAACGCGAGTACTGAACTCTGTCTCTCCGTTACGCAGTAACGTAACGCCAAGCAGTTTTGCTACGTGACGCTTACGTCATGCCGCTGCGTATTCGCTGGTGATTTCATTTTCGTTTGTTTCCTGGCATTGTAAGCTATAAACATTTATTAATATCTAACAATTCGTCGTAGCCGTGAACGTTTTTATTAACCGCTTTTGTGCTGCTTAACTTGGCTTATTCTAAGCATGGCTAATATATGCACGTAAAAAAACTAGTCTATTTGTAGTTATAATCAATTAGAGAAGGCAATGTCGTTGTTCAAAAATTTATTGTTGAATTTAGTAGTTTTAGCTGTTCGATCACATTTGGTGCATAAAATTTAGTTTGATTTAAGTAGAAAAAATATTTAAAGCTTTTGGTCTTTCTGTTTCTGTTATTGTAGCACTTGTAGCATTTTATTGGATTGGCTTTTTATATATAGATTGTAATAAAAAAGGTAAGCACACTATTGTAAGAAGTTTTGATTTTCGGCCTGCGCTGCTGATTTCTACGGCTCTCATGTTGGTTTTAAGAATATTTTAGGTTTTTGGTTTTATTATTTGGTTTATATCACATTTGTTGCAAGTTGCTTCATTATTATTTATTTAGTTGCTATGTATTTAGTAGTTTTAGTATAGCAAATTAATAGTAACTTTTGTATGCTGGATCCTTGGATTATTTGCTGCTTTGGTGAGAAAAGAGGAACTTAGTTTGATTGAGTCTTTATATAAATCAAAGTTGTTAGGCCGAAAAATTGAATATGTTTGGCAGTAGTTCTAGAGCTGATTTATATTTTTTAATGTTGCTGGATTATTTTGATATATTTATTGTTTTACGATTCATAGTTCAAATTTGTGTCATCTGTATATAACATGGTGTTTGCGAGAAATCTATAATTGACCCAAAAATTAAGTTAAAATCAATCATTGGATATTTACCCAGGGCTGTGAGTTATTTACCAACTGACTTTGAGTCCCCACCTCAGTAGCCAGCCAAACCTCTTTCACTCTATCATAACAAATTTATCCTGGGGTGAAATAGCGTTTTCAAACGGCGATACCGGGATCTTATGGGGCTTAGAACTTCTGTTAAGCTACGATATCAACATCAAGTGCTCTATGCAGTTTAAAGAATAATGCTTAATAGGGAATTTTATCAAACAAACATCACCAAACTATTCGAAAAAATTTCGAAATTCGGAATTGGTGAAATGTTGTTGCAATCAAAAACAATGATATTTCGGGTAAAAGATTTTCTGTATCTGTTCAAAATGGTCTGCCAAAAAAGACCTAAGAGTGCAAATGATTTTATACCAGCAGCGGGAATTAAATTTTTAGTACGAATGAGCCTAAGTCAATCCGTATCGGGATTGCTTTATCGTACTGTATGTATGCATGTCTGCAAAAAGCCGCGGTGGATGCAAAACTGTTTTATGTTTTCGAGCTTCAAAATAATGTTATCTTTATCTTTTTATCACATAATTTCGAGATTTAGTAGCTGTGTTCTCCATTTGTATTCAATAAATAAAGGAAAAATTATGTTGGAAATAAGCACAAATATATGAATAAGTTCTAAAAAAACGTATAAGATTATATTTTGTAAGAATCCTGAATTCGTTAAATAAATAAATATATGTAGATTTTATATCTAGGATCAGAAGGAATTTATTTTAGGAGTCAAATTATCTCCATCTCGGCCGTTCTAGAATATCTTGATATCTTGAATGGAACAAAATTGTGTTTTTGAAAAGAAGGATCAGTCCAAACTCAGCCAGGCAAAAACCGGGATCAAAATGTTGATCCCTGACGGGCTCGATTCAAACCATTTCGGGATCAACCCATTATTAATCCCGTTTTGGATTGAGTACAAAGCGACTTATCCTTAAAATAAGTGAAATATGTATATTCTTAATTGAAGTCTGAAAAAATTCTAAAATCTACAAAAATACATTCTTGAAATAAATCAAAAGTAAGGTATAAAATGTACTTGGTTGTTATTCCCAATTTGTAATTGTAATTATGCAGAGGCATGTACAGGTATTAAAACGAATAATACTGAAAAAATTCAAACCAAAGACCAAAATGGTTTTACTGTAGCATTAGAAACCTTACTCCATAAACAAAGTGTTAATATCAGGAGGGAATTTTAAAAAAATTTTATTTCTAGTTATTAGCATTTTCCGTTGCATGCTTTTTGGATCTAGCATTTGTAAGTGTATTTCGTACTCAATCTAAGTTATGTTGTACTTAGACTAAGAACGGGACTTTCTTAAATTTTATTCGGCTTATTAAAATTTCGAAACATTCTGATTCAAGAACGTTTGTTCTCATTTTGAGAACATTTACAGTCGTTTTCCGATTCTAGAATGTTTCGTCCTTAGTTTAAGTACGTCAAAGAACAAAGCAGACTTGAATTTTTTTTTAAAACAGTCGTTTATTTTTGAAGTGTCACAGGGAGTTAGACCTACGACTGGATTTTGGAACGGCATCGAACATGATTAAACCCGCTAAGAAATCGGATGTGATGATTTTTAAAAAAAATTAAGCTACTAGCCAGAAATTTGCTGTGTTATTATTTTGACTTATACATTCTTCGGGATCAATAACAGTTCCGATCCAGATTCTACTGCTTCAAACGTAGAACAATTTTTGAGCTCGAAAATTGGTTCCAAATCCATTTGAACCGGCTTATGAAACATTGGTCAAAAAATTACTAAAGCTCCAAACTTGAAACTAGGTGGGTTGGTAAATTCGAGTTTTATTTTCACAGTTTCTTACAGGATTGTGAACCAAACAAACTACACTCAGCAACGACGATTGCAGTTAGTAAAGAACAATAAATATTTCGCCCACATTCACTGCAAGTTGATTACCCAAAATACGTATTTATCGTATGCTAGTATCGTATTAAATGGTTGACTCACGTCGTTAAATTTCTGTTAACCAAATTGCCCTACTTTATGTGGCTTAGTTTTGCCACAATGCTTTTCCATCATCGAATCGAATCTATTTTCAAGCCATTACCCCCGCCCATATAAAGTTCAAAGACAAGTCGAGTGCAAAGTTTCCAGGCCGTTGCAAATCACTTGCAAAAATCTTGTGAGTAATGCAAACATAGCAAATATTTATGGCATATAAGCCATGTCCCAGCACTGCTATGCCATAATTCAAATGGCACAGCCCAGCGAGCCACCGGGACCATGTACAAAGGATATGCAAGGGAATAAAGAAAGGGGGGGGGGAAAAAAAACAACATGGAGAAAAGTTACAGCAAACTGATGCAGCTGTTGGAATTCATATGCAAATGCAGCAGCCAACGCGAGGTTGGCGAGCCTTTTGTTAGGCAAGCTAAGCAAAACTGGCAACTGCGAAGCCAAAATTTCAATAATTCAACAGCGCAAAGCGGAAAAAGTCACTCGTTGAACGATGCAGATGAAATTTTAATGAAATACAGATTCATGAAAAAGCCACACACACATGCATATGCATGCAGTGCAGTCAGGGCCGTTAATAGACAATAACATGCCTCACACAGACACAAACACACACATGGCCCCAAAGTGGCCGGCTGACATAACAAAAGCTCCGCTGGCTGACTCGGTTTGACTGACTGTTTGCAACGCCTAAAAGATTGCTACATTTTTGCAATTAAACACAGACACATACTGACGGACTTCTGTGCGTTCTGTGCAGCCCTACACATGTCACATGTTGCAGTTTGGCATCGAGTAACAACAACAACAACAGCAACAACAACAATGTCATGCTGACAACATAAGCGCGCTAGAGTATACTATGAAAATTAATTTGTGCGCCATGATTGTGCCAAAGAACGACCGAAGCGGCGAGAGGGAAGGAAAGAGAACGAGTGAGTGGGGCCATAATATATGGCACTTTGTTGTAAATTTCATTAACACTGAATTGCCTTTTTTATGACTGCAATTCGCTAGCAAAAGAACTGACTTCTGGGTGGCCAATTGTGTCAAGTGCTGGAAAATTTATAAAACGAAAATCGAAATGGTTGGATATCATGATCCATTTTCATACTGCCTTCTTTAAATTCTGCTTTCCTACTTATCATGGAAAGTTAATTTTAATTAAGCCTGTAAATGAAAATGAAACGGAAATGACCATTTCAGGATTAATAAAAAATCATTGGTCTGAACGTTTTTGGAAAAAAAAAAAAAATTGGTGGGGCCATTATGGTATATTGCTGTGTTTCCCCCCCGAGATTCTGGTACTCAACAAGGCAACTGCTTGGATGACAGGAATTCATCTGTAACTCATGTAAAATGATTCACAATGTCTATAGATATAGCGAAGAAAATATGGAAAATTTGCCAAGAAGACAAGAGCTCTTTTATGTGCAATAGAGAGCTGCACGAGTGATTCCGGCATCGTTTGATTACAGGTAAAAAGTATTCATTTTTCAGTACAACGATGCCGAGTGGGAAATCATGTAATCGTTTGTATGATTACGAGTATTTTTGAGGAAGCCCAGAAATGTAAAAACAAAGACTACAAAAGGTACAGATATGGAAAACTAAGCAAAGTATCTCGACATCAAGAAAACACGGACATTTTCAGCATGTTGTCGGCTTTTATTAATCCCCGTTTATTATCTATCGACACATCAGATCACTCAAGGATTTGACCATCGAATATTCACCAGAAAAGTTAAGTCATTTAAGTACTTATGATATAAATACCTATATTGACAACGTTTTAAAAGAAAATGAAAATAATTATTACAATATATTTTATTCATTGTACCAAGCGTATAATAAGTTGGTGCAAAAGTTTGTAACAGGGAGAAGGAAAAATAAGATCGAGGTGGTCTCAAAATTGTTCTCAAAAAATGTTCATAAAAATTCTCAATCGGATAATACATATTTGCTTTAAACAACTACAAAACCCATTTTCGACTAAGAGACATACAAGAGAGAGAGAGAGAGAGGGCGAATTGGCTCTTTTTTTTATCTCTTTCTTGTCAGCTCAACCAAGCATATGTAGCCCTCTAGATGTGTATCTGCTAAAGACTGCAACGGCTGAATGTAATGGCTCGTCATTTCATACGCTAATTGTATAAGGTACTGGGTTCAATTCCCAGTCAAGCCCGAACAAATTTTTCTGAGACAACAGAAATTAATCAGATCAGGTTAAGTATGTATAGGGTGGTAGAACCAGCATAGTATATCCAGGAGTCTCTTACCTCCCTTCCCTTCCAATGCCAGGATTTATGTTCACCCTTATTCCTTCCAAATGGTCCAAAACCAATCAATTTGAGTTTTTGCGTTCTCCAAATATTGTTTTTGAAGTGAGAACATTGAACTTTGAAAATGAGAAATGAGAAAACCGGTTCATGCACTGTTTTTAGGAACGTTTGTGCTCGATTTGAGTCCAATGTTTTCGGTCTTTTCCCTCTGTGAAGGGGCCGAAGACATTTTGCTCTTTACACATACACGAGCCAATCGCATGCCGATACTGAGGCCAAGAAAGTAAGTAGGACTTCAGTCCGGCGCTTTATTTTCGCACAATAACCCACTCTTACTTTTATGCCTCGCTCTCGTTGACAATCGCTGTTTTCGACACATTTATTAATCAAAATTACTTATAGATTTGTCGAAAGAATGACGATGATCGGATTACCTACATTTACCTAAATTATGAATAAAAGAAATGGTCTCAGTAGTGGAGCCATCTATTGGTCAGTTCTGAAAATACCTTAAATAAGCATTGTTCAAAACAAAAATGAAATTGTTGTATGAAAAACATTCAAAACCTTTATTTAAAAACAAAAAGTACGAGCTGCAAAGGTATATAAAGCTCGGAATGATAAATGAAGCGGCTGAGCGATACTCCCGATATGACCAAAAGAGAGAAGTCGGCCCTTAGTGTATTAATTTTTCAACTGTGCCAGCCGATCCGGAGCCACCCTATATGCCCTGTAATGATCAACTTCCACTCAATTTTAAGGTTCAGAGATTTTCTATAATTATCCCCTTAAAGTTTTTTATACTCTGTACCGAAGGTACAAAAGTATGTAGCAGGGAGAAGGAATCATTTCCGACCATATAAAGTATATATATTCTTGATCAGCATCAACAGCCGTGTCGATATAGCCATGTCCGTCTGTCCGTCCGTAGGAACAAACAGATCTCAGAAATGGTAAGATATAGAGGTTTGACATGTATGGGACAAATGCTTCTTATACCTGCAGGCAGATCAAGTTTATTTTCAATTTTCGCCAAGCCCCCTCCCGCCCCCGCAATTTTGGAAAAAACGTTATATCTCTTACAAATAAGTAAACCACCCTCCCCCCACCCCCTCCTACCCTCCACAACTAACACCGCACAATCTTAAAGAGAGAGAGAGAGACTTAGAGATGAGCGCAGCACCAGCATTGGACTCAGCTTCTACTCCAGGTACAGAGTATGTTATAGTCGGTCTTGACCGACTTTCTCACTTGTTTAAATATATATTTCAGTTAAATATTATGGATCTTTCAAAAAAAATGCGATAACAGGACACGATAATCATTAAGTGTGAACAATTTAAGAATAAGCGCATTTTCGCAGAGGGAAGTAAATTGAAGTAAATAATCCCAGTTTCATTTAATGGTACTTTTTGTGCCTAAGTACTGCAAGCTTTCTCCCATTTCAATTTCACCTTTAACCTTTCCCACATTGCAGGTGCCCACATACTTATACTAGAAAATGTTAAAGTTTTATGAGAGAAAAGTGGCAAAAGTCACCTTTCACATTTGTGCCCGGCTGGCTAGTACATCCCGGCTACTGAGGTTTCCTTGTCGAATCAATAGCAGGTCAAAGGCTAGGTATGCAAAGTAGCCATAAATACCTCAAACGAGTAGACCCCAAACCTCAATTGACTGTTGCTTGGGTCACTGCATAACACTGACTGCAGGCTCTCTGTGTAATTAATGTGAATGGGTTGGTTTTTGGCACCAGCAGACCCATACTCAGAACGAGCGCACACCTTGTCTACGGGTAATTAAAAGACCTCACAAAAATTTGCATATGCTCCACCAGCCGTGAGAAATGGCAACTGTCCTTGTTAAGAGTCATGTTATTTGATTGTTGACGTTGACAGACGAGGGATGGCGACGAGTGTGAGTGGGCACGATGTTTATTCAGCGTTGCGACGTGTCGGCTCGGCTGTTTGCTATGGTTAACCAGTGCTAATTGAGCACAATTTATTGGGCCCGGTCTATAAAGAGGGACAATTTAATTAACACTGAATTTGTGGATGGTTTATTTATGAGGATAATTGTTATGACATTTAAAAATTTCTGTCAAATTTTTTCTATAATTGCAAAGTGCGTTGTTTTTTAGCCATAATGTTTGAAACGCCTAATCCGTGTGAGCTTAATGCTTAAAAACTATTTGTATACCCAGGCAAGGGTATACTGAAACAGTCCCGATGCTTGTGACTCATGGAAAGAAGCATCTCCGACCACATAAAGTATATATTTGCTTGATGAAATGAGCTGCGCATTTGTTGAACCAGCCGGCTGACCAAAGCATATAACTGCCAAAGGAACGATCGCTCGAAAAAGTAGTTCTAGTGAGAAAAACTTGTTTGAGGGTTTATACACAATTTAGCTAAGTTTGATCAATATCGGAACGTAGTGGCGCCATCTATTGCCGAGTTTGGGAAATAACTAAGCTAATATTGTTTAATTTTAAAATTAAATTTTGGAATGAAAATCATTCAAAACCTTAATTTATATAAAGGGTATATAAACTTCGTTCGACCCGAGGTAAGTTTTCCTCTATTTTCTTTTTTTAAATGTGTCTGTTTTCTTTCACCACATATTGGTTAGCGCCCGTGTATGTGGTCTCAATAAAATATGTATGTCAGAACCCATTCAATTCAGCAGCACAATATAAAATTTGTGTCTTTTTAAATGCTTTTTATTGACGATGACAGCGGCCAACAATCAAGTCAAACTCACACACTCACATTCTCACCATCTCTTCCTCCCTCTGTCATCTCCCCATTGCGCTGTGTTTGCATCGAAGATAAATGTTGCCCAGAACAGTTGAAAAAGCAGCGTTGAGCCAAAATCGAAAATGAATTTAAATGTGGTTTTATAATAAACGAGAGGCGTTTATCTTTTTCGCTGAGTCAATGAATTATGCAACCATAATTCAACGAAGCAGCCACAAGATATGCAATAAATGCTCACAACTGTCGCTTAGTGGCTTTGACTCCCGGAGCAGCGGCGAGCGCTGATTGCCACTTAATTGTGAGATTACCATTGGAGAGTTCTGGGAATGGGGTAACTGTTACAGCAATATGTCACTTACAATTACGACAACAAGCCCGGAACGACGTGCCTGACAAACAATTACAAGAAAAAAGAGAGGAACAAAAAAAAAATGCAGGGAAAGTGGAACGAACTGACAACTTCTCCTGTGGGGGCACAAGTGAAGTGAAAACTGGCGCCGACCACAGGCGACAGTTTGAGTAATTATTGAGGCTGCAGTTTGCCAACGCCATCGTCGCACTTTTGGCAGCAGTCGCCGTAATTGAAAATTAAATTACGCTGTCGTTGCGAGCAAAGTGGGGGCAAATCAAGAGATGCTGTTCAGTTGGGCGTAAACGATTTTGATTCAGTGCAATCAAACGACCCAGAACAGTTGAATGGTCAGAGTACTCAGAGTTATCATAGTGCAATTGGTACGAAGTGGTGATTATCCAGGGCTAAAGCTTTTTAATTGGAACTTAAAGCCATAGATGGGCAACTAAGGGGTTATAATTGTTAAACGGTTACACATTTTATATAAGTTTTTTAAGGCATTGGAAGTGGTTTGAAATTAAGCACCCCCAAACGATATTACCACCATGCTCAGATATTAAAATTTATTTCGTCTAATCCGTCAGATGAATAGAAACACTTTAGACGAGATTTGAAATTGCTTTGAAACAACCGTTTCGTTCAATTAAAGTATTGTGTCAAAAAAATTTTTTATCGAATACATGCCCTACTAACACGCCCATAGAATTTGTCAACTATTTATCCTATATATTATGCAATCAAACTATTAGTCACTGTGTTAGAAGTAGGGAGGAAATCTCTTTCACTAACAAAGCAAAGCCACATTGGGCACAAACACACATCAAAGGGATTAGCGCTGATCTCATGGAGCCGTTTTTTCCTGTCAAGTGGTTTTGAATTCCCAAACGATTACATATGCTCTGGCATGGAGAGGCAGCTGTTGGCTGCAGTACAAACGGGCAAAGATCGCTGATGATTTGGTAAAGATACCAATGGAACAGCTGTAAGATCAACTGCAAGCATAACGAGACCTCGAGCTAGCCTTATATTGAAGGTTCAATATACTAGGTCTGCCCAACGGTTAAACACCGAGCATCTTAATGAAAATGTAAATTTTTTATGGGAATTAGACATATGTATATAAAATTATTCATTTTATTTAACAGAAAGTTTGTAAGAATTATAAAAACTGAAAAACCCGGTTTTGATAAAAAAAAGAACTTTGCTTTTAATTTTCTTACAAATACATATATTTTTTTGCTGCAGGACCTTCAAATGTAAACAAATCTCTTTCAACACACATTACACAAAAATCTCATGAGGATCTGAAGAAAAAAAGACTATTTATTTAACACCCAACTATTCATTAAAAAAGTATGGTATCTTCTCTATTCGAAAAGTTGCTTCTTATTTGTAAGTCTGGGTAATAGAAAAATAAAAGTAACTGAAAGTTATTCTGAATCCAAACAGTTGCCCGAAATAAAGAAGAGATGCGGAATTGAAAAGGCCAAGAATCGGCTTAAGGTTTGAGCTGCATATTGACCCTGATTATGGTACAGAGCATTTGGTTAACGAGCTTGGCATAATTCGGCCTTTTTTACTATGCCCTGAAGAGTGTTCAGAAATATTTAAATCAGTTCTGGCTAACGTTATAAAAATTAGCTAGAAGCCCACATTTTAAATTACGTTTGATCCGATCCCCTTTTTATACAGTAAAATGTACAGAGAGATCCTAACTATTGTTTGTATTTGTATTTCTACTTGTGCTCAGCAATCGGTGTGCGACTCTTTTTAGTGTAAAAGCACAACTTTTAATTTGCTTTTAAACAATGTTTTTTTAGCCGGCTAGAGGTCACGCGACTAATTACATTTGAGTATAATCAACACAAGCCGAGTATAATTACAACAAATTGGAATAGCTAACGTATGTCCATACAGCGCTTTAAGGGTCTAAATCACATTCGTGTGTTGAACACGAATCCGGTCCCGGAAATTGTACAACCATTCGAGATTTTTTACTAATTTAAGTGGAAGATTTGCTTCTTTCAAGGCGGTTTGAATGCTATTCTGTACTCAAACTGTTGGCTACTGGGTTAGAAGCGGGGAGGAAATCTCTCTCACTAACACAACAGAAAAAGCCCAGCTGGGGAACACACACAAACACAAGGTACTGGCAACCAACGTTGTTCTCATGTGTGCCGGTTTTTGCTGTCAAGTCGATTAGGAATTCACAAACGATTATGGCAGCGCTGGCATGGAGTGGATGTCGATGGGGCCAGTACAAGCAAGCGAAGGTCACTGATGATATGGTAGAGATACCATTGAAACAGCTGTATGACCAACTAGCTTCACATGTGGTGTGTTGTGTTCCTCCTTTTTGGAGTTATGCGCAAGCATAACGAGACCTTGAGCCAGCTTAGTATTGATGGTATTGATGGTTCAAAAATCTAGACGTGATGGACCATTTCCGAAAACAGATTCGTGATCAGCACACGAAAATCATCTAGAATCACCACAAAAAAATACCTCTTTTCAACCGGACCGATATCAATCACATTTTCTAAAAAAAAATTTTAAAACTAATATATTTCGAAATCCATTCTACGGCATCACGGCACTAACTCTTTATAATAACGGACTAGACCTTGTTATTGTGTATTTTGTTTCCCGCAAGGATATTTTCAAGTTTGTCATAGTTTGACCACAGAACTTTATTAAAACTTTTTAAATCTATTAAATAAAAAATATATAAAAAAGCTGAGACTTACAAAATTTGTAAAACACTAGACACTTTTTATGTGCTTTGGACCAGCCAAAAGCCAATTCACAAATTACCCTGAACTTAGTCACTCTAGACGGCTGAGTGGCAGCACATTAATCAAATGAGCTTGCTCATGAAAAACAAATTAAAATTAAGCTTGAAAAACAACTCCCCCCTTCCGGTCAATGTGTACTAGATTTCTCATTAAGCATTCTTGTTGATTGAGAAAATCGAAACATTTGTTTCTTATTGTTATTCGCATAGATATTTCTTAATAAACGGCTTCCAAAAGAGATAATGCTTACTAAAATAAATGTATAAGGTGGCCTCTTAGTACTATGCAAGTAATTAAGCAAAGAACATGATACAAATAATGCACAGAAATTTATACAAGTTCTTTAAAGTGTTAAAATATTTTTTTAAAACAATTGAATTTAGATATTGCTACTGTGGGTTGTGTTGGTTATTATTTTTCATACAAAATATAACTTTCTTATATGTTAAATTATTCTCCTACGCGTTTCTGTCGCTTCTTTCGCCTTCATCAGGGAGCCTACATTTATTTGCTTACATTAATATACAAACAAACATTACAATGAATTTTATACATACATTAGTTCAGATTTAAATTTGAGGGGCGACTTGGGAAATCAGCCAAACTGAACCGGTTCTATGACTTTCGGTTGTAATTTCTTGCTAAAAGCTGTTTTAGCAAATCGCAGCTGTTTTTGATTTCAATCTCCCTACAATCAGTTGTTTAAAATGTTTTGTAAAAGCAATAAGCAAACCAATTTGTTAAACGTCCTTAACACGGTGACTTGCACACTTTCTTTTGCAACATTTACCACGCAACGTGTAAGCACGAAAGTAATGTCGAAGGGGATTATATATTGTGTGAGTACCACACAACATGCATGGGAATAACAACGATTCTAAGCAATGCCCTCTTAACCATGCAACAATGAGTGCAAGTATATTACATATAATTTTTCATAATTAACTTGCTAAGAGACACGCAAAAAAGATTCCTTATATTTCGACCAAAAGCTGAACAATTACCTACAGTAGAAAGTAGCTCAACATTTCAATGCCAAGATTTAAATGCACCTTAAATATAACATAGAAATTCATAATTTGTTCTATTACAAATGGCAAGCCAAAAATGAATTTTTCTATGGCCAACTAAACTCTCTCCCTTTTGGCAATTAATGCTAATGCAGCTGCTTATCTCAATGTCGCCATTTTGCTTATTCATAAAAATTTTACACTCGTTGCTTGTGCTACCTTTATTACCAGGTTTTTGCCATTTTCATTTCATGACGTTTTCGGGGAGTGTGGGAGGTGATGATGATGATTTTTTGCACATTTCTGGCGTCCGCCGTTTTGCCGCATACTTTTTCCACTATTTTCCAGCTAATTTACTAGCTGTTGTTTTTGTGCGAAACGCTCAAAAACTACGTATATCTATGTCTCTCTTAGGGTCTCAAGTGAGCAGGGGGGGAGGGGGAGGCGTGGGAGCCAGGGAATATAATAAATTTCAGCCGCCATTCGCTTTTGCTGTTTGCTTTCTTCCATAGTTTTTAGTTGTTGTATTTGTTGCAACATTCTTCGTCGACTTGGGTTTTTGTTTTGTGCTTCCGCTTTAGCTAGCTGGGATTTTCTTTTGTGTGCGTTTTGTTTAATTTTTAGACAGCTTTTTTTTCGCTTTTTCATTTAGTTTGTTTCGCTGCTTATGCAAGCCAAATAATTGCAAAAGCGCTAAGTTTTTTAATTTGCCGTTTTCCAACCACGCCGCTCGTTAAGTGAGTCGTGAGCCGGCCTTAAAGTAGGGAAAACTTTAAACTTTACCTTTGCACATTTTGATGACACACATAAGTAGGATGCCGCCATCGCCGCCTGCTGACTTTTACACAACATTTGGCAGCATTCGGAGCCAGCCGGTAAGGTGGGGTAAGGATGGGACGGAGGAGGCCAGGGACAACGGATGAGCACGTGCCTGTTCTAAGCTTGCCAAGCTTTTCTTTTTTTTTTTTTTGCGGGCGTCGCATTATCAGGCCGATACAAAGGCACATTATGCACTTCCG